>CM023199.3:32517190-33204539 GCA_004115045.4 Sinella curviseta | reverse complement strand
GTTACCGTTTGTCTTCAAATACTTTTCTAATTTGTAAAAAATATTTTTACGTATAATTCATAGACCAATTTTACCACGATTTATTCACTTATATGGACGCAACATATAATTTTTAGATTTTATTGAGCGAGCGATGTTAAAGGGGGAACGGTGATGTTGATGTATGATAAATGATATGAATTGAATTGATTATTGTAATTACAATATGCATGATATTTCACTCTTGATTGGTCGAGTGGAGTGAAATGTAACGTTTTAAGGTTTTGACTTGCAATTTGCAACGGCAATTCAGATATCCAGTAAGGCTTAGGATACTTCATTAGACGCTAACGTACTATTTACTAATGACGACATTGTAAACGCATCACGAATCGCGATTCATGATTACGAGAGAGGGAAAGCGTATAGGCAGAAAAATTTTCTTGGGAGTTTGTCGTGGTTCATGCTCGAAAGAAATAG
Organism: Sinella curviseta; assembly: GCA_004115045.4. Lineage (NCBI taxonomy): Eukaryota > Metazoa > Arthropoda > Collembola > Entomobryomorpha > Entomobryidae > Sinella > Sinella curviseta. Next base: position 33,204,080 of record CM023199.3, on the reverse strand, counting down.
AAAGAATTGTTGCATCTTCCTCTTTTCTGAAGATGGCAGTTGGAAGCTCAGACGATTGCTTGTGTTGTTTGGCTTCGGCTTGTTCGCAATTATTGTATGAAATTCGAAGGAATTCATACCGCAGACAAAATAGTACAAGAGTGGAATGGAAATTTTTACATATAGGTGATTGAATTGGTTATATTAAATCTTTCATTTAAATGGTCTGTATTCGGTTTGGTAGATTGCATGTATTAATACGTAGTTAAATAGTATGTATGTTACCTTATATTAAAATCTGTATGGTAGGAACTGTTTAAAAAATTGTCCTTTGGTCGGTTGTTGAGAACTTAGTATGTACGTGCCTATTGATTTACATGCATAATAAAAAGATATCGATTCATTGCTTTTTTATTTTTTATCTAAAAATTTAAACTTGCATCCTTCCTTTTATTTTCATTGGTGTGAACTGTAATAAAATATAAAATGAATCTTCGGCTGGGGTAGTAAAAGTAAAACATAATGAATGATTATTTCCATGCATTAACGTAGTATTGATCTGCACTGCTGCACAAACCCTCATCTTTTGAAAAACTCTTTCCATTGCTCCTACCATTAGTGTTTCACCAACAACCTTGCATTTTCCTGCATTGCACTGCTTAAAATTTCCCGTTCATGGTGTTGTATCCATAATCCTTCCAACTGACCCAATTTTCTCCTCTTATAGCCCCGTTCCAGTTTCCCCTATCTCCCTCTTTCTCCTAGAAGCCTGGAAGTGACTTGTACAAATACCTTCTCAAGTTTCTTTGCTACTCTCAGAGCTATTACTTTTTCTAACTTCCTTCCCGGATGATGTAAGAAAGCCAATAAGAGATCATGTTATAAGTTGTAGTAATGAAAGCCTTTCTCTACTACTGACTTTGTTTCTATATAGGCCATGACACAGGACCACTTTCTAGCCCACCACAACTACCACATCCTTCCACGATGCGTAGTTTGTTCCAATTTTGGTTGGATACTTTATTGCTAAAAGAATATTGAAGTCAAAGTGATATCTCCCTAAATGGTGAGATAACTACCTACCTAAACGATAAAAATGTTTCTTTAATCTCTACATTCGCAAAAGCCTCGTTTCACTTTCAAGCCATTTCTCACAGTGGATTACATAAAACTTCATACCTACATAGGTACATCCAACAGAAAGCTTCATTGCAATTTATGTAGCAGGCAATAATGAACGAGTATTTGCGACCCCTTGACCGAACCGTATATAAAACCAATAGTGATTTTAAATGTATGATAATATGCATGCAAGTGTGCGAGCGTGTTAACACGACACAATGACATAAAATGTCATGTCATTTTCATTAAAAGAAACCCGCTTTACAAAAACTTAATCAAAGCATTAAGATTACGTACATTAGAACACATGTAATTCAATCAATTAACAAAACCACTTCATTCTTATTGCCTAATCATATGGATAATTACATAATAAAATAGTCATGCAGAATTTTAGACGCTATCGCTATACTTTAATGATGTCACTTTTGGGGGTAAGGGTCAGGTCAGGTCAGGTCAGGGCGATGCTCTATCCTATAATGTTAAAATGGCGGGTGTGCGGCCTGAAAAATCCGTTTTCGGGTGACGTCATTAAAGTGCAGCGCCGTGCACCATGTCCTTACAAAATGGCAATAGGCACAGCGTAGGATATTTATGAACATTTAATTTCTTCAATTGTTGAATGGGGCAGTGTGGTCTAGTGGTTAAGACGCTTGTCTGGAATGCGATAATGTCACGTGTAGGTTTAATGTATACCACTGAAGCATGCATACACCTGACGTCAGGTTGTTTGGCAAGTGAGTCTCGCACAGTTATCAAGAAACTCAGGTTCGATTCCTGGCACTGTTCAACTTTTTACTCGGTTAGGTACAATGATTGCAGTGGTAAACCGATACGCTAAAACAGAATACCAAGCAGACTTAAAATACTTTAGATTCTAAAGTATTATCTTCTAAAGTTTCGAAGATAAAAGACAACCATTTTCAAAATTTATTCAAATCCCAATAATATTCTTATTTTCATGCAAATCTCTTCCAAATTGTGGTAGCGTTGAATTAAAATATGATGATATATTTGGGCTTCCAAAGTTGGGAGTGTGGGCTTCATGACCATTCGAAATACATAATATAACCGATATAATATATAATACATATTCGTCCGATAACCGATAAGGTGAGCGACAAACGATAACCGACAAAAAACTGCCAATATGAACCTTATGTTAATGTATTTGTAGGCCACTTTTCCGTCTGAAATGGAATCATTTTCAGTGTTGCTGCTGCATTAAACTTCATTAAATTCCATGAGCTAACTTAATTGTTATTAATTTATGTTGTGTTGAAGATGTTAAACGTAAACTCAAAGCACTCAAATAATTTTTTGTTTTGTTTTAGTGTTTTCATAAGTATGTGTTTATGAGTCATAGTCATGATATGCAATTGGCGTACGATTTACATATACATATGATACCGGAAAAAGTTGGTAATTCTCTTCTTCAAATTCAAATGAGACCTGGCATTAACCTCCTAATTTGTGATACAACTTCGACTGCTGCTAGTCGAGTTTGTAGCAGTAGTGCTCACTATCAGTTGACTGTATACAACACAATATGCAATACAAATTACAAGTTTCTCGGTGTGTTCGTTTTCATAATTCAACGCATGAAATAAATATAATAATTCGGCACATAATTTTACTTGAAATAATTTTATAGTACATTCATAAGATTATAACAATGGATGGCCCTAAATACTAATGCATCCACCTCTTTTGCAGGTTTTTGAAGTGTTAGTTTACTTCTCACATAATTCATTTTTCCATTACTTCTTATTGCTATTTACAAAATACCATACAAATGACTGGTTTTATTTTAATGACTGACAGATTAGATATCTTATGATTGGTACATAATAATGATGAGGTCTACAACTAGAATCGATTTATGATAGCACGGTGAATAGTCAAATTCTGGTTTGATTAATACTAATACGTTTGTAGGTGAAGACAATAATGATAATTGCATCTATAGGCTTTTGATGGTGATCATGAATGTTGTGCAATTTCCCAAGCCATCACATAAGCAATCGCAAAAATCATGATATCGTGATTATAGGGTAAGACATACACTGGACTTTGACTATAGGTTACAGGACTGGTCACTCAGATGGTACGGTACAAGCGAGGAAATATGCACGTGTAGGTTACCAAACTACCTATATTCTCATTTTTGCAAAGTTGAACTTACATAGGCACTCGGTACAAGGTGCATACATTAGTTCACGAAAAACCAAGACGTTATTTAAGACAAGAAAAAACGATACAGATATTATTAAATTTTGGCAATAAATGTCACAGATATATGTATTTGTATACCTACATTACGTGTACCTAACAAATGCACATAGCTGCCAGTAAATCTACATACAACATACATACATACAACATACAACAAATGTTTGTGACATGGATTTCAAAAGTAAAATGATAGATCGTTAGACAATTTGGGTCAGAAGATGGTAATATATTGTATTTAAGACAAATCTATAAATATTGCAATGAGAGCAGCGTTTTGTTTGAAAAAGTGAATCTGGTCAAACTTATTGTATAATTTATTTTTGAGTAGACGCATGTTTCAATGTCAATGCCATCCCTCATTTTACAGCTTTTGAACTTGATTGGAGGTATGTATTAAATACCTAGTCCGTACATACATGCCAATTTCAAAATAAATAGATGCAGACAGCAAACCACATAGGCACGAAAATTAATCTGAGATTATTAAACATTTTGAATTTCTATCATATGTATTTCTTCTTGAAGAAACCATATCATTTCAGTAAACATCAGGGGTTATCACACCAGCAGGACAAAAAAAATCTATATTTCTAAGAACAGGAAACTAAATAATCTGTTTGAATTTTTCGCTCATGTTATCATCTTAATCATACATGTTTTGAAATATATCGTCGTCGTGATTATATCCTGCTCTACTGCATGGGATGCACCGTCATCCTCCTGGCGTCTCATGCTCCCAGAGTCATAAAACCAACTAGCAAAACTACATGCTAGTATTTTTTTAGAATTTTGCCAGGAAAATTCCGCTATATTACTATACCCATACTTGTCTCGATTCAAATTCAAGTTGAAGTTCAATGCAAAATGTGAACAAACAAGCTGTTTCCCTACGCATACTACAACAACGATAGCAATGGAAAAGTCCACCTTTGAAAAACATCACACCTTTCTAATAACATAACGTCAAAGTCGCAGCCAGCACATCGCTATCGCCGTGATCGTGATTCACTCACGATCAGACAGACAGGATGGTTTTATTCGAATATCACATTTTATCCTCTCGGCTCTCACTTTAATGAAAACCGTAGGAAAAGCTCTAATAGAAATTCATTTCATTCCATGCCTTTCATGAATTTTAACTCTGACTCTGTTTGTGCCTTCTTTATTACGATGTGCTCACTAGCTACTGCTGCACTTCTGCTTTTAGTAGTTTGCACATTTTTATTGACGAGGATGTTGTTACAAAATTTATATTTCATGGCATGTCATGCAATCATGTGAAATACTAAACTTGATAGTAATGCATTGGCTTGCATATTGCAGAAAATTTACAATTTAGTATATGGAGAAACGTGAGCATGAGCCCTGATGTTACCAGAAGGGAAGCCAGAAGAGAGGATCAAAATGTCAGATGCGTTATTATATTATATTACCACGGGAGAATATCACGCCAACAATATCAGCAGCAGGTGCCAAAAGTCTCTCTAAGCGTTGATCATATTTCAAGCTTATTTGTTCCCTGCTGTTGGTGCTTTTTCATTGACAAGCGAGATACAGATTACAGCAGATGATAGAAGAACACAGGAAGTGGTAGTTTGTTCGTCTGGCGTCTACTGCTAGTTTTAATATTTGTTAGCCAGAAAGGCAGGAGAATGCAGTGGTGGAGGTTGTGTAGAGAGATGCAAGGTATGTATGTTTATGGTTCTAGAGCCTTATGTTCTGTGTAAAACAATACAATTTTTGCTGCAATTACAATGAAAATACACACATACATAATAGTTACTAGCATATAACATGATGGATGATAATGATGATTAGCCTCGATTTGCAAAAGAGTATTAGATAAGTACATACTTGTCTATCTATCCAATTGTTTTTCGCGTATTATTAGCTGCAAATTGTATTGTTGTGTACAAAGGAAAAGCGGAAATGAGAGAAAAAGGGATGAAAGCTTTTGAATAATTATTTGCAGCAGTCTCCGACATGATCAGAATATAAAATAGCAAAAGGAGAAGAGGGATGAGTAGGAGGGCAGGAAGCGTGAATTTTTAAAACTACTGTGTTACCAATACTGCGCTGGTCAATTGATAATTATCATCTTATTACTTATTAGGTGATGCTTAACATTTGAAAAAATTGAAAACTTTTTTTATTTTGTGAAGTTATAATTATGTATGTAGTTTATTTTTTATCTGTAGCAGTATGTTCATATATATATGCATAGAATCTACTTTTTGCATTTAAACTGGATATGTTCCTGCAAATAATTCCGTTAAACACACTACAATGAGATATTTATGTGGCTAGCACGCAAAAGTATGAATTGCTCCAGCCAGGCTCGAACTGGCATCTCCCAAGAACATGTCGGGTGTGCTACCGATTACACCACAGAACGCAACTCTTGATTGCTAGCCACTTTATATCTGATTTAATCTGTCGCGAGTGCTTAACTACCTATTTGTGTGATCAGTGCGGATCTTGATCATCATCTTTGTTTCATGAGAAGCTCTAACAGCTTTGGCTTCTCACGACTCCCCTCTTCCCGTTTGAGAGTGGGAGCTATTTAATCATTTTTATTTGAATCGCGAGCACTCTACTTTTTTATTTTTAATTGTGATTTTTGACGACAGATGTAATGATATTTACTTTGTTTGGGGTGACGCTTTTTTTGTGAGAGTAGGGAGTCGACTTGACAGCTCCACCAATGAGATATTTATGTGGCTAGCACGCAAAAGTATGAATTGCTCCAGCCAGGCTCGAACTGGCATCTCCCAAGAACATGTCGGGTGTGCTACCGATTACACCACAGAACGCAACTCTTGATTGCTAGCCACTTTATATCTGATTTAATCTGTCGCGAGTGCTTAACTACCTATTTGTGTGATCAGTGCGGATCTTGATCATCATCTTTGTTTCATGAGAAGCTCTAACAGCTTTGGCTTCTCACGCTACACACAGAGAAAATACACTTATTATGGTTCATCATGGTTCAGTTATAAATTGACCGTGCAAAAAAGTTCGTACAATACAGGAAAACATTTTCTTCTAGCCAGTTTTCTATGCATGTGCATGTGCTAGAACCAACATCGCTAAGTCGTCTAATGCCAAAATTAAACCATGCACAAAAACAAAACGATGCTGTTTTTCATTTCTCTTCGCAAATTGGCATTTCAGTTCAATGACTTGCATATTGCCTTGTACTTTTACTGTTGGTTTCTACAGCGTGCATGTGCAGTACGTATGTAATGGACTTTTTATGGGGCTATTGATGGTGGCGAAACGAAAAATGCATGTGGGAGTGGACGACAATAGTATATTATGTCGCCTGTCACGCTAGAACTGGTAGAATTCCCTTGAAATTTTCCAAGATCATCATCATAATATAATGGAGAAAATTACTTCATGTTTCGTGCGAAAAACTTGTCGAATATTTCTGCATGCTATATGCCATGTGGCAAATTTACTTTTTACCTATCCGCAGTGCATACAATTTCTTTGCTTGCACAACATTACAATGTAATACTTAATATCATGAAATTGCAAATGAACTGACTCATGCCTACTTGAGTAGATGATAATAGTTGAAAGCAGATGTTGTGAATCACTTTTTGTCCAGTGCAATTGTGCAATGGCAAGAACACCACAAGATCCGTATCTAAGTGTCCAGGTGTATAAAATAGTAATTCGTCGATGCACCAAATTCTTAGAAAACCGTTATATCATTAAACACTCCGATAGAGTAGGTAGGGTAATAAACATGATGGTAGGAATGATGTCTTTATTTTCGACCTTTGATATTACGATGGTGTCTGAGTGAGTGTCTTGTTCTATTTCATTGCGAACCAATTTATTAGAATTTGTACTCGGGAATTTTCGCTCTATAAACACCGAAATTATGTCCAGAGTAAAAAAGCTGAATATAGCAAAAAAACTCGGTCAAAATGGTAATGCTATTAAAGTAAAGTCGTAAAAATCGGCATCCCAAATACCTACATACTAATAAGCTAAGAGAAGTGTGTTTTCCACTCACAATCAATTCTATTTCCATAAGTAGGCATACTTGTACATCATAAAAAAGTATCGATTTTCCATTAATTATGTACATTATTGCAGCCATCAAACATCAAAGTCAAGTCGAAAAAGTTGTTGGTCTTGTCGTTTCCTTCCGTTTATTTGTTGGGTTTGGCGAAAATGTTAATGTGTGAAATGGGGCAGTACCAATGAGCCGTACCTATTTATTATATGGCTATTTGAAAAGGAAAAGTCTAGTCGTTCAGAACAAATGTACAAATATGTAGCTAGCTGAAGTATCTACACATCCTGAGCTATTAAAATCATACTATAACACAGCAATATGTAGGTAGTTCAAATAATACATTTTATTTTCAATGTACTTTTTACTAGCACAGTTCTCAGCCACAACCAAATACTCGATATTTCATTCAAAACGAGTCAAAATAATCACACTTTTGCCAATAATGTTAGTCAAGTAATCAAGAAAACTGACTTAAATTATGTGATGTGGCGAGTTAAGTAGTCCTTGGCTTTTGCCAAATATTTGCATAAAGCTTAATATTGTTTGCTATCTTTCTGCCATAAAATAAATATTCACCACACAGTCGACATTATAGCACTATATATTTCTGCAGTTGAAATTGGTTACGTGGGAAAGCATCATTAATTTAACACTTACCTGCCTGCACACAACTTCCACCATATATTGCATACAAAATATCAAGTACCAAAAAGTTTTATTTCGCATGTATTTACAAATGAACACAAGAACTGTTTCTAAAGTTTCTTGTTGAGAAAATGGTCAAAAGCCCAAAATCCTCACATTAAACCTCACAAAACTCAAACAATTATGGTTTATATTATAACCAAGTCACGGAGCTGGAGTACCGAAATGTATAAAGAAACGGCAAAATTGGCAAAATATACAGACTTTGCATTTTCCCTTGATTTTGTTGATTGCTCTTACATTTGCAATTTTCGTTGATTATTGCTGTTACTGCATGACTTATAACATTAATGTACCACTTCTTCCTATAAGTACGCTGTTTTTTGCTAATTTGGCATGAGCACAGCATAACAGTCATCATATCACCATCAACACATCACGCACAACTTTTTTGTCATCATCATCATCCCTATCTACATTCCAATTTTCAGACGTTGTTGTTTTTCGTCTGTCCCTGACTGGCTCTCATCCACCGCTGCTGCGGTTATTTTCTGTTTCTAATTTAATTTCTACATCGAAGACGTGTAGGCTGCAAAAGGAAAATTAACCTTGGCGAGCAAGGCTAAACAAAACGTAGCTACGACAACGTGGAATTCTAAATTGTAAATGTAACTTTCCGTTTTTCATGCAAAATTTCCTTTGTGCATTTTTCATGGTTTCATTTTCAATTCAATCCAGTACATGTCCATACAGCGACAAGAGCAACTGAAAGAGAGGTGACATGCTGTCAGAAATGACAAGTTACGTAGTTACAATCCACCCTTCCATTCTACTTAATTATGCTTTCTTTCGTTCTTCAGCTTTTGCAAACACGTTTATCATGTAGGCAACTTGAAAAACGTGCATGTCTTTCTGCGGTTGGAGGTATGTAAGTTTTGCCTAGCCAGCTTGCTAGTTTATTCTGTCAAAAAATTGATTTTTTTGTGTGTGCAAATGTCACAGAACAAGATCCACTCACAATCAACGACGAAATAATAGCATGACAGTTAACTACTTAGGTATATAGGTATAAACAAATAACTATATTGTATAGGTATATGTATTTACCTATGTATAATGTATATCATTTGGCAATATTCAATATATCATGTAACTTCCCATAGCAGTATTTGATGTTGTCTGCTACTACTACTCTGATAAATGTCATTTAGCTGACATCGGTAAGTGAATGTAGGTAGGTATATTATATACCGATATTTGGTATCTATCTATATATTTTGATAATATGCAAATTAGCTGGGTGTCTATGCATATGCATGGCATTCTACACCTTTGCGGAAACTCCCTCTTACTCTCACAATAAACCTTATCAAGACTTCTAATTTTTCTGCAAGCAAGTATAAAGGTTGTAGATTGCCCAAACGGTTTTCGCATTCAAATTGACAATGTCCTTCATATTTTAAAAAGTGTTTGAAGTTGACAGATTTTTTTTTCTGAAGAAGTCTCCATACCTCTCCACGTTATTGGGCATACCCTTCCATACTATGACGCCAATGGCATAATGCCATATTAATATCGTTACGTAATTACGATTGAAATGAATGCATTCTGTGAATATCTCAAAGACGTTTAATTTATCCAGAATAACAAATTATGCAAAACATTTAAAATTTCGTAACAAAGGATTCAAAGCAAGCGATTTTGAATTTTAATATGAAAAATCAGTTGAGTCACAAATGAACCATGTATTCAAAATTGGTTATATACGGGGCTGTTTTTAAAATTAGTCATTTGGGCCAGGAACGGACTGTTAAGTTTAAAATCAGTAATTTTTGCCAACAATGTACGGGGGATGAAGTCTCATCATCATCACTATATATAAAATTCCAAGGAGTTACGTAATCCACACGTTCGTTAGCTTCCGGTCCCTTTTTCGTCTAAGCGATCAATTTCTTTTGAAAAATTGTTCGTTTTTATTGTAAAGTAGGTGTCACAGATGGCCTTCAACGTATGTTGACATTTGACAAAAATATTCTTCACCGTTAATTTTTTCCTTAAAGTTGAGGTGATTTCGTCATAATTTGCCTAAAGTGCATAGAACAGCATGGAAGGGACTAAAAAGCATAAAAAAGTTAGGTATTCATATTTTCATCATACTAACTTCATAATTGCATATATATCGTTGTGGACTGATGAAAGTCGTGCCCCAGAGGGGAAAGTCGTGCCCTAGAGGGGAAAGTCGTGCCCCAGAGGGGAAAGTCGTGCCCTAGAGGGGGAAGTCGTGCCCCAGAGGGGAAAGTCGTGCCCCAGAGGGGGAAGTCTTTTTAAAATGTGGTTCCAAGTTTTCAACCAGTTTTCAAGTTGCTAGAGCCCGTTGATTTCAACGGGCCTTCTACTTCTAGTATGTAATATGAAAATAATTTATGACAGCATGTGGCATCGTTTTGCAATTGAAGCAAGTTCACAACAGTTCTTAACTGTTGTGGGCTTCATTAAAAAAATGTTCTAAATGTTTTCTGTGATATTCCATCATCTTCGTAGTTGCTGGCGCTGCCGATGTTGGGTGTACGGGTGGGTATACGCATATTATTTCAGAAAGATAATACACTGCAACTAACTGTCAATTTGACTTTACGACTCCATAAGTCACTGTACAGAGCCATTTATTTTCAATTTTCTTTTCATTTTTTGTGAGACCAGCAAAGCTATAGTGTACTCGTCATACATATATTGAGTTGAAATTGTTGAACAGCATAATTGAAAAAATAGTAAAACGGTATAAAGTTTTTCAAATATGTATTACTGTATATTTATATATTTTTGGAGTAATAATATTTTATGGAAAATGGTTATATACTACTTCGAAGACAAGCGCACGTGGTGTGGAAACTTCTTTTAGCCTGACCAAGTTGGCCACATTTGCTTACGTCCGTGAAGCGAAATTCACAACGTAGTCTCTACGTAAATGTATGAAACTACTTGCTGTTTATTCTCCTTTCTTCCGAATTTGATGTGTAATATCCTATCTTTGGCCATACATTGTAGCTAACCTGATTTTTGTTCCTTTTTTTGACTAAACTGAATACAATTTCAAACGGAAATGTTTGCACATGTCAGCAAATGATTAATGGTAACATTTTATAAAAATGATAACTTTACCGAGATAACAGGGTTAAAAAATCGTTAAATCCAAGTGGTTAAGCAACCTGATATGGGTAAGAAACTTCAAAAGTGTTACTTATGTTTTCATGAATCAGTTCTTTCTCCAACAAAATGACACGAAGCAAAAAGCAAGGAAAAACATCAGTTCCAAGCTGGAAGATTAGCTCATTTTCTGGATTATGAAGCGCTCGATGGAATATTTAGAAGATTTAAGTAACATTTTATAGTAATTACTTTGAATAGAGGTTACGGTAACGCTACACAGATGCATAAGTATCTAAAACATTTTGAAGCATTAGCATGCAAACTTCATATGAGCATGTACTTGGAAGTGTAAAAAATATTCCACAGATTCTACTTTTTCAGTTTGCATTGGATTTCACTGGATTAATACCAGATCGCAGCAGAGCAAATAGCTCAACTCTTCAAAACCTGATTCAAGCACTCAACTCGCTGTTGATATTGACAGAAAGCGAAATATTTTTGGCCTAACCGATTATTTCTCCCATGATGGTGTGGTTTTACATCTGGATGTTGCTGTTGTATCCGTTTTAAAGTTTACTCTTTGTTTTTGTCGCTGGAGTGTTATAATAATAAGTATTATGGGATTGAAAACATGGTTCCGTCAAAAAAGTTTAATGGAATTCGTGTAGCTAGCTGAATCGTGCACCTATACACTTAGGTAGCGAAACATGTGCTAGCAAGTTAAAGAAAACTAACTTATTATCGGCCTTATCAGTTATCATGAAACTGCAAACGTGCAAATAGGAAAAGTCGTGAAATGAAACTTTGGATGATGATATGATATTCGATTATTTCCATACAATTCTACTCCAAGCACTGGTATGGTTATGGTTCCCCAGGGACAACAACACGACGACTGGCAAGGAAAAGAAAACCTATAAAAATCTCAAACCTTCCAAGTTGTTTTCAAAGATTTTTTGGAAGCGCACCAAAAACCCAAACCAAGTTGAATTTCATCGCAATCTTATTTCTTCTCCTAGCTTAGCTGTTTAACTTGGGAGCGAACTTGGATTCTCAATTTTTGTTTTCGTCTCCTTCAAAGTTAACATTACTTTGCTAACAACGAGCAGAAGCACATGTTTGCCAGAACTCATTTCACAACAGCCTTTTCAAATCCTCGTGTGACTTTTAGCACCCCACACGTACGATTCGTTCATTGCTCATGATCACGCTGATCCGATGCGCTTGATCATCATCATTCATGATTGAAAAGCGTATTATACTCACTCAGCCAAACCCACTCAAGCAAGGCATACACCGTAGCGTACAACTCATAACGCTGATGATAAAGTTCAAGACGATGTGATGATTTACGCATGCAGTATTGCCATAATAATAACACTAATCAAAAGCACATCTCTTGCCTTGCCGCAGCAATGGCAATCTCGCAATATTTGTTCTCACAATAATAAATCATGTTAAACTTTAGGAAAGACAAAAAAGCCAAAAGGGCAAAATAAATCTCATCATCTTTTTATCTTTGAGCTCTACTGTGTTCTGTCATTTAGTTACTTACGTGAACCACCAAACACAAAATATTAAGCTCTAAGCACATCTTTTCTTGTCAAGTGCGGTATCATGTCGTGCCTTGCATAGAGGCCTTCATTTCATATTCTGTGACTTCTTCTGACAAAGTTTGACTTTGACTTCAGTGTGCATACCTTTTCCATCCTTCACCAATCCATCATACAAAATGATATTATTCATATTTTTCCCAAATATGACGACACCACTTAACTGGCAACGCTAGAGACTGTAGCGACTAGACTAGAGACAGGCGTTATTTGGTGCTCTGCGTTTTTTATCTTTTGGTAAATTTTGCAAGACTGCTAGGATCACATGAATCATCATAGAATACTCTGTCCTATTCTGTGAGAAGTGAAGAGGAAGCACAAAGGCAAAGAAGCAGTATCGTATATCATTACCATCATTTCAAATGAAAGGCATGAAAATACTTAAATGGTAAATTATTGCAGTGCTATTATTTTAACGCAGCTTTTCAATGGGGGGAGATCGAAATAATAATAGCTTATTATTATTGTAAAGAAGAAGCACTAGTAGAAAAAGAAACTCTAAGGAAAGTGTATAGACAGTAAAGTCGGCAATTCACAATATCTCTCTCTCTCTCTCTGTAATTTTTTTCCTCTTTCTTTTCATTGAGCACTCAAAAACTCCCTCACCTGCTGTTCAAGAAAATAGCCAAGAAGAAGCGAAAACCGTAATAATACATTACCACGGCTCCTTTAGAATATTATTGTTCGCTGTTGTGAACTTCACATTCAAATGAAATGAAATGACTGTTGTATGTAAAAAGATAGCTTAACTTTTTTCTTATTCTATCTCTGTACTCTGTGCATGCATAAATCGTGCATTGCATATTATCGTGATCACATATATTTCTTTTTTTTCTACCTTTTTACACATTTGCATATATATTACGACATGACACTTCCATTGAAGAAAGAAGGAAAGAAGCCAAAAGAAAATTATCTTACTCTCTTACTAAAAAGCTGCAGCGTCTTTTTAGCGCTGTCTACCTTTATCATTTTGAGCGCTGATGATGATGACGATGGCAATGGCAGTTCAGCGCTAAATATTACGACACGACTGCGACCACAGTAAAATCATCATAAAGTCTTACGAGATACGATAATCATATAAAGTTTTTTTTCTTTTCTCTCTTCCTTTCTACGAACACAACCTTCATAATTACAATGTCTGTTTGTGTATCCTGTATAATCACTTGAATGAATTGCTGTCTGAAGTTGGACGTGAAATGCACGATTAGGATTTAAGACGATAAAGTGACTTTCCACAAATTTGAAATGTCTATATGCTAAGAAATTTTTAAGTAGTTTTTGGTAAAGTGCATTAACAGAAAATACTTCTTCTTGAGAGTGTGATTAGAGAATTCTCTCCACAAAGTATGCAAAATCCTCTTAGAAAAGAAATAATCCTTTTCATAAAAGACTTTTTTTACCTTTTACCAAAATAACGGAATGGAATTGAATGGATGGATGGCATGAAATGAACTTGAACTGTTGTGGTTATTTGGTTGGTAGTGGCGCGTGATAATAATGTGCAGATATATAAAAAAGCTTATTTTGATTGTAAAATATTTTTTGTTGCTTTTTTCTTGCAACATCATTCGATAAGCGCATCTTGTTAAAAGTAAACAACATCCTTATATACTTATATCACTAAACACAAACTAATAAGCTATCTTTATGAGTAAAAATGAATATGCGCATCAGAGAGGACTTCTCTGTTAATAGATTAGCGTTTTTATTTTCATCAGCAGCACAATCAGCAGAAGAAGTGGTGTGTGGTGGTCTCCTGTCAGCTCAGTCAACTCAGCTTCGCAGTTTCATAGGATCAGCGCAGCAGCAGCGTCAAAACGAGAAGCGTCAAGCGTAGTAGCTTTGTTGTCTGTTGTCTTCTTAACTAACTTTAATGAAAATGTACAACGCACATTCAGCCAGCTATCGTTAAGTTCATCAAAAAGATATTACATCCTTACTTGTTACATAGCAGACCATGTAAATAAAACAACGTACGTAACCAAGCTAGACAACAGACGTTACTTTTTACCATAAAACATTTTTTTTTTCAAATACAACAAAACAGGCAGACAGACATGTCATGCATGTACCTAATATAAAATGATGAAACTAAAAAAACAACAGAGAAGTAACAACGTCAACATAACCACGCTCGCTACTACTAGAGCTCTTGGTCGTCATTGTTGTTGTTACTTACAACTTACATTATTATTAGCGCTCGGTGCTCATGTTCTTGTTGTTTTTCTTATCAAGTCAAGTGTGCTCGCAATAATAATCTCTCTATATACAAGCAAAAGCAGGCATATTTTAGGTACATAAAAATTCCATGCTTTTTCTTCGTTTAACTAACAACTACTAAAACTACACACACATTACACACTACAAACTCATATTGCATATGCATATATAGTAAATACAGCGAGTTGAAAGCAACTTTAAGCTTAACCCTTTCGCATTTTATGCATACCGTCGCATCCTAATCCTTTCGAGAGCCAGTAAAAAAACAAAGTAAAGTTATAATATAGCAAGCTACAAAGACATAGCAATTGCGTTGCAAGTTATTTCATCAGCAGCATTTTTTCAGAGAGCCTTTTCCCTTTACATTACCATAAACTTATATGCATGCATACCATGCACTTGTGCACAAACTAAACTGCTCTCAGCTCACCTTATATCCTTCAATTCACATAATAAGTCAACATGCATAAAACTTAACCCTTTCACGTACTTTGTTGTGTTGTTTCTCCAACTTTTAATGTGGTTGGTATGTAAAGTGGTTTTATATGCATGCATAAGTTTGAGAAGAGGATAACGTGACCAACGGGTATTTGGGATGCGTTTCAAGTTTGGTTCGCTCAGAGTTCTAAGTCGGGTGAACTACCAGATGATAGAACAACAACAACAAGAGTTTGAACAGCAGAGCATATTATTTATAATAACACCAGAAACGAAACTGAACTGCCTCCAGCAAGCAAGGCAACAGCAATAGAGCTTATTACTGAAGCACCAGAACGAGCCGTAGTACTAAAAAAGGCTATAAGCATTTTTTATCATTATTTTCAGCCTGTGTGAGAGCCAGAAAAGGGTTAACGTTAAGAGTTGAGGTGAATAAGGAAGCAGAAAAAGGTTCATTCTCGTTTCATTTTCTGTTCCACACTGCACTGGTGCGGTGTTGTGATGGTGGTTGTTGGTGACTGACTGCTCAGGAGGTACATAACCAAAATATTTTTGTGCTTACAAAAGCTTACTAGAGAGCTTCTGTGTGTTGTTGTTGGGCATTTTTTTACTCAGTTCATAAGAGACCACACTACTGGACTGTGTTCTTGGTTCTGTTTAAAAAAAGCTTTATATGGATTGCTCTATAATATGATGTGATGATGGTTAGTAAAAAAATGTGACGTGCTAAAAAACGCTGGTGGTGGTGGTTTCTTTCTTCATGATTGAGTGAGTAAAGAGGAGAACGAATGCGGTGCAGATGAGGACAAAAGAAAGAAAGAAAAAATCAGGTCCAAATAATCATAAGGACGTAACTTTTTGGTGGGGAACAAAAGAGATTGGAAACTGGAATGTGACGATTACTGATTACATGATTTGATAAAGTCATGTTAATAAAAGAGGTTCCATAAGAAAAGGGTTGCGCGTTGTTGCGTAATTAAATTAGTGACAAGGACAAGCAGACCACGAATACGAACAATGCAAGACCATTAAACTGATCAGTGACCACACACGACACATGTGATATGGTGTGGGATGGATATTATGGAATTGAACAGTTGGTTGGATTTTGCGTTCTGTGGAATAATGAGCCATCAGCGTCGTCAAAAAGATGATGGTTATAGTTAACCATAAAAAATTGTAACAAACCACAATAAGAACTAGATTTTTTAATGAAGCTTATCTTCTGGTGAGTAATTAAGGAAAATTTGGACCACACTGGATTTGTGGCTTCCGCTCTGGACCAGGGAGAGAGAAATTAGAGCAAGTGATTAATTTAATTGGAGAGTGTGTGTTCTTCTTCTTTGTCATCGTTTTTGTATTTTTACAGCTAGAGCTCAGCTTTGTTCAATTGTGTGAATTTGTGTGTCTGTTGAGTTGAATGAATGACTTTATTTAGTCCACAAGTTGTCAGTGATCATCACTGCAAAATAGTTCATCTTTCAGCTCAACAATAACTGATATCAGTGTGTCTTTTATGCTTTCACCAAAAAAAACAGTTTGCTTGGCTGCCTTACACAAATAACTTGCTAGCAAATGATAAAACCAAGTAGTATTGAGTATTTTTCAATGTGACAAACGCTCAAAAATGTAACTTTCAACTCCAATTTGATGATTAGTGACAACATTTACGCGCTGTTGTTTTAATGTTATTTGCGAGCAGTAATGATGGATAGCTAAATATACTCCGTTTTTGCCTTCTTTTCCGCACGTTCAACTCTACAAAACGCTATCAACGCCAACAGCTGTAGTACTGAAGCTCAAGATCGTGTCAACGTTGTTGTAACCAAAACCGTTATAACAATAAATGTGGTTAATAAAAACATGATAATTGTCACGTAATAACTTAGGTGAGTACATTTTAACCGCGCTTATGACTATGTTTGTCTCGTCTCTGTTAGTAGCTCGCTAGTCGCTAGTGTAGCACAGTAGTTGCAAATGGTGAAATCTTGCCATTCATCAAATAATTCATTCATTGTAAACCATTATTAACTGAATAATATCTTGTCACTTGTGCGCGCATATTACCAAAACGCCAGACTTCATGATCATTGAACATCATCTTCATTTTTTCTCAAGTGAACATGCTGGGTCGTCACTGCTGAGTCATGATTCACGATCATGAAGTTCTTGTTTTTTGGTGATTGATTTGGTGGCTTACTTGTTCAACGATCATAATCATAAAAAATAACGAATACTATATTATTTTTTGTTTTATTACATTTTGCAGAAACGAACTTTGGACCGGACTATTGAAAGTTACCAAAAAATATTGAGAAATCAAACTGCAGAGGAGATCTCGTCCACGCTGTTAACGCTGTCCTTGAACATATTTTCGGTTCGTTGTACGAAAACATCTCCAACTGAAAGAGGTAAATTCGAGTTAATGTAAAATATACCCAAAGATCGGTATAATTTCTTAATTTTCATAGTCACCCGTCTAACCATTAATGACTAAGCTCTAGTTCTCTATGTTCTATCAATTTTGAATATATTTTTTCAAAATTAAAAGTATACTTCATACTTTAGTCATTTAACTCATTTAGAAGTATGTATTTTAATTTTAACCTAATCTCCTCTTTCTTTTTTGTTTTGTTTTTACAGAGATCAAAAATTAATATATTCCTCATCTCGATCGCGTAATCATTCTCTTTTTTCGATAGAAAGTTGCTAACTTCATATCGTTCGTGTAGTTGGACAAAATTGTTGACAATCTATTGCATGGTAAAGTACTAAATTAACAAGTTATTATTATATTGCGCAATGTTTGTATTAATATTAGTGTGCAGGTATCGAAATAATCATCATCGTCTCGAACAGATCTGATAGATAGTGATAATTTGTTAATGCTAATTAAGAAAAATGCAATTAGAATCATAGGTAGGCAAACTAGAAGACCAGAAGGACTATAAAAGCATGAATACGTGTTGTGCATAGGTATCTAGATAAGAAGTGAAAGGACAAGAAAGGAAGGTAAATATCTATATTATTAGAATTTACGTCCTCGTTTTTATTAAATTAGCCATCAGTTTGTACAGTTTCCACTTCAATTGTTATTGTTTCAACACTTCAACAATTCTTGCATTCATGAAGTCAGTAGAAAAGATAGCAATATGCGATAAAACCACCTTCATCATCATCATTAGTTTGGTTATCCTAATAGATCTTTGGGTTGACTCCTGATCTATGGTCATTGGCCATTGGTCATTGTTGTCAGTTGAGTGCTATGCATATTATTATACACCTTTTTCCTGATAAACCGTTACAAACAACGTCAGAGCCAGTAATGTAATGGCTGCCAAAATCATGCCAGATGAGACCGCTGTAACAGCAGTAAGTTCATTTTGATGATGCGATGTTAAAATCCTTTGTGTTGTACAGTCAACAGTGTACTATATGGTTACTATTTATGGATTCTATAAACATGGAACTCAAGAGTCGAGAAGCATAACTTAAGCTGCAGAAGCATAATTGTCAAAGAGAAGGAGAAGAGAGCCGAAAAGAGTGAGAATAGAAATCTAACGCCAAATATTTATCTATGGACGTTATTTCCAATTTTGTCAGCAAAATTATGTAGGCGAGGCGAAAGTGTTAAGCGCTAAGCACATATTATGCATGAGTAAACTAAGTCGCTCGTCTCTCTTTTGATGTTGCCTGTTGAATTGTTGAAGTTTGAATTTATTATTTTGAAGTGATAAGTGATTGTAAAAAGAAGGCATCAAACATTTCAAAATAAACAGAACCCCATTTCGGAGAAGCGATAAACTTCCGTTGAGTTCGTTCACAGGAACAAAGGCCGGAACATGAAGAGTAAACATTGAAAAAAATGCAGCGTAAGTAGGCCGTGGTTCCATAATTTTTATAGCAGATTATTATTTATGACATGGCAAATAAATTGGCGAATCGTCCGTTTCAAACGAAAAAAAATTACACATTATACAAGTCTAAACTCCTGTCTAAATGATTGTTTGGAAAAAAATTCCTGACAATGAATGATAAACATACTACGATACAGATTGTGCCATGAGTCATGACAGATAGGTGATTACTGACTTTTCTGCTGATTAGTAGATTAGTGACGCTTTGTGTCCCAAAATAGCCAGTATGGCATGCAGCGACTGGGCACAACAGAAAAGAGTAATTGCAGACGTGACGTGCCATGCAACAACGTTAATGTTCGGTCTTTTACTTTACTGCGCCTTTTTTTTCTGACGCTCCAAAAGACAGCTTGGCTCTTTTTTCGGTGGCTCATTGGACCATATCTATATCATATCGCATGAATATAATAATGTCAGCAAGGGGTATTGTATTCCACTCTCTTAAAATATGATCTTGATTTTTTCCACTTTACTCTCTCTCTCTCTGATGATATTGATGGCAAAAATGAGCTTTAATTTATTCCGCGTCACGTCATCACAAAGAGCAATGTAACGTTTGCCAGGAAGGCATGTTCATAATAAAATAAAAAGGGGTAGTAAGTAATGATGATAGTTGATTGATGGTGTGGTTTTGACGGGGTAATGTAAAAGTAGAAATATCATGATCACGGACGGTAAAATGATACCCGTGTAAATTTAATCTGTGCTTCCGCAAAAACAGAACGTTCGAACGACTCGTGTTGCGTTACATGTTTTATATTCACTTAAAGTTAGCAAGGTAGAGTAACAGTAAAAACGCATGCATAAAAATGTTCTGTAATGAATAATATTATATCAGCAAAGAAAATCGAAACCAGAACACCTGCGTTATTTACGTAATCTACTTTTGAAGCTGCTGATGAAAAAATCATAATAATCAAATCAGGGATGGTGAATGTGATGAACGAACACTGAACAGATCAGAGATCAGCAATGTGCTGAGTGCTGTGGCATATGGCATGGCAGGATTTTTTTCGCCAGCGAGGGAGTGATTCGCGTTCGGCAAAGCAATTCAAAACTCTCTGCATCATTTTGGAAGTGTAGTTTGCTTTTGTGTGATTAATTATTAAAGCGATCAGCGATCCTCGCCATTTGTAAACGTAAACAAATACGCTTCAAAAAAAGCTACACGCAGTTTCGCCTTTCCTCATCATATCGTATCATCCTCGTGTCGCTGAACTCATTGCTTTTGTGTTCATTTCATATACCTGCATAATATCAATTTCATCAGTGTTAGCATATCTTATCAACGAACAATTCCATTTTATTAATTTCGCCCAAAAAACGAAACGAATAACGAATATACCTAGGTACAGTTTGTGCATAAAATAGACGAGTACGAAGATAGCCCAAATCAGAGATGATACGTCGCCAGTGGTAGACGCGTGTGCTTGTCTTTGTTAAATTTATTATCACGGAGCTTCACTCCGTCAGTCCAAACAAACCTACTTAAGCCGCCAATGAGGCACCCAGTAAACCTATAAAAAATTGCAAATAGTAGGCATAACCGTCGTGGAAGGGAAAGAAAAACAAAAGCAAAGCAGCATACTAAGTAGTATCGGTTAAGCGAAGCTGACTCGGGCTGGATGGAGTGGAGGAGTATGAAACGGAGTAGTTTTCGTTGTGGTTGTTAATGGGGTCGTCGACCTTATCTTCTCCTCCAAACAAAAAAAGTGCGTACTACTTTTCTTAATTGTTGATGCATATGACATGACTGACGGTGATTGATTGATGGATGGTTTAGTTTATTTATTGATTCTAATTAGGTTATTTAATGGAACACAAATAAATGTTATTCAATAATTAACTAGGGATTTTAGAATGAATGCATTTGTTATGATTACTTATTATAATCAATATTATTATTATATGAAGCACATTATACAATTGCACACCCATTAACCCATGTTCTTTGTGTATCAGGTAGTTGTCCCCTCGTCATTATAAAATATTATTTTTGTCATTGTAATTTTTAATTTGCTAATTAATTTTTGTTGTTTCATTTTCTGCACTTGCTCTGAATAGCTGACGCCAACATAATTTGCAGTATCTCGCAACACAACTTTGTAAACTCGGTAGAAAACTGGCATTTTCTAAAAAGTATAAAAAATTGCTCTCGTTGTTGCTGGTGGGTTCCTAGTGGTGAAAAGATTGAAAGAGAGTTGAATAGATACCACACGAGAGTTTGATTTGATTGCGAGTGCGTCTCTTCTTCTGCTACGTAAAACAGAATGGATGATGATAGAATACAAGTTGCTTTTCAGTGAGTACAAATATGCCATTTTAAGTTAATTCTTTCAAAAGTTTCTTTACTTTGATTTCCTTTGCTCTAAATTAAAATAACACTAACAAAATTTGCTTCTGTATCCATTTAAACATTACTGTCCTATTGATGTAAATATATAACTAACATTGAAACAGTAACATCTTTTGTAAAATAGCTTTTCATATCAAGGCAATACTTTTAGTGGCCATTTTACATTAGGGGTCATTAGTGGGAATTTTGTCTTGTAACCTTTAGTAAATTCTGCCACTGCAATTAACTTAACGCACTAATTTCATGCACCCCGCAAACAAGCATACAAAGCATACAATGCTCAATGTACTATACACTGATCTCTTGGTTATATTCCTGTGTGCTCCTATTTTCCTTTTACTGGGTATTTATAATTTAAATTGTCAACATTATTTTAACTGTGCTGTAATTTTTATCAAGGACGCGAATGGGCGAGCAAGTTGTTAGAATGACGTCAACATTAGTGGAAACGGTTTCCATCAACTATGAAGATTTCAATGAAAGCTTTCTAACTTGTGGAACATGTCTCTGTACTTACGATGGTGGTGAACATACACCGAAACTTCTACAGTGTTCTCATACAGGTAATAAAAATCAGCTTGTATACAAACTTAATTAAACCGTCTTTATTCAAGGAATTTTTTAGACACAGGGCTTTATTTTTACAACTATTGTAGTTTGTCTTCAATGTCTGGGTCGAATTGCTGCTGCGGCAGCTCCACCACAACCTATATTAACATCAGCGAATACCACCGGATCCCCTTCACCTTCAACATCATCCTCGGGCACACTTCCAAGAGAGCCTGCGGCCACATTCAGGTGTCCGATATGCAGAGAATTGATTACAGTGCCCAGAGGTGGTGTAGCGGCCCTACCACCGTCATTTTTGGTGAATCAGTTGTTAGGTAAGCTGCGCCCTCATTATTATTCAGTTTACAAGCGGAAAGTTTGGAATGAAACTCAAGAAACTATAATCAAATTACAATGGTCACTAACTATCCTTTATAGATCTGATGGCCTCGCAAAGACGTGAAGTGATTCCTAAATGTTCCACTCACACCAATCAGGAACTCCTGTTTTGTGAGAACTGCGACTCTGTGTTTTGTGCTGCGTGTAAAACATCACCGCACTCTACATCGCAGTCTGGAAGCCATAACGTGATACCTTTTGCTGTGGCCATTAAGCGAATGTCGGAAATTTTGCTGTATAAGGCTAATGAGTGTATGTCCAAAGTAAGTAGTGGCGGTACCAGACATTTTCTTGAATGTATTTTCAACCCACTTGGTGTGAGTTTTTCTTTATATTTAATTCTTTTCTGCAATTTTTTCTCATTTTTCAAACATAGCTGGATGAAGCTGCCGAATGCATATCAGATGAAATAAGAAGACTTGGAGATGCTGAAAATGCCGCTTGTGATGTTGCCGAGCAAGCCTACGAAGAGGCCGTTCGTCTTTTACAGAAACGTAAACAACAGTATTTTTCGAAAATTAAGGAAGTCGCTGGAGAGAAGAGGGACAAGCTAAATGAACAGTTGGAACTGATTGAAAAAGAAAAGGCAAAAGTTAGAGATTCCTGTGATGGTCTAGAGTATCAAGTTGAAGTAAGTTTTTACGATTTCCCGTATCGTCAAAATTGTCTAATTTACATTCCTTTAGGTAAGTACTAAATTTTTTATCATTTTCTAATGCATTCGTTTTTGTGTATAGGTGCGCCATATAACCAAAAGAATCTCAGAACTTTCCTCTCAACTCGACTCTTTCAGTAGCCTGCGCCATCCTCGAGAAAACGCGTACATTCTCTGCAAAACACAAAGTGACTTAACATCTCTGGAAACTGCCGTTTCCACCGACATTCACACGTCAACAACATATCCACCTTTGTGCACCCTCAAACTACAACCCGGCTCCATTCTTAGCACAGGTATTGAATTGGAGATAATCTTGGAGACACGGGATTACCACAACGAAGCTAAGAAGATTGGAGGAGATCCTGTTAGCGTCAAAGTAACCAGCCCCTCTGGGCAAATTCTTCCTGCGACCCGAGTCTCTTTGGTGGACAATGATGATGGCACATTTACCATCACCTTCCGACCTGATGAAACTGGCCAGTACGCAATACAAGCAAAGATTTTTAACCGTCCCATAAAGGATGACAATTTCCAGATTGAAATCAGTCCCCACAACGATCCCATCAAAGTTTGGGGAAAGGGAGAACTTTGTCAGCCAGTAAGCATTGCCAAGAATGACCAAAGCGACTTGTTCATTCTGGACACAGGAAACGCCCGCATAGTTGTTCTAGACAAGACACTGAACATCATTCGTGTTCTTGAAAATGGAACACTGAAGGGTCGAAGTTGTACTGGAATTTGCTACTCTGTCGCAACCGAAAGCTTGATGGTGGTTAACTGGAGAACAAAACAAGTCACTAGTGTGAGCCCCGTGGATGGTCAGACAAAGTCGTCATTTACTTACCAAGGTTTTGTCGAGCCAATTGGTATATCGGTAGATCGGAAAGGTAACGTTTTTGTTGCGGACAACGGAGCCAAAAGCATTTTCGCTTTTGATTCTGAAGGAAAATTCAAATATGCCATACAAAGAGACAGTTTTGGTTTGTTGGGCGGAGTGGCGATCTCTCCAGACGACAAAACGGTGGTGGTCGCGGACACTTCCCTATTTGTTATCTCAGGTGTGGGCTCAGCACAGCAGCAGGACAAGGAGATTAAGGTGCCGGGAAAAGGAAGGTTTGGTGGAGTTGTGGTGGATTCTCAGGGTGTTATCGTGGCCACAAGAACGGAAAAGAATCGTAGCTTTTTGCAAATCTTTCAAGATAATAAATTGACCTCGACTATCGATAGTTTTAATTCCAAGTTGAGGAGACCGTCAGACGTTGCATTTATTAGTCCTAATCATGTTTTGGTGATTGATCTGGGAAATGATTGCGTGAAGCAGTATCGTTACAAGTAGTCTCTCGGTTAGTCAAAAAGTAATATCATTATGGTAGTTTAGCTTTACATCACACATCGTAATTTCATATGTCTTTAAGTTTGCTTAAGGCATCCACATAATCATCAACCTTTTGAGTTCAAAATCTTTTTGTGGGCCCTCTGCGAAAATGTACAATTGTTTTTGTTAATTTTTTAAACGGTTATTTTTAATTATTATAATCAATTATATTATAATGTTTCATTATTAATTCTTGTTAGATATGATCAGGTTTTCTTTCTTTATGTTCATGTTACTCATTGTTAATTGTTTTTGTTTCTTAACATAAGTTTCACATGATTCTTGTTTCTAATGTTAATAACGAAATTATTTTCGCACATTAAAATTTGCAACTCGTAAAGCGGATTCTACTACTGTTTGGAACGGATAAATGTATGAAATCTACCTACAACCTAATAACATAATCATCATCACAATGAAAAAGTAAAGTATTGAATTTTTGAGTGCTATATATATTATTTATACCGAGTAAGACTGTAAAGTAAAAAGTAAGAAAATGGCATTGAAAAAGGAAGAATTGTAAGATGTAGTAAGTAAAAAATGCCGAGTCGAAAGAAAAAATACAAGGGTAAAAGTAAATACTAATGGTGAAAAGAAGAATGATAACGTTAAAAGTAGAACCTGCTCCCACTGTTGATCGAATTCGTTCAGAAAAAAATACTAAGAAAACACGACAGGAAACGTTTCCTGTCAATTGATAAATTGAAAACCTAACTTATTGAGTACTTATTAATCAAATAATCTTGTTAGTAGAGACTAGTCAGAAGAAACTCAGACTTTGTACTTACATTTATTACATTAAATGATAGTAGAATGATGATCCATGCATTTTTCTCTCGTTTTGTGCCACATTATTGTTTTTGTTGCTTTCATGATATTTTGTCGTTGGTTTAGCTGTAAGTTTTTAATTTTCAGGTTTTCCGTAATTAATGCATACATTTATAATTTATAATTAACTAAAAGTGTATATTCACATAATGGGTATAATGTAACGATATCGCAAACGCAATGTCGATTAATCGTCGCATCGGCTTGTAGACAGTGTTCGGCAGTAAATTAAGTTATAATATTTCTGTTATAATTATCACCTTTGTTAAGCATTTTCATTGTTGTTACCAGAACCATTTTGCATTATTATTATTAATTAGTAATCTAGACAAACACGCAATGACGATAAAGAAGATAATTGCTGTAAGAGTTGTAGACTTGTTTAGAGTTTTAAGTAATTGTGTATTCGTATAAACATATTTATAATTAAATGTTTTTGTTAACGTTTTTTCTAGAAATGAATAAATATTATTAAAAAATGTCCACTGCTGACACGATAATTTCGATAAATATGTAAAATGAAAAGAATCTGTGGTGGTATGTCATCAAACGCAACCGAGTTTTGTTCACTTATTGCGGTGAACAATGAGCGATAAGTTGTTATAAGGCATGATAATATCAATAAATGTACTTATGCAATAAAACCAATGAATAATATGTAGAAACGAAAATTTTACAAAGAATGCGAGGAATGGAATGTTGTATCGACAGAGTGAGTATTGAGTATATGAACAAGAATAAAGGAAATTATTCTGAAAAATCAACAATAATATTAATAATTAAAAATTTGGTTTATTTTTTGACTTTGGAATTCATATAAACTTTAACTAAATGGAATTATTTATAAACTGCGACATAAATCCTAATATCTGCGAAAAAGGCATGATGACGCTCGTAAAACCTTAATTATATAATCATACAATTAATAACGGTGTTTTTATACTCTTGTCGTGTGTGCCGCGTGTTGGTGGAGCTGTGGGGAGCGGAAAAGGAGGATGAAACACACATTTTGAATGGAATGCTATATTTTTAGGAATAATAGCTGATATTCCATTACATATTCGTATCCGTGAATGAGTGAGGTCGATGGATACAAGGTAAACGTTCAAAAGCGGAAAAAATGAATCTAAATTCTAAACTACTTAAAAAATACGACCGTGGTCGTAGAAAGCTGGGAAGTGGGAATCTCGTGTACATTGTTTTGAATTACACAATAATCTGAACAATAAAAAGTTTTACCTTTTGCATTGAATCTCTCTTTTTTACTGACTTTAAAAACACAATTAATTGTTTAATACAGAAAAAGAGGATACTGCTTCTAATTTAATAAATATTGTATATTCAATATAGTTTTATGTTTCATATATAATCATGTATCAAATACTTCTGAAAGAATCACACAGACAAACGAAAGGCATTAATTATATAAAAACGCTTCATTCATCATTCCATCTCATAATATTTATTTTTGTATATATCTCAATGATCAGATTAAACGATTTTCACTGCGATTCACTTTTTCTTCTTCTTTTCTTTACTCTCAGTCACTTCGGACTCACCAGATCTTTGAGGGCGGACTTTTTGCCAGTTTAGGGGCTTACGGCGGTATATAGGCCATGGTGGAATGGTGAGCTGAAATTTTTAAAAAATACAAGAAATTGCACAAATATATACAGAGTCAAAGGCAAAAATTTAAGATAAACCGAGGATCTTACAATTGCAGCCAATATAAAACCAGCACCTAGAATTCGCACAGTCTCTGAAAACTGCTGAATAATGTAGCCCCAGCCGAACCCAACAAACTACGGGATCAAAATAAGGATACAATATTATTTCAGTCTCAATTAGACTCAACTAAAAATATGAAATGCGATTCTCCATTACATTTAACAGTACTACAGTCAACTTACCCCAAATAACAAGATAATGATCCGTGACAATTTCTCAGCTCTGGCCTGACCATCGTAATCCTACAAATACCAAATAGTAGTTTACTGTTTAGCAAGCATGTTTTAATTATTAAGAGATTTACAATTTTAACATGGTTTAGTCAGACTAACAATATCCCGTCCAAACACTTACCATATGAAGAGTGTTAAACCAATCGACTAGACCCATTTCGAAACCTTTTTACCTGTCACCTGTGCACACCTGCAAATTTAACAACAAATTTAGCATTACATATACAAACATATTAAACTCTAGCATGTACCTATTAATAGTGTCTAATAGTTCAATATGAACAACTATAATCATGAACCGGGCCAAACAGTAGTGGAAAGGCACAAACCAACCCGTTAAGCTATATCTTGTCTTATAAATTCAAATATACTTCAAATGTATGTAATTGTTGTAAAAAATACAAGCAGTTTAATTTAACTAGAAAAGCACTGCTTTCTGTTGTTTGTTAAATGTCAAAACCCTACGTCTCAAACAGCTTTTAAAAAAAGCACTTTCAATACATCTTTAGAACTCCGGCCTTACTTTCTTAATTACTTACCCCACACCACAAAATCCTTAGCAAAGTGATAACTTTAAATTTAATCACGACAGGTGAATTAAATCAAAGCCCTTTTTAAAAATAATCAACAGAAAGAGAGAGACCAAACACAGAACAATCAGTCGGTCTATCTAAACTTGACAGGTGGTAAAGTTTATAAATAAAAGCACAGGAGAGTATGCCACGTAGCAGATACCCAACTCTCGGCTCGTATAAATAAACATTAGATGCACATACACGAGTTTCAAGCTTTGTGCTTCCCCTTGGGGCACCCTGAGACAAAAATAGTTAATACTTTCATATGAATTGTCATGTAATCCAAATGGAAAGGCTGCCAAAATTGACAAATGCGAGTTGAGTCGGTATCTCGTTTCTTGTACTGTTTGCAAACAAGAATGTAGTTTAACCAGCTGTCTTCCACATGAGATCCGTGAAGTAAGCCATAAGCGTGAAGATCCGCTTTTTTCCACTAACCTTTTGTTCTCCTTTCTATCTTTCCAATACATTTGAAAGTTGATAAAAAATGGATGATGGCCTACGTGACGTGAGTGATCGCGAGTGAGCTCATGACTGTGTTTTTTGCAGCGTTTTTCTATGCCAGCGCTGTTTGCTGCTGGATAAAATAAGGTTAAATTATAATTATGCAATAGTTAATTAATGTACTACTACAGCTGTGTGTGGTGCTTTTGACATTAGCTTAACCCTTGCAAACTCTCCCATTTGGAGAGATAGTTAAGCAAGCACATTGATTGACTTGCTTCTATTCATAATTAAAGATCAGTCGCAGTATTAAGTACAAGAGTAATTAAAGAAGATGTGAGGTCAGTGCTAACATCGCAGCAGCATAGAACAAACCCAACTAGTCATTTTGTACCCTAGAATTTTCTTTGGAATGTAGAGAGTGCTTCCTGTGACCTTTCCAGTACATACATCGAATCTTAATGAAATCAGCGTGTTTAAAAAAGCTGACTAAAATGATAACAGAACACCTGTAACTGTAAAATACTCAATGGAAAATAACAAACTGTTGTGAGAAGTGCACGCTTAATCGCTCTTCCGAAAAGATAGTAGTTTTCAAATGAATAGATTTGAACAGTTGTGTCACAAATTGTTGTTCCAAATATACCATAAATTGTCGTTGTGCTAATAACATTGTTTTAGAAACGCTACCATTAAACTACCAAAGTATTATTTAACTTAATGGGCATTGGAAACGTACTATATCTGCCTCTATTACACTTGGACATATAAAGTGTTTCGGTTTTCTACAGAATACATCATGCATTAATGCATTAACACAAAATATTATGATACAAAAAAATCACAAAGCATGACGCAAAGCCAAAGCCACAAAAGCTAATTGCAGCTATTACAATGAAAATTGTCAAGTTTCAATGAAAGCAATACAACGCACATCAAACCTTAATTAGTGTCAACATGATAATACTCGTTATTCTGTCCAAATAGGAAGAAAAACCTACTGATTTACTGATCCTAAATCATATAGTACATTTTTTAGATTGATTTAAATGAAAGTACATTTCCTTGTTCCTCGTCTCTTTCCAAGTTGAAAATTACTAAAAAAACGGCGTTTCCGGGGAAAAGTGATGCAGATGCAAATGCACACTTGCAAAGAGTATCGCCCTAACTTCATGACTCATCATTCATTTACTCATCACTACTCATCTATCTACATACTCATCTTTCAGGATATTTAATTACGTCAATCCACAAATATTAGCGGAGAGAACAGGTAAGCCGATATTTTCCATCCTCCAAAACCATTTTACAGTAATTGTAAAGATTATAGCAATTACACGTAATATACGTTAAAAGATTTAAAAGTTTAAATGCGAATTAGCTTAAGCGTTCCACGAAAAGAAATACATGCCCCTCGCAATCACAAACACTACGCAGTTTGCAGTAATGAATTTACAAAGCTTGAACAAAGATGGCATTTGAGTTTTAATTTTGCCAAGAATATGACTCGTACTATCCTACTCGTACTATACTTGTAATTACTGTTACAATTGTTGTTACCAGTACAAACTACATTTCGTAGAAATGCTTTAGGCTATAAGGATTCGTTTCATTCATTCAACTCAACAAACACACCTCTGACTTTGACCGTCATCATCAATAAGTACATCATCAGTGGAAGGAAATATTCCACTCCATCGTACGACTCCATGCAACCGTGTTTTTAAGCACACTTGAGCAGTCCAACAATGGACAATACTACTGGCAACAATTGAATCGAGCCAAATTTACATTGTAACTTTGCTGATTCTGCATTTTACGCAAATGCTCAAGGTATATACCTACCTAAGCCGATTTTATTAAATGTCCTTATTGTTATGATATGACTTTGTCTCTTGTGTCGTGGTGATGTGGTTGTGTGAATGAACACGGTCTAGATGGATGGGTGGACAGTAGTGGACATGGACAAAAATTTCAATCTGCAGTCTTATAATATGAGTTTGCGTGTGTGCAACTTAATTTTATTTGCACTTCATTTACCTGTGTGCACTCACGAAATTACAAAGCAGTCCAAGTCACTACCAAAAGTAGTCATCTCTGCAGTGTCGCTGAGACTTGTTAACAATGCCTTTTTACCAAAGATGCATAATTGAAGGGTCTTCCCTTCCCATCGTTCGTCATCGTCATCGCCAGACTTGTGTAATAATGAATCATATAGAACATTTTACATACTTCTCATCATTGTTGTATGTTTTGTATATGTCGCTGTTCGCTGTAACTGTATCAGTTTCCTTCCTGTGCACTACTGATAACTGATACACTTGATCTCGTCAGCATTCATAATTTTTATAATCCGTAGAGTGCACTTTGCCTCTCCTCCTCTCACTTGTTGCTATGACGACGTCGACGATGATGATGATTGTTGAATCCAACACAACAATCACGATCAATTCGACTCTCTCTGCAGTCTACATATTATGCATATTATGATGTGGTGGGGTGGTGATGGAGGTCGTATTGATGTGTGTACTCCAATAATTTTGACTTCAAGGAAGACAACTTGCAGAGCTATATGACAATCAAAGGGCAGCCCAATAGAAATGATGACGATCATTGTGATATTCGTAATACTACAAGCTTAAAATATATATTTTTATGGGATGGGATCATTTTTTAAGAAAAGGATATTGTTTTTAAGTATAATTTTTGAATGGGATTTTCCTCAAGTGCCTCATTGCATTAAACATGTTTGCGCTTTGAAGACTTTTTTAATGATGGTAAAGCCCGTTGGTCTTTTGATGTTTGTCTTTATATAACATATGCCTTAAAAGTGGAGATAAAGGCACCCTGAAGATGTTATCAAATCTCATCTCATGCATCCAGTGCGCAGTGCATGAACGCAGCTTGTTCAATTTATTTTCAATTACATGACAACAAAGAAGCAGATGCTTAAAATAAACCACCACCATCCTTATTGATCGTTGTTTCTTTGTGTAAAAAAGGGTTTGCTTCCAAGGTTTACGATGAGGCTTCTCTTTAAAAACGGTGTGGCCAGAGGCGATATAGTCGAAAGATTGGCTATTTACGTAGTTAAATATGTACTTTGGTAATATTTTGAACAAAGTAATAATTTTAAATGCGGTGTTGTCATAGACGACAACGACAGCAAACAACATGCGTTGTTTCCAAACGAATACCATGCATTGTTTGAGGACAGTGTACTTGAATGTATGGTTCAGATGATAAGACTATAAAACTGCCTCCTGTCCTTAAAAATGATGCCCTTAATAAAAGTGTGGATTAGGATTAGGACAAGAATCGTTAAATATTATTAACATCTATGCACATTTGTAAATGTACAATAAGCTGTGTCGGCCCAGCGTATATTCCGGTATGGAAAACTTCTGTTTGATATAAGATGAGAATTTAATGGAATGAATTCAATAGTGAGACTGAAGACAGTTTTGGGAGTAAAATGAATTGCTCAATATTATAATTCATTCTCTTTGAAGTTTGCACTATCTATATCTATTGCCTATCAATGTATATGCAGGTATGTATGTGTTTGAATTACTATTTTCCGGTGATTCGCATGTTCTGGCTCGCAATTATAGAAAATATAATGCCTGAGGAATTCGAAATATTCCAATAAAATATGAATGATGTATAAAATGAAGCCGCAGTCAGCAGTGGAGAAAATCTAATATGTAGACGGTTAGAATTTCTCCGTGACAAGAATGGAATGTGTATTGTCAACATTAAAGGAGACTACTACTGGAACTCTATTTTAGTTTTAGTTGTAGTCTGATGTTTGGTGTGCTCCTTTGCTGGTCTGTGGTTTGAGAGATGCAACAAGAATTCAGTCTTTAGTCCTTTTTCTTAATAAAAAAGACGAGCATTCGTAATAATCCTTCTCGGTTGCTAAGGCCTATTCTCCAGAGAGAGATGGAAAGATGTCTTGAACAGGGATCATGGAATGAAATGTGTAGACACACATGGTTCATCTCTAGAAAAGATGGAAATGGATGATAATGCAACCAGTTTCATCGAGAATTTACTCAAGGCTGTACTACAAAACCTTTTAAGCTCGCATGCTCCTACTGGAGAACAATATTAATTTGTTTATGGGGCGGTGTGAAACTGCTTTGGTCTAGTCTGATTTTTGCTGCGGAGAAAAAACTGAGTTCATTGATTTTTTGCATTGCATAACATAAACTAACTAAACTTATTGTTGAGAGGCAATAAATAGGTAAGTGCACACCTAATGTATGTGCATAACAACATATTTTTCAAACTTGGCTGAAAAACAAGATCGTAAATATATCATGGTTAATTTTGGAAACTTTGAGTACACCCCTCTGGTCAGTCAGTGCACATGTGTCATCGTCACAGTCGTAAATAACCATCATCAGTGAATCTGGAATTTACTAGTTCATTGGCTTGTGCACTGACAAGAAAAAAGGCTTCCAGAAATAGCTTCCAGGCTCAATCAGGCTTCCAGGCTCAATGAAGTAACTCTGGACAAGTTTTTGTGCTATTTTCAGATCTCTCTCAGATTGCATAACAGTATGATTGATTGTGCAAAAATTCATCTACCTGCTCTACGTTAAACGAACTATTGAAATTTGCGTATCAAAATTATTTTCAAATTCTTTGAATAAAGAAGTTCAAGGCGAGAGGCGTCGTCGCACGAACAAAGAAATCCAATTTTTGTGCTGTGCTACTGAGGAAGAAGACAAATAGGGGGAACTGGCGAAAAAAAGCTGTTCTTCAACTTTGCTCGACTACAGTAGTTTATATTTAGCCAAAGAAGCGAAACCAACCTAATTTATAATCAGCTTTAAATTACCAGCGGGACAAAAAATAGGAACTGCGATTCCTACCAAGTACTACATATACGAGCAAAGTTTTTATGTATTTAGCAGGTAAGCACAATCAATTTTATTACCACTTTATCTTATCTCACTTATAATTTTTAGTGTTGTAAAATAAACTACTAAAATGATGCGCTTGCAAATCATTTGCATTTTTTGTTTCCTTTCGTCTTCCTCGCATCAAACTTAATTGGTTTGTAAACATTTGCGTCTCACTATGCTCATATACTACAACTACAACATGTACCTTTGCCTTACTCAACTCATTATCATCATATTTATACATTGTCTGCCTGGCGACTTTATGACTTTATAAGAAGCACACTAATAAATTAAATTAAACATGACGACAAAATCTCGGCAGCGTGGAAAAATGAAAAATCAGCACAAAAGAAAGGGTTTCTGTTTTTCATTTTCATGATTCTCTAAACATCGTTTTATGGCTACTTTCGGAAATTTAAATTGGGCTATGGTTAAATTAATTTGTATCTCATTTTTATCACCACCTTTATCACAGTGTAAGTTGCTATATGTCATGTAAAGTAAATTAACTTTTAAGCAAAGGTCCTTGTTACTACCTAAGAATATGGACATAAAAGTTAATATTTTGCATACGTATCTGAATCTGACAATGGCAAATTGGCAAGTATGAAAGTTAAGCATTTCTTGGTTTTGCTAATCATACTCAAGGCTAAAACATTACCACTGACTTGATAGCCGTAGAGGATGTTTTAAAAAGTGGAAAGGCATTAATTATCTACTTGTTTGCAAAAATAATTGCCACTGCCACTGACAAGTTTACGCAAAAATATATGCATTTTAATTTTGTCTCCATTCTACATTTTTAAAAAGCCGCAAGAGTTTTGAGCCCCGTTGATGATGAATTAATCGTTATGAATTAGGTTAGATAAGGCATTTGAATTATTATTCTTGGAGTTACGTAAAAATTACTTTAATGTTACAAAACGTCGTAAATTAGGTTGAAAATGATACAAACAGGTGCATGTAGGTACTAATTTTAATGTCACTGTCAGTTTACGTATTTTGTGCCGATGCTTCCCTTCGTCATCAACATTTTAACAAATACGCCTACCTAACAACCTAACATGATTACGGCAATACTACCAAATTTGTCTACTTCAAAATAATCAATGGTCCATGGGTGCCAATTGCAGAATATTTTCCATCGGGATAGTTCAAAGTCTTTTCCAAAAGTTATGTCCGAGGTATAACGAGATTAGAAATGCTATTTCTCGCGAAATCTGCTAATCATTGAGATACTATCAAGATCAACCTCAACTACCGATTCAGGTACCTTAGTAACTAATTTAAAATAAGCAGCGATGCATATGCCGGTGGTAGGGCAAAACAGTAAAGGTAATGGATAGAGTTGTAATGTAAAATATCCACGTAACCCAGACATCACGGAGCAAGAGCATGGTCAAAAAATTTCTAAGCATTTCACATTTAAACAATTTGACAGGACCTGCTTTTTGCAGATGAAATTGTTCAATGAATGACACGACAATTTCCTATAAATTATAGGTCACGTCAAAGAAAAAATCTTCCATTGTGCATGTCTGTAAGCGATCTTGGCATTCTAGTGCACTGCAATGATTCATGATTAAAATACAAAACGCCACAGTGGCATCATCTTATCATCGATCGCTACTTCTTTGTATTTGTATGCCCTGCCGTGTCATCACTATCACAGCTCATTGTTTTGTTGCTCTGATTTTCGTTTTCATTACTCCACGCTTCAGCTTCAGAGGACGCAACTTCGACCAACCAACTTCTACTCTATATAATATTTTGAGTTTTGTTGAATTTTTCGATGTGATGATTACGGTTGTGAAAATGCGGAGGAGCGCTTTGAACATGCTATCAATATCACTGCGCTGCAATAATGCAATTGCCAAAAACATTTCGCCATGTGTCAAGTTTTCATTAAGTAGCGACTACTTGGCGGTGAGCACTTCACTAAATTTTATT
Source organism: Sinella curviseta (assembly GCA_004115045.4). Taxonomy (NCBI): domain Eukaryota; kingdom Metazoa; phylum Arthropoda; class Collembola; order Entomobryomorpha; family Entomobryidae; genus Sinella; species Sinella curviseta. Next base: position 33,168,711 of record CM023199.3, on the reverse strand, counting down.
TCAAGACGTCTGTCTATCTACATGGTAACGATTAATGATTAGCAATTTTCATATTCATAGAAACGTTCAAGTTCGAAAAGCTGAATTTGGTCAAGGGGTTAAAATTTTCTTCGTGATGTGAACTTTCGTTGAGGAACATTATTTGCATTACACACAAATTAAATTTTCTCAAACTGTTTCACAGTGCCCCTCATATATTGTTTAAAAAAATTCCTTCTCCAGCTATTAATACCTTTCCGGTAAGGGTGTGTACTCTGTACGTATGTCTTGGTTAAGTACGCATTCGTTTATTTGGCTGTCAAAGTATGTATGTCATATCAGTCAACTCATGGACTGTTTTCACATTCGTTAAAAATTCTTTTACTGTTTGCGGAAACCCACACTAAGTTGTAAAGTTTCCAAATAAGTTTTGTGCAATGACATTCAAGTTGACAAGCTTAGCATTTTTGAACTAGAAGACATGTAGCCGCAGCAATGATATGACATGAAGGTGTTAAAAAAGCGTATAGGATGTTATTATTGAAGTTTACAGGTCATATCACAACAGGACAACAGGTTGCATTGTCAAGAAGGCGTGTTGACTTGGAGGAATCTGTCTGTAGATATTTGTATTACCAACACCACACTCTTTTACAACTTAACTGCAATAATAAGAATGATAGAAAAATGTTGAATTATGATTAAAGTATATGAAATGAAGATCATTGATCATAATGATGAGTCATGTCTGTTGTAATTAACGCTGCCAACATGCACACAGCACATGGCATGGTGGGTAGTGGGTACACACATGGATTGAATTACAATTAATTGTAATAATAGCAGAGTTATAATGAAAAAATGATGACGATGATTGAGTCCAATCACGTACAAGTCACTAAAAGTAGTTTCAGTATGTATGTTATGTAATCTAACGTTAATTTATGATCTTGCGGTTTGGCGTGGACAATCACCAGCAGCTGAACTACTATTGACTATTACTGTCTGCTTAATGACTACAAGAATTAGCAATCATGGAGGAAGAATAGCACGGAGGGAGATAGAATTTTATGACATAATTAAAGGATATGTTGGAAATTGGAATAGTTGTTAGGTAACTAATGCAACAACATTGTCGTCACAAAGTTGTGATCTATCTAATTGGCAAGGGCTGCTGTACACGATCATATTTGATTAGTATTATTGAACTGAAATTAATTTCTCTTCAATTTAGATAATTTTGAAATTCATAATTATATTTAAACATGTTCGCATTGACTGAGTTGAAGGTGAACATCGTTACTACAATTTAATTGTAACAATTACTTCGAATTTTCAAAAAGATAATAATGATGACGATAGTAATGTGAAACTGGAAACTCCCTCCTAAATTTTGTTGAAGAATGTGTGGGATTTATGCTACGTATGACGTTTGATTAAGAATTTTAATTTGGTGATGCTACATTGATAAGCAAGCATATTAGGTCAGATCATGCAACGTAAACTTTCTTTATTAATCCAAGTCTGTTTTAGCGATTTTTTCAATTTGAATGCAATAAAAGCTTTTCTGGGAATGGAGCCGCATGGCAGCAGTTAACGCCTGAAATTCTGGGTCATTCAATCATACTTGACCATTTCTCTTTGCTCCTGACACAATGCCATAACCGTGACACCGGCGAAAGAGTGATTTGAAAAACTAATGAACTGATATCTATCTTTAAGAAAAGAATGAAAGTGAACAAAGTAAACAAAGTACTACCAAGACTCGACTCAAGAGTAAGTACCTGTAATTGCAGTTCTCTGGTGAAGTTGTGCTGCGAGTGAGCTGAGTGGTAGTGGTGACCCATGTTGAGCAGAATTTAGAGGTGACCATTGTTGCACTTGAAAGCACGATGAATTGTATCGATAGAGAGGTGGTCGGGGAGTTTTTAATTTTACCGTTCAATAGACCACCGGGGACCCTTCGTATATAATGCATCCGTTCATTCTAGTACTTTCAACTTTGCTCTCATTTCATTGTTCGCTACATTCTCTACTGGCTATTATTAGAAAACCAGAGAGAATTCCCACAACACAACATTGAACATGGGGGTTTCCTTTGCCATGGTCATACTCCTCCAGACATCTTTAAGGTCAGACGTTTAGTCAGATCAGACCAGATAGAGTGTGAGCCAGACAAACAGAGTTTGTACCGTATTACCCCTTTCCTTCCAACCAATTCCAGGTACATTCACTTTTACCTTGGGCTTTTCCATTTTCCCCAATAACAATAACTCTAATAGCTGACTAACTGACCAAACCAATTGTCACTTTTTGTCAATGACTTTATTCCAATGACCATAATAGCAGTATAGGTAATAAGAGTAAACAGAAAACTTTGAATGTTTTTTCTCTCTCGCCCATTTATCATAGTTTTTTTACTTCACGCCTGCTGCCGCAACGATTTGTCATGTTGTTATTATGTTAATCAATATTGATTATTAACAATTCATCAAGATGATTTGTGTTGCAGTTCACAGATTGTCATCTCACGTTCATTTCTGATATACCTATGTACTTTGTTGTACTGGTGTTGCACTGGCGTGCGGCCTTTCGTGTAAAATATTTACAAGAAAACATAAAAATTAAGCGGTTCACTAGCTACGATGATTTGGAATCTTATTGTTAGTAGCGAAATCTTAATGTCAAGTCCAAGTGTACGACAGCAATTAATAATAATTTTGACTCTGGTCTTGCGTATTGTTATGCACGTAGGTACTATGTAGGCAATTGAGATTTGCGATGCGGTAGGTAAGATCATGAACACAGCAGATCCATTATAATAATGGATACATATGCGCATTAAAAGTATGGATAGTAAAACGCGCCGTCCTTTTGCATAAATCGTTGTCCTTCGTTGACGAACAAGATCACTCCAAAAATATTATAATGGTATCATAGCAGCGTGTATTTATGCGCATGATATTACTAGCACACTAGAGTATAAAAAGGGACAATAATGTCCGTTCATGCTCTTTTTTGACAGTCATAAATGCCATGATACCTACATACAACCTAATATTATGAATGATGGTGACATGAGCAGATTTTTTCATTATTGATGATAATCCGTAACAATTAAAAATCTCATGCATAAACATCACTGTATAGGTAATTGAAGTAATAATTAGCAAAAAAAAGTATGGAATCATTTTACATTTTGTTGTTACAAGGCTCGACAGCGGGTTTGTTTTGTTTCTGCAGCAAATTTGTAATCATGTTCTAATAATTGTTACATAATTACTGTACACCTACCGTTACTTATATTTCTTCAAGAAATTCTTCGCACGCACTGTTAATTGTCTTTGTGTTATGCTATCGCAACTATAAATATAATCTAGGAACATCAAGTTTAAACAAAGTACAAAAACCCAGCGTATTACTAAAACTTGCGTTGGTCGGGGTCGTGTGAAATCTATTATTACTTTTGTTTTGCTCCAAAGCTCTCTATTATTCTATAAACATTATTCGTATAAGGGCTTTTACCGCTTTTGGTAATTACCTACTTTTTGCTTTCAATGTAGATTTTCCTAAATAACTTCCTGACTTGCTCTAAATATCCATGGCAATACACTAAAACTTCTACTAATGCCGGATTTCCATGTTTTCCTGGATACACCCTTTCATTTATTTGCCATGATTAAGATCAACACATACATAATGTGTATTTTAATTTATGCAAAGAAGGCAAAGATGCACTTGCACTCTTCACAAAATAAGTTAATTTTTTACTGGCTCATGTCATAAAGCTCATATTATCTCTACCCCTTTTCTGTACTTTGGTTGATTGGTTTAACTTTCCTATTTCGGCTAACTGGTCCCAATTTGCATGGCGTACGTATGGCATTGTTTGGAAACGCGACCAAAAGGAAGTTCCGCAGATTGCTTGTTTTCTGCATTGTGCCCTGATTAATTATTTAATTTTTTACTGACGATAACTATATATACCTGCGTAAAAGTTAAAAAACCTCAACCAGCTGGACAAATAGTTGGCAGATATATTATGCTTTACTAAATGAACAATAAAATTAGCAAATTAACTGTCAACAGGATAATGATATGGTATATGACGATGGTCATGGTCCATCCAAAATGATATAGAAAACCGGTCATGTGATTTACAAGTGTTTCCTGCTGAGTAATTTGCTAGTTAATTTATTTTACCAGCCATTTATTTGTTCAAACAAGAAAAATAATTTAAATAACAATAAAACCCAGCGGTATAGAGCAAAAAAATCATTATACTTTTTTATGCCAACCAAAACAAAAGAAGTTCCAGTAGTTCTCAGTAGTTCTCTGGGTACTACTTTTGCTACAGAAAAAAGGTAGGAAATATAGAGCATAAGCTATTAGCACATCATCAATTACCAAAAGTGTGTCGTCCGTCGTGACAGTAGAATTAAATCAATAAATTTCACTGGAAATTAAATGGTGCCGTTCATTAAGAGTCCTCATTTGGCAATTTGGCTTGCCATGAACTTCTAGCGACTCAAAACTTGTTTCATGTCTTTGAAAATTGCAAATTAAACATTTTATTCACTTCAGCCGTCTCCTGTCACTCAAATGTCGCCAGTGTACGGCCCCTTCTTCCTTCCCATCTCATTTTAATACGCTTCACAGACCGGAATCTCAGGTGTTTTAATTGATCTGTGTCAGAGTTATATGCGTGGTGGTGTGTAGGTAGGCATAAAATACGGAACTGAGTTGGCTCTCTCATTATATATTATTATGTTATCAATCAAACCATTCTTTTATTGTTTACCATTTCGATTCGAGGAATTGTGGAATGAGATTAACAATTCGGCAATCACAACAACGGCACAGGTATATTGAGGTGAGGTACTGCATAGCACATGGCGTAGAAAATCTTTTAGTCAGCACAGTTTTCGTTGTGACTTGCGACTGTTCTCGTTGATTTACGATCTAATTTGTTTCATATTGTGACTTGTGATGACTGACTCTACAACCAAATAAAAACGATGCGATCAAATCAAACTCGCGTACAGAGCCAGAGATTGATCGATTTTACTATTACTAATAATAACTTTTAATGAATGATAATACATTCATCCATAAAAAAATGAATTGATCACTGATGGAAGCGGATGTAGAAATTTAGAGCACACAGACAGAGCAAACGGAACAAACGGTCAAATGCGAGTGATTTGTTGGTTGTCGTGAAATACGATGCGACTCATATTATAGCGCGTCGCGTGGGAAGCATGCAATGCAACATGAAAAAAATTCATTTAATAACTGCATTATTATAATCGTCCTAATATTCAATCTGTGGCATGGTACCTTAAATATGAAAAATTGGCTGTTGCAGCAACACAATCTCGAGAAGATGAAAAAGTAAATCGCAGGTGCTTCTCGTAATTGTTTCAATCCTACTATACTATTATTGCTATATAATCATATAACCATCCCCAAGTCAGTATATATGTACATGTTGCTTATTACCTAAATATATAATACCTATTATTATAATAATGCCATAACACACATACTATACTATGTTATCCATGCCACGCCGTCTCTCTTCGTTACCATTGACCTTTAATTTTTTATTGTTGATGATGGATGGGATAATCTACTATTTTTGCTGTGCATTATTGGTGTGTGTTCTTCACTGTAGGCATGTGGAAGTGGAAAATGTCAACTGCATTGCATGCATAATAGTCAAGTGAGTAGTAAGTAAGTAGTCGAGTCCCACCTTGATCTTCATTGCACCAGCAAACAAGCACTTTGTAAGTAATGTAGCCTCAGCAACATTGATGTTGATCATGGAAAACAATCAAAAATTCTGCAAAGTTGTGCATTGTTGAAGTATATTGTCAGGGAGTAGGTATGAAAGCAACATACATGGACATTCTTGGTTGGTGACTAATAAAAATAAAATTTGTATATAACGCCATAAAAAACATGTATGTTCGATGCTCTCAGACAGTCGTTTTAGGTTGATTTAGTTATCACGATATTTTTTTGTTATAAATGCATCCTCGAAAAATGCATAAAATAGAACAAAGATAATATCTGCGCAGAAAAGTAGTTTTTTTGTCTGAGTAAAATTGTTCATTATTCATTATTCTCACCATTGCGTCACTTTCTGCACAGCTTGATGCACAATATGCAAATATCTGCCTGGATACTATCATAATAAGTAAAAAAAGAGCTGGAAAATTGCCGAATAATTTGATTTCCATAGATAATTGGGGATAATAGATAACTGAAAACTTATGTCGCATTTTTACCGTTGCGAGGAGTTCTTTGAATGATAAAGTGACACGTGGAGACTAATCGTGCAAATTGCAACTGCTGTTGATGCACTTTATGATTCTATTTGAATTTTTATTAATCGTGCTATATTTATCATCATCCTAATCTTCGTATTGTATTTATTAAAAAGGAAGTCGTGAATAAGGAAAGTTGCACATTCATTTTAAATATTCAAAAGCTAACGACGAATAATTCTTCATCCTTGTTGAGGGAGTTTTGATTGGCATGGAACAGCGGTTGTGTGGAATCTGATTTATGCAGAAATGTAGCAAATTATATGGTTTCATTTTCATAGATGATGCTACAACTTCCTTTAATAAAATGTAGTACTATACTTATGAATTACGAATTAATGATTCAGAGGAATCAAATTAGAAGTAATAACACACGGTTTGGCTTTATTACTTATTGCTCATTGCCACTATTAACGTACATACTTGTGTAGCCGGAGTCAATAATAATCAGTTACCTATTCTAGAAGATATCTGTTTGACTACCTGTCAAAATTCTGAAATGCATTTTTCCGTTACTGACTCAACGTGATCCACATTTGCTAAGTGTTCGTGAAACCACAAATTTTGACAGTTGTGTTTTAGAATACGTATGTAAAATATTTTTTAACCTTGACCTTAGTAAACTCCCCCATCGACCCTATCACCTATGAGCCACATTGTGAACTGTAATGCTTTTTTAAACTTTACAAAATGGACTACATCTCTAATGCTTTGCGAGAAACTACAATTTTGTTGAAATGCAATAAAAATTATAAAAATATTCCGCACAAGCCCTAAGTATGGCTACTTTGTTTCACCAGTTACAAAAATGACAACATAGTTTGTTTAACTAAAGTTAAGTTAGTGCAGGCAGCAATGTTTAAAGTGCGCTGTGCACCGTTTATGACATCATTCCAAATAATATGCATACCTAGCTTAGCTCTCATGTCACTTGTGTACTTTACGATTATTAACTGATCATCATCATACATTGTTCAAAGAATAGAAAAATTTTCCTCCTCATTCCTCGTAATTCTATAAACGTACGTATTTACTCTTTATAATAAAATGTAACAATGCACTACGGATAATCTAATGTAGCTCTGTGCAACTGCAACCATAATATTATTAGAGCTCTACTTTATATTTTTATTTTAACAAGTACACATGTACATATCATCCATCTCTCTCAATTCTCATCACTACCATATCACATCATCCTTTCAAATAAAAATTGTTGTTAGTTACACAGGTAGTTAGTCAGAAGAGTGTATAGATAGCAATGAATTTTCCATTTTCATTGGCAGTCGCAATCTAACATTCTTCTGATCTGGAGTATGTAGATTTAAGAAGAAGTAGAAGAGAAGACGAGGAAGGGTTACAATTTACAACAACAATATATATTGTTGCGCTTGCACACACCTGAACCTTGTGAAGAGCACAAGTGCTTTGTTGCTCTCAGCTCTCTGGCATCATCAGATCACATCATCATCATATTATCATCATCAGTCAGTGCCGCCGCTCTCCTCATGAAAAAAAGTGAATGAGGGAGAGAGAGAGAGAGGTCCCAAATAACCTTTTCCACTAAACTAAACTAAATCATCAGAATCATCATCATCATCGTCACCATGATCACCAGAATAGATTTGCCTTCTTCGACGTCCCTTCATTGTCACCGTTGCTGCTACATTTGTAACGAAATAACCATCACCAGAGATATTTCTTCTTACTATTTCTATTCCTCAAGAACCTGCACAAAATTTTATCCTGCATGAAAATAAAATCGGCACATGAAAAGCCGGTCGGTTGTACTCTAAATATATTATATTTTAATGCAATTTTTGTTTTTATTCTTGTTATTGTTTTGAAAAATGTGTTGAGTTTTTACTGCTGTTATAACAATAACAATTACTATTTTTTTATTCCCAAGCTGATAGTACGCTGATAGTGAATGACATGTTCATTTAAACGATTCGGGATATGACTTTTCGTAATGTCAAGTACAATATATAGTCGCTATATTTTAAAATATTATATTTTGACTTTTACGTAATATTATTATAGTGCACAGTGCAACCCAGTCTAATTTTTTTTCAAGTGTTCAGTGTTGGCATGTGAGACTTCTCCTCTTTTTCTAGTCACCTTCACCATTCCTGTTGTTCCTTTCTGCCAACAACGACGATGACCATGCGGTGGCATTGTTGATTGTTACGTTGCGAGTTGCTCTTGTTTGGCTTGCATGGAACCTTCAAAACATTTTAGGGTGTTCATCTTGCTTCTCTGGTACATCTTTACAGAATTAGCAGAAATTAGACTGGCATTTTCTCTGACACTTTTATAGCTTATGACAATACTTTAAAATGCGGATAAAGTAACATCCTCATATCTTCTATAATGACGATAACCCTCGAAACACAATCATCGGAAAGTCAAGTGCATCAAAAAAATTAGATTCCAAGTGAAAAAAGTCCAAGTGCTCATGCAGTTTGTCGATTCTCTGCGTTGTTGTGTGTCTTGTAGATGATGATGATGTTGGAATGAATTTTACTCCTGGCCTTGGCGTTTTAATGTGATTCCTTCGTTGTTCGTTGTCTGTCGTTGTCGACATAGACATCACAGATCATCAAAGACTAAAATCATCATTCATGTTATAATTCCTTTTTTAAGAGAGTGTGTACCATAACTGACTGTTATTGTTGTGTTGCTCGTTATTAAAAATGTTGCTGTCGTTGTTATAGCAATTGTTGTGTGCACGCTGCTATTATCGTTGCTTCAGTTGTTGGTGGTGTATTCAAGAAGTACATTCAAAACATATGTAAAAGAGGTGCCTTTTTGACAAGTAAACGCTGTTGCGCGGCTGCGCAGAAGGTTGTGAAAAAATGGCAGGCTCTGGCGGCTGCGAGCCTTACGTATGTGCAAAATTGAAATTTTTCTATATAGTTGATAAATAATCTATATCTTCTGCGTGTAATGTTTTTCGAGACGAGTAATGTACCTACCTAAAGTACAAACATAAAAGTGTATTATGTGTTATCACAATATATTGATGATTTTTATGCAAAATTGATATTGTATTTTGAAAAAATGGGTTTCCACGAAGTTTCCACACATGTGCATACCTACGCATATTATGGCAATACAAAGGCATTTTCATGTTTAGGAATGGCACAAAGATGCACCATGAGAAATTATTTTTCGATAAGCCTCTCCGACATGGGAACCATTCTCAAAATAAATGCATCGTCACTAGGTATATATATAGCCGCCAACAGGAGCCGTATTACAACTAAAGATGTAGCCGTAAATATGTAGTTGAATTAAAGGTGCTAATATTGTGATTATGGAGGATTTCTAGTATCTTTTCATCATTTCTGAATGAAAAAATGATGTTTTTATGAGGAGCAGCCGAGGAGAAGAGTTACTTGATGTACGTACACTATTGCGAAAAATGATTAGGACATGTCAAAGTTGGCGGATTTAACTTTGATTACTACGTCTTTGTATTGGGCATTTGGCAGACAGCAATGCATGCCTGAGAATAAATAGATTATGCAAGTAAAAAAATCATCATAGTTTCTTCATTAATTCAGAACTCTGCCATTGTTTTCACATGCTAAAATTTCGATTCAATTGTAATGTTTTCTTATATAACAACGCTGCGAGTTCTGTCCATAATTATTACAGGTTACTAAGTACATGATACACATACATGAATGTGGAAAAATATGGAAGCTGGAAGCGTAGGTAGTTTCGCGGTTTGAAATCAGGCGATGAGAAATTAAAAAAGCGTGATTTTGTGGGCTCTTGCCTGGAATCCGGTTTTTAATGTCGGTATTTAACCTTATGGAACTACTTTTGAAAGACACATGAAGGATTTAAATAGGTTGTTGTTGTTGTTGTGTCTCTCAATCTTCTTGTGTGCTATATGAACTTCAGGAAGTCTACGTTCGAGAAATTCAAAAGCAAACCGTATAATTTAAATATTTCTAAAGGAGAAAAAGATGTTATGTGATTATGATTTTTAAAATGATAAATTTTGTCAACAGTAGCACGTGTGATTTTGCTGATAAAAATGTAATAATCTTTTACGTTGTGGCTGATGGCGAATTAATTAAATCCTGTTTTGTTGTCTGTTCACAGGACAACCACTATGCCTTTAAGATCTATGTAACACCTTGTGATCCATTCGCGGAACGGAGGCATCTCTTCAAAAGAAGTATTTTATTAAGTCAAGTGGATAGTCCAGAAGCTGCTGTAAGTGGAATATGATAAAAAATATTGTACCAGAGAACTGACCTAGTTCGCTTTAAATCTAATTGCATGTGAAGCATAGAAGTAATTAGGAGATTTTATGAGAAATTCTCTGATACTACTGCTGCATCTACTGGAATTTCATTAGATAAATACAAACAAAATGACGTGCTAATGATTTTCTTTGTAAATATTGTAATTGATTTTTAGCTACAAAATGACACTCTGGAGGAACTGAGTCTAGCTTCTTCAGAACTACAAACGGTTAGTTCACTGCTACAGGACGTCATGATGGACGACCCTACCCAGAATTTGTATCCAGCCGTGATAGAATGCTTTGCAGTTATTCTATTGGGGTAAGTTGATACGGAGATTTATAAAGACTACCTTCATGTATAAATATCCGATTTTTTAAAATAAAGAAACTGTAGAATATACATAATAATTACTCAATTATCCAGTTTGTACGTACAATTACATAGATATAAGACGTTCTTAATTTCTGGTACAAGATTATCGCAGCGTATAGCATATGTATCACCTGTTTAAAGATTTAATTGCATAGTTATCTTGTTCTTGGTTTTTTAAGTATTAACTATTATAAAATAATGCGTAACATGTTGAAAACAGGTATATAGCTGGGAAATCTGGACTCATCACACAAAGTGAGACAAAAGGTCTGAATGCTTTCATCGGTACATTTTCTTTGCCTGCATTGATATTCCTATCGTTGGCACAGCTTGATTTGAGGTAAGTCCAAATTAATTACGGTTCTCATCATTGCTTTGATGTAGATTTTGTTCAACCATAAATATCCCGAAACGAGGATTTTTATCTGAATTATTACAAATTACAACTGAGCAGCATATTAGCACTTGACACACACATTGAAACTACTTTTTGTTTCGAAGCTGTAAAACAACCGTTAAGTAATTATATCTTGAGAAAGACTACGAATGTGATGTGTTGCTTGTATGCGCTACAATTGATGTGCTTGTTGATTAGATAGCAACGATTAATTTGATTTCACGACAATACTTACAATCGCCGTTTTTTAACAATTATAGCACGGTAAATTGGTGGTTCCTGCTCGCTATATGCCTTGCAAAGAGTGTCGTCTTCTTCTCCGTCATTATAATCTCTCTCCTTGTGAGTAAGCCCTTGCAACTGGATAAGGCTGGATTATTTGCAATATTTTGCACGCAGAGCAATGACTTTGCCTTGGGATATCCGATTAGTAAGTTTTACTGTGCCTGGAAATGATAATGGAAAAATTAGTACTGCTGTCGTAAGAATATTGCGTTAACTAACACTTTAATTAATAATTTGTCTAGTCAATGCACTTTACGGAAAGACGCATCCAGAATATGCCAAATATTTGTACCTGGTTGCCCCCGTGAATCTCATATTCCTCAACCCCATTGCATTCGTCATGATGGAAATCACCAAACAGAAAAGCATGGAAAATGAGGAAATGCAAAATCGGGGCATTAAGGGATTCACAACCTATGAACGGCCTGGTTTCACCACGGTAATGAAAAGAGTGATGAAAGGGGTTCTCCTCAATCCTGTCATTGTCATGACAGCACTGGGAATCTGTGGCAATCTCGTTTTCAGTCATTGCGTGCCACTGACCTTGAAAGGTGTTTTGGATGTAAGCAACATATGTACCTATAAGTCATTTTTATACTTTTCTTTAACGTTCTTTGAAATTGGCAATAATTTATGATACATTCTTGAATTAGCTTCTCGGTTCCGCTTTCTCGGCATCATCCCTCTTTTCCTTGGGCCTAACAATGGTGGGCAGCTCGGCTAGTCTTAAAGGCAGTGGTGTAGTCATTCCGGGAATATTGATCGCGACAAAGTTATTGGTGCTTCCTGTGGTTATGAGGGAGTCGGTCAACCTGGTTAACGCAGGGGAGGACGCGAATGCTACCATGTCACTCAGTAACTACGGCTTCCTGTATGGGACGTTTCCCGTTGCCCCAGGAGTTTTTGTTTATGCCAACCATTATGACGTTGCAGTACAATTGGTAAGATACTGATTTGTTGAAGAAATCGATTGAATGAATGCTCAGTTTGTGAAATTTGATAGACATATACCTAATTAATGAATTCCCCTTCCTGTTTTTCAATATTTCAGATGGCTAGTGCTATGGTTGCCTGTACTATTCTGTCTGCTCCACTTATGTTTGTATCGGCAAAAATGATTACACTGACAAAGTTAAATACTAAGGATTACATGGGCGATTTGAACACGTTTTTGCTGAATATGAGCATCATTGGATTGGTCGCTGCGGTATGTATCCATTTTTATCTTTAATTAGGCATATCATTTGCGTCGAAGGAAAATAAATTATCGCGTCTTCGTGTGATCTTCATAGGTTTGGGTGATAGCGGTATTCCTGCTTAGCAAAAAATGGAAGAAGATCCCACATTGCATTACCCTTTGTCTAGCAATTTCACAGGTACATTTCCTCTTTTAACTGTAACGTTCAGTATATTTATGGGCATATTTAATTTATTGCATTTATTCAACTTTTCATTTCCATTGGTTTAGGCGATAGCATGTTTCGGAGCGATACTTTGGTCATGGATTGGCGTTGCGGATGGAATTCGCTGGAAAATATACCTCCAATTTGGAGTGTTTGCGTTTGGTGTGCTAAGTTCTCGAATTTGGACAGCCATTCTGGCATCTAGTCTGGTATTTTTACGATGTCGCAGTCTCTGCTTTGTGTTGAGATTGAGGCCATACATGGGTCTGATTGGTTGGGGGTAAGTTGAGAAAAAAATTTGTTTTTCCAATCAAATTGTAATTTTGTAAATTGGGTTAATTGAATATTTATTTTTTGCAGTATACCTGGTGTGCTGATAACTGTCTTGATGCTGGCCGTCCGGCGAGAAACACTGGACATCAGACATGATCCCAACTTTCAATATGGTGAAACTCAAGCCCTGGTCGCTGTCATGGTTTTGGTGATAAGCTTTATCGTTACAGTAGGTTGCCTTGTCATGCAGCAACGTTACGAACGGCAATACGGACAATACAACACTGTTCCAAGCCATGCTCACCATCATGGCATCGGTGGCGCCGGCAGCGACGATGAGTATGGGCGACCGATTTTGGCAATTGACGATAGTCGAAGCTCTGGATTGCAGAGTAACTCGTCAGAGAGTACACCCCGTTTGAGAGCATATTCTCGAACATTCGGCGGGGCTTTCGCTTATGGAGGGGCTAGTGGAAGTGGTGGAATTAGTGGAACTCCTGGCATTGTTATTGGTTCCGCACCTCGGGGTCCACCCTTTGATAGCCATATCAGTATCAGTGAAGATGGCTTGGAGGCAGGACCGAGCAATTGCGCAGCAAAACAAACAAGGCTTTGCGGGGATATGGAGGACTTGAATGGTGACGGAGATGGAGATGACGAAAGCCTATTTAGCTACAATGACGACCTTTGTGCTCCAGGGAAGCAAAACTGTAGTTTGGAACAGAGGAAAAAATGCTCAGCACTATTGGAAAAGTACAAGAATAGAAGCCAATTGACGGAACCTGAAGAAATTGGAATTGTTCGGGATAGAGATGATGAGTTCCAAATGTTGAGGCATATCATTTTACTTCTATTGCTCTGTGGCTCCATGTTCGTGGTAAGTAAAGCTGTGGTAGACAAAGAAATGCGAAGCTTCATCAGAAATTAAAGGTTACAATTATTTAATTATTTTTTCTCCGTTGTAGGGTATCGCTCTCTGTCTCTGGACCTTGATCATGGAAGATGTTTCTGGAATTTACGTGGAACTTGTTTTCCTCGACGCAGCATTAAATTTTGGACAAGGCTTCTTCACATTTATGCTCTTCGGCTTGAATACGAAGACAATGATCATGCCGCTGCAAAAATGGTATTAAATCATTTTTAAATTGGATTTTTCCCTAGCTGAAGTTTTCAATGAAATATTTTCACGTGAAATCATTTATTTTTAGGTGGAGACGACTCATTTACGGCGAAGGTGACTTAAAACTCCCATCTTGGGATGAAATCTCAAATGAGACAAAACAGATCTGCGAACAGTTTCTCACATACCATATTGACAAGTGTATTCAAGATATTGTGCGCGACAGAAGGTACAGTAACGTGTAACCTATTGACGTAATTATCGTAATGATTTTAACAATATTTTTACAATGGTTCTAAGTTGTTGTTGTTACTTTTTCATCAGGTGGAGAATGGAGTCCTACTCGCAAGTATTCTGTGGAAACGAAATGGTTGACTGGCTACTTCTTGTCGGTCTCGCCAAGGATCGCACAGAAGCAGTCAAATACGGTCGGCATCTGCTGACAGGACGGGTAATCCGTCACATTAAAAATCTTCATCATTTTCACGATCAGTCATTTTTCTACACGTTCACACCTCTTGACTAAGCATTATAATAATTATCGAAATTAAGCAATTAAGTACGTCGCACATTTATTATTATTATTTTATTTCTCGTTGAACGTTATTTTGTTATTGCTCAGGAATGAAAGCTTATTTTGAACCTTTTCTACATACCAATAAGGTTCTATCCAAAAGGAAAAGACGATTTTAAAACCATTTACGTTCACTTTACCCCACGCATTTTTTCTTAATTTAGTTTATAAAAACAGCAACTTTAAATGCATTTTTCAGAGTACTTATAATTGTCGTCAGCGTCACATACCTGTTTAGGTAGTTCTTATTTAAAATTATGAGTTTATTATTGCAATCAGTAGAATTGTTACAGTGAGCCAGATCAAGACTGCTTAAAACCTTGATATAAAAACTATATATTCTAGATAGCTGTCACCTTGTACATAGTTTTAGCATTTAAACAAAACAGAATGTGAGTTGAATCCTGTGGAAAAGTTTAGGTTAAAAATGTGCGTGAGTGAATGTGAATGTTCTATAATATCTATGAATCATCTATAGTATAGGAAAACAGTAAAAATAACTATCTCGAGAGGCTACTTTACTTACCTAGCGTTTATACTTGTATAGGTTGTTGTTATGCTTTATAAATTTAAGTAGAAAGTACATAATGCTATTATGATTAAGCCAAGTTCATTTGTGACTGCACTGAACAATAGTTACATACACAGCTTACCTGTGAAAAGATCTCGTCGTCATTTCTACTTTTACTTTAGTCTAAGATGAACTAATATAATTTCAGTTAGTATAATAATCGTAAGTTAACACGCACATTGTATAGAAGAACGAAAGAAAATGTATATAGTTTATCAAAGAAGAAAAATATATAAATGACAAGATTTTATTTGAAAAAGATAGTTCATGAAGGTGTTACCGTTTCACCAATAAAAGAACATGTACCTTTAGAAAAGAGTCGAACAGATCATCACACTATTTTTCGCTGAAAATAGATACATATTGGAGGAGATAGTCAGTTGATATAGTTTGTAAGATGTATGATGTCAGTATGATGTGTATGTATTTAACAAAGAACCAATAATATTTGTATGTAGTATCAATTAATTGTGAGTGGACCTCATAAAACTTATTATTTTTGTGTTGTGAATGACTACAAATATTTAAAAGTATTATATGCTTTTAAAAAGTGTATATTTTGCAAATATTTACTAATTAAAAAACTTACAAACAGTTGTGAATTGAAATGGTGAAAATGAGTATATATCCTTAAGCAGTTTCAACAATATTATTATACACACTAATCATACATTCATACCAGTTACTATAAAGGAGGTGTCAATATTATAACATATATTTGAATATGTCTATATTCTGTTTTCTTGGACTTGGACTGTTGTATTTTTAATGCCACCGTTGCACAAAAACCATGATCATAATAATATTATATAAACGCAAGATATACACGTAAATGTTACAATAATTTGTTACGGTGTAACTTATGAAAATAATAAATTAATCGAAAAATGTAAACGTAATAAAGAACAATGAACGCGAATGCAACCACTTTCAACTCATCCTTTATTACTGACAATACATTTATTACAGATCCTAAACATCTTTGGGATAGACACGTATGATGTGTAAATGCTTAAATGTCGTAAAGGGTGAGGATCAGAGGTTCCGAGAACAAAATAATAATCGCTACTATGGGCATAGGAAAAATATATGCTTCGTCTCGTCTGTGTGGCTTTCACACTTTATAATGTTAAAGAACTGATTGTTGAGTTTATGAAAATAATTTTTCCATTTTGTTGCATATTCTCTTGATACTGATACCGTGACTTTTCACTGCTCTTTTGTCGAGATAACGGGGTTGATGACTCGTTAAAGACATAGGCACATGCATTTCTTCAGAATCACCGTCCGTCAGGGTCCAATACTACAACACGAGGTGTGTAATCTGCAATATGTATTTCTATACGTCTATTTCTTAATGCTAATAAGTTGATACAATTGATATATAAACAATAAAAACCATGAATACATGAAATAGGGACATTAATCGCAACTCCTGATTGAGTGTAGATTGTTACGCTAAAGTTCTCGTAAAATTAAACCAAACGCTAGATTTTGATTTACGACAAAGAATACGACATTCGTAAGGGCAAATTTATACATGCTTTCACATAATTTTGTGTAAAATATTATCTTTCCCTATTTATGAATCTAAATCTAATCAATCCTGGTTGCCGCATTGTAATCAACTCAATATCTGGGGGGATATGAGAGGAATTTATTTTTCTTCAATATTAAGTATATATATCACAATATTTTAGGTTACAATTAAAGCTTTAATCTTATCAACTTTATACTCGGAACTTTATGTGAACTGAAAATAATAGCCTTTAAAATACAGGCGTGCATATAAATTTGGAGTGAGGTCGAAATTTTTAACTAATTATAGGTAATCATACATTAAGTAATGTGTACATGCATTTATTTTTTTACAAAGGTAATATCGAATTATGCCCTACTCCTAATGACAGTTCTGACGGTAACTGATCTTGGGGCGGTGTTTCCGGAAATGAAGACTTGTACTTGTTCATCACCCCATTTCTAATGCTGCCCATTACACTTTCACCGTCGCCAACTTTGTGTTTGTTTGATGCACGTCTGCTGCTACTAATCTTCTGCTTGCCTTTCCTTCGTTTTTTCTTTTTTGGAAGAAATTTTCTGCGGTTTTCTTCCGGTGTGGTTATTTGACTTAGAGGAAGACGGATGAAAGGTCCAGACGCAATTTCCTCCTGCTTTCTTTCGTTCTCTTCCTCATCCTCAACCTCCACATTATCAAATGCCTGCTTCACGTTATCCTCACCACTAATTTGAACCACTACTACCTCCTTGCTTCCATTACTTGAGTTGTTCAAAAGGGAAGCTGGTGGTGGTCTGCTGGGTAAAAGTAACCAGGTAATTGACATAAATGGTATCCCCATCGCTGGAACATGGCACTGTGGATAAATATAAAATTATTGCACGTATTTTAGAAATGAGTATACATTTGAACACAAAATTGGGTGCAAAGTAGAATGTGTGGTACGAACGATGATTGAAAAGATAACATTTGTTTTTTAAGTGACAGAAGTAGTTATAACTTTCACGTTTCTCTATTTCCGGTGGATATTTGAGTTTACCATTTCTCTATAATAGTATTTACTGTACTCTTTGTCAGTGAGCATATTATAGCTTCCTAATTAGTCAAAAAGACTGGTATGGCAAATTCTCACTTAAACAGTCTGTGAATGACAACTGACAATGATAAATGTGTGGATATAATCTTAAATCTTTGTGCTACCTTTATCATGGCAGAATATAGCAAAGTGGTAAGAACTGCTCCCACGATGGACAGTAGCCAACTATGAATGTTGAATACGACAAAGAATCCACCGATAGACGCTGCTGTGAAAAGTGGATTGTAGCCCCAACTGCCGTTATACAGGTTTTCCCATTCGTCCGGATTTGTTAGACAAATTCCTATTTTTGACAACAAAGTTATTCTTTACAAAAGCTAGCTACAACATAAAATTAAAAAGTTTTACAACATAGGTAGGTTATAACCCATTAGAGTCCCAATGGCAGATCCCATTAAAGACTGTAGCAGCATTATGGGTGAATAAATTAGCATTCCAAAGTGAACCATTCCCGAAGTGAATAAGCTTCCTGTTCCAAAAACTTGACTGGGTGCTAGCAGCACTCCAAAGAATATCTTTTGCCAATTTAGAGGTTCCACAAATGTCATCGACTCGTCCATGTCGATTGGGGTAAAGTGAGGAATTTGTGTGGTAATCGCATTTCCTAACAGGTGATGTATTTGACTAGTTACATTTGACAAAGAAAGGTCTCCAGGGTCAACATCGTCGGCTTGAAGCCCAAGAGAATCCGCACTTGAATCAATCCGCGACGATCCCACGATAACTGGTTCGTATCTAGACGCAACTCCACTGAAAATGTAAAGTAACAGGATCGCATGGAAAGGAGCGTTTAGCATGGGAAAGTCCAAGTAGCTCGTTGCCAGGACACCATTCAGACCTTTCCAAATGACCACGGTGAGAATTCCCATGACAATGCATACGCCAATTATTTCTGGTTTTACAAGGATAACGTCTTGCTGAGCTATAAGGGCAATCACTGTTCCAGCGAGAAAGTTGTTAAATGTCACAACTCCACTCCGAATTTCTTCCATGGGAACGTGGAGGAACACTACTGCAGTTTCAATTCCAAATGTCAAAGTGACAAAAGCCAAAAATGCAACTAAGGGACAGGATATTAGCATTGCGGAAAATATGATGAGACCGGAAAAGGGATTCCCGCAAAGTGTTACATTTCCAATAGACCTAAGTGACGATTCGAGGAAAAACAAGGACAAATATTTGAGACGGTTGGTGGAAGAATATGAAGTCGACCAGGCTGTAAATGCGGGGGCGTGCCCAAGAAAATATCCACAGAGGGATGAGCAGCAAGAAAGACAAGAACACTTTTTATTGCCTTTGGAGCTTTTGGATCTTTTAATTTTTGTAGTACTGGAGTAATGATTATTGTTATTGGAGGAGGAAATACTGGAGGACGATGAGGAAGATCCGTCGCTATCATCAGAGTCGCCAAAATCTTCTAATTTGCGTGTGGGTGGCGCGGGAGCACTTTTACACTCCCGAGCCTTGTACATAAATATATCATTTTCTTGTTGAGGAGCAATTACATCATTATTTATCATCGCCTCGTAGTCAACCTCTTCTTCCTCCTCCTCTTGTCGGCGGGGGTGGTAGTTGTGATGATGGGTTGGAGGTGGTGTGCCCTCAGGCAGGGGAAGTACTGGGGCCGCCAACATTTTCACAGATAATTACTTGAAATGAAAATAATACCACCCTTTCTTCAAGTAAAAAAACAAGTTGTGATTTTGCTGTAGTTTTTATTGATTCATGCAGCATTGCATCAAGGTCATTTTGATGCACTGTTGTCGTTGGCTCTAGTATTTATGTTCATTGGACTTGACTTTTTATTCGCAAGATATTTTTTTATCAGTTTTCCTCAATGTCACCTTTTACTTTCAGTACTAATATCGAAGCGAATGAAATGTTATTTAGTGTGATGATATGCTTAATATTTATGATGTTCTAATTATAGCTATCGGTTATCAGGTTATTTCAATCTCCACTTGCACTTTAAGTCGATTCACTGCGATGTGTCCAGCAGCAACTTGTTTTGTCTTTTTATTTATACTGGCAGCAGAATAAAATAATATGATCTTGTCATCGTTTTTTATTAATTTTATAGTCTTATCATGTCATGAAGTCGTTTATTGCTCGTCGTCACTCGTCAAAATCTATTTTGCTACTTTTCTTGTCATTGCGAGCATCATCTTCACTCACACAAGAAATGTCACATTTAAATCTCCTCAGCAGAGGGAAAATAAAAGCAGGCATTTGTCTCTTTTTTTCCTTTGTTCATTTCATCAAGCACAGACAAACAAGAAATGAGCGCTGCGCTGAGCGTAGGTTGAAGCCACAACTTCAAAAACTGACTTGCTACTTGATGCAAAAGATGATAAGTTCCTGATAACCAACCAGTCAATCTCCAAAGTGGCTCAAATTTTATGCAACCAAATGTCGCGTAACACGTTCCGATGAATAAAAACAATTCTCTTGTTGGTTTCTTTCCTTTCGATTTTGGTTAGTAGAGGTGGCCTCCTCCCAACATTTAAAATTGCAATAAAAAAGTAATAAACATTTCACAAAAAGTTCACTTATCGATTTTCACCGATGAAAGATGATATTAGGCAAAGATTCAAGCAATGCTGCACAGATGAAGGACGATTATTTTATTTTAAAACTTACCAAATAGATTTATATGACAATGTGCTTTCATGGACAAAGAGAAGTGCCACCACTTTTGGTAAAGCTCCCTAATAAACTAATATTTTTTCTACACCCCCAAAGAAAACTTCGAACGAGAATAATTGCCGTGCGTTTGTCTATTTATGATTCCATTCCATCACGTAGCTATTCATCACGAGTATTATCGAAGTACTTAAATATAACATCATGCATTATAAGGGGAAGCTGAAGGTGACTAGTAGCTACTAGTCTACCAGTACAGTTGAATTATTTAAAGGGCCATGAAAACTACTAGCAGAAGTATAGCAATGCCAATTCTGGAGTTCCTAACATATTTTTGCGAGTATATGCATTCTGTCACGCGATGTGTCTTTACGTAAAACACTAAAAATTACAACTTGTTTTTCTCCTTTCTTGCAGCTCATCAACAGACCAAGTCAAGTGGAAAAATAAGATACCTAAAAAAGTAAGTAACCAGCCAAATATAAAGATGATAGTTGTGATACAATAACACAAAGTAGTCAGCCATCGACAGTGGCCCCAACTTCACCAGAGACAGTCATAAATTGAGATGGGATTGTAAATGACTTTGTTATTTGTTGTGCAATTTAAATACTTCCTATAGCTCTCATTCCAATCACTTGAGTTGTCACTGTCGCCACACCAGTGTCCACTTTTGGAATCCTTTGGCTTTTAGAACAATCTTCCCAGCTACTCTAAGAATATTTAGAGGTGATAGGCTGTCATAATCATCCTGACTGAAGTCAAGAATTTTCTCTGCAGCAGCAACAGCATAAAAAAGTAAGTTGAAAGCAGCAGAGTACTTGCAGAATTTTTACATTTTAAAATTCTTGAAAGAGAAAATGTCTTGCCAAAACGCTGCTTTGGTTGCTATATGAATTGGACTGTCAAGTTGATTATTTTGGAGAAAAGTGTTTGTTGGAAGGGCGGTGGTTGGGATAAGGAGTCCTGAATATTTCAGCAGGCACTTTTGTCACATTGCCTACTCATTGGACATAGTCGGCAACTTGGTGCGTGACATGACTACGACTCCTTTCATTTCTTGACCTTGACTTAACTGACGTGAGGTGAAATTAGGTGACAATGCTACCGTTATTATAGAAAGGCTTATATGTATGGTGTATGGGTTTGTTGTGTAAAATCGATGAAAGTACTTTCTTCCTTTGGATCTAGTCTGGCCTTGAATCTCTTGAAAGTCAACTGTTGGTGTTACATTGCATTTTGTATTGTAGACTTGATGTGTAATTTGGGTTTTCTGTTAATGGCACATTTGTATATTTCATTTTAATGAATAAATGCTGGTGCAGTATTGATTGAACGGCGATTTCATAGAGGTGCCATCCGTTGACAAGGTAAATGAATAACCGAAAAGCATTGGACATGAAAATATATCAACGTTTTTTTATAAAAACACATTTTACTTTTTATTGAGGATAAATTACTTCTAATAATCTGTGTATATTTATTTCATATAACAATACTTAAAAGTATTACAATTGAAATGCAATTCTGCTGGTATAATGATGATTCGTTATATTAACTTAAAATACATACTAAATATAACTCGAAACATAACTCACTTCAATTCTTATCATAAACCCAATAAAGGCTTAATTAATATTTCTACATTAGAACTGTGTATTTAGAAACAGTTTTCTATTGTGTATTGCTCGTTATTAATTATCTTTATTAAAGGGATGTACATGAAACTCTTACTTAAAACAACAGTAAAAATGGATAATAGAAAAGATGACGCATAATATATTATTCTTAAAATAGTGCACATTGCATAATAATGAATCATATTATATGGAATATTAATTATCATATTTTTATGGTAAACATAAAACAATTTATGTTATGAACGATGAATTTTTAGGACAAGTGATTACATATCTACTATTAACTGTATATCCTTTTCGGACAGCTTATTGTTTTAAAATTACAAACTGCGTCATAATGTCATTAATAGCAACTAACTACGATTTGATTATGAGCAGAACTTGTGTGTCTAGGTATGAATTATGATTATATGTACAATATATATTACTTTATACCTAACAACTAAAGTGCTTCTCATCAACATCATCATCACATTGCGATATATCACTTTATCTTAACTGCTCCTTTTCTTAATCACACTAGCCACAACATTGGATTTTTATTAGTGTTATATGTTCTATGTCTATTAATTAAGCTGTTAATTTAGCATTCATAAACTGACTGTTTGTCATGCAGTAAACATATAGTGTATACTACTACGTCTACATAGTGACTATGCCCTCCACGCTGCAACTAAACGGTTGTAATAATTATCAATCAATCTATCGACGTTTATTCTTATGCACCTAAGTATTCTTCAGTATTTTTTCCATGTATTGAAGATGTATCAAAGCTGTATTCGCAATGCGAATTTCTCATGATAACTACCTATAAAACCTAACCAATATAGAATGCTCTAGTTTAGCTACAATATATTAATTCGTGTTTAAGTCACAAAATTGTGTACTTATAAAATATAAAACACCTAAATCCATAAATTCTCTTCTTCTTTAACAACAGCAATGTTTACTTCTAAGCATTGCAATTGCAATACTGTAGTTATTGAGATGTAATTATGTAATAGAATAATAATCGAAGGACCACCGTTTCATATTAATTAAAATTTACATGTTATATGATTGATTAATATTATTGTTAACATACTATTGAATTCGGTATATGCACCTTCCAAATGTCAATGCCAACATATACCTACGCGTATTGTTAGTAATCAGTGCTCAGTACTTTCGGTCGATCACATACATATACTGTAGTGTTTAGCTCCCGTTAAATAGTGATTAATTAGTTAACTCGTTTTTGTCTACCTAATGAAAAATGTCCACATGGCAGTGAAAAACTGTACAAGAGAACGTGGTTGCTATTAGCAACTAGCTAGCCAACTAACTAGATATATTTAATTTAGTCACAATAGTCGCAAACACGCTGACGATATGAGTGCGGCAATAACATATGAAAAGAAATTAGAATCAAGGAACTCTGGCATGATGCTATTTCCATGGAAACTATCGTGGTGACCTTGAACGCCTTACTCATTCCTTTGCCATTTATGAACTGGGTAATTCTAAAAGCAAATTTGGTCCTTATTATAGTGAACTGATTTAACTTAGCAAGCATATAAGAGTATGTATTACCGAGGTAGCCCGTAAATATATAAATACTAAATACCGTACTAAAACTCTTAGAGGTAGTATAAATATCATTATGATAGATACATTTGTATCATGTATTTATGTAGATCTGAGAATCCTTTGGGGTGACATTGGTAAAACTGAACAAAATTTTCAATTGAAAACAACTATGAGCTATATGAGTAAAAATTTAGGCATTTAAATGCAATAAATCTTTCTTGTATGACATTCTAGATTAGTTTTTAATAAAAATCTATCTGTAGCATCGTCTCTTGGTATATATGTATAATAGTTTACCTTTTCGCAATTCCTGATATCAATTTTTGAAAGTAAGAGTTTAGACTGGTATTACCTATGCATATCAGTAAGATTAAATGAGATAAACATATATTGTAAAATTGTAATTATTATAATATAATCTGATGAGTTTCTAAATATGTTTGAGATAGAGTTTGATCTCACTGGCAGTAAAATTAGCATAATATTAGTTTTATGTCAGTTGTAAGTAGGTTTAATAATAACAAGTTTTCCAGAAATAAGAATGCAACACTGCATATCCCGCTCGATTTTCTGTTTACTGCCTTACAAGGCACTGACCATTCCGGTATTAAACTGGGATTAGATGTACACACCTAGGTATTTAAATTATCTGCATTCAACAAAAAGTAAACTTCGTTTTAGAGTTTTAAAAGACCTTGCAGCAGCAACATATTTTTGCGTCATCCCAACTTAATTGCCAGGTAGAGATCTGCAGAAACACATAAATTAGCCTTGATCTGCCCTATTTCTTTGTCCACATTATGCACCTTACATGGTGTTCATGTTAAGTGACATGCTAGACTG
Organism: Sinella curviseta; assembly: GCA_004115045.4. Classification (NCBI taxonomy): domain Eukaryota; kingdom Metazoa; phylum Arthropoda; class Collembola; order Entomobryomorpha; family Entomobryidae; genus Sinella; species Sinella curviseta. The sequence goes on along the minus strand of CM023199.3, from coordinate 33,143,830 downwards.
GCACAAGAGAAAGATAAACTCATATTCCGTGGTAAATGAAGGCTTACCAAGTACAACTCTGTGAATACAGAAATAAAATCCCGACACCTGAAAAGTCTACCTTGCCAATTCAACTGACCAAGACAATCATTTTGAAAAATTAGCGATGATTACGCCTTTCTAGGCTTGTTAGTTCAACCAGATAATGGCACTATAATATCTTTGTCGACAACCGTTTGACGTCAGCAGCATATCTTTGTATCGCTTCTCGTGCGACCAGTCTAACAGAGAATACATTTTATAAGCTGCATAATATTAGGCTGTGCAGGTGTCTGGAAAAAGTCATTATAGCCATCATTATCATCATGTGACACGACAAGATTTACTGACTTGATTCATTTGATACAAGAAGTAAACTTGACAACTTTTATAATTAGTCGGTCGATGTAGTAATCCCGGTCAGTCTGACAGACAATCTCCATATTACCGTCATGTTACATTTAGAAGACATACATGTGTATACATACACCGATGCGTTGTACTTGACCATTTCTTTAATTCCACATATTATTATGATGTAGATGCTAATGGGTCCACACAGTGACAATTTTATGGACAATGTCTGTCATGAATCATGAATGATGATGCTTATCTCCCCCATACAACACACCTATTCATAAATTCCAGTAACATGATTCCAATCTTTCTGTTTCTATGGCTGACCTACAGACAAGCCTTTCCTCTTTCTTTACTACTTTCCTACAACGTTTGCCACTTGCGTAATTCCACTATCATTTCACGATAGCCTGAAGGAAACAATGTCAAGGACAAGCGCTTAATTCTTCTCCAATTTATGATGTTAAACTTTTATCGCTTCTCTACGCAGAAAAGTTATAAGTAACAGATTAATTAGGTTCATATACAAGCTTTATTTGCACTCAATAAAAATCCTATTTAGATAATAATGCTTCCCTGTTCTCCTTTTTTTACCAGATCATCTTTCATCGTATGAAAGGAGATAATATTAAATTGCAATGAATGTGAACAGGCACGTGTGTTTATATTTGCTATATGCTTGGCTAGGTGCATAACGTGCTATTCATCCTGAGAAATTGGAGATAAAGAAGTTCAGTACTTTTCTGTCTGTCATATTTTCAAGTTTGATAAACTTTGACCTGTCCACATATTCTTAGATTTTTCCTCGTCAAACATAAATACGAAAAGGTATGTCACATTCAACTGGTCAGCAGACTAAATCAATCAGGCTCGACTTGTCCTCTGTCGACTAAATAAAATTCCTTAAATATATTCTGCGAATGAAAGAATTTCATTGTCTCCAGTGTTGCGATTGCAGATCATTGATCGTACTACTTGCAATTAAATCGTAGTGTTGTGTGGGAGAATGCAACATGATCTTAAAAACAAACAGACATCAGCACAATATTGAATTAGCAAAATGTTGTTGTTTCGCAATTTTTTTATTACTACATTTTTTTCTTGCCAAATCCAAACATCCGCCTTCTGGTTTCGTCCCATACTGAAATTGTTATGAATGTCTTTTTTCTTTGCAAATCATCATGACAAGTCGTTACACCATATGATAAGCCGTAATAACGCCTTGAAATAAGAGTAAAAAGTAAATTATTAGGTAAGTAAATCTCTATTAGGCAGCTTACGCCAGGTTTTATGTATTTGTGTAGATGTCTCGTAAAAACGCTGCACTTCTGACTTCTGGAATTAGGTGGTGTTAATAATATTTAATATATTTAACTTCCTACTTAAATTTTATTACTACTGGAATAGTAGATGAATTTATAACAATAACCTTAAGAAAATTATTCTACAGACTTCCACTGCATCCTGTTTTGGTTTCCATTCATGCAATATTGTTTTTACAAATTCATTCATGACAGCAGTAATAACAAAAACGATTTTTTCCCTTTTTCTCTGGCACCAAGACCAAACTACGTCGCTTCACACAACAACGGGCATTTTCTTTCATGAAATGCCTCAGTTTTAAAAAATGTTACAGTTTATCACAAACTACTTCAAAAGTCTTGAAATAGACCCGGACTTTTTTTATTGGTAAAAGTCCTCGGTGGGCAGTCTTTTCCATCTTTTCCCAAAAAATTGATATTTTCTTCTTATTCCTTTTTCACCATTCAATAATATCGAATTTAATCTTTCTATAACGTTCATATTATTAATTTTTCTCACTGAGCTACTGTACTGGCATAATTTTACTTAATGTTTTGTGCATCTCTGGCTTTTTATGAAGAAAACAATTTATTATATACCTAATTGATCATTATTATTATTATAATTATTGTTTATTAGTTATTTTTAAAAATTAAATTACTACAACATTATGGACATCCACACTCCTCCACAATCATTTTTGGTAGGTCCCTCTTGATAATATTCAAATCCGGTCCAAAGTAGATCAACGACATGGGTGCAAACTTGGTAGGAGCACAGCAGGGCGTGATCCCACTTAAATTTACCTGTCCTTCCGGTGTCCTCCTGTACTCCTCCAGTACGTGAGTATGATAATTCAAAAAAGTGTCCGGGGTCCGATGTGGTCCTCCACAACTTCCCCTGCAGTAATTCGCATAATATCCTCTGGGCGCAATGATCCAGTCATCCCAGTCTAGGTCCTTGAAGCTAATGTAGAATCTCTGCTTGCAGCAATGTTTCACCCTCGGACTACACTCCAGGGCACGTCTACGACTCCTCTTGAAATTGGGCGCGGATTCCGTCTCCAATACCAAAAACGGCATTTCCGTAAAATTGTCCACTTTATGTCTCCCGCTTTCGTCCGTCAAGCTAGGTGGCTCATAGTAGTCCCCATCATCACCCGCACCACCACTACTACTGGACCTGCCGTCGCCCTGGTCCCCTTGTTGGCTGTTGTCACCCTCATTCTCCCTCGTCCCCGCTGTGTCCCCACCACCATCCCCAGCGTTTTCCTGTACCTGCTGTTCCGTTCTACTGAATATAATGGGCTGAATGCAGTAGCCACACCCGGAGCAGTCCACCAACAACGTGAGCTTGTCGCCTCGCTGCCCATTTGTGTTGTGGTGTCGATGACTGTTCGCATGTCGAATTCTGTGCCGGCTCTGTTTCCCATACCATTTTTGAACCACGCTGGTGACATCCAATTTTTGCCAGCCTAATGCGTCCAGCGATATCGTTCGTTTCACAACCAGCTCCAAATCCACATCCTACACAAAACACACCCAACAAGAAGAAAAAAAATTCTCATCACCATTCTCATCATCATTCACTGAATCAGTAGTAGTAGTAAGTAGTAGCTCTTTAGCTCATTAGTCAAACCTGTTTTTATTAAGACAAGAAGCTATCATGTATTTTAAACTGATGATGATTATGATAACCATATCATCCTAATATCATACACCTATGGTGCATGTGTGTCGACGTCGCCAAGCCAATAATCCATATTACAACCAAAGTAACAAAAAGGATCGATTGTCAACACAAAGTGCAATTTTCTCATTTTCTCTCTCTCTCTCCCATAATATTATTATCTGCTTGTAATTCAATTGTAGGGAAATAATTATTGTTCGTAAAAAAATTCATTCTTCTGTTATCTGTACTGGCTGGTTGTTACACTACTACCACTGATAAGACGGCGACGGCGCTCTCATCATCATCACAAGTAAGAGTTGCATCTTGATAACGTGTTAGACTAGACCAGTTTTGCCGACTTCCTCGTATCTTCGAAGTGAGTAGTAAAGTAAGTGAGTCTTTTTGTTCAATTCAAAAAAAGGACTAGAAAAAAATGTTCCTCTGCCCTGCTGCTTTTTTGTTAGTAGCTTGCTTTAACAGCTTTTTAAATGTAGAACAATAAAAAATGGATAAAACTAAACGAACATGTTAATTTTTTCTCTTTCATTCTCTCTCTCTCTCTCGCCCTCTCCCTTCATAAAAGATGAAGCTTCCCGATTTTCATTGATAGCAGTTCATCTTGTATAAACGAAGTAAATTGATTTGATGGTAGCACATCAATAATTTTTTTCTGAGATGACGTTAAAAAAAGGTTAGTAAAGTTGAGGGTGAGAGAGATGTAATTTGAGATGCAGTCAGTCAATTGGGCACCAGTCGCATCCTCATCATCGTAATTTCTTTTGTTAGCAACCTATCTCAATAAAATATTATATACCTAATCATAATATGAGGCTGTTGATCGGACGTGTTAAGAAGGGTGTTTGTAAACCACCCGAGGGGAAGTTCTCATGTATATAATTGTTTGGTAATTTGATTGTAGAGTATTGTCAGTGTCGGGTTTTACATAGGTAAATGTTGCTCATCATGTCATGTTGATTTACCTGTCTATTGAGATGAACAGTTTGGTGGTGATGAGGTTGAGAGTGGGTCGTAAAATTCCCATGAACTTGGAAGACATATAGCGTGATTCCTTTCGGGGCGAGGAGATGACCGAAATGCCGTCCTATGGAGGAGCGATAGTCTAGTTTTACCCAGAGATGTGCTTTCTTAACTCTCACTCCAACACCAAATGCTTGGCTGCCGGCGTATGAGAAAGTTAGCAGGTTGTGTCCATTTAACACTGGTCCTGTCAAGGAATCAAAGAAAGGTCATGTTAAATTTAGATATTTTTCGCTCATCTTGCATTTAGAAACGGTAAAACATAATACATAATATTATAGCATGCTCTAAGAGACCATGAGTAAAGTGAAAATAGCAATTAAGAAAGTAATAAATTTACAGAATTGACCCAGCATGCAAAAAACCGCATTCGGTTGCCATACGGCATTTAAAGGCCAAAAGGACGTCAGACAACAGACTGCAACGAAGTATGTCGTTCGTTGCAGTAAATTTACATAATGACCAGTCTTAGCTGTCAGCCCGTCAGTGAGGATCAGACCAGATCTCAAGGCTTAAACCTTTATTCTCTATACACACAGTAAATTATAATCCTTTTCCTCTCTTCTTAATTAGAATACTTAACAATTAATCCAATTTATGTTAATAGTAAAATATATTGTACTTGTCTAACTGACCTCTGTCACTATGCAATTTGTTAGCTTAGCATGAAATTGAACCGAATGCATACTTGATTGCCCAGAATAGTGTTATGTATACATAGCGTAATGCAGAGAAATGCGTAAAGATAATAAAAAGAAACAATAAATCATGGTGGTTGTTAGAACTAATAAACCACGTTTCAAGTCTGAAATTTATGTATTCGATTATTCCCCAAAGACGGTTAAATGATGATGGTAAATCATGAATGGATATATATCTATGATATGCAGTGTATTTAAATATTTATGATTCGTTAAATATTGTGATCTGTCCAGGTTAATCCGACCTTGTTTTAACCAGACATTATATTATTGCATACATGTGTTCCAGGTGGTATCAATGATCTGGTTTTCCTGTGTCGCTATGGAAAATTGTAAACTAATTTTCAGATTTGGTCAAAATACTTGCAACGCAGCACACGTATTTTAGTAAAGTGTACATATTTATGTCAAGAAATCTTCCCGTCATCCTCTGATGCCAAGGAAATAATGCGCTTTTTGCTTGTACATACATGCACATTAGTACAATAATTAATCTTACATACCTATTGCATTTTTAACATGGTTGAAGTTTCCTAGTGCTACAAAAATGCACTTGTCGATAAGTAAACTATATAGGTAGTAATATTTTAATGCACACCTATTTGTAGTAACAATACAAGAGTCACTACTAGACCAGAACTACTCAGGTTCGATAATAACCTAGAAAATGTGAAACAGTTTCTATTTTTCAACGTTTGCCTTTGTATGTGTCGTTTATGTGGAAGTGAAGCTGAGATGAGACAGCGAGAGGAAATCCAAATCCAAAAGCTCTATGTTAATGTGTACTGGTAGAAAAGGTCACTGGTAGTCAGTGATTTATTATGACACGATTTTAGTAGAGGGCAGTTAAGCAAGAGTTGAAGTTGCACTTGTAATAAAGTCGAGTGAGAACAAGCAACCAACCGGGAGAGAGAGGGAGAAGGAGAGAAGGCGAAGGTAATAAAATGTCATCTAATTTTATATATTTTTGCAACAGTCAGTGACAAACTTGCATTTTGTAGAGACACCTCCGACATGTTTAACCATTTTTATCTCGATACCATCTTGTCTATTCTATCTAAAACTCCCAGTTTAAATGCCATTATTTTGTCGATGCACATAGAACACAATGGTTGCACGTATGTATGTATAGTAGTAAAATTGTTATGCAGTGCAGCAAAAAATCTTACGACTTGACTTAAAGTAGTATTACTATAAAGGTCACATGATCATCACAACAATCTCCTTTTCTTTCTGCGTGTGTCACCTAAAAAGGGATTTTATGGAGCAAGCTTGAGAATGAGAAATAAGAGAAAAGAGTATTTTATGTATGTATGTAGTTCAAGTTTTTTTTTCGTTTTTAGTTAGAACACAGGCAGGTGAGGTGAGAGTGTATGCATTTCTTGGTTTTTGCCATCACCTTTTTGCATACATCGTAAATAAAAATGTAAAAAAAGTTGTTACAGAACACATGCGAGAAAACTCCCTCGCTCGCTCAACCTTTCCTTTTTCTTGATACAGACAGAGGAGAGCTGATTGTGAGTTTCATTTTTTAATAATAAAGAAAAAGTAGCTTGTTTTTTTTTAATTCCAGAAGAAGAACAGGCCAGGCCACGCATACATGTTCAGGTTTTAACAATCAGCAACAATGAAATGGAATGCCAGTCGAATAATGTGCCATAAATTAAGTAATAAATTAAGAATATTAGCATTGCTATCAGATTTGATTTGATTTTTCTTGAGAAGCTTATTGAGTGTGTGTGCAACAAATTACTTTATTATAATAATACACGACGACGAGAGAAATGCATGGAGAGGAGAGAGATTGACGATATATAAATTAAAATATTCAATTGCAATTCAACTAATCTCGCTTGCATATCATGTCTCCTCGAGGCGAAATGCTATAAAAATAAATGTCGATACGACAAGAGTGTGTGCAGCACTGCGCAGATGAAAAAAAATGGTGAAGGTAATAAAAAAGTAAGGTGGATGTGACTAATACATAATGTATCATGTAATACCTATAAAATGGAAAAGTATAATAGATTAGATAGTAAATAGGCATAATGTGTGGCGTACAAAGACCTAAAAAAATTGTGTATGATTGGTCAGCCCTTTAGTCTAGACGCTGATATACCTATTGGAAGAAGATGTAGCATTTAAATACGATGATCATGAGGCTGATAATGGAGATATAAAGATGAAGAAGAGAAGAAGAAAAATCGAACTGGTTTTTCATTCAGAATACAGGCCACCAGCATTATAAAGAAGAAAAGTGCCCCATCAAATACAACAATAGAATACTTATAAAATGCATGCATAATGATAGCAGGAGTATGAAAAAGGTGAATATAATGGACCTGTATACTCATTAATAATGATTTGCAAGCAAGACAATGTGAAGTATTTAAGTTGCGAGAAAATTATGGATTCTGACAGTTTAGTTGAGATTTTTAATTTTACCTAATTATTAGGGACCACAAAAATACTTGGAACCAACTTTCGCAATTTGTCGTATTTACGCATAATTTCGATATCTATACTAAGACATGGCATATGATAAGCAATGTAATATGTTCATTACGCAACAATGATTTTTAAGCTGTTTGCAATTGTTATTATAAAAGTACTAGTTAGATGAAGTATATTGGTGTCCATGTTTTCTTAATAGTTTAAAAAACTGTTTACTTCAGATGGCAAGGAAGAACTGTTGACTCAACGTTAGCGTCGGTGATTGTATTCTAAGGAAATGGAATAGACCATCCGCGGAGGTGCTCGGACCCCAACTTAATTTTTTAAATTATCAAATACATATTCGCGGACCCAAAGTTTATCAGAATGGACAGAATGTGGATCATTATTTGAGTAAACTTCAAATTTTGCGGACTGACAGACAACGTGGACCTAACAAATATTTGGTATACAGCGTCTTAATGGAAAATAATCCCAAATCTCAGTTTTTCACTAATTCATTTGTTGTTTGTACAGTTTAATCACATGTAAATGCATGAAGGTTTTCGAGTAAAGTTGTCAAATAAAGATTATTCTTCCTATAATGATTATAATATGATCCTATTACTTCGACGTGTTCAAGATTTTACAATTACTATTATTATCATTACGGCCATTACATTATTACAAGAATACATTCTCACAAGTGCCGGCTTGTATTTAAATGCTCTAATTTGTAACTAATAAATTTAAATATAAATAATGTGAATTCAAAAAACAATACATTTGCCTTTTTTATTCCAATTTTGTTTATTTCACGAAGGGAGACGAGAAATTTTGTAGTAGCTCCTTTTTTATTCCTTTGTCTGACATTGCATGCATAGGGCAAAAAAGAGAATCAACTGAAAGACTCATTGACTTTTCAAATCTTGCAAGCCTCTCTCTGCACGATATTTTTTTATATAGCTTATTGCAACTAATTTGCATTCAGAGAGTTGAGTCAACCCATTTTTACCTATGCATTCATTGATGTTAGTTAGCATAATTATCTGACTCGCTTATCTTTGGTATCGTGAGTGGCTACAATAGCAAGACGTCTAGCAATGGATGGACGACGATGGCGATCATGATAATAATGGCGATTGTTGTTACGGTGGTGGTGGTGGCGGTGCATCGTAATAAAAATTATGAGAAGTAAAGGCACGGATGATCGTCCTCGTCGTAAATGGCTAGTTGCCAGATGCACAAAATTTTCTAAAAGGATTGCCAGCATTTATTGCAAGGAAACACATCCATGACACGCCAAACAGTCATCATCATGATATTATTGTTGCAATTGCTTTAAAGAATATGTACACCTTTTTTACGATACATTGTTGCACTACTTACGACTTTCTTGAAGTCGCGCAACAAAAGACAAAAAATGATTGCATGTAATTGTTATCTTCATCCAGGCAATTTGTGGCTGACTCACAAAAGGAATAAGTATATTATAACATTATAAGTTTTTCAGCCTTACATACAATTTGCGTACTATGCCAGACAGATACAGCGGAGAGCAGACAGCATGGCCGTGGCCGTTATGTTGACCTACCAGTAGTAATTAGAAGCCATCGTCATCATCATCATCCTGCGTTCTATTTGCATTTGTTTATACCTATGCAGTTTTTTGTGGTTTCATTTGGTTATGTAACCATCAACAGACCATTATTACACGCAACAATATTATCATCTGCTCTAGGAAATGAATTATGTTTCGACAAAAGAACGCTATGCACACATGTCTACACTCTTGCACCAAGGTGCCGTAGAGCATGTCACGTTTTAATGGGTATAAATCACCGGCTTTGAAAGGGGAGTAGAAGCAAATAAATTATTGTTGCTGGTGAAACCGAACTGAAACGTGATAATGCTTTTGTCCTGTTCTCTTGTCTTCTGACGTAAATGCAGAGAACTGAACAGAGTCCAAAATCAAAGCAATAAAAGTCTACAAAGACCAGAGAAAATTTACATTTCCCTTTATCATTTTCCACAATAACAATAACAATTAAGGTGTCTCCTTCCTCCGCATCTAAACCCAACGAAAACTCATTTTTTAAACGTCCCGAATTTTTCAGGTTTCATCGGAGCCAAAAACTTAAAATGATGTATAACGTTTCGGGGTGAGATTGTTGAAAAGTTGCTATTGATTGGGGCGAACAACATCGTGGCTATTGTACCCAGTGCACCTACCACAAGGAACGACAGAGTTGTAATTTGCTGCCAACACATAACATGTTTCATTTTTCCTGCAGGAAAGTTACATAATGAAAGTCTGCAATGCAGCATAGTATTATATAAGAAACGCCACCAAGAATAGAAATAAGTCTGTACATAGTAATTTCCTCCTTTGGTTATAAAAACGCGAACTCATTGCCCTTTTCACCACAAAGCTATATGGCAAACAAAGTCTCCTTTGAGACTCAGGTTCGTTGGGTTCAAAAAGATGATAAATCTTTGTACTGGCACATTCTCGTTTGCTCATCTCTCTGTCCCAAAATCCCTTTATATACATTTTATACTTGTTGGCAGCATTAAATTCAGAAGGTAGTAAAACGTGTTGATGCTCATAAAGCCTTTTATTATTACCAAAATAATTCGCTGGTAGTGGTAACTCTCACAAAGTTATGATCGCATGGTGCTAGTCTGTACCTCAGACGCAGACCTTCCTGAACTGTTGTTGAGGAAACATGTTCTCTTTATGATGGCAAGTTTCAAAATATCGCTCAAATTACTAGGTTTGTAACGTTAGCCCAACCAAGGCCGATGTAAAATAGCGTCCTGGTTTTTAAACCCGGCTCATTCTCTACAACTCTTACTGATGCTTTGTCAACATAATATGGGATATATAATGCAATAATAAAAGTCGTTTATTAAAGTTGACATGGTTATACATTATTAAACGCTTCTACTTCGACTATTATATCTTAGCTACATGAATACAATAATGTCATCTTGTTTGTTAATCAGGCCGTGTCATGTCACTCTCTTAAAAGAAAATATTGTCATCAAAGCTTAATATGGTTATTTTACAATGAGTCTCCCAAAAAAGAGAGCAATGAAATGAAAGTCGTTAGGGTGGATATGGCATGCGGCTTGTGCTTGCACACGTGGAGGAAAAAAGGGTAGTCCCGGTATAAAGGAATGTCTGTATCTATGAGCCAAAGTTCAAACAAATGGTAGACAACATATCAATCACATTGCCTTTTTTCCTCGAAACTTGCTATATGAAATGCTGGCTTGAATGAGTTGTTTTGGTTGTGAAAGTGTTGTGTTTTTATCATGGCCATCACCATGATCGTAAGAGGATTGTGGACGATGATGGTGATCATCCATCACAAGAGCCAGTATAAACGTGTTAAGTTGATGAACTTTATAATTGCATTGCATTACAACAACAACAATGTTAATGGGGATGAGGATGATACATCTTGTGCGTGTGATGACGTAAATTGCATAAAAAATTTGAAGACCTTGCGCGTGTAATTGATGCGCACATGTGCGTACGGCCACGGACGAAAACATGCATGAGAAAATTTTGCGTAAAGTTAATGGAAAAACTACTAATGTTCCGTTGTCAACAAAGTGGTATGGGCAGCTTTTCAGATGGAATCTTACAGTTAGTACTACTTTATCGTGCCTGGGAAATAAGGATGTGGGAGCCGAAAACATTCCTTCCGTCTAACTACCGGTACCACAGTGACGTCAAGGATTTAAAACACGATTAGGTATATTAAAACTACGCCCAGTGTCAATTAATCACCCATGTAAAGTGCTTAGAAAGTTTTAAGTAATTTCCGTTTCCTCGTGTTTAGCTTAATTTTGTAAATGCTTTGAAAATGACATGAACGATAACATGATATGCCTGGATTGGATACCCTTGTGTTATACGAATGGCATTCCATATTATGGTTTTTGGGTTGTGCTGCTGTAACTATATGTAACAATCCAACCTTTTAAACAGTACGGAAGATTGTTTAAAGTGAGTGCACTTTCAAATTCGACGATAATTTTTAACAGAGGACGTTTAGACAACTTAACTACATTAGAACAACTAAAGTCATTCACGCAATATAATATATTATAGGAATGATTCTGGTTCTACTCTCTATACCATGTCTCCAAAAGAAACCCCCAACTGTAAAGACGTCCAATCCAAAATCTAATGATGCTTAACTTGACCGATTTATCAAATTAACCTAAGCAGTAGGCAAAACATAAGAAAATTAAATGGTTGCCTCCTTATGCATTTTCATTTCTTCTAATAGGATTTTGCCTTTAGAATTTCTAGCAGATTTTATCGCAAGGTGCAATCAAGAGCACCTCCCATCCATAATAATGAGATTATGTCGTCCGTCTGACTGTACATACGAACGTGCGTCCTTTTTGACAGGCCAGACTAACTAATAATAAAACTGCTAAAAAACTAAACCAAAGCTATATATCTTCCTTGCTAAACAAATGGACACACGACAAGACGTCTGCGTCTGACTGTTGTCTGTCTATATAAGTTTACAACGTGCATAATGTGGCAATTTGAGTGCAAAAATTGTGCAAATACATTCATTTGTGCTTGAAGCGATATCCCTATTACGTCGCTGCAAATGGAAGTGAACGCCTCATTTTTTTCACGAGCGTCACGTTTTTTTCCTCTCTCGTCTTCTTGTTTCCCATACAGTGACTCGCGACTCGTGTGGTTCTGCCGAGTAGACAAAAAAGGGTGAAAGACTTGCAGTAATAATTGTTTATTATTATTGAAAGATAGAAATGAATAAGCCGTCGTGTGTTGCAGTTTTTGGAATCTTGCAGTTTATCGACAGCACTTGTCCACTAGTCGACACTACATCAAAAGTTACAAATCATTTTTAGGCAGATAGGCAAAAAACTCTTATGATAATAATAATAAAAAATGCAATTTTTATAGACGGCACGAGACGTTCTGACTGATCAGCAGCGGAGTGAAACGTGCAGAGAAAGACAAGTGGAGCCATGTGCTCTGTTAGAAAAAAATGCTGATCACTAGCGCAGAGAGAATCAAGCTGTGCCTGTGTCTCCATCATCCAAACCAAATCCAATAAACCAAACTAAAAACATACTACTTATCTTTCTGCTTTATGTATTTGCATGCAATTTGATGATAATAATTTAATGATGAATCGCCGAAAAAGGAGAAAAGTGAAGACATGCGATAAAAAGGTTGAGATAAGAGCAAGTATAGAAAAAAAGCACAATAAAAAGTTTAGCATACATGTACTACTCAATACTCAATAATATATATGCATATAAACTTGCCTTTATCAGGGAAAGAAATGATTTCCGAAGTTTTGGCATAATTGGCCACGCCTGTCTCCTGATCGACTTGATTCGACGAGCCAGCAGCAGCGGCGGCGGCGACGACGCTGTCTACTATGCTAAATGTGTTATTGTTGTTGTTGTTACTATAGGGATGATGATGATGATTTATATTAGAATTACTATAACTATTAAAAGAACTAGATGATGATGATGAGTGGTGATGGTAGTCTTGGTGATTATTGTTGAGGTTTTCAGTCCGTCTCAAGGTTTCCAAGACGAGGTCTTTTGAGATCTTATGAGCCATGTCCACATGCGGCTTTTCACTGAGACCAAGTCGCTGGAGGATTTGCACTTTGATAAACTCCCGACGGAGTGTGTCCTCACTAAAATTGTTATTGTTGGCAGCAGGAGCAGCTGCAACACCCCCTGAGGTGGTGGAGGAGGTGGACGATGATGTTGTTGCAGATGCACTGCCGCCGCTGCTTCTCTCACTACTTCTAACATTATTATTGCTATTGTAATTGTTATCACTATGACTACCACTTCTACTACCAAAGTAGTAATCACTGAGACCACTACTATCGCTTCTGCTACTACTAATGCTAGCTTTCCCCTGTGGGATAGCCTCCAAAAGGAGAACTATGGAGATGAGTAATGGGGTAAAGTAGAGAAGTAAAAATGTCACTTTGTATTTGTGACCATGGAACATTATTGTCTTTTAGCGAACCCTTGTCAAGGTCGTCCTTCTTTATGTTCATGAGGAGAAACCACACAATGAAAACGACTATGTTAAATAATGGCAAATGGAAAAAGAGAATGGAATCTATAAGAGCCCACCACACGAAAAAAACGGATTTTAGGCAGGTAGAGTCCAGTTAGAGCTGCTAATGATCATTTAACGAGGGGATACAAGGAATGTCCTCTACTCAAGAAAAAAACTGAATAAAGATAACAAAAAAGTTATTTGTTTGTCATCCAGATGAATCCATGAATGAGTCAGAGTCAGGGTTCATCGAGGATGAGCTCATGAGAAGCACGTCTCAATGACACCTTTTTACATGCGCTTCCTTTAACAAAGCGAAAAATTCTTTTGGGTTCCGTGTTGAGAAGCACGTGCATTTTATTATGCATTATCTGTGTGTATGTATATAATTATTATGATTATCTATAGGAAAATTTCGGCTGGACATGAACAAGGTATGATGAACTTGACAAAATTGTCACATGACATGATTCACGACACCAATGTTAACAAAACTGAAAATGTTCACTATTCTTTTTACACAAAAGTTGTCTTTTTTAAAACGAGTGCAGACGATATAATGTTCATTCATATGTAACGCGACGACGGCAGATCACATCACAACTGCTTGCAAGATTCTCTAAAAACTGCCAACGTCGACTGCACTTTTTCAAGTGGACGGCCTCGCTCGACATTTAGATGATGTATATTTTATGCTGACCATAATCATAAATCATTTTAAAAAATCACGGCTATTATTATTTGGATTGGGAAGTGTAAGTAAATGAATAACGGATGATGCTGATAATGAGTTTAACGAGTATAAAAAAGGCTGTCTGCTGCTGTTGCTGCTGCACTGCACTTGCACTATGAAAAAATGGACAGTTGGATGAAATCCCATAATAGTAATATTATAATCATTGCTTGTCTTCAGCTTAAATATTCTTGACAGGATAATGATGATTACTTATTAGTAGCACCAATACACCCCACACCAGCACCAATCACCATCATTACCAGTCACGCAGCCAAGCAAATCAGTTCGTCATCATATTATATATACTTTTTCTCTCTCTCTCTGTTATGTGTTATGTGATAAACTGACGTTACTCTTCTAAGAAGCTTCTTGCTCACTCTTTCAGACGGCAAGAGTCAATGGGCATTTAAACTGGTATCGCTCCTCTCTCCTTCTTTTCTTTACCATATACCAGGAGCTCTGCCGTTTTCTCTTAAAAATTAAATGTGCACACAGAAAAGACAACCAGTCTGCTGGTGTTGCTACTGGTCGCTCGATTGAAAAAATTGAGGTCCTGTACAGTGATTTGCAATAATAAGTAAGCAACAGAAGTAGCTCTCTGCAGGCGGCACAGAAGCAATAAAAATCTTGCTGCTGATGCTGCTACTCTTGCCTTGCTGGTGTGTGTAAATTTTGCATGCAATCTCGTTTGATTGACTCATACACTTTGACACACACACATGCAAAAACTCCCTGATGACACCATATACTTTTTTATATTAATAATAATTGTAATGATGATCAAGTTAATATGATGATTTATTATAGACAGGGATCATTGCACAGAGTCACACTTTGCAGAACTGAAGAAGAGGAAACTGTTTTATGGGGAAAGATGCTAGTAGAAAATTGATGTATAAAAAAATGTTATATATTGTTGTATTGTAGTAGTACACGGTGGTATGCTTTACTGGCTCTTGTTGTGACTGTGACGAGTCGACTCTTTCTCATCGTCTGTCTAGCAGAAGAGCAAATCCCTTCTTGTTTATATCAAGAAAGACGAGTGCAGTGCCTAAATAATGCTCTCAGAGAGAAGAAACAGAAGAAGAGAGAGAGAGACGAGCAGGCCAGGCCAGAAGAGCAAAACCAAAAATCAACTTTTTAGCTCTTGTGCTTTTTTATGCTGCTGCTCCTGCCTTTTTGCTCTCATCATCAAGATCATCATCATCACAATGCATCTGTACAAATCGTACCTACTACACAACCATCACTCGCGACTTTCTTGACTTGTCGTCCTCTTGTTCTTGTTGGTCGTCCCCGTCATTGTCGTGTGCTCTCTACTCAACTCTTCTCTTTTATTTATATGCTGATCTTTTTTTCGATTAATAGTATTGCAGGACAATAGTAATAGTTCCTGAAACTGAAATCCTTATTTTATTTATTTATATTTGGCCCTGCTTCAATAATATTCTCTTTTCTGGTTGACATTGACACTGGTCTGGTTGGTGGTGCCGGTAAAAAATTTTTTTTCGTCCTGAGAACCCCAAGAATAAAAGGATTGAAAAAAAGTTAAAGAAAAAACTGTCTGTCTACCTTTGCCTTTTTTCTCTCTCACACACATCACATCACATGGCATCGGCTTCAGTTAGTCGGATTCATCCGAGTGATTTACTTGAGAAGAGCACCTTTATTGGCATACATTACATTGCCAGTTACCAAGTACAAGAAGAAGGCAAGCAAACATTGTTGGTCATCATCAGCATGAATGATCGTATAATATATCGTTTAGCACGAGTGAAAAGCTCATCTTCTTCTTTGGACAATTTACAATCTTGTTTCTTGTTCTTCTACCTGCTGTGACACAATAATCTTATGGTTCGCTCTTCATACGTGTTTGCATTTGCATGTCGAATGCATTCACTTTTTTTACACCAAACGAAAAGTGCACGAAGAATAAAAGGAAATCATAGGCGGTGGTCTTTCTGGGTTTAGTTGTCTTTTTTTTCCTGCTTCTTACACACTGGCTATATTACAGATTGTCGACCAACCAGCACTGACACTGCTGTTCTGTCAAAACACATAAAAAGTACAAATTGCCGTGATTAAAATCTTGGTTTTCTGTTTCTTTCAAAAAATCTAAAACCCCTTTTTTATAACTACATGTTTACTCACTTTATTCTCTTTTCTATTCATGAGTCTGTTCTGCTCTGCTGCTCTATAGGCATACGATGTAAATGCATGGTCTTCTATCTCCACAACAGCATAACATATTATACATAACAGCTATAACCAAATTAAAAATACAAGTTTGTCCTGAGAGAGAGAGAGAGATATGATACGAATCTGTCTTTTTTTGTCGTCTGCCGGTGCTGCTGACCCATGCTGTATGTCTCACCATCACCATACAAATGTGACGAGAATTTGAGACGAGAATAGGTACATATATTATTTCTCATTCATTTCTCCGTTTTCCAATGTCAGGGAGGAGAAACTCATAAGTAAATGTCATTCGATCCTATGAACCTGACAAACCATCCCTCAGTTAGATTTTAATCACCAAACTAACGTAACTCTTACACAAGATTTTTTTTCGTGTTCAGCCCTGGCCCTAACTCAATTCAAGTTCTCTGACTATGAGCATACCTATCTACTCTAGTAGAAATTGACTGCTCGCAGTTTGCACAAAATATTTTTATAAAAATAAGCAATAATATTAGCTAAAATCTCATTATGTTATAGCGACAACTTTTAATATGGTTTACAAAGTCACTGAACCGAACTATAATGTAAACAGCTTTTCTTTTCTACATACAAATACATGGTAACCTTTCTTCTCTGTTGCATAACTTGTTACGATAGCAGCATGACGCACGGATTCTAATTTCCGCCATGAAAATGACTATTTTGTCACCTAACACGGTAATGTTAATTATATAATGGAAATGATAACGTAATAGAGAGCACAACTGCTTTCCTCATAGTGCACTTTTACTTTCTCTGCGTCGGCAGCAGCAGACTTCCTTCCTCTCCAACAATTCCAACTTACAAAAGCACAACCACACACCAACAGTACCAAGATGTTACGTTACCCGGTCACCAAAGACCCTTTTTTAACTTACTAGAGGCAGAGGACAACGTAAACGTGATCAAATCCTGTGGTTGCTAGACTCTAGCTTATTCATACTCTCTGAAAATCTGACTAGAAACCAGTTCCCAGTTGACATGTGTCACTGTGTCTGTTGGTCTGTTAAATGACTTAAATTCTATAATAATTCTATAATAATGATAAAAATAGAAGAAACAACTATATATATTTATGGTTGAGTGCCAACAAAGGAGTGTCCTTTTATTACAGTAATTTTTCTCTTTTTCGTCTATGTGTGTATGCCATGTATACTTTCATAGAGAAAGAAAAGCTACTCTGTAGCATCAACAGCAGCACCGGCTTTTTTCTCCCATATATAAAGAATACATACCATACCATGCTTCGTAAACAATATTGCACGAGTTTTTTGTATGTCTAGTTTTGCTATAAATTACACAGGACAATGACGACGAAAAGCAGAGAGGCACACAACGGCTAGCTGCCGACCACTTTGCTGCTCTGTCAAACAAAAAAACTGACGACAAACACCACAAAAGAGACAAAAAACATGGGAAGACGTAAGAAAAGAAGGCAAAGACCAGCAATAGTATAAAGGCCGTGCTAGCTGAAAACTTGCTTTTTGCAAAATGAGTGGAGTTGATAGCGCGACTATTATCACATTGCTGAAACAATGTAATGTTGAAAATGTGACAGCTTTGAATATTATTTTATAGATATGTATATCTTTTGTAAGCTTATATGGCAAGACTTTCATAACCCGTGGAAAACCTGAGATGAAATCAGATGAAATATTGAAATGCATGTGACTATGTACAGGAATTTCGATCACTGACAGACCGACAGAGAAACATTACTCATGCTTGAAACCTCCTGAAACCAAAATATCTTTCCTGGCAGAAAATAGAATGCAAGAAGAAGAAAAGAGGAAAAGAAGGAGATGCGGCACTGGCAATTTTACCAATGCATAGCGTACCAATCCAGCAACACAACTGGAATCAACAACGGAAGAAGAAAATCATAGCCTTTTAAGAACATTATGCACAACAATATAGTTTTTGCCGGTTGGTAAAAATTCATGGGATGTTCATGATGAAATAAATGGTGAAATGCACCCGGGGAGGATGGAAGGCATACATATAGTTGAACAATGCCAACTATGGCCTATATAATGTTTAACATATTAAACAAAAAGATATGTACATATGCTTTTGTTGAAGCTATGCATGTATGTATGTCTTATTCTATATTATGATGGTAAAAGTATTACAGTTTACCGTGTAAATACTTTATATATGGTCAGACATTTTTTTGTTAGCCACTACATATCGCCAACTTTCTTTGCTTTTGGGAAAAAGGAGCAACCCGTTATTTGCTGTGTTATGCATATCGCTTGCTTGGAAGAAAGTTTGGCTGGTCGTGGCACTGAACTGCCGGCGACGCGACGACTTGGCAGTATAACTATAATATTCTTTCGTCGCGTTTATGTTTCATCAGGACATTTTTTACGCTTTCTCCATTCGATTCCATTTCATCAGCAGTGTCCCATTGAACTTTTTTTTACAAGAAATGGAAATTGCTGTTGAACAACAAGTACTAATCAGTGTAGGAAATGCAGCAGTACGGCGATAACAAAAGTACTAATTATTTCGACATAAATTGCAATAAAATAATAATTGAGTTGTGCATGCATGCATGCAAAAATAACATTACATGTTACACGAGTACAAATATTGCACTTTTTCCTAAATATACCTACATTTATAAACATTCAATACGAAGAATACGAACACATTAATAAATGGAGCAATGTTATTGCTAACTTTCCATTTTAAAAAAGCCTTTGTATTTTTGTCGGTACAAAAAGTCGTAATATTAATATTATTGCAATTTATGTAACTACATGTTTCAGACTTCCTGTCCCAGCCATTAGTTTCCATATTTGCACGAGTGGAGCAGTTCTTCAGCGGCACAATACGCCAATGCATAAATATTTTGCTCGCAGTGCGTGTCCAGTAAAATAGTTAGATGGAAGTGAAAAGTTAAAGAAAGAGAAAGAGGGCTCGAGAAAATTAGTAGACCAAGACCAACAAGGCCATGACTATGACGATGATAACCATCATCGTTCCGGGAATTAATGCATTGATCCTGAGCAGAAAGTTAAACGGGTGGGGTGGGGGCATTTTACTTCTCTCTTTCACTAACCACCGCATGTCAAGTCAAGAGTCAAAATGAACAAGTCAGTAGCACCCGCACCCGTTTTCTTCTTGTAAGCTTTCCAGTTGAATGTGAGCAAATTTGTAATTTGTTATTCTTCGACTGTTGAAGTATCTTTTTGAAGGGGAGTACTATGCGCTAGTGTATATTTTCTTTGCGTGTGCTTTCTCCTCTATATACAACTATCTCTATGAGGAATCTGACTGTCTGTGAGTAGGAGTGAAAGGCGAAGAAAGGCAAAAAAATGCTTTTAGTCAAAGAATTTATATGGCTTGAATGTAGTTTTGCTGTGTAGCACGTACCATACCTCTAATAGTTTTCACGCTGATTAAGCAGCATGTTCCAGTTTCTAGCTTTCTCTCTTCTCCTCGGCCTCCCTCCTTCTCTCTCTCTCTCTCCGCCGCTTTTATTCTACCGGCAAATAAACAGCTCTCTTGACTATACTATACAACTATCCCATAAATATCCAATGTAGCAGCAGCTGTTTCTTCTTTTCGATAGGCAACCTTTAGCCATTTTCGGCAAGTTGGGAGCAGGCCTAAGTAAGTTTTATCTTCGTTGTTGTTGCTTGAGTGCTCCCTGCCTGAAGTAAGAAAACGGTATGTGCTCTTCCTGCCGCCGGCGTCTTTGCGACTGACTGAGTAACTGCTTGCCTGAACCGAACACCAAATCGCTTGCATAAAAAATGGCTAAAAAGAAAGGAAATGATCGATCTTTAGGAAAACAAGCAAAACTATTATAATGTTGCGATGGACAGTAAAATAGAAAGCCAAATGTATGTACTTTGGTAAAATACTAAAAACTACATTTTTTCTTGGGAATACAAAAATGTAATAAAGTTGCATCGTTATGTTTTACTAGTGCTGATTTCAATACAGCACCAAGTTTACTAAACAAATTTGCACTGTAGCCAGATATAGTTATTGCCTTTACGACTATTGTTGCTATTATTGTTCTGTTTTGTAATGGGAGTACTTTTCTCATTTCCATAAAATGTTGATGGTAATTTTTGTTCACGTTTTTCGTTTCTCTCTCAGTAAGCACATGTCTGCTGCTTCATACCTTTACGAGAAATTAAAGAATTCGGTTGTCTGAGTGGCTTCACCTTTACTTTCGACACTTGCAGCCAGATAGTCTACAGCCAAGTTGTGTTGCGAGTGAGCGGAAGACATGAACGTAAAAGTGAATACCGTTCGCTTTCTCTCTTGCGCGTTGTCTCGTTAATTCATTTACTATGTTCATACTTTTTTTCTCGTGGATCATAAATAAATTAATCACTCAGTCTCTGTAGAGGAAGACGAATAAAAAAATAACGGTGGTAGTATTGGAATGGAAATAAATTGAACGGGATCCTTGTGTAGTTGCACAAAATCCCTTTACAGATGCTGTTGCTGAACAAAATATCGCACTATCGAACATTTATTGCCTGAATAGTTGACAGGAGCAGTGTTTAACTATGACTTGTTCAATGCCAATGGAATACAATACAAAGGAGAAACAAAATTCATTGAGTTTCCTACTTCCGACTGCTTTTCCCATTGACATGGTTGTTGACCTTATAGGAAATATAATCGGTAGTTATATCTTTTAGAGGATCGCTGCTGAATTAAGGGAAATGTGAAATTTTCTGTTATGTCTAGGCATCCTAGACAAAATAAGTTTTCTCACTAATTAACATGTTTAATATTATCATGAAACAAATACTAGATAATAAGGAATCTGTAAATGTCAGATGTCATTTGATCGACAGTTTTAGTCAGAGAAAACATGGGGCATAATGATACATAAGTCACCTTGGAGAACTTTCACTTACAATTAGTTTGATGTTTTCTTCTTCCCTAATTATAATTCCATTTGGGTGATGGATGACTTAAAGCTTGAAAGTTCAACTGTTTGGGGGTTTATCTCAAGGTGGATTCTATTTCACTTTATTTTAACAAATACCAGCCGTTTGGGGAATATTGTTAGATCCTCATACACACGCACACTAAAAATAAAAGTTCCATCTGTATTTACTTGATACCTGCTTAGGTAATATGCTTAATTATGAATGAAACGACAAATTACAACCATCATAGAATGGGAATGGAGTTAAAAATAGAAAAGGTTACGAAACCATCTCAAGTCATCGTACCGTATCCTCTTTAACTTGAAAGGTTATCATCACCGAGACTGCTCTAGCCAATGTACTGCGGATTTACTACCAACTTTTATTTTCCAACGAAACGTGATCGAAGCAAGTCAAGAATTTGCCATCAAAGTTGTGGAAAATGTTTTCCACAGATAGAAGAAACTGCTTCAGGTCGGGAATTCCCACTTTATACCTCTGTCAAGAAGTGCGTAAAATTGCGTGAGCATCACATGGCAACGGAAGACATTACATTTAAGGAACAAGTCGTAGCCAGAGAACATACCTAATTTAATATTTAACATGGAAATGGTTGCTAATGTGTCTGTGTAGCATGTCTTTAGGAAATTACGGGAAGCAAAGACGCGTTGCACACATCTTAAGCGAAGCTATAATCTTTTGTAAAAATGGTAGTAAAATTTTATTTGCCTACTCCCATTACACCCAAAAGACTCTGCAAATGATCTACAGTAAAGTTGCATGCCGGGTTTCGTGTGCCGATAACTTCATGTTGCATGACAGCTCCTCGGCTCGTAGTTGTGCAAAGTATGTACCGTTTCCCACTCAACTGAACTGTTTTTTCTACTGCTTGATTGAAAACAGGCACGTGCACATAAATTCGTTATGGTAATGTTACATGATCCACATTGATTACTGATTCGCAAGCAAGCTTACGCACGGTTGTTGTAACCACATTACAACCAAGCAAATTGGTTAAGGTAGTATTTTTTGTATTTTGCGTCCATTCTATAACATTATACGATGGAAATTCCACGTAATGAGAAACCTTATAAATTTTCGATTTAGTGGCATGTCATGTCGATCACCTTCCATAATCCCTATCTTGGGTAAAATTTCGTATGCAAAAAACTATTGTTCTATTTTTTAACATGTAAATGCAACCCTGATGCAGTGTAAATACGCGACGCCGAAATTTCAAGGCAATTAGTGTTTTATTGTTCTATTTAGGACGTATTTCAGACTTCATTCTTCAACTTTCACATCCTTCTTGATTTCATATTGTGAGTATATTTTTGAATGTTCTGCTTTCTGCTGAAGGAAATTTTACTGAATCATATTAACTTGCCCCCAGAAATTTCGGTTTAAAAACTACGGTACAGATAAAATTATAATATAAAATTAAAATTTAGATTTTCACACGCATGTATGTTATTATGATTTTATGCCAGATTTTATTTACGCGTGCATGTGATTGCCAGAATTTCAAGTATCCCTATAAAATTTACGTTATATTTAAACTTGTAAAAAGAAAACTGATTTCTCCAAGTCGGCTGTGTACATATTAAACACGCTAGGGTGAGTTCAAATCGCTCAATCAATGGTGAACATTGTTCAGTGAACAATCAAAAGAAATTGTCACAATTTCTTTTGATTTCAAACTGAAAGGTTGCCAATTTTTTACGGAGATTTTGCTTATGCAATACAAAGTATGTACATACCAGAATGCAGCTGTATTTAAAATACTCTACTCTGATCCTATTCCGATACATTACAAACGCACCCTCCCTAATATTTGGAAGGTACGTTTTTTTAATTTATGGATTCTCATCATACCCTGGTATAGCATGAAATTACATCGTGATGGCTAGAGCTTTTTATGCTTTCTTTGGACCGCAGTGACCAACAAGCTGGTATTTCAAATCAATCATTGTTTAGATAAGGAAATTAACTGGTAACTACTAGTAACTAGTACTGAACAGCTAACGTATTGCAAAGAACAATTATGTAGTTTTATGGAAACTAATACTAAGATTAGCTATTATAAAAAACTATTTATGTATTCAATTATTGAGCATCACTTTATAATTAAGGCAGCATAAAAGTGAAGATCACACCCCATGTAATGTGTTCACTCTTAAAAAACTCATCTACCTATATCTACCTACCTATGTATTTATATTTGGGAAAACGCCAACGGACCCTGTTCTGATCTAAGGTTACCTTATTATTCCTAATTGTGCTTAGTTTTCGTAACTATATTATTAGTCAAAGTTTTGAGACCAAGTTAATTTTACTTTCAATTTACATCCACTAAAATGTCTTGTACTACATGAAGGATAACCATGGGATATAATTCTTTTTTAAACATTATTATGGCCTTATGCACAAATGTAACAACGTAATGGCTCCCAACTCACAAATTATGCGATAGCTCACGTCACGTCGCATATTCCGAACTTATTTGAAGTCGTTGAAAGGTCTAGACATGGTGTAATTATCGCAGTTAGCTGTTTTTATTTGTTAAGCGACACTGCGAACAGCACGTACATCCTACGCGATGGGGTAGTAAATACGCAACGGCTAGAGAAAGTTAATGAGTGTCCGACAAAAGACGATACCGGATATAACCGGAAGTAAAAATAGTAAATGCGCATTTGTAATCAAAAGCGTAAAAAGTAAGCATTATGTAAATTGGATTACTGTAGTCTACAGTCTGTAGATTTTCAAGTGGTGTTGTCTCAAGCGTTACGAGTACCTAGTATACAATACGGCGTATGAGTATGATGTAGTGTGAGTAAAAGATTTTCTTTAAAACTTTGTGGCTAAGATATATCCTATATTTGACATGTACGAATGGATCATAGACATGTCACCTCACCAGGCACATGGGCCCGTTATCCAAAATATTGCATACATATTTTCTGAAAGGGAATATAGAGCTTTAAATTCTTACTATTAGGCATATGCACAAAATTGCATTTGGAAACAATATTGACATGTGCACGCTAACGAACTCTCCAAAGTTTTGAACCCTTGTGCATCTGGGCTGATCGGAATGTACCTCAATAGATGTATTCAAATCAACCATGTTCAAATGAAAACAGCCCTGAACAACAAGACAAGGGAAACAGGAAAGTATTAGTAGCGATTCTAGAGATGATCATGATCACAATGCTAACGATATGACATAATTTGAAATTCCAAGTTACTGACTCACAGACTAATCGTCGAGCATCTTATTTGTTTTGTGACAACTGCAATCAAAAGAATAACTGCTAAAAGTGTTTATTTTTACATCCCATATTGTGTGCTTTAAAAACGTTAATTTGAAAGTCATCGCAAATCACCAACAAACACTCTTACACGTAGATATGTTGAATGGAAAGAATTTATTCATGCATTGTGATGGTGACGATGACACTAATTCCTGTCACTTTTCCATGTCATTTCCATTTACGTATAGATTAACAATTATAGATATGATGCATAGATAGATTATCTTGCATGCATTTGTCATTGACGCTTTTGTTATCTATCATTAATCATTTCGTCGCAAAAACACTGGCAAGCGGGACAAAATTAACTGAAACTGATAACGCAGCTCCATATACGTTCATATGTTTCGGGGAAGGGAAATGTTCTGCAAACTTTTGATGATCTTTTGTAAGTTTAGCTTAAAGCATTGTAGCCAAACCGTAGCAGCATTTGCGTACAATAAATCAAGTATTGACGTACTTACCCGAAAATTCTGCTCGTCAATGTTTACGTACATATACGTATGCTATGCAGAACGTAGATATCCATAATTGATTATGAATTCATATGATAACTGATAACACCCACGTAGATACATTTTACCTAGGTGACTATCTTGTAATTACAGCCGTTGTCACCGCAGATTCGGATTAAAGTTGTCAATGAGAATTGAGTATCATTTGTATGATTTTGTCATGGAACTTGTACGGTAGATATTTAAACGCCATGAATGCATAGCAAGGTTATCTGAATAGTACCTATTGCATACTTTAGGTGATTATAATGATGACGACGAAAAAATTACACTCTCGACTTGCCAGCAATAATTGGCAAATATGGAAGTTAGACAGTAGTAAGAAAGTAAGAACAATAGAATTGGATCAAATGTAAAAAGTTTAATTAAAGACTGATTTGTGATGAAATTTTTGATCTGCTGAGGCTGTCCTTTTATCACCATAATGTGAACCGGAAAAGGCTTTCTCTAATATAGTGGAAGACTACAGGATAAAATTGTTGATAGTTTGGATGGTTGTTTTAAAAGTATCCGTACATTACGTATAGCATTATTCAAAATGGGAGGACAACTTTCAAATCTGTTTAGTAAAAAAGAGGAGGATGAAGAGCAAATCGATGCTAAAAACCTTCGCGAGTATCAAGA
Organism: Sinella curviseta; assembly: GCA_004115045.4. Lineage (NCBI taxonomy): Eukaryota > Metazoa > Arthropoda > Collembola > Entomobryomorpha > Entomobryidae > Sinella > Sinella curviseta. The sequence goes on along the minus strand of CM023199.3, from coordinate 33,117,894 downwards.
GCGAATGGATGCTGGTGATACATTTGTCGGAGGTAATAATTAATTCTCATAACAAATAACGTAAATAAATATCGGAATTTAGGCAGGTTAATTGGAGACAATTTAAACATACCATACAAACTATAATTTCTACATACATATATGATTTTTGCATGCAAGCAACACAAAAATAAATCTCAGTAGTTGACGGTCAGTTCAAAGGCTTTTCAGGTGGCCATTTCAAGGGATAATATTCCACGGAATGTTATCTAAATACTGGTCTTTCTATTTTCTAATCTTTATTGTAGCAATAAATTTGGCTTAACATTATCACAAATAATATGACTGCGCATTGTTCCATGTATTTCTATATATTTCAATTCCAAAATAATTCTCCTGTACGAATAATTGCTTGGGTCCTGTCAGATTTTTTAAACAGTTTATTGAGAAGCATTCACTTTAAAATCCACAAAATCTGTAGAGTAATGGTTAAAAGGAGAAAAAATATATTTACTAAAACATCATGTCTTCAAGATCATCAACTTCTACACTTATTTCAATTTCAGCTGAACAAGACAAGAAAAAAGTTGCCTGGTGGGAGCACCTCCTTTTCAACAGACAAGTGCGGATAGTATACGTAACTTTCTTTGCGGTTGTAATCGGCATTGTCATACCTGCCATCATTTTCGCCACCACCTTGCAATCTGAACCTAAGCCAATTTACGGCAGTTGTCTGATTCAAGATTATGCAAGATTCGAGTGTCTTTTTAATTCCGAAAAACCTGCAACTGAAGAAAGCTGTTCGGATGCCCTGTGCTGTTGGGATTCCAGTGCTAGTGATTTGTCTTTCAAGTGCTACCATTCCTTTCCATCCGCTTATCAGTATAACATTTCCACGAGCAACACGTACACTGAGAAATCAAATGCATTCACCAGAAATGGAGAGCCGAAAATTTTGACATGGACAGACCTAGAAATAACGGCAAGTCATAAGACTATGATGTCGCCAATCAGGGTTCTAACCCACTGGAAGTCTGAAGAGCATTTGGTTGTGGAAATATTCAATTCCCAAGTGTTTCCTGACAGAAAACCAAAGGGGGTATTGACGAAAAAGCAAAAACCATCAAAAGGATCCGCGAAAAATAACGTTGCTGCTGCAGATGATGAAAATCTGCCGTTTGAAATCAGTTGGGGAAAAAATGGAGACTTGTTTTTTATCCGCATCGGGAGACGGGATACCAACGAAACTATTTTTGACACTAGACTGGGTCCTGTGTACGCAACCAAGAAGGATATAACGTTGGCGACAGTCCTCCCAACAAAGTACTTTTACGGGATGAAAGGTACATTCCAACATCACACCATTTTCTACCTAAAACATTCCAAAGTATCTATTTCTAGGCGAGTACAAGTAGCATAAGCGTAAAAGATGAGTTTTGTATTTTCCGAAATTTTTACATCCTATCTTACAATTGGCAGTTTGTAGATAGCGAGTTGCAATGCTTACAAAGATGCAAATTATATTTATGACTTCATCATGATGATATCAAGTTGAGGTATTGTTAGGTACACAAGATGCAGACATGCTCTTTGTACATTTTGAAGTTCAGTAGAGAGACATGTGGCTAAAAAGTGAATGAAGTTGCACTAATTGCCTTTTTGCGTCTTATTTCACAAAGAAAAACAAGATACTCTTTGAGATGAAGCTAATCATTGAACAGAAAAACATTGTCGCAAGGCTGGCCAAGGTTAAAAAATAAATCAGCCCGGACCGGATGTTTATGCAAAATAAAAATGAAAAATAAAATAACTATGACACGTACATTTCACTACTTTTTAAAAGATGTCTGCAAATTCTTTTTTACATCAACGAATAATTTTCTCACAAGATACAAACAAACAGAGATTGAGAGTTGGCTAGTGACTTATGAAATAACAGGACATGAACAAGTCAGACACTTACGAATGTTTTGGTTTTAAATTACTTCCCTGGACGCTATCATGTTGTTATGACGATGCTATGTGAGATTACGATTTTATTGCCATTATCTCATTCATTCATGCTTACGCACCACTGTCCAGTCCAAATGACATTATTATTGGATGAATACATAAAGAATGAGCAAGAAATATAACAAGTATCGTATTTCAAATGAATTATGCTTTCCTGGGAAAGAATATTGCATCAGGTTTCTAGGGCAATATTGTATTGTTTGCATGTATGTACTTCCATTATAAACCTTACATTTTTTCCACTCTATTTAAAAGGAGGTCAAGGCTCAGTATCCACCTTGACCTATGGAGTGGTCAACGGCTTTGAAAATTCCGAATTTCCATTTTACATCTCCTTTGAAGACTCTGGTAAGTGGCACGGCGTTTTGATTGACACTACAGAGCCAATCCTAGCTCAGATTGTGCAAGCACCTGGAATGATGCTCCATTTGGAGACGGACCGACCGGAAATTAATTTGCACTTTTTCGTTGGACCGACACAACCATTGATTTTGAAGCAACTTCATGATTATGTAATATTAAACAAACAAAACTTTATCATGAAAGCAAAATATAGTGGCACCCACCACTTTAATCTAGCAACACTTGACTAACTTTATGAACAGATCCGTGAGAAACATCAGATTACCCATCCACCAATGATCCCCCCATATTGGGGTCTCGGTATGCACCTGTGCCGAAGACTGGAAAGTGGTTCGGAAGTTCTTGAACACATTGAAGAACTTTTCAAAGGGAAACAAATCGTTTACGACTCTGACTGCATCGATGAATATCTGCGACATCCCATCTTCCTGAATGAAACTCATTTCGCCCCAAATCTGACGGACATATTGGATCGCCTCTCTGAGAAGCGAATCCTACTATCTCAAAAGGCAACTGTGCTGGTTCCACCTGTGGAGGATTCAACGGAAGAAAGTGATCAAGGAAATACAGACGCCAGTTCCTTTGACGATAATCAAAGCTACTTCAAAAATAAGTTGGTATTGGAAACAAGGAACAATTCCAACAAACCCTTCCTGGGACAAATCGGTGACGTCACGGTGAACTACATTGACTTCTTCAATGCTCACTTTCTGGAGAATCAGTTCCCTCCCGTACCTCTTCAAGGTAATCAGAGTGATCCGGAAGCTGCTGAAATATTGCCTCTGCCACACCATGGATTTTCGCTGGACGACAACATTCCCAAGTTAGACCTCTCTTCCAAACACTGCTCAGCGCCCAAATCCCGGCTCCAGTCATACTTCACAACGAGGCTACTGACAACCAGCGATAACTCTGTAAATACCACTTTCCTGTGGGGGTCACTATGTCCCTTAGACTCTAAGCATAACAATTTGTCCAATACAACCGAAGGAGTAGGAAACGGAACCAAATCCCTAAGCCATTTCAGACTTCATAATCTTTACGGAGAGCAGTCCCTGAAAATTGTGCATAGGACATTGATGGAACGTCAGCAAGAGAAGACAGAAGGACTTAAGGCACTTCTCACTTCCGGTTCATTCTGGACCAGTTCCTTGTACTACGGAGCCTACAACGGGATGCAGGTACCCTTCACGTGGAAAGGATTACAGGAAAGTGTGCAAAATACCGTGAGGAATTATGCGCTGGCGCCCATTTCTGGAACACCCATTTGTGGAGGAATGCTATCAAACAATGTGACCTTTGCACAGAATAATGAGCTTTGCTTGAGATGGTTCCAGTTTGGATTGCTTTTGCCATTTGCGCGGAATTCTTATGATGGGTATGCGTACAATATTTAAACTTACAACGTTTATGTCGAAGCAGGATTAAAATTGTACGAATTTTTTGGGTCATTCGAAAGCGTGTCATCATATGGACCATTTCACTTCACTGGCCAGTACCGAGTCTATTTGAACGAGACCATCAAAGCTCGATATACCTATTCGCCGTATTATTACACGGAACTTCTCAAATACCAGCAGACCTATGTGCCCCTCATCCGACCAATGTCCTTTGACTTTAGTGGGTGGTATGACAGAAATCAGTCATTACCGTTGCTGGACCAGTTTATGGTTGGAGACGCCATGTTTGCAGCACCAATAATTGACAGAGGTACTGTTGACGGATTGATTTAATTTAACTTTGAATGTAATAAACTAAACGGTTTTTGCACGTTTTACTATTGTTTGAATTGAAACCTTGACAGGGGATAGGCGGCGTGCTTATTTTCCTGCGGGAGCGTGGTACGCCATAGACGGTACTGAAGTGAAGACCACAGGTGGCACCACTAGGTCGATCACTGGACAAAAAACGGAAACGCCACTGTTTCTCCGAGGAGGGTACATGATTCCAACATTGGTAAGAATGGGTTTATTTGCACAATTAATATATATTTTTCGACTCTGATAAAAATTGTAATATTAAATGAAAATTGGATAGCAAAATCCCCAACATGATTCCATCGAAGGTACTCTACAAGGAAGCTACTCGCTTATAGCCGCTCTGTCCACAGAAATCCCACGAAGCGCAAAAGGTTACGTGATAGTTAAAGAGCCAAACAGCAACATTACGCATTCCGCCGACTTTGTAACCGTGGTCAATAACACGGAAGACGGTAAATTCCTTTTGACCGTCACCATTAATGGCACATGCGGATCACCAGATCCCGCCATTGTTTCCACTTACACAAAAATAGACCAAGTTCGCGTGCTTGGATTACCATATATGGGAAGAATGACCGTAACCGTTAAGAACTCAAATGGTGAAACCTCCAGTGGAACCTCTTCGCATAACAATGACAACAAGCAATTACGTATTTCCAAGTTGGGGATGAACTGGTGTACCTCTACCGAATATGAAGTGAGGGTGATGCTAGAGAATGATGAGCAAACAACGACTGATACGACAGAAATGAATGAAAGTACTGGCACGACTGAGAGCCCCGAGAGTTCCAGTACCACGGAAGTTAACGAAAGCCCAAGTACCACAGGAATCAATGAGTCGAAGTAGACATTTGCGATTTTTTTCTCCAAAGTTCTCTTTCGTTATTATTATCATATATCAATATCATTTCATTTTCATTACGTGTCACTAAAACATACATACAATTTATGTCAGCCTATTATATATAGGATAATTTTTACACATTATTACATGTAAATATTACTCTAGTACACAGCTGTAGTAAAAGTTGATTAACTACGAACTAACTAAAATTGTCTATTTGAACGATTTTAAATAAAAAACAACGTGGAAACACCGATTCCCCAAGAAATCGATGCTCTAAATTCAACATTTTCTTTCTAATTACTTAGAATTGTAAAATATAGAAATGGATAGATGAGGAGATAAATTCAGAGAAGATACACAACAACTTAATTAATCAAAAACCTTGATTTTCATACATGTATAGGTACTGTTAAAAACAAGAACAATTACAACGAATTCATTACAGAGTTAGTAGAGATATTATTTAACTTAGATTACAGATTTGTAAATTTAAGGTAAGAATCATTACAATAAGTACTCAGAACACTTCCATTCTGAATATCAGATTCTACCAGGGCAGACTGAAGAGATTAGTCCGAATCAGCGGCTTCGCGGTAAGTTTTTCTACGGAACAGATAAAAAGAAACAATGATGTAACTTTTGAATATATGAATTTCCCTTTGAGAACGATATTTTGCCTTTTGAACAATGAAGTCTGAGATTAGAAATTGGCGCTTATTCATGATAAATAGTATGATACGATTTAACATTGAGCTCTGTTTTGCTACAAGTAGCCTGTAAATTTATTTCTGGTACTTACTACTGGCAATATTTACAATTGATAAGTTAATTTTAGCATTAACTATCATCATAATACAAATCATGATCATAAAAATAAATTAAAACATGTAAATATGTCTAGTTCATCTATCTTAATTAAATTTGGTAAAAACACCTAACAAACAATACATAAAATGAAAAGTAATCTGGCAGTTCAAAAATCTTTTTAAAAAACTACATAGTACTGTACCTGCAGCTTGTGTGCATTTCGCAATTTAACAAAACCTAACCCTAATTAAAATGATCCTTTCCCTCTAAACTAAACACCTTTTAATCTCAGAGCTAGTTAGTCAGATTATAGTCAAAAGTTCATTAACTCGTCAAATTATTTGACTCAAATAGTGATACAAAAATATAAAGATCTCTGAAGCATAAAAAGAAATTTTAAAAGAACCTTCTGTAAATATGCTGACACGCTTGCAATTCATGGTTTGTAACTGGTTACATCACTTAAAATTGTGTAAAAATGAAATCGTGACTGGGTAACAGTGTGTATTGCAATGAAAAACAAGCTACAAAAATGATGTGGTAATCAACAAATCCCAGTCCTGCTACTAATTTTTTAACAGCTCTAATTTGGTAAGAATGAAATTAATAACTGCCTGACATTGTGGGGAACCTCCCTGTTGCAGGTAACAAAACACAGCACAGCCGCCAAGTACAAGACCACAGACAGCGAAAACAACCATAAAACGTCTAAATGTACAACAATTTAGGAAATACCTAGGAGAATTCTTATTGCGTCTTGAGTGACGACGTCCCTTATCGCCAGATCCGGCAATGTCAGCGTAGCGCTCAGTTTGTTTAGGGATTTCTCGGAGCTCTTTTGTAGAGCCGGTCTTGCCCTGTGAGCGATTACAAAAAAGAAAAGAAAAAATGGACATTATTTTAAAGGATGAATGATGAAAAACATGACGAGCTTGAAAACTGTATGTAATTCGAGTAAAATGACGCGTTGCCATTTCTAATATCATCTATAAAAAACGAAGTGACCAGTTGATATGAAGTAACTTTAGAAACGGCTAACGATCAGACCCGTCGTAGACGGAAACTTCCTAAATTCTTACTAACTTTTCCCTTCTAAATTGTCAGTAGGCATCATGGCATCGTATAACACAAGATAAAATACACGGATAAGATTTTAACTAATTGCATACCTCCTTCTTTTTCTCCTCGTATTCATTAATCGCCTCGTCGCAGTTGAGGTGCTCCACAGGCTCCCACGTAGCTTGATTCACCCTGTATCCTTTCCACCTTACCAAATACTCCTTACCACCTTTCCGGATGCGCTCCTGCAGAATGCTTTGTACCTATAATTTTTATATTAATTGACGTTAATTACGAACTGCCCTCGCTAGCTAACTTGAACATATTTCCATACGAAAATGAACGACGCACTCTCAAAATATTGTGCGAGTCGCAATTATTTTTACATAATATTATTAAATGACACAACTTGGCTTACCTCATACTCCTTCTCATCCTCCTCGTCATCACTTTCTTCCTTCTTTGCAGGGGTCTTGCGAGCTCTGGAAGAGGCACGGCCTCCCTTCTTGGCAGGAGTCTTTTTCCCACCCTTAGCCTTGCCTCCGGCAGCAGGCCTTCCGCGTCCCTTCTTTGCTGGAGGTTCCTCATCCTCCCCCTCACTCTCCTCTGCACTATTACCATTATTGGCGTTGGCAGGCTTATCTTCAGGTGCTTCGTCCTCACTCTTCACCTCCTCCTGCTCACTCTCATCCTCCACCTTCTCCACGGGCTTCTTGGACTTGGGTGCAGGCTTCGCCTTCTTTCCCTTGGGTGCTGAACGGGCCATCTTTTTCTAGCTTCCTATCAATTAAAAATAACCCACAATATAAATTTTACATTACACACCAGAATTGCTCCCACATTTGTTATAAATATTATATAAACACTCCAGCCAATAATAAAAAAACGACGCGTCAGTCAAGTCAAAACTGTCAATTTAGATTAACACAAAATTCGCTACGCTTTCGCTCACCTCGTAAAACTGCGGTAAGAACTTCTTACTACGAAGCGCTATAAGAAATTCAAGAAATTAAGAAAGTTGAGTTGACTTAAACGTCGATCAAAAAACTATCGCTACTCAAAATTATCCTTACTAATATCAGATAAATAGAAAAGCCGGTGTAATAAAAGTGACAGCTATTATTACAAAACTAAAAGACAAATGTCTAATTACCTAACTAAAAGTTTGAAGATAAAGATTGTGCGAGTCAAGAAAAAAATTTGTCAATGATGAAGAGGAGCAACAAGATGAAGAGTGCGTTTACTTTTTCGCTGCCAGTGAAAAACTCGATCTTTTGTCAAGGACGATAATTTCGGCGGTTCGTTGTTGATACTTATAATATTATTGGAGAGGTGCTAGGGCAAGACGCGTAATACAACCAGTGTCGGTGGAGACGTACAGAAATAAAAGCTTGTTTTTTTTTTACAAAATTTGCTTTCAGAGATGAACGCGTCTTTTCACTTTATACACTTACTACGACACGGCATTCAAAACTGCATGTTAAAAAATAGCTAGTTGTCAGGGCCTGGAAATGTATTGTTTCGTACCTAACTTGCCTTACTGTTTCCTTGTCTGTTCACCAAGTAGTCTGTCCTGTCCGTCAGTCTTACTACCACTTGTGCATGTACATATAATCCCAAGCACCAAAATATATCAACGCAGTGCTATACCTTTCCCCGTACTTTCCTTCTACTCTATTTTCTGTTCTGCTTCTTGCCGTCAAAATTATGCCAACCGACTCTTTTTTATGATGCACAACAAACAAGCATAATACACGGATGGATAGTGTATATTGGAATGGAATTTATAAGGCAAAAGATGTGCAGTGTTAGCTCTTGGCTGGCTCGCTCTAAAACTGCCCATTTCCCCCTTTTATCAACTTCCATGTCGAATGAATGGTGGTAGGTGGAAAGAACAGAGCAGACAGATAGAGACTACTAGAGACGCTTGTTTAGTGGATGTGCTTGATAAGAATGAAAGAAGTACTGTTACAACTTGAAAGGACCGAGGCCTTACGACAAGTACTGAGGTTTGTTTGTTTGAAATAGAAAGAAAGGGAGATCGAAACCATAAAACAATGAATGAATCAAATGTTGGAATTAAAGATATATTATGCTTTCATAGGTTGTACACCGTTAAATAAAACAAAAATTAACTGAAAACATGACCATATTATCTTCATTGGTCATTTTGTCACACTTTAATCCCAAAATCATCGTTACCTTAGTAGCTAGTAGCACTACATTCTATGTAAAAAGTTTGAGAATAATAATATGGCTTGCACTTTTACACGCAGTACAGACATAGTTTCTTGACTAAATGAGTACATTTTGTCATGGAATACCTTGCAGGCTGCAAGTTGCAGCTAAAAAATAGGAGCTCTCTCGTTGCTTACTGTCTGCTGCCATTGTTAGGTGCATACATGAATTTGTTCACTTGCATCGAGTCTTGACTTGAGCTGAAATGATATGGGGATTTATGTGTATATTCAAGTGGTAGTTAATCCGCATGAAGTTGAAGACAAGTATACCTAGTCCAGTTCAATGCCCAAACGGTAAACGACAACTATGATTAGGAAAAATGATGTAGTGTCTTGTACTTCTATTAATGGACTTAAATTTCAAAGGGGGACGAATGTTTCAAAGAGTTAAAGTATCCACAAAAAGTGGACAGGCTTAATGAACATCCAAAATGTTGGTAAGCACCAAAATATTCGATCTCACGTTGCGTCTTCTTATTGGACGGTAGTAGGAGAGATTACCGCTAAACTATGCTCATGATGCTCATTTCTTAGCGCTTGGTTACAGAACGGTAATTGGTCTCAATTGTTCCAGAAGCTTCTACTGTTTCGGTTGTGGTTTGAACTTCGAGACCGTTCGGTGTATCGTTCATGTAGCAACCATGGAAACATCATCAGTCTGAGATTCACAAAAAGTATTATACGCTTTTAAAATTAATTTGTATACTATGACTGTCTTGGGCTGGGGTGACGAGGTCGTAGCGAAATTAAATTCTCATTTTGCAACGCCAACTCCAAAGCGTCCCTATAATGTTCGTGGGGTGGATGACGCAGATTCTGAAGAATGCCGAAAATCACCGATAAAAATGACAAGAAAAGGTCAAATGTTACTATCCAAAGCAACTATTTGACATTGGTTTATTTAATTTTCGAAAATTAAATCAAACTGCAATCAATTCATCAATCAAGGTGTAGCAGCACCACCCAACAACCAGACCATAATAATATTTTTTCTCTTGCTCATTCGACCAGAATGATAATGCAAGAATGAGCTTTCGCCTAGACATTTAGGCAATCAAGCTACCAAGCAATAAGGCAGAAAGACAACGAACACGAAAGGAAAGGCAAACAGAAAGTTCCCGAAGGAACATGAAACACAGAAACGAACATTCCACAGAATTTCTGGTGCGCTGCTACATTCAAATTTACCACTACATTAACAAGAAAAAAAATTCAATGATAAATATTGTACAGTATTATAATAATCCTCTCCACTCAGCCACAATGACTGTGATTACTGTTGAAATTTTTTGAATGACTTCTGTTGTGGCGTAGCGTAGCTTGCTTTGGAGTTAAGATAGAAATAATAAATGGATGTTAAGTAGTACAGCGTACGTAATACATTAATTATTGATATATTATAAAGATATGAACATTATAAAGAATATTGATTACCCAGTCTAATTTCTGGTTCTTGCATTGTTTCTTAGAGACATTAGCAACTTTTTGTTGATGTCATTAGGAGTGTCGGGAAACTGGGCGTGATTTGTGATGATGATGCTAGTTAGTTAACTGTCTTTGATGATGCCACAAGATTCCTAGAAGGAGAAGGAGAAATGATGAATAAACACGATAGGCGGTGGATTAAATAAATGAATTCCTCTAACTAGGACGGACGCGGTGCCAGGTGAAAGACCCTTATATAGTTAAATATGTTTAAGTAACCAACTAGTAGCAGAAAAAACTACTATCTTGCCAAGCACCAGGGATCGAACCTGGGGAAGCAGGGAACGAACGCAGTATATGGACCACTTCGCTATGCGGGCTTGGATCTTGTTGTATTTCAAAAGTCAATATGTCGATGTCAAAGTTCCCACAACAAAAAATGAACCGAACAACGATGAACGTCTACTACAAAACTACTACTTGTCGCTAGTTTGAGTTCGACAAATGAAGTAGAATGTTTTGTTGAAAATGTATAATTGAACAACGAACAGGAAGTATAAAAGCGCATCTAAAGCCAACTGGCATCATTATTCACCAAGTTCTCTGAACATGACCCTAAACCGGAATATACACGAGTTGTTTTAGTTCTAGTCGTATGTTTTAGTCCATCTAGTATTAATTGCGTTTTTCTTAGTGTTGATTTCAAATACCGCATTCTTGAACGAGGTACACTGAATACTAGTAGTTGAAATTAATCTAAAAAATAAGTGTAAACTATTTTTGTTCCAGTTGGGTACATTCGAACACTAGTTTGTGAGAGTTAAGTTGCATATTACCCCCTTTTACATAATGCACAATAATGCATGCCCCTTGGTTATGCATACACAAGTAAGTCGATTGTATCCTTCCGTTATATCGAATGAACTTAGAGCATGCGATGTGATTTTCATGTTTAGCGGTGAAGTTTGAAGCATCTACACCTTCGGAATAATTAACTAGATGGAGAGATCAAGAAGTGGAAATATGTCTTGTTTCTTTGTTCATTGCTTCAATCGTTAACGCGTTACCGATGCATAATATACCAAAAGTCCACAAGTATACCGTAACCGTATATCTTTGTGTATCACTCACATCTTCGTCCTACCACCTACCACATTCCATTTATTCTGTCGATAATAATATTTATGGTCAGAACAGAATTTTGAAAATGTCGTCTATATACGTTCAATATATTCCAGGGAAAGTAAACTAAAATGACTACAAACTATGAATATAATATTACCTCGTATGTAGTATAGCTAAAACTAAATATGTTCATTAATAATATATCCACAACTGATCGCGACCCGACAAGTTAACTTTTCAATTTGTCATTAATATGTCTTTTGACATTCGTTGCGGTATGCTTTTATTTTTGCCAAGAATAAATACGACTACTCCTCCAAAGACTGCTTGGTGTCTGTTTCAGATATACCATAATTATCCATGGTGTGGTAAGAGGAGACCATTGATCTTTTGTGTAATTATAATTTGTTCAATTCGATTGTCACACATGAGAATATAATTTTATCACCGGTATCTGGATCTGAACACTAATTTTCTACCCAACCCTACCAGCAATGATTTAAGCATTAAATGGTATATTTATATTTCATTTAATGCTAGTTTATTATAGTAATAGTCCAATATAATTCTTCCTTCATATAAATATCAACATACGTAATGCTGCGTGTTGTATTCTTACAGAAAATGCATTGTTTTACCATTAATTATCATTTAGCAACTTAAGTCATCACGGGTCATCATTATCATCATATTTTCTTGTCTCACTCAACAATCATAATCTAATTTGCTTATTTAGTTTAGCCGATGTGCATACTTCTTTATAACCAGTGACCCAACAATTCGCATTCGCACGATTTGATTTAATGACAGTATCTCTTCAAGTGTATGTAGAGAAAGCGAAAGTATTACTTAAGTGTTTTGCGAATGCGTTAAATATTACAAGTTGGAACCTTTAATTCATTTCATTCTAATAAATCCCACCTTCATTCTAATAAATTTTAAGCCTGCTCCCTCGCTATTCAAACAAAAGTATACAATTCATTTTTTCCCATCAATTTATGGTGTTGCACATAATGTAAATTTATATGATATTAACATTTTCCATGAAATTATGATGATATGAACAATATGAACATATAATGTATGAAATCTAGCAGTTTAAGGGATGACAATTACATCTATAAACCGCATGACCACCATTTTCATTTTACTCCATTCCGTCTGCCGACACGCACAATACAATTATATTATTTCCCACTATTCCTACTACTATGTTATACGTAACGTAATATCTTTTACATCGTTGAAAAACTGTTTTTGCGGGTCCAACTTGATTTACATGTCATGCAATTAAGGTCAGTAGCATTTTTCAATACCGTCATTGCTACAAGGTACTATCATTTATCACTATCGATCGATATCGACTGATACCAAACCCAACTACATGTACATTTTGTGACATTTTATGCGGTCATTCGGGAAGCTAGTTCTCTGCTCTGTTTCGCTGTGACACGACAATGAAAGTAAAATCTGTTGCGTTGCATCGGCTACCCTGCACTTGCACTCTGACAAAGTGCATCTCTGTCTTACTACATCAGTGCATACTTGCATATGAGCCTCACTACTCTTCACAACCCAACCGGAAATAAGTATGTAGCTGCAGCTCTTGGAAAAATGTATTAAATATCCACAACGAACTAGGAAGGACACACAGACGGACAGGTTGAAGAAATCTTAAGAAAAAATGTTGCTAGGACTACCTATGAGCTGACTGACAGCTGTTTTTCGTTGTAGATATGCAAAAACCATAAACATTTTCATATGATTGCCCAAAAAGATCACATATCGTAATATTTTGCGTGACAAACCAAGATGCAAACACAACCTGTTTTACTACGTATTTGTACTAAAAGTGTTTATAGGGCAGTGTGAGTGAATGTGAACATATGTAAAGTTCTAATGAATTTTATACACGCATATAATAATCAAATTAATTACTAGTTTTATCACAATAGAGATATTAGAGGAATGGGGCTAATTGATACTGTTTCAATTTAGTTTTTATAGCAACTACAATCTTAGACAAACGAAAATACAAAGAGGATAATATTTTTATGAGTCAGAGTCACCATTCAATTAATGTTACTCACGTTATAATATGCTTTTTTAATATTTACTTTGGTGACACAACTCACACACGATACACAAAATAGTTCATATTGTACTGACATTGACATCACCGTTCACCGTCATATGATGATTACCACTTTGATAAAGATTATGATCAACAAAATATCCATAACAATAAGCTTAGCATGAGAGTTATTTATTATGCTCTAACTCATACTCCGTCTCGATAAAAAGGGAAAGTTGTACATAGTCAGCAAGTCAAATGACAGAAGACGACAACTTGAATTAATACAAGACAAACATTTTGGCATTGACTGTCTACTCAGTGATCATTAACTGGACCATTCCATATTGTGCGTGATGTTTTAAAGATGTCATCATCATTGTCATTATCCGTAACCAATAACGAAGCTGGAGATTCCATTCTGTATGGAGTGGACTATAGTGGGAGGGTGTGGTGCTTTAATAGTTCGAAAAATTCGAGCAACTGGTCCACTCTTCCCACTTCTAATAAAATTGACATTAAAGTAAGCATACATAAAACTCTGAATTTTTATTGCAATCGTTTTGGTTGCTTGTGAGGAAAAGAGCATTTGTCTATTCTTATACAACTTTTTATGCATATATTTTTTACAGAGATTGACATCCATCTCAGGAATATTATGGGCAATTAGTTCCGATCATCAAATATATGTGTTTATTCCGAAGCGGGATGTTCCGATACGTGTTCGGGAAGAGATTTACGAAAATGAGGTAAAACCGTTCTAGCCCAATTACTTGTTTGCATGGGTGGTTGTATTGCTTATATGTATATATGTAATTTACGTAACGTAAATTATTGTATCCACAGAGATGGAACCCCGTCAATAGTTTTTGTGACAATATGCTACCCACTGATCGGCCTCATTTTTCTGACGAGTCTGGACTGGCAAGACGTGATAAATCTCTAATAACATTGCCCTCAGATTCTTGGCAGTGGGAAGGCGACTGGGTCATTGAAAACACATTTGAAAATCAATTGCTGGCACAGGATGTATGTGGGGAAATGATATACTCTTTTAGTAGCAACATTTTCTAAAAAAAATAAAAACCACAAACGATAACATGCTATTTCATTTTCAGGGGTGGACATACGCAATCGATTTTCCTGCGACATATAAGCCAGAAAAGTCCTGGAACTCAATGGTCCGCCGTCGCAAGCTTTACCGATTTCGTCGCTATGCCGCTTTTAACAGATGGAACAAACTCGAAGCAATTTACGAAGACCATACAAAGGAGCCGTTTGTAGATGTTGGCGTCAGCAAATTTGGCGTTTCCAACACCGACATACTTTGCTTGTGGGCTGTGTCCGTCCTCGGTCAAGTCTACTTTCGTAGCCACGTCACTCTCAGTAATCCAGAAGGGTTTCGTTGGGAACATATCCAGATCCCTAAGGGTCTTGAGGCGTGCCAAGTAGGCGTTAGCGGTCAGGGAACGCCATTTATTGTCACATGGACAGGCTCGTTTCTGTTCCGTATTGGTCTGACACCACACAACTTGGCAGGAACCGACTGGATTGAAATTTCCGGGCCACCTGGTGGCCTCTTTCAAATTTCTGTTGGGGAAAATACAATGTGGGCCTTAACGCGAGACAAGAAATGTTGGACTTTGAAAGGCACTGTACAAGACATATTTAGTTCCAGCTCAACCAACGCAGAATGGTTGGAAATTCCTGGGAACATGAAGTGCATTTCTGTTAGTCGTAATGATCAAACTGTAATGGCGGTTAGCGACGACGATGGCGTCCTTATGGTTCGGCATGGTATCACAGAAGACCAGAAGCATGGGCAACAATGGAAAGAAGCATTTCACGACATTTCATGGGACACATTGTCCATCTCGTCACGAATCTCTGAAATTTCAGACTACGTGGACGGCGGTGGGAATGGGAGTGGTGACACCTCATCTGGTTCCATTAGACCCGATATGCCTAGCCAGAGTCAATTTAATTTGAGCTCCGGTTCGGACAGTGGCGATCCTTCCGTGAGTCTTTGTTGGATAGACGGAAGTTGCTTGAGCATGCTCCGTTCTTCGCGACATAACGATGGCGATCTTGAAGTGGGTCCTTGGCGGGAGGAAATTGTGAGCAGCTTACACACCTTGAAAGTGGACACGGAAAGGTATGATTATCCAAATGCTGTGGAATCAAGTTCATCATCCTGGAGTAAATCCGTGAAAGCGAGAATGACGTACAAGTCGAAGAAAGGAAGTGGGATTAATGGCGAGCTGGAAATTTCAAACAATGATACATTAGTATTTCACAAAGGCATGCATAATTCATGGATCTGCAGCGTCAGAGATGTTCTCAGCGTTCTTTTGGACAGCGAAGCCAATCTCTCATTTTCTTTAAGAATCCGAAACTCGTTTGAAGATGGACGTGCAGAAGTAATTTCATTTCGATTTAGCAATGAAAAGGATTGCGAAGAGTGGCGACTTGCCATTGCGGAAATTTCACTAAAATCCCAAGAAGAATGCAAGGTTGCCAATTTATGGCTGACCACCGAAGCTGGAGAGGTGCATCAATGCGGGCAAATCAATATTGCGGATACGCCGTCGGAAATGGAGGTAGTTACACCTGAACCCGGAGACAGCTTAAAATATCAGCATCCACTGGTCAAGGGATTTTTTCCTGGAAGTGAGCTGAGGGTAGAAATAAAGATACCTGCTGATGCGGAGCGATTCGCTTTCAATTTCAAGGGTCGGGATAGTACTGCATTTCATTTTAATCCGAGATTTGACGCAAATCAAGTGGTCAGGAATACGTATGACAAAGGAGAATGGGGTGACGAGGAACGGGACGGGGTGTTTCCATTTAAAAAGGGAGAAGTTTACAATATCCTGTTTCAATGTACGGAAACACATTGGATGACCACTGTGGAAAAGAAGAACAAGTACATATTCAGTTACAAATCCAGAATCCTGCAAAGGTTGGTGACAATATTTACTGCTGTAGGGGATGTGAGCGTGACCAGCATAAGATACGATCCATCCAATCCAGAAGATGCAGAGAGACTTGAGTTTGCTTCAAACCCGGTTCCAGGACATTTTTGGAAAGTAGCAGCCAGTTCAAACGGGATGGTGTGGGCAGTAAGTTATGACATGGCCTTGTGGGCGTATTTGTTGAATTCGAAGAAAACGGCCAAGTGGGGCACAGAGAGCCAGCAAAACGGGGTGGTCCAGGATGAAAAAGTATTTTTGACCTACGAAAATCAAAGATGGAATCCCATTTCCGGCTTCACCTCTCATGGCCTGCCAACGGATAGACATAGCTGGACTGACGAAACTGGAAGGATAAAATTGGAAAAGGAGGATATCAAGTTGCCCTCAAATAAGTGGTCGTGGTGTAGCGACTGGGAAGTGGATTTTGATTTGAAGGAAGGCGTGGATAAGGATGGATGGCAGTATGCGATCGACTTTCCTGCCAGTTATCATCCAAAAAAGAGGATTAACGATTTTGCGCGAAGGCGAAGATGGAAACGAGTTTGCAGGTTTACCACAAACGGCCCTTGGAGTCTAGTTCAAAATGTAAAGATGGTAGATATTTGCATTTGGATAAATGAGGATTGCGACTGGGAAGTACTCGGCTTGTGTCAGAATGGCGATGTAGTGGTCCGGAAAGGAATCACACCTGAAAATCCCCGTGGCGACTGTTTTGAACCCCTTTCCAGTGAAAAGCCAATGGTCAGCATTAGTGCTTGGTATGGACAAAGGATATGGGCAGTGGGTAAGGACGGATTTGCATATATCAAATATGATGACCACTGGCAGCTGCTGGATAGACCGAAGGAGTCTCCACTGAAAGTTATCAAAGTTGGACCACGGTTTGTTTGGGGTCTGGGAACCAATAAGACTCTATACAGGAGGACAGACATGCAGCCAGTTTTTCCGGAGGGAAGGGATTGGAGTAAAGTTTGCGATGGGGTTTACGATGTAAGTTAATCTAGAAACACTTTGCCTATCATAACCTTAATAGTGACAGTGAATGTATTAATTGGTGACTATATATTGGATCATTTTCTTATTTTGATTTTAAAGATTTCATTATCCGGCGACGGAACATTATGGGCAATTATCAAAAGTGGTGACGTTTATCAGAGGAGCGTAGCCACCAGAATGGGTATAACGGAAAGTCATCCGAACGGATTGGGATGGGAAATTGTAGCGTCAGGACCCTGGAGAAACTTCAGTGCGGCAGGTGTATTTTCGAGAACCGCATAAAAAGATTGAATTACATTAGAAAGATATAATTTAAGCGCACAATAGTTGATTACTTTGAAATGTTCGATTTTTCAGTATACTGTATTAACGTATTGATCTTTACATTACATACATATATTGAACTAGATTTAATTGTTTTTCAATTTATTCTTCTCGACAATAAGCAGCTACTCTGTCGAGCTCAACACAAAATTGGATGTGTATATATGCCTTTGAAATTACTGATAATGATAATATTGCTGCTACAAAATATTTATTATATAATATTCCGATTTACCGAGAGATGCATGTATTCGTCGAGATTTCGAGTCTATAACGATTCACGATAATTAATCATTTATAAAGCTATTCTGCGATTTAAGATTATAATGCTCTAAAATGTGTTAATGTGATTATGTTCCTTGTACCTGAACAGGAGAGATGAATGATCCTTGTTATGAGGACGTGTGTTATATATTTGTCTATAAACTAGTAATTCGTAATGTAGTAATACGTTAAAATGTATTTAAGTGTTCAAACGCTGTATTGTTAAAAAATCTTTACTGTTTCCGTTTAATGGTATCGCGATATAATTATCTCTACTTCTTTATTAATAGTAACGCGACATACCATTTGTTGTGATTTCGTGAGTTTATGAGTAGTGTATAGTCAATGTTATAAAAACATTTAAAAAAATATATGAGCATAATAAAGTGGCTATGCAATACGCCCTCATTTACTAAATATTTACTATAATTCCGAATTAGAAATATGACATAAAATTACTACACACTTCAAATGTACTGTTTCCTCTCAAATTGAAATAAAAAGTGATATGTTAAATCATTATTCGGTGTACTGTGCTCCACAATGGTTCTTATAATTTCATTTTATTCATAAAAATGCATATTGTAGTGTGCTAGCAAATCAATACTATCTATTTAATATAGGGACTACCAATCAATATAATTTTTTTCAATGCGAAAAATACGGAAGAACGAATAATCCACCGAAAGTCCTCTTCTCGAAATAAATTGAATAGCATCTCAAACATCTGCCTGCCATTATAATCATGTTAAATTTCACGTTTGCGGAACAAAAAGAGCATGTGCACTATCTTATAGGCTCTTTTTCAAATACATACCTATGTATTATACATCCCATACGGCCCTTAATTAAGCCCAGAAGGTAAGAAGCAATATGATCACTGGACGAATAATAATACTATTCAGGTGTGTGTGATATGTAATAACTTACTAGAGCATACACCGTCATACAATTGAGAAGGCGTCTGGAATAAGGGCGGATCTAAACGGTTGCTATGTTGGAGATTTTTAAAACAATCAATATTTCTAACTGATGCACCAAAGTAGCCATATAATTTTGAACGGGTTTTTTCAAATTTTGTTATGATGATTATTTTTGTTATAAATCTACGTTTATTTACTCCATAAAAAACGCAAACCTACAAGCTACAGCTCAGTTTAATCGCAATAAGTAGTACTAACAATGGAGTCACAAGCCTCAATTTCAAAAAACTGTTTGGAAAATCTGAACGAAAAACGGAAGCGTCCACTACAACCTCATGTTTGGAAGAGTACTGTTGCAAAGGTCAAGCGCAATTGTGGACAAGACTATATAAACAAACGAGGTATTCAGGTTCCAGCAAAAAACTTTGTTCCACAGGTTAATCCCGCATAACACGAAACTTTTTTTGTTCAGTTCAACATAGAATATCGTTGACAATGATAAGTCTTATGAAACATTTACAATAGGGGAAGGTATGCCAAGAAAAATGTGTACTAGGAGGCTGTACAATCTCAGACCAAATTAAGGCTGCTATACACGATAAGTTTTGGAAGCTAGCTACCTATGAACTTCAACGTACGTATTTGATGGGTATGATGGTGTTGGAGCAGCGAGCTTTAAAAAATAAAGTCCAATATTTTTTTCTGGTTAACGGAATACGAATGGAGGTTTGTCAACAGACCTTCCTGCAAGCACACGGAATTTCTGAAAAGATTATTAGAAACGTTAGGGCAAAGATGACAGAAGGAGCGATTGCAGTTAAGGACGGGCGAGGACTTCACACAAACCGGCCACATCGTATCGACGATGCCATCAAGGCAGCAATGTTGCACCACATTTCTCAATACCCTCAGTACGACAATCATTACTCAAGGCGAACACAGGGGGAGAAGTACCTTTCGACTGATCTAAACGTGAAGATGATGTTTCGACATTTTGTTGACCGACATCCGGAAATCGAAAATTGTGCTGGCAAACTGTGGCTTTTCAGAAAACTTTTCAGAGAAACGGGACTAACTATTGGGATTCCTAAAACGGATACTTGCAAGCAGTGCGACGAACTATTCGTTAAGATAAAATTTGCCGGAAATCTACAGGACCGTGAAGCAGCAGAGCGTGATATTATTAGCCATCAAATTCATGCAGACAGAGCCTACAGTAAAATGTATGAAGATATTGCCCGAAGCAAAGCTGATACGAGCTACGTAACTGTTTGCTGTGACCTGCAACAAGTCCTGTTTTCGCCAACTTTAACGCATTCTGACATGTTCTACTTACGCCAGTTTTCTACATACAACCTTTGTATTTATAATGGATCGAATGATAAAGGCTACATGTACCTTTGGAACGAAGCAGAGGGTAAACGAGGTGTTGACGAGATCGCGTCTTGCATGTTACTTCACATCAAGGAAAAATACCAACCCTTATTAGATGGCGACGAGCGAACGTTTGTGTGTTGGAGTGACCGTTGTCGCGGCCAAAACAATAATTTTCAGATTGTTTGCTTGTTGCTGTACTTGCTGAAGGAAAAGTATTTTACCAAAGTTGTGCAAAAGTTTCTTTGTTCAGGTCACTCATTCCTGCCGTGTGATAGGCAATTTGCAATGATAGAGCGAAGGAAACATGTTAGTATGGCCTATGTTCCTGACGATTGGATAAATATAATACGATCAGCTCAACCGTCAAACCCGTTCCACGTGAAGAGACTTGGCCAAGAAGACATACTTGTAGTCAAAGATCACTTGGACCTGACATATTTTACGCGTCCTCCAACGCTTAAAGTGTCCGAAATTCAGATTTTAGAGATCGATGCAAGGAATCCAAGTCATTTGCTTACACGTTCGGATCACAACGATGGAGTTTGGAGATGTCACCTTATCCCAGCTCCCAATCAAGTTGGTGTGAGGCATGCGAATAGAATACCACTTGATTTGACAGCACTCAATATACAACTTCCGAGAAAATATTTTGGTCCATTGCCGTTATCGGAAGCAAAAATCAACGACTTGCGGCAAATGCTGAAATACCTGGCACCGGAACATGCTCAGTTTTACGTGAATCTTTTTTAAATTACGTGTTGTTTTTAGCAATATTTTTATTATCTAGTGATAATGCAATGGTTTCTTGTGTTTCGTTCTTGTTCGTGTTTCAAAATAAATAAAAATATTTCGTTTTTGAAGTTACGAGTAGTTTGAGTAACGGACATACATAATTTGTCATAGTTAATTCAAAAGAAATTATCATGGCTACTTATAATTAAAAATTCAATCCGCCCTTATTCCAGACGCCTTCTCAATTTTTAGTATGAAATTTCAACATCTTTTCCGTTTCCAATATCTAAGGTTTGCCAGAGTTTATTTAAAAACATGGTAACGGTATTTACATGTTATATGATTATGGAACGGAGTATATTCGCTACACTAGCTGTGTAAACATACTAAACATAATGAACATTGAGAAAACTGTTAATAATGATTATCATGGCAACGTTTTCAATTAACTTTGTCATCATAAATGTTCAACAATATATTATGTTCAGACAGGGATTTATGTGATAAAATGGATCATTTGCATAATGTGACAAGACATCATCTACAAATCAAAGTTTGATTCCGCAAAAAAATAAGATGAAATTTATCTTCTTGATTGACTTAAAAACGAAAATGTTTGTTACAGTGCAGTTCACCACATGAATAGATGTCCTCTGTTTATCTGACTAACTGATTAGCTTAACAGATTTTCAAATATTCCATTTGTTGCCAACTGTTGGGATCCTCTGTCCCATCATGTCACATCGATACACGAACTACCCATGTGATTGCCTTGTTACCAATTGCTCGTTGTGCCGAAGTTTACTATAGCAACCCTACAGGGCCCTGCATTGTAGACATCACGACGCGTCAGGCAGGAAGCGACAACTGCCAGCGTCATGATTATTACCTATCAGCCAAGAGTACATTTTACAGATCGCTCCATTTTTTCAATTTACGATGATGGTGACATGAGATTGAGATGACTATAAAACATAAGGGTGCAACCTAAACCTAGTACTACATGAAACTACTTTACCTACAATACTATTTCTAATTCAAATTAAAAACCCCTACAAAGGACTTTAATTAATCATCAATATCACTACGCGTGGTACTTATTTATTGGTTTCCATGCAACTACATTATATGATTATGATTAGCATGATGCACTGCTTCTGTTCTCTGTTGCCTGATTGTCTGTAACACTTCTCTAGAATGTTCACGCATGGAATAGTACATAGGAAGAAGCACATAAACCTATCAACAACTTATCAACGGACAAGATGATAGTGCAGGTGACCTGCAGTGTTTCTTTTTGTGGTTATCATGGCACAACAAAAGTATTATCGCCGTAGCAAGTTGAGTCATCCTCGTCGATATTATCAGTTTTATGTTACCAATGGTCGATATGATGATCAAATGCTTACCAATACAAATACTGAACAAAAGTGTACATTATTTCTTTTGATATAGCTTCTTCTACAGATAAACTTATTTTTCTGCACACGAGACGGAGCGTGCGAAAACATGGCCATAATAAAAGTAAACTGCAATGAAAGCTATTAAAAGGATATGAAATTGAAAGGACGCCTTACGACGCTATCAACGTCTTGAATCACTAACACACGTTGATGATCCTACAATGGTAGCACTTAATATAGCAGCACAGTATAAAAACTTAGCGTCTTAGCGCAACGCTTGGTAAAATCCAAAACCATCCACTAACTTCCATCATAGTTAGGTATGCAACTCAGGTGTAAGAAATAATGCATGAGAAAAAATGGCATGCGCACATTTTATTTTTTTAATCATGGAAGAGGTATAAGTTTTTCCTTACATACATGATGGATGGATGGGTAATAGGTTGACTTGTCAAGAAAAGGAGAAGATTTAATATTAGCAGATATTATTTTTGCTACAGCACACTGGCACATAGATTACCTCGACACAAGAACAAGAACGGACAAATAAACAATGATAAAAAAGAAGGAATCCGTGTAACTTTAATGGTAAATCATGGCAATAATAACAATAAAAGTAAAACGCATGAGTTTTTTAAACAGAGGGCATAGAGCAAGAATGTTGATGATGCTTCTCCTTACTACTAGTATTAAACAATGCGCATGTCGTCGTATGAAATGAAAATGAAATTATTGCATCGGCAACTTTTTTTATTGTGAGTTTTACACAGTGCGCATAAGAAGGCTTTGTTGAAGGTATGTATAAATGAGGTGTATATGAATGTGGACAGGGAAGGACTATGAGTCAGTATTACTTGAGCAGTGATGATGATCATGATGATACTTGTCCAGGAGCAACAAAGGTTCATCAGCTAATCAGTTCAGTGAAGTGGTTCATGTTGCATTGCGTTCGTTTGGTCGGCTTCTTCCTTGGAAACTCGGTGAAAAAGTTCTCATATTGGTAACAAAAATGAACTTAAAAGTTTCAACATGGTAGAACGTTATTGCTTTTATAGCATCAATAGCACCACATCAGTAATAAAACGAAATTTACAAGAAGCATTTTCTTGTTGGCAATTTAATTTGTACTTGACTTGACTTTGCCACGTACTTAGTAAAAGATAAAGCGTTTCATTGCTCATCGCAGGGCAAAAGTCAGGAATGCGCTGAAGTGCAAATAAATGCAAGCGGCTCAATAAAGTTTTATTTTTTGAAAATTTTGCTAAAAATAAAAATAGCGGTACAATTTGACTCATGCGGCATAGCAAGATCATCAGTGGATCAGTGAGCGCGTGTGCCGATTCCTTAATCAACGTTTATAACTGCTAATTGCTACTTTGTATTTTGAAAAGACCTTAATTAGGTTTTTGACTCGTAATCATTTTCGTATTAAATATTCAGGTGGCACTGTCATGACGTGCTTTTCGAAATAGAAAAGTTTAAACTCGCATTTAAAGTTAGAAGCCATTTCCGCTTCACTGTGTGTCAGTCATTCAATTGGAGACAAGTGCGTTTGTAAGTTTTTTCATAATTGATTTTGGACAGTACATGAAATTGACCGCGTATGTTGGTTTTAATGAGTATCATAATAACAATTAATGTTGTTCAAAAACTTGTTACACCTTTAAGAAAATATACTCTTACATAAGTGACAGTGTGGTTGTGAGTACAAAGAGAACAGGGTAGAAGTAGAAGTGCAAGTTCAAAAACTGCATTGATTGATTTTTGCCTAGATTTCATTGTCAAAATGACCTGAACAAAATATTTCCGGACAACTTATCTTCTCATCTAGGAATCAATCGATTACTCGAGGTTATTTCATTGAAAAATTTAAATTGCAAAACTCTTCTGGGAATATAGTACCTGTATATAAAGTTTGTAGACAGTGGAATCGTGTTGGTGTGGATACTGTTTTGTGCCAAAAACGTGTAAAAAAATTGCCAAATTATGGCGGTGACCAAAATGCCTATTTTGTCAAGGTACCTTCTAGTTGCGGTTTTTACGGGATCTCTACTGGTGCCCTCAGCGGTTGCCCAGATCGCTGGTCAATGTAAGCTACAAAACAGTATTATGATCTTGTCATTCATATAATTATAATAACCTAATCAGGCTAGCAATCATGAAATAATAAGACAAATAATTTTAATGCCCATCCAAAACAAAAATGCATTAGTTTAAATTGGAAAAAGCTTTTGTCAAAAAAAATCCAAAATACTAAAAGTGTTGCCAATGCAATTCTCATAATATGCTAAATTAGAATAAAAAGCGGTTGTTGTGGGTGATGGGAAGCAATGAGGATAAGTGTTGAGGAACCGAGTTAAAGGGCACCTGATGTAGATGATATAGTTGATAGTGGGGAAAAAGGAAGGAGACTTAAAATTGCATAACTCAATCTACCTAACCACTGGTAATGTTTTAGCCACAACAATGAGCTCGCACGCACGCACTATCTACGCATTGTTGCTGCTAAACTTGATGATAAGTCAAGTCCCAGTCCTTCGCCAGACATTTTTTCCGATGATGATGATGCGCATGTTATGTAAGTAGGCACATTATGCCTTCTGATTTTTGTGCAACAAAACTGTTTACTGCTGTGCTCAATGAACCATTTTCATGGTCAGCAGCAGCACCAAGAGTGGCAGTTGAGTAGCGTAGAATTTTTCTATTGTTTACGCGCTGCCTACAGCATTGCTATTGTATTGTTAAGTTATTATACCTGTAACGGCTACTGGCCTGCATGATGATGATAATGATAGGTGAGGAAGGATGATATTAATGTGTTGATGGACTACATATATACATAGGAAGAAAGAACAAAGTTTGCTATAGTGACTGTGGTCACTTAAAATCTCTTCTGGTCAGTTTGTAAAGAATTATTCTTATCAAACGGAAAGTGGAAGGGATATAGTCATCCGAGTAATAATATACAATAGGCATTATGTAAACTTGAAAATTGACCAATAACATAATAATCCCACAAAATTACTACATTACGTTATACTTGATGACGACCGATACGCTTCTCACAGTGAGCAACGTTTAAAATGTCAATCAAGATCAAGTACAAACATCACATTTGCTCGCCATCATCACAATTTTATTTTTATTAGAGATAATTTTTAATAACAACAAAAAATTGAGGAAAAAAACATTTCGCATTTTAACTCGCGATTTTGAGGAAAATTCACAAACTTGTGACGTTAATTTCGAAAAGTAAAACAGCCGACGTGTTAAGCTGCTAGTATTTAAGATTTAATTGTTTACATACACCGCGGGCAAAATCGGGACGCTTTGATGTCCAATCATTCGTTAAAATTACAACTGTAATGAAGCTGGTACGAAATGCAAGCAAACGTGGCAACGGGACAATTAGTTATAAGGTTACCAAGGTTACACTTGCTCAACAGCAACCTGCTATTTTTAAGCTTTACTTGACTCATGTCAAAAGTTGCTCAATTTTTGTCAAGTGTCTCCAAGAATTTCGTTATTATTTTTCAGTAGCAATTGCGCTTTATTATTATCATCACCCAGAATTCCGTCTAAACCAGCTCATAAGAAAAACCTCTACAAAAAGTTTTATGTCTAGGTCAAAATGATTATGCCATCATGAAACCAAAACAGTAGTAGTAGCATCTATAAGAAGCAGTGTTACTTAAATATAGCGCTATTATGCAGTTGTCTGTTTGGTGTCAAGTCGATAAAAATTAAATGCTCTGCTTCTCTGTCTCATTTGAAATGTGTTCCTCAAAAAATATGCTTTGTTTCGTTAATAAAGCAAACGCATTCATAAGTATACGCACAAGGTAGTTCGTTTTAATTACTCCAACCACTATACATGCTGTTTATGCATTCCTAACTATCGTACCAACTTAATTACGTACCTATTTAACGGTGAATCACACATCACGCACATGACATGCATGACTATATATAGATAATATTTTATGATCCTGTGATTTTATCCCTGCTCTTAACTTACACTTTTTTATTACAGTGATGATGCCTTTCGGCTAGTCATTTTTAGAAGATAAAGTGCAGTAAACCGAGGCATAGCAAATACTAAAAAAATGTGTCATTAGTCATTATTTTGATGACAATATATTTTTAAGCTACCAGATGAATAGCTTGGAAGAAACCCTGACTCCGGCTTGTCTGCCGAGTGGAATTTAAATGAGCTTTAAAACTGTTTGCCTTATTTCTTGTCATAAAAACGTGAATGAAATTTACTACCAAACATTTAAGATGCATGTCTACCTACCTTAATTATCTTTGTCGTTCTTGTATTTACATTGAAAAATCATGGAAAATGGCGAATAGCAGTTTCATTTACCAGCAACGGGGCGACGTGAGATGGCGTCATTCACACTAAAAAACTTTCAATTTTTCTCAAAAATTTCCATTCGTTTTGAAAAGTCAAAGGGTCATCGATTTCGTACAGAATAAAAATTCCATAACGTATTCCGAATTTTTAAGATCAAGTCATTTTTTTGCATTTGATTCGTTTTCGCACGCGCAAGCAGAGTCTTTCTCGTCGCCCTTCTTCCTTATCCACTACTTGACCAACTCGCTCAGTCGTCGTCATAGTAATTATCATGGTATATCGCATGCAAATGATTACAATGAACTATTTTTTTAGCTATTTTCTTTGCTTAAAACGCACGCACACTGAAAAACACAAATATTATTATACGTCTCAGCTTAACCCTTTCCTTCCACTACCACCACAATCATGAGTATGGATACCAATACCACCCATCTTTATCATCCATTTTAACCAGAAGGCACAATAACCAACGAACAATTGTTTACTGGTTTACTGGTTACCTCTGCACTTTTAAAGGGTGCACTTTACTCGAGTCTTCTTTGAACGTTTTTATTTTATTATTGACCCTCGTCATTATTAGCAGCAGACTTGTTGTTGTTCCCTATGAGTCACTCTAAAAACCAAGGGAAGGTCACCGTAAAAAATATACATTAAATGTAATATATCAGCCAGAATGATATTTATATGTGGCATCATCATAAAATATTATTCAGTTTAAGCGTTCATGCATGTAATGTAAACAGGCCCATCATAGATCATCGTAAAACACACAAACCGTTTTTTATTGTCTTCTTCTCAGAAGTTATTATTTTTTGGGGGTATCTGTTTTGAATGGAAAATTGTGGAATAAAAGTTTGTGCGTTTCTTGTGTATGTACTTTTTAGTCTCCATAATAATATTATTTTAGAGTTGTGCACGAGAAACAAAGCAGATGCCCTGAGGTAAGGCGGAGTAATAATGATAATAGCACAACCATAATATTTTGTGCAATATGCCATAATACGCTTGGAGAATTGTAATGTTGGTGATGACGATGTCGGTGTAATAACGACAAATGAACTGTAAAGTAGGGTGATACAAGTAAGAAGAAATAGTTGTAGACAAATAAGTAGGTACGTCTGTACACCTGAACAAGTTGCATTGAAGCTACCGTAATTTTCCCATAAACTTGAAAGTTGAAACTGTCCGCTTGTGTACGCGCCATCATGCCTACCAATATGCACATAGACATGTGTGAACAAATAACCCGACCTGGCCTGGCCTGACCATTTATCATTACGTTATATGTCCATGCCCATCATTTGTTCCCAATTCTCCTTGAACATCAAAAATTAATGCAAAAATTGAGTAGGTATGTAAAGCAGAATGGATGGATGGACAATGACGATGAAAATACGTAAATTACCTATTTTGATATTATTACTCACCAGAGTGTATCCAACGTTCTGTTCGTCTGTTGTTGTGCACAAATTTTTTCTCACGGTTAAAATTAAATTATCTCCATGCATGCCAAATTACCTTAGTACTCCTCGTGAAATAATGTATTAGCTAAATTATTACATCGTAAAGTCCAGTATCCAGACCAGAACGAAGACTTGGACGAGTAAATGGCATACAGCTTGACTTGGATGGGCTGAAGTTGCATTTTTTCATATTAAATTTTCCAATGAGTGACATTGATGATGGTGTGGTCCGTCGGTGTCGGTATGTCTATACAGCGAATTTGTTTCATGAAATGCTCATTTGTAATGGTAAATACGGAGAGAAGATAGAAATCCTGACTACTGGGCTGAAAGTGAGAGTCCTGAGCCCTGAGATCGTCATAAATGCAAATCAGGTCTGCTGTATGTGTGCGATGAGACGACGATGATGATGTTCATGTGATCGTTTTAAAGCGGTGATGCATGCATGAGTGAATGCCTGATTGCTTCTGGTCTTTTTTTCAGTGTGGTGGTAGTGGAGAAAAGAGAGAGAAACGGACACATGAAAATGCTAGATTGTTTTAAAGCTCATAGCAGCTTGATGTGATCATAATGATGGTGTGCTAATGGGCATTCCCCAAAGAAAAAAATGAAAAAGAACGAAAATATGCATGAAAATGATACTAAGTTTTTTAGTTTGCGATTCAAATTTAAATATTATACGGAAAATGTGAGGTGAGTCGTGATATGATCTGCTGTAGCGATTTCTAAAATGAAAGGTTAAATCGGTCACTTGAGCTCCCAAAGTATTTACATACTTACAAAACCTAAATTAGTTAGCTGAGCCAGGAGAAGTATTTTTTAGAAAGGGAAATTTGGGACTAGGTATGTTGAGCTGATCCCTGGTGATATTTCATGATTCATGATATATAGGATGTTGATGAGTTTGTGGAAAAATTAATTATGGGAACTATGCTCGGTGGTGTAGGCTGGAATTTTGGGACTCTGGAATGAATTGGGCTTGAATGAATTGCTTTATTTAGTTACACGGGAAAATGAAAACCCATTTAAATAAGAAATCATGCCATCGAAGGTAACGACCCGGTTAGTATTCATGACGAGTCTGAAATAAAGTATATTTAATGTTATTTGCTCGATGAATTGTCCGTTGTTGTTTTTGCTGTCATCATGAAGATCATCATCATGATTAGATTAATGTAGATAAAATCAAGATGAGTCATGCTGCTCATTTTGTAATTGCACAACATCATCCAGCATTATTACGATGTGGTGTGCATGGAAGAAGAAAAATGTCTAAATACAAGTAATATACTAAGTAATAATATGGGAAGTCTCTAAAGTGTGCAATTTAAAGCATAGAGTATCATTAAAGCCGTAGATGACTAACATGGGAAAGAAACTTTTAATTGGGATGTTTGTTGTTTTAATTTTTATCTGCAACAACTCATTACGATCCACCGAATTTACAAATCTTAAATAAATAATTCATGAACACCTACGAAATCCCACGCAGAATAAAAAATAAAATACGTATATAGTATACTGATTGGTGTGTACTTGCCATTAAAACCCAAGCTTAAAACTCGTTGGGATGAATACTGTACTAGGAAAGTTTTAAATTGCAGTAAACCTGCAGTTTCTACTAAACCATTTTGAATGCAGTAAAGCAAGTCATTACTTTGAAGAATTACAGGACCCTTCGATCATGCTGCTGCGCTAAACTTTTGATCAACTGCATCTCCATTTTTCCAATGCACATAGCATCAAGCAGAGCATTAGATTTAGAAAGAATAAAGAACGATTGAGACAAATTGACCAATAAGAAAGGTTACTTTTTCTATAAGCCAGAAACAGAAGCGAATACGTAAGACAAACATTCTTACAGCAATTTATTGAAAGTACAGAAGCTACCCCATTTTTCTCCGCATATATGTATTTTTTCTGTTGTTTCCTTCATTGGTTAGGCTATATGTAATCATAAGTATGTATATGTGTACAAGGCTATAAATTAAATTTCGGATTCAGCTCGATTACCCAAAACCGACAGAAACAGTAGGACACGTATCTTTTCTGTGTTTCTAGTTCTCTATATTCCCCTCTCTCCTTCTCTCTGTCCAAAATGTAAAATGTGCCCGGACTACTAAAATAGCTGTAAAAACTTTGAAACAGGCTGCTGATGTCTCAATGTCTCTTCTCTTCAATTTCAATATATGCAAGAATGACTAAACGGGAAGAAAAATAAGGACAGTAGAGACTTGACTCCCATAAAAAACACACCAAACCAACCAATAAACACGCTCTTCTTCTTCACCGTCTTCCTCTTTTGGTGGTTTTCTTCCTGCGTGTTGACTTGGTTACCAAATAAGCTCTCTTTTGCACCTTAACTCCGGGTACAACAGCTCAACAGCCCATTAGAGATTCTGATGGTGAACAGGCTATTCAAATCCTATAAATAAACATGATTTACACATTTTCTCCTCTCTCTCTCTAAAGAAAACTAGCAGGAAGAGGGTAAAAGATGATGAAGACAGCAGGAGTAATAAAAAGAGACTTTTAACTTTTTTAACGGGCTTTTCGCGAAACACGTTGGAATAATGGGAATGTGTGTAAAATAAATATGAAGTGAAGTTGGGACTAATTTGAAAAGTACTCTGTATTTTATTTATTTCATTTTGTTCTTTTGTTTCCTTTTCTTTTTAACAGATCGTCTCTGTGTGCCAGATGTGTTGTTTGCTATATGCCAGCAAATGGTCACTGACGCGGCTTCTCAAGGGGGCCGTTTTGAGTGCGTCCCTGGAAATGACAAGTAAGTTGAATGGAATGAAAATGGAATTGAATTGTAAATATTATTGTTATTGTGTCTGTGTTTGCACATTGTTTGGAAAATGAAATGTTGCGTACATAATACTTCGTGGAAAATTAGGCTATCTATACGCCATGTTTTTGTCAGATATAACAGACAGAACGCACAATTGACTTCATTTTCTGTATTTTCTGCGATGTTGCTGGTAAAAAATAATGCAATTTTGAATTTTCAAGGTTTATTAGAATTTTCTTATGCGTGGCATGTTTCGTCGACTGGTCAACTTAATGCTTACAAACAGCGAGAAGATTATTTGGGTTTGACAGCTTATAATGCTTATTCATGTATCGCATTGCCCCACGGGAATAAGGCATACGCTTATATATATACTAAACGGAGAAAACTATTTAGTGGCTTTATTGCACTCGCATTTCATGAGTTAACTTGAACCATAACTACGTATAAACATTTGTGTAAATGTATGAAACTAATACTTGTTACTAGTTCAATTATGGTTAGAAAATGCTATAAGAAATATTCAGAATGTTTATACTGAACTTACTGTTTGGAATATAAATGTTTATAAAAGTCGTTGTGGTATTCAGGTTTTGGGCCTTTAAAAGATTATTTCGTTTAAAAAACACAGATACCTAGTTACATCATTTAATTTGATAAAAACAAAAATTAGGTTAAACTGAGTAGTGGTCTTTCCTGTCTTTTTTGCACACTTTTTGTGACACTGATATGACTGGTCTGATTTATGAAATCAATTCAAGTAGACATAATAATTTATCAACTTGTACTTAAAATATGTAATGTTGTACCTTTGAGTGGTTTATCACAAAAATATGATGTATATTCAATTTTTTTTAAAAATCTGTCAGAAGATATCAATGTCAAGTCATATCAACTTTTTCATAGCCTTGTAGTAACATCGTAAAATTTACATAATAGTTCCGACATGACAAGAGTACCTACTACCTACACACGTGACAAAGTTACCACTCAATTGTGTCAAATTTTCCACACGATATACGAATTCCAAGAAAAACTCTTAAATCAGACTATCAGGAGATCATGTGTAAAATTATTGCATAATTGTTTCTCACTCACTTTCATCTCGTACCTCTCTCTCTCCTCGCTTTAAAAAGAAAGAGCATTTTTTACAAGATATCAGATTATCATCGTCCCATTAGAATTTAATCGAGCTAGAAGCAAAAGTGACACACGAGGAGCCGAATAAGTAGACGAGACAGACAGGAGTAAGCAGAAACTTATCCTTTTTTGCATCACTACTGCTACTAATGGCCAGTTTCATCTTCATTCCATATTTATATTTTAAATTCATTCAGAGGAAGAAGCCAAGAATATGTCATCCAACATTGAAGATGATGGTGGTCAGTATGTACGCAGTCAATAAGTTGCAAACTAGTGGCAAATATATTACAACAGCACATCACCATCACACATAAATTGACATGAGTCTGCTACTCCTGCTGTTGCTGCTATTAAACCTCGATAAAAAATAATGTTTAAAATGCTTCTACTGCTCTAATGATATAATTTTCTATAACAAATTCCTTCACATCACAACAAAGTTTTTGCCACGCCTCAAGGCATTCACTTTAAGCATTCAGCATTTTCGCATCTATCATCTACAATCATATCATCATCATCAACAACAACAACCGTATTATAAAAAACAGAAGTGTATTTCTTCAATGTTTAAAAGTCATTTATCCATTAACTTAATCTCATTTGAAAATCTTTTTCATCCGCAACGGACTATGTTGATGATGATGACCACGAATAAAAATGGACATGGTTGATGAACAAAAGAAGTCACTCTTTTTTTCCTCATTGGGCTCATCTTCATATTAAAATTCTATCCAAAAATCCGATAGTGATCTTTTTAAATGAAAGACAGACGTAGGCAAGGTAGGTATTTCTATTTACGAGAGTAAAAGTGTTAACTAAAGTGTGAACAGTTCGTCCATCTCCATCATGTTGCTTTTTCATATTTTTTTGTTTAGCTGGATGGCATATTAACTATTAACATTTTTTATTGCGCAAAAATACCTACATGGTTTATTTGCTTGACCATGACCGTGTGCCTTATTAAAAACGTTGGGATTAAATGATGATGACGGTGACGGCTTTTTCGTAGATGGACGACGGATTGGTCACCAAATAGTCGCATGTGGACAGTGGACATTTTTTAATGCGTTAGATTATGTGACGGATTATTGTCAGGTAGCAGTTGGAAGTAGAAACATGGATGGTTTTAGAGCGAGAGATTTAAAATTTAAATTACAAGAGAGGAGCGGATGAAACCGTACAAAAAACGACAACGAGTACGAAGATGATGGCATACATGTGTACTTTACTTTCATTCAGGGGATCTTCTCCTTCATCTTCATCCCATCATCATTACCGTCATAGTCATCTCATAATCATTTTTATTATCTGTGTCCGTGTTCATGTGTGATGCTCGCTCAACATATTTTTTTCATCCAATAGTAAATTCATTCTATTTATTTGAATAAGAAGGTCCATACTCCATTGTATATTGCTTTGTAGGCATGGCCGGAGAAATATCAATCATTTTTGGATGATACCTTACATGACACCTATTATGATGATGGTTTTACACGATATTGTGCGGTTGTGTAGCTTACTTTACGACCGCCATTACTATTAGCTGCATACATATCTCGTGAGTCACTGATCATCATAAAAATTCCTTTTAGACTTGAGCCGATTTTTTTACTCTCTCCTTCAGCCCTACTGAATAGAATCGGTAGAAAATTCAAAGGATTCTCGTCTCATTAAATTCTACCCAGCTACCTACCTATTTTACAAGTTCAAGAATGCCTATTTTTTGCTTTAATATGGTCACAGGTAGCCAGGATATACGCAATGACAAGTTGTATTAAAATTGTGAAGTCTTCTTTTTCTGCCGCTGCCATGGCCAATAAGGCTACAATATTTTTTGCAAGTTTCTCGAATATACTGACTTGCCATTGCAAACGCAGCCAACAACATCGCACCGCCACGCCACACGTTGCGTTGTTGTTGCTATGTAATTTGCTGGTACAAATATAATAAAAAATGCACGAATAATAATATGTAATAATGTTGATAGTTGATGATAATTCTATTTTGTTCTTCTAAGGTAGTCTTCTTCATCTTCTTGACTTGAAAATCAGTTTCAGCAGATTTTTTATCCTTTTTGTTCATTTGCTCGTCACAAAGTTACAAGCGAGATCATTGTTGAATGATATATTATGATGAGATGATCCTCAGTTGTTGCTAGTGATGATTATGATGACGATCTTTGAATCTCGAAATAATGAGCAGCTCCACTTTTTTTCTCCGAGAAAAAAAATTGTGAACTGGTGAACCATATTCAAACGAAGACAATATAGTACAATGATATGCACGCTGTGCATAGTAGTAATTACTCCTGGATATTTTTTTGCCACACTACACCTTACACCACTGTTTTCATAATAGGATTACAAAAAGTTGCGCAATAATTTTATTGCTATCCCCCAGATTAGATACATACATGATTTGTGCATTGTTTTCCACTTGTCTAATGAATTTCAATCTGTGAGACAGGTGGTGTTTTAGTGCAAAAATCAATATTATCCAGCAACCGCAGGCGTTTATTTGAACGAAGAGAAGGGCTAATCAATAGAAACAATTGATGAATGTATTACATAAATTATGTAAAGTTCCAAATTCATTTACTATACACAGGAATCTTACAAAAAGAAGTTTTAAACATTTTTAGGTTGTTTATATTTTTTTAAAGAAATTTTAATATTATGCCTTGTAGGAATTATCATCTGTAGTGCAGGGAATCATATTTTGCGAACGCACATTACATTATTGCTCATTTGTTAAAGGCTTTAACTGAAACTCATCATCATGTACTATTGGATAATCTTCACCAACATTAGGAATGATACCTTTGGGAATAGCGTCTATTAAGTTGATGCTCAAGCTCAAGTAGGCAGTGATCATCCTCCTTCTCGTCATCATCATTATCAAAGTTTTCATGATGAATGATGCAAAGACCTTAATATAATACGTGCTTCTTGAGTAAAATTTTTGCTGTAAATGTGTGCCTATGTAGCTTCTTACATTTTTTGCGATCTCTACTATATAGTCTATTGTTGTTACCTTGTTGTGACCATTATTATTATTTATGACGTATCAATAGTAGATCACTTATTATTGCACGCATGGATTTCGAGGCATAAAGCAGAAAAGGAAAGAAAATGTAAAAAATAGTGAGCTGTGCTGTTGATGATATTATTATTATGACTTTTTTTGTCAATTTGTTACGTGTTTTTTCTTCAAATAAACGAATCGACAACTCTATTCAGCATTTCATTGTTGTCTCATGTTAAGTCGATGTTTTTTTGTCAGAAAATTTAATTGGCAATTGACTCTCATTCATGATGTTCTTTAGTATATGTAAGAATGAAGATGAAAGTGAAGAAAAATGTAATAAAATTTGATGTGTTTACCTTTGTTAAATAATATTTTTCTTGTATTTTTGTGTTGTTTCCTATCTGCAGAATTGACTGTATTGGGCGTGTGACAAAAGGCGAAGCTGACATCGTGATACTTGAACCTGAAGAAATTTATGTCGCTCATCGTTTCTTCCATGATGCCTTCTACGTCGCGTCCGAAATAAGGACTCAGCCAAGTAAGTACAATGCTATGGCCCGGTTTTTATTTTATGCGTTTACGACGTGTGAATTTCAGATGAATTCTTCTTTTTCTTTTTTACAAAACACTTAAATTAGCAGAAATACTAATTAACAACTCATAGTAATGAGTAATAATGAAAAATATGTGTTACGTTTGCAAAGACTGAACTAATAGTACGGAGCCGGAAAGTTTTTCCGGGTTTTTAAGAAATAACAAGCAAAAAACAAAACAGCTTATTTTCATTAATGTTTGCAGGTTTATCCAGTTTCTGTTGGAAACAATGTAAAATATGCCATGAGATCATTAGGCCATCATTTAGCCATAAATTATAATTCGTGTTTTTTCATCTAAAGTCTGTCAAAGTGTTGACAAAAATTCCACATCTTTTTATCCAGAAAGAAGATTCATATTACAGCAATTATACCTTTAAGCTGGCTTGTTCTAATTGTCAGTGATTATCATAAAAATCGCTTTTGCGCAGTCAGACCTGTAGCTGCTAAACATAGCTTTCAAAGCAAGCAGTGACGGTGTCGTAAATACATATTTTAACTTTTGCTTTGCACTCTGATGATATTTTATCTAGGAAGCTTGGAATGGTATCTTCAAAAGTGTTGTCTTTTAGTGTGACGACATAAGAAAATACGCAATGTAATTTGTCGGCAGTTTACAGGATTTTAGTTAATTGAAGTCCGTTTAACTACTCAAGTATACGAGGATGGGGAACGTGCAGAGTACATCGACTATATGTAACTTACAGTGATTAAAAATTATTAAATAGGTATTTTTTGGCGGATATGATATTTATTAAAAATAATGCATTTGATATAGAAAGGCGTAGGAAGGAGTGACATTAATGTCTAAGTATTTAAGTTGCCTCGTAAAACTTTAAAAAAATATTTTATCACAGTCGCAATATCATAATTTGAATTTCATTAAATGATGATAAAGGAATTGTATATAGATTATATAAATAGGTACACACAATGAAAATGTCTGCATTTTATTTTACTATCAAGTTGTGCTCATGAAAAGACAATATACATGAAAAATAAATAGGGTTTATTTTCTTCTCAAAATTAAACATTTGGATGACATAAATTGTTCGTACATATCAAACAATAAGGAAAAATCCTGTGACACAAATCTCAATCTCGTCCTTGTCTTCGAGGGTGTAGACCTCCAGTCTCATTGTAATAGTTTGCCCTTGAGCCTTTTTGGTGGCAGCAGTGGTCGTATTGATTTGGTATACATTTCCCACCGTTATGGAACCGCTTATAGCTTCGTCGAAAAAATTTATTTCCGGGTGGTTGGGTGTACTGGCAAAAATACGAACTCCTAGGCTCTCAATGGTGCTGGTCGCAACGAACGTGAGTTGCAAGGCACGTTGCACATTGTCTGAGGGTACCTGGCAAATGTCAGAAGAGCTGGAGGAACAGGTCGCGTACCGAAGTTCGTAAAAATTGCTCGATCCGCCTAAAAATAAAAATAAATTCCAACATAGATTTAGTATTAACATTGACAGTATTTTGAACACAGATCTATAGATAAAATGATCTTTTAATTTCTAAGTAAGAATTTGAGATTTCTCACTACAAGAGTTAGAAAGAATTGAGTAGTACCGCATTTTTCAGCACCAGCCACTGTCCCCAAGGAAGTATTCGGTCCATCGTGACTGAGAGTGACGGTAATGCCTTGATGGTTGACCTTAAAGTCATCATCCCAGTAGACTTCGATTGCCTCGATGCTGTATGCTGTGACTGTGATAGTTGAAAGGATTGTCAATGTCTTGAACAAAGTTTTCATGTTTATGAAATTCGCAGAAATTATATAAGAAATAACTCAGCAAAAACTTTTAAAACAGCCTGATAGCTATCCTGGTATTAGGCGGAGTAATTGCCATTTCGAGAAATGTCCATCCCTTTTTATATGATAATATGGTAGTACTTTACCCACAAGAAATGAACAATCATAATTTATAATTGATAAGAAGTCACATTAGGTACATAAACACAGGTCCAGAAATAGGATGTAAGGTCATAGAATGTTTTTATTAGCCAAGCCTTTGTGAGGAAGTATCTATATGACGGGGTTGTAAAAATATTTTACTAATCCTACTAAGTAACTGAAATACGTGCCTCTTTATTTTTACCGAGAAAAAAATTCCACTCTGTACAATCAAACATTCATTCTGATAACATTTAGGTACCTAAGCATTGAGCTGAGCGATAAAGCAATGACTACTAAAAATGTCGAATGTCCTTTAGGTGAAGGATAAGAAAAGGCTCTTGCTCAATTTTCTCGCACTAGGCACGATAAAAAATATTAACACTAGTAAGTAGATGTACATAAACAAACGTACGTATACATGGGTACTGATTTTGTTACTAGTCAAAGAAAAGTGGGTTTATTCGATTTGATGCATGTAAAATTCAATAGCGAACTAACTGAAAGATTTGTTCCATTTAAAGATTGAAAATCTTAACTTGATCTAGACTGAAAAGTGATTCGAATTATGTCTGATATTTGTATGACAACTTCTTTAAATTATAAAAATATAGCTGAAAATGTAATTATTTGGATTCCGCAGATTGATTGATAGCATTGTAATTGGTGGATAAACTCTTTAACCAATGTGTATAAAATGCATATGAACTTAAATCAAATTCATGACTAAAATGTTTTATTTATATTATAAAACAAGGTAATATTCAAGACAGCTTTTAATACGTATACTTAAATAATCTCAAAATCCGCCAAACTGCAAATCTCCACCACATTATCGTTCTGCCGATACAGTTCAAACTTCATAGTGATGGCTCTTCCTCGAAACATTGGACTTGCACCAACATCCGCATTAATCGAATATTTCGCTCCTCTGTAAACTGCACTGTTTTCTAATCCCTGGTCAAAGATCACAGTGGGCGGTATGCCACTCGTACTGACCAACACACGAACGGCTAACGACGATATGTCGTCACTTGACACAAAGTGGATTTCAGCCCGGCGTAAATTATTGTCACCAGGAACCTTGCAAATCTCGTTGGGTTCTCCAGAGCAGGTTTCGTAGCGCATTTGGAGCAATTGCCCTTGTCCTCCTGTAAAATTTAATACACAAAATGTATCCCAAGTTATCACTTATGATTTCCATCACAATTAATCTGTAAATAGTTATTAAATAAGCAGGAGCAAATAACGTACCACAAGTTCGGAGTCCATGTACGATTCCTGGACCGCCATCTTGAAGCGAAGAGCCATCTTCCAGTTGACTTAAGGTCACTTCTATATTCGGCCCAACCTTCAGGCTGTCCACAACATTGCGGGATGTTGAGGAAGCATCGGTAGAAATCGTTGCAATTGCTACCAAAATAAAAAAGGCTACTTTGGCTGCCATATTTCTTGGTTCCCAAACCACTAAAACACTCAAGACCTTAGAAAATTTCTAAGGGATATCTCCAGTTTCTGGAGGAAAACAAACGAACTTTTTACTGATTCATTCACATCCGCTCATAATGATTGTGGCATATTTATAGGCATTCGTTCCTTCAGCAAACTGCATCCTTGTTCATTAATTGGATGCAAATTTTCTTAATGACCAATTCCGTTACTCTTTAGCAGAGAGATATCGGTAAATTTATTTATTTTTTGGCTCATTAGCAAAGTTTTCGAGGAGGATTAAGGATGATGATCATGATCGAAGATAAAGATGTCCTCCTCAACCGTTTTTCTTTCAAGTTCATCCCATTCAAAGTTCATTTACTGCCAGAGGCAGAGAACGTGCTGCAAAAATTGTTCATAATTAAATAACTTGACCAAGACATTCACTTCGTCATTCACAAGAAATCCTTTCAGAAAAAAATTCTCATCAAAATTAAAATTTCCTTTCAAAATTACCGTTTTAATGACACAAAAGCAATTGAGATACACAACAAATCAAACAGTAGTAAATATATCTATCTATACGCAGCTAATAAGTTATTTATTGTTTGTTGATGCGTATCATGAAATTTTCTTGTAAACATGCGTATACATACATACTTAAAACCCTTATTTGCTTGACGCTTCTTCCCAGTCACACGACCACTTACTAACTATGTACAACTGTAATTAAATCTATTTATATCCCAAATAACTTGTTGTTTTTTCTCTGACGATGAAAATAATGATAATATACAAATAAATAGCACTTCTAGAAATGAATCGCCCATCCGTGATACACAAGTGGTTCGTACATATCTACATAATATTAGTGGAACTCCTAAAACAAAACCAAAGCAAAGTCAAGAGCTCGCAAAGTCGCATCGCTCGCAAGCTCATTAATTCCCATCATTCCACTTTGTATCGTATTTGTAGAGAAGAGAGACTTATGCATTACATAAGTCATCCTCCTTTAGAAGTGCACGTTTCATTATCATTATAATGCTCCTTTTATAGATAGTTATTTATGTAGCAGGAGCAAAAGAAGAAGGTGCTCTCTCAAAACTGATTATCTTTTATCATGTCCTACTGTCTTTCCTTTCCTTCTTCTGACTTACGCACACGCTAATATAATTTGTACCGTTACAAGCAATCCCTTAATGGCAGTTGGGACTACTTCTCTGTGCTCGATCTCCTTCTTTTTCTTGGAATTCTCCATAAAGCAAAGCTTCTCGTCGTCGTCTTGATTTTCATTTCATTTCCTTCCTGGCAACACAGCAAAAAGTAAAACCAACAAGTTTCCTTGTCTTATTCCTTCTTCTCTTTTGCTTTTTAGCTTAAAGCCCTTGAGAGATGATGATGATGATATGAATCTAGGTTACTAAAATGTTTCTCTGTTCTGCTACCACTCATCTGATGCATTATACGAAAATACCTCCTTTTCCTTATTATTGCGCAACGTAACCCTTTAATAATAAGTACTATTAGCTACCTATATAGTTCAGCCGTCGAAATAATAAGCTTTGTATATTTTCGTTTTGTACTACCAACCACCACACGGCAAAAATTAACAAGCCAGCAGAGAAATAAAATAGACAATAATAATAAATGAAGCATTCTTCTTCTTCTTAGCGCTGCTTTTGCTCTTCCTTCATCCTCTTCTCCATAATATCCGTTTGCTACACTGTGTGTTTTACTATCATCGTCATCAGCGTCATCATTTATCCCTGAACTTGTTATGTAAAAGCTTGTAGATGCCCTTAAAAGTTTTATGTGAGCTTTTTATGATGGTTTTGTTGCCTGATAAAAATCTTCTTGGGGAAGTAAGTGTGGTGGTGGCGGTGGCTTGGTTTATGACTACGACAAGACAATGTGCCTTGCTCCTTGTTGCCTTGCCTTTTGGAGGTGGAAACAACAACCTCCATAAAATCATCATCGTCATTATCAAACAACAGCTAACATATTTAAGTTAAAGGGCACGTTCACGCACATTAGTAGATCAGACAAGAAAGCTTATAAGAAAACCAGAAGAGAAGCACAAATAAAATTTTGAAATGATTTGGCTTGTTTTTGGTGGCAGGAGTATGAGTAGTGGAGTAGTATACGAGAAGGAATTGATGTGGAATGTGAAGCTCAAAAGGAAATACATGGGCAAAGATGAGGAAGATGAAAGGGGACTTGCATCCCAAAGGAATTTTTGAAGCTTCCTTTTACTAATTTTTTGTTTTGGTCCGCTTCATAAAATGTGAAATATCCTGTAATACTTAATTAGCCAGTGAGATATCTATTTATAAATGAAATATTTGTGTATAGAAGAAATGAGGTAATTAGGAGGAGGCTCTAAAATATTAGACTAAACTAGCTCCTTTTGCGTACATCGTTACCTTATCAGATTTCTCTAGCCAATTCGTGGGACCTAGTAACTAGGTCCTAAATAGTTAATTATGACGCTCCTATGCTCTCTTTCTTTCTTCCATTCCACAGCCTTTCCACTTATCCAGCTTTTTAATTTAATTTGTATATCGGTCAAACACATCTTTAAATTCTAAGCACGAAATATTATATAATCCATTTATATATTTTACGCACACGGTCCAGAATAATAATCATGTTTATCTCAGAATCGTGTTTAAAGTTTGATTGACATTTGATTGAGTGGCCTGTTTTCTTTAAAAGAAGCGAGGAAGCAGAAGAGTAGCAAAAAATGAGTAAACGAAGAAGCACAGGCCAGAGGAACAAATACCTACCTGCCTTAGTCAATGAAGAAGTGGTAGCAGAAGAGGAAAGACTAGCAAAAAATGTACCAGATTTTTAAAAATCAGGTCTTCTGATTGATAACTTTTGACTTGACTTGACATAATATTAATATTATCCCTGTCAAATCTGGTGCCATTATGTCATAACAAGCAAGAGTGGTTAAATCACAACATGTTTTGACATGTTGGAGTATGACATAATACCAGGCTATGTGACTGTGACCCAGGGAACCTGTAACAAATTATGAGGCCATAATACCATTCAATAAATCTTGTCAAAAGACCTTGCCCACAATTTTTCTTCGGGTTCTTCAGATTCCACTCCACTTTTTCTTACCTCCAAGGACTTTCATTTCTAAGAGTTTTTTTGTTGATACATATCGCATACATTAGAAATTGTGTACTTAATGGCCTGAAAATACAAAATAAAAAATGGACAAAACGGGCAAAGCTCAATTCAGTAAAAAAACTTGCGTACAAAAACTTGAACAACAAAACATGAGTCCAAAAAAATAATGCTGTCGGCTTGGGAAAATTAATGAAAAAACCGGCTGCCACGTTGCCAGTCTACTTGGCACAAAATAAAACATAAAACCATGTGTGTAATTGCGTTGTTGCCAGCGGTGTTGGCAGAACAGCAATATTTAATAATAATAAAAATACTAATAATTATCTTGGTAACATGCTCATTTCCATAATAAAACGGTTGACACTTTTGCAAAAACATTTTTCTCTTGGGAATAAAACGACGGTTGCAAGAGAGAAAAAACGAGTATAAGAAGTTGCGTCTGACTGAAGTTGGGATAGTTCCCAAGGTAATAAAGCTGTGTTTTACTGTAACGGTTATTATTGTACTTTTCTCGTTGCCCCTTTGATCTCTATGGAAAAAGTGAAAGAAGACGAGAGAAAAATGAATTTCAGCAGAAAAAAAATCTTCCGAAAATTTTTCTATATCTCCGTCTTTGTGAATGGCCCAAGTAATTTTGTAGTGGTGGTGGCAGAAGAAGTAGTAACAATTATTATTATTAATTTTATTGCAGGGAGCGCAGGATCTTTTCGCTACGAGCCTGTAGCCGTTGTCCGTAACTCTGCGCAAATTAAATCACTGCAAGATCTACGAGGAAAGAAATCATGTCATACTGGCTTTGCCAGAACCTCTGGATGGGAAGTTCCGCTGGCGAGACTCATGCAGAAAAACATTATG
Organism: Sinella curviseta; assembly: GCA_004115045.4. NCBI lineage: Eukaryota > Metazoa > Arthropoda > Collembola > Entomobryomorpha > Entomobryidae > Sinella > Sinella curviseta. The sequence goes on along the minus strand of CM023199.3, from coordinate 33,074,498 downwards.
GTCCGGGACTGCTCCGTGGATCTCACCACAATCGAGAGGGAAATAAGCTCTGCTTACATATTCTTTGGGGACTCGTGCATACCGGGCAGTTGGGCACCTGATACGAAAACCGATGGCGAATATAGTAAGAAAAAGTGAAATAATACAAACGATTTTACAAGGAAAAATCTTTGAATGTCAGCTCTCCTAATTTTTTAAAGAAAATACATTCTAATGATGACAAATGCAACCAGAAATTCTAAAACTAATTTGGTTTCAGCATATAACTATTGTTTTTTTATCCTCGCTTAATGATATCTAACACTAAAAGAGATTACCTAGCTCAAAATATATTTTACAATAGTCATTTTCTCTTCTGAAGCATCACTGGCAGTTCACTTGCTGGTTTTACCTTATATAAAAAATTGTTAAAAAAGTGATTTTCTCTCCGTTTTATGACCTGAATTAATAGCTGCACAAGTCAAAAGTCAATATTTCCTCCACAAACAATCTTCCAAAATGGTGGAAATAATGATAATGATAATAATGGCAGTGTTATTATAATAATGATGATAGTGATCATAATAATAATAAAATAATGCTTGTTGGCATTGTTTGTCTCTTCATCCTTTTCTTCTCTTGGATATTTTACAGAGCAAAGATACTCGAAACTTTGTTCGCTTTGCCACAACCCGCAGGAGTGCAAGGAAAACGACCAATTCTCCGGCTTTCGGGGTAGTCTTCGCTGTCTTACAGAAAATGGAGGGGATGTTGCTTGGACAAAGTTGGATACGGTATGACAAATAAAATGTTTCATCTCGCCTCACCCCAGAGATATCACGTTCATGTTGGAATGAAATTGATGACATGTTTAATTTGGGATATTTTTTCAGGTGTATCGTTTCTTTAGCGATCAAAGTCCATTATCACAAGGCAATGACAACAGTCGCCGTAACAACGGCAACAGTGATTCTGGTCGTTTCAGTTTGAGCGCTTCTGAATACTCTTTCCTTTGCCCGGACGGCACCAGCCGCCCCATCAACACAAATAACCCTTGCACCTGGGCTGGTCGACCTTGGCGTAGTTTCTTGGTAACAAACCGTTTGTCTGCCACTGCCTCCATAGCAGACATTCAGCAACAAATTACTTTGCTCCGAAATGTAGGATCTAACATCTTGTCCGGTGTTAATCCGCCTCCGGCCATTAGCTGGCTTGCAGACATTCTTGAGTTTGGTCCAGGCGAAGTAGAGTTCCACGTGCCCACCAGTGTAGCGGCGACAGTAACCCCGTTGGCATATCTTGACCGCGGAAATTACACGATGACCATAGAAAAACCCTCCTGCCCGAGCCGGAGAACGGTGCGGATTTGTGTGAGGAATGAGATTGAAAAACTGAAATGTCGGGGACTTTTGATGGCGTCGTATGGACGGAGAATATCGCCTTATTTTGAATGTGTCCAAGGTGAAGGGAAGGAGGATTGCATGCGAAAAATTACAACAGGTCAAGCGGACGTACTCAGTGTAGATGCCAGGGAAGCTTATGTTGGATCCAAGTAAGTGGTCATCATTTTGGGGTAAAATGAGTAAAAAGTAGGAAATGTGACTATAAGTTTTCAAATGTGATTGATTTTTTTCTGCTTTAAAGGCGACTCCGTTTAACACCCATTTTATCCGAAGCGGAAAGATTTGGTGACGATGAAACGGACGCGAGCAGATATGCCGTTGCTGTAGTGAGGGTGGATGCAGGCGTACAGAGCATCGTAGATTTGCGGGGAAAACGCAGCTGTCACGGTTCAGTGAGCAGTCTAACTGGATGGAACATTCCTCTGGTTGTGCTGAGAGATTCGGGGTTGATATTCCCCGGAAATTGTCAGTTTGGGAGAGCATTAGCCGGATTCTTCTCGGGAGGTAGCTGTGTTCCAGGAGCAAAAGATCCAGACTTGAATCTGCCGGAAACGTTGTGCTCTTTGTGTGTCGGCAGCAATCTAGGTTGGTGAACAGGGTTATCGCTGCATTATATCACGTGTGAAAAGTGACGGTAATTTTGATGAATGTTTAAATACTGCAATTTATTTGTTTAGACACACCAGGGATTTCGAGCGAGCAAAACTTTTGTGCTGACAATGAAGCGGAAGGTTTTTATGGAGATTTGGGGGCGTTCCGGTGTCTCGCTACTTTGCAAGGGGATGTTGCATTCATTGACCATTTGACACCACTGTTGAATACAGGTAATTAGCATTGAAATTACGGCCTTGTCGCATATTCTCAGGTTCATTCGAGATTGTTTACTGGCTCACACAGTTTTGCATTTGAGTGGAACCGTATGAAAATGCCAAGCAACGATAGATATATTCGGTTATTCCACTTTGTACAGTAATGCATGCATTATGCTCCATAGATCTTTAAAGTCTTCATAATAGTTAAAAATATGATTTGTAGTGGCAGACTGACGTAATGCACTTTAAATGGTTTTGTTAGAATATGAACGGGTTTGTACGTGAGCATTTTATGCAAGTGAAAATTAATGCATTTTGATAAAATATTCACCTTCCCAAGATGGAGAAAGTGAAGCCATAATATTTCAAAATTAATTTTCCCCCGGTTGAGACAATATATCATTTTAATTGGCCGTCATCTTCTTTTTATATTTCATTTTAGACGGCTACGCAAATGCTACCTGGGCTACTGGCCTTAGCTCTGCAAACTTCCGGTTGGTATGTCCATTCGGTCCCACACGTGCCATTACCGAATTTCGGCAATGTCACTGGGGAAGAATACCTACGGACAAGGTGATAACGACAGAGGATAAGGACTACGTGGAACGCGAGGATTTGAGGCTGACGCTGCTAAAAGCATCTCAAACATTTCACACGGAACAAGTGCTGTTGAGGCTGTTTGGGCCTTACTATAGCATCCCCAATTTGCTCTTTAAGGTAAAAAAATAAATAAAGCAGCATAAAATATTTAAAGCTTTTCAGGAGAAAAGTAAAGTAAATCCTATTCCCTGTAAAAATAAAACAAAGAACACTGTTTAGACATTTTCGTTTTTGTATATGTAAGTGTAAGTGAAATATATGACAGGTCAACTTGACAAAATACTCGTAGAAAACGAATAACCTCCTCAAGACTCCTTCCAGCAGGTACTTAGGTCGACAATTTTGTTAGCAGTCACAATTATGCATTTGAATATATATTTATGAAACAACTCTAAATATTTTTAACTGCTCCCGTCTCATATGAATGACTCCCTACTTTCGTTATGCATCTTCTCAGCTCGTTTCGACTTTGTATAAAAGAACTTTTTGTCTTTTTAACTTGTCTTGTCGAGTCTCATGATGATGGGATGAGTGCACATCATACTTACAGCAAAACACGAAACGAGCGGCGGTATTATAAAAACTGACTTTGTCCTTTTGAACTGTGGGGCCGTTCAATTGCCATATTTTTGTATTCCCGTATGACTCTAATCTTTCTCGCCCAATATCTCAATTCCATAAAAAAGTCATCACGTCTGTTGTGGACGACCATTCAATTTCACAAGATTTCTCGAATCTTTTGTACCTCGTCTTATCATTATAATACCTCAATACCCTTTTCGCCTTTTACAAATGTGCGCCATTCTTTATTCACGTTTTCCCTCTTGCTCTCTACTTCTCAGCCAAAAATCTTAAGCAAAAACCGCTTTTGTTCCTTTTTCTTAAGAAGAATAAGCAGCAAAAGTAGAAGAGGCAGCAGCGGCGTCGGTGGCGGCAAGTAGAATATCAGCAGCAGACAACTGTTTTTCCCCTTTCTCCTTGTACTTATTCTTCTTTCTTTCTTTCTCCTTCTCCTGAATTATTCATCATTTGCTCTGACTCTTTTCTCTTTACAACCGCCTCCTTCCAACAAACTCTTCTTCGGTTTGTTCGTTCCTCTCCATCACCTCTCATCTCATAATACTATACTGCCGCCACTATCAACATCACCGCGCCACCGAGTACAACAACTCTTTATTCTCCATCTTCCCATATTTCTCTTCCACATTCTTGGCAGTCGAGTCAATAGAAAAAAATACGAACAGTCAAGTCTAGTTCTCTCTAACTGTTTAAGCACTAGGTATACACTGACTACTTGATGCACATATCATTACTCCCACAACTCCTGTGTCAAAACAGCATGCTATTCATCCTCTTCTCTTGATCTCCTCTCCTTCTTCTACTTTCTCTTCTTCTTGGTTCACTCACTTTTCACTTTCCCTTTTATATATTTTTTTTCTTTGTGCTTTTTTAGGTATTTTTTTCTTCCTCTTCTTCGTGAGAATGTCATCAGAATTACGATAACTAGACACGACAACAAAATACCGTGACATGTCGCCCATTCAAGAAGAGTACTGCATATACGTGTCTATTTACATGCATAAAATTACACACTTACACGCAGACATGACATGACTGTCACCTTGAGTGAATCCCTGGCTTCTTGTTTTTCAAGTGCATTACCATCATCGTCATCATCCTCCTCCTCGTATAAATTATGTATGCAGCGCATGGAAGCATGCATGCCAAGAAAAATATGAAGAAAATGTCTTGTGAAGATGATCACGATGACTCGTGTTCTTTTGTCTGTTAGTGTATGTGTGTGTGGTCTGGTATGGATCTCTATGGTCTACGCACAATATTTTGGGGATTATTATTACACGACATGTCGTGATCGTCAGGAAAACATGTCATTCGTTTTCATGCTTCGTTTTCTCTTTCTTTAAAACCCTTTTTAGCATTCTTTTCGCGTACGTCTGAGTATGTATATCTTTATAATGGCAGTACCAGCATTTTTTATTATTATCGTATTTATTTTCTGTTTTTGTTCCAGGATACATCAATAGGCTTGATTTCTCTGAATGAAGATGGATCAGAGTCTCGGAGAATAGATCAGTACGGTCGGTACGTGAACGCGAACAAGGATATTGTTTATGATAAGCAATACGCAAACAGAATCATTAGGGATGTGGACGACTGTAATGGAGTGGAGGCTGCAGGTCGTGGCCGAATTTCCGGGCCACTGCTTCTTGTTATTGTAGTTGCGATGACTTCATCATCTCTAATTTCCCTGTTTATCTAGTAGCATGTTCTAACAAATGATAAATGAAGAGTCTGAAAAATAAGTATGAGAGATAGGTAAGTAGATGAAGAGAAGAGGGAAGCAGCAAAGTTTTAATTTCCATTTTTATTTGAGGAGGTACATATATCGTACACTTATATAGCTCATAGCGAAAAATACGCAAGTTTCATTTATGAAATGTTTTTATTGTTATTTGGTTTGTTTGATGATATAATCAAAGGATAAGTTGGTCAACAACACAAATGATTGATTTCTCCTTTATTCTGAACATTGGTGCTCGGCTTTATTTGTGACTCGACGATCGTAAATCATTATGATGAAATGAACTGATCAGAATAGTTTTAGTTATCAAATAAAAATGATCATCGTGCTCTTATGACAAATAAGTAACAACATTTGATGAAATGCTAACAATGTGCAATGTGCATTACGTACGTAAAACATAAAAAGTTCCTTAAAATTAGTTTAGTTGTTAAATGTGGATATCTATACCCATGTGTTTTTTCAATCAAAATATTTTTAACTAGCCATTGCACACAACATAAGTAAGATGATATGTTGGTTTATTCCCAATATTTACTCGTTAATTAGTTTTTAAGTTAACGTTAGATAAAAGACATAGTCCTATAAGCAGTATTACTTAAACCTAGAAATATAATTTCTTTACGTTTGAAACCTTATTTTGCCAGTATTCACTTTAATTCTAACCAATCTATTTTGGCCATCTATTTTCCTCTCAAGTTCAAATCTACTTTTCATACGGTTTGATATCCTCTTGCAGTAGTAACCATTGCAACGTAACGTTTATTATTGACGACTATATTACATTTAAAATCATCTCTATGTTTAAATTTTCTTTATGCTTGGCTTATTCATATCCCTTTCCAAATCTCACTGTAGAATCTCAATCACTATCTGGAAACTAATGCTTGTGAAACTCACTTCATTTAATTAACAAGTTGTAACTAAATGTAGGCACTATTTCTTTTTTGTTCTTTCTTTATCTCATATTTGTAACTTCTTTGTTCTTGTTGATAATGTTGTTTTTATATTAACTTTAACTAAAATAAATAGTAAGTAATGTTTACAGAAAGGTAAAACATTATATTTTTTACTAGTTTGTCGAAAACGGTACTTATCGTTAGTTGAAACATATTAAAGTTGGCAAGATTAGAGCAATTATTATTTTTAAGTATAAGAAATTTTTAACTAGCAACTAAATAGTAAGAACTTCGACAAACTCAATTAAAGTTATACCGTGTCCCGTATATATGTACCTCTTTACATTAGACGATAAATAAATCAACAATGCAAATGCAAATTGAAACGGTATGAGCTACGAATTGTAACTTACAATATCTGTATTACTTAGAATACTATGAGAGCTGTGCTATGAGAGTTATCCTACATTACCTATGTATACCGAATAATATTAGTGAAATTGTGTACTCTGAGACTGTACCAACTACTGTCTCATTTCCTATATTACAGTTAATTATATTACAAATGCCATAATAAAAATTATAAAAAAATAAGTTGAAATAAAATCTGAAATATATTGACCACTGTTGTGTCGTGTTTTAAACTGTGACGTATTTTTAGCCTGGTTCTTTTGTCATACACGAACATTCGCAATTGACAATTTCACACAGATTTAAAGCCATACTTAAGAAGATATGATTCAAGATAGACTGCATTTTTCAAAGCTGCGGCCACCACATTGCAGCCTTTTCTGCCTGCTGCAGTCAGCACTTTTTACTGACTACACACCATACTTATTTGCCTGGCTTTAGTGTGCCATTCATTTTTACGATTATTACGACATGTTTCTTGTTGAGTTGTTTAAGAAGAAGTAGAAGAGAAAAAGGGGACGTGGTGGTGGCAAAAAGTGAAAAGCAAAGCCTTGGGAATATTACACGGTGAATGAATGAAAGGGGAGGAAATGGCAATTGCAAAATTCCACTATGGTCCATTAGGGGCTTGGCTATGTGTGGAGAAAGCTGTAAAAAGATGTGTGTGCGTGTTTAGCGCCTACGTATTTTTAAACAAAACCAGATACACAGACAGCCAGGCTAGCTGACAGAGTAAAAGGGAAAAAATGGAAGCACGAAGGATGAAGAATGCAAGTCCCTAAGGAGCCCCTTCAGCAAAAAAAATAAATAAAAATATATAAAAATATCAACACCACACGACCAACAAAAAAGGAGGCAACCAAGCAGAGAAAATGGTGTCTTGAGAGATTTGACTTGACTTTCACTATCTCCCTCCCTGGTTGTTTAGTCTCTTGACAATTTTCCTCTATTCACGATTCACTCACTCAGTTAGTCTGTCAGTCATTCAGCCATTCAGTCGTGGTTTCTTCATTCACTGGTGGTACTTGTACAAACATGTATACACAGGAGGAGTGATTACAGTCAATGGTAAAAAATAAATAAGGCGATATAAAGAAAAGCAGAAAAAGAGTGTGAGGGAGGATGTAACGAACATGCTTGTCCTCATCTGAAAAGTTATAAAAAAGTGAGAAAAATGAGCAACAGTATTTATTATTGACCTAAGCAGGAAGCCAAACCGGAGATAAAGAGAGTCAAGTAGAAAGTAAACGGTGGCTGTTTGAGAAAGGAAGGAGACAGACTGGTTACTATTAGATTTCGTCTTTACGAATCAAGAAAACGCGAAATGAAAGCATATATTATTGCTCCAATAGTCAACATGATAAACCGGGGCATGTAGGTAAAAAATGTATTGTGTGTGTTTATATTAAACGGAAAAGGATAAAATATTTTTGAGGACGAAGTCAAAGCTAAAGCATAAAGAATACATAATATTTCCTTTATTATTAGATACATAAACGCAGATATGCTCTTATAAGCCCGCATTTTCAATTCGGTCGAGGGAGATGTTCATCGTGAGCAGTCACTCTGTTCTAAATTTCGAAAAATTTCAAAGCATGGCATATATGGCTCAAATTCTGCGCGTATTATTGGAAAACTCAAGTTACATCAAATCGTTATAAACATGCCTACTCTTAGACTATTAAACGAATTAAACACTTAAATTGGGTATATATGTATATGCCAGCCGATAGGTTAAATACATCCCTTTCCTTGCTATAAAACGTTAAATACCAATCCAGATACAATTTGTATTCTGATGTCTACTTCTATTATTCTAGAGTACAAAGCGGCTTTAAACTAGGTATACTACATTTCACGCTAATGTACAGAATTATGATATTCTTCAGAGAAAGTCCGTTTTACAATATTCACTCCTCACTGTCTCCTAGGCATTTTTATTTTTGTTTGTTTGTTTTATAGAGTTGTTGGCTGCGTGTCAGCACGTACAAATACATGTCTGGGGCAGTGGCAAGGGTGCATTTTCATGTTGATGTGATGTGCTGTAAAACTGTACTGTTCTGTTTTCTCTTCCTGTTGTTGGCCCACACTATATTCTCGCTTCTTCTTACTTCTTAGTTACTCCTTTGTGGGCAATACGAAAACAAATTTTTGCCATGTTACGTATTCAGCAGGGCAGAAGAAAGCGAGAGAAACGTTAAAGGCTATTTCCTTAGTCGGTCACATATAAAAAGGGTAAGTAAACTTATTAAGTTTTTTTTCTTTGACTTGAAGCATGCAAGCTGCCCCACATCCTCATCCAAGGTCTCGTTACATGTTTTTCAGGTGGTATAATCATACAGATTAACCTAGTCTCCCAGTTTTAAAAGCGCATTTGACTGTCTCCCTCCCATTTCCCCAATTTTATGCTTGATTTTATTATGCAGTTCCGAGAGAAAAGCGAATGTAAAGTAAAGTAAAATGGAAGAATCATCCCAGGCTTTTATTATTCTGATGCTTCAATGTAAAATGCGTAGGTACACCAGTTTCTCTGCAGTTTTGCTACCTGGAACACTATATGGCTTATTTTGAAGGCAAAATTCTACTTGCTCGCCCAGGTCGGATCAACTTCAATATACAGAGGCTATATGAGAATGGAGAGGATTAAATAAAAGAAGGGTAAAAGTACACCATTTATTACGCACACAATATGCAACACAAAGAGAATGGGTGATTTTGTCCTGTTTCGTGAAGATAGTTGCGAGAGGACGAGTAGGTATATATTTAACTCGAAATTTGGTAGATGGAATAATGGAAAGCAAAAAGGAGCTTTTCTCCCTTTTTCTCCTTTTCTCGTACGAAGAATCAAGTTAAGTCCCCTTTTCTTTTAACTTAATAATATGTTTTATCATCGCGTAGGAAGATTACGTAACCTTAATCGATTGAAAAAGTAGCCTCTTCGTTAAAAAATATGCCTTCTATTTACTAGCCCAGCTATTACTTAGGGATTCACCTTCCATTTCAATTTATACGGTAGCCTCATTTCCTTCTTAGCCGAAACCCGTTCTAAGAAAGCAGGAAGATGAAATACCAAGAAGTGTTTTTCTTTTCTTCTGAGAATCTACAATCTACTTACCTGTACACGGCACAGTAACCTGTATTCTTTTTACGATTCTAATCCAAAACGGTCAAAGATGAGCGTGACGATAGGCTATCATCCTTCTTCCATTCGAATGGATTATTTTGGGCAAAAATTTAAATTGAACTTGCCAAACAGACACATAAAACATGATGTGTGAGGTTATAGCGTGCTTTATCACACTATCTCAAACCTGACACTCGTCTTATTCTAAATACGAATAAAAAATGGGAAATATCTCATTTCGTCCATTGTGTCCAGTACCATAAATCTTCCAACACATAAACCTACCTAAATATGCAGATTTCCTTTCACACCTATAAACATTTTGACACGCACTACCATCTGTCTTTTGCCTGTTTCTGCATAAATGAACATGTATTTCCGCTTGTGTTGTTCTTTCACACAGTATTTTCAACCAGTTACTGTTCTAGTGACACATAATTACGGCTTTCGTCTTCTTTCTTCATGATCTGCTTGATGTCATAGGTGACATCTGAAATAAATAGGGAGATATTATTTTCCAATCCATTATTGACATCATGATTATCGAAATATAGAAGACTGTTGCATTCTTTTCCATTTACTTCTGAATCCCAATACATTATAAATATATTCTACATTTATAATGCTGCTGATTTACATAAGGAATACAACGCTCGTAGAATCTAGAAACTTTGTTTTCTGCGTCCATTGTACTGATGTTATATTTGTTATGTAAACTGTCTGGAAGAAATATTACTTGGGATTCAAAGAAAAAAGTCTGGGTGCATGTGCGTACATACAAAACAGGAAATTGAAAAAAACAGTTGCTACATCCGTATTTGAAGTATGACAGAAGTATAAAGGGCTTTACTTATTTAACTAGAATATTCATTATTGTAGAAGTCTGTCAACATTCTATTGGCTTAAAATATAAATTGGCCGGTATAGCATAGAAAGTTAGTTTTAATTTTTCCAAAACACAAAGTCACTCCATTGTGGGTAAAATGAAAAAATACACTTGCTAAATATACCCATCAAGTATTTCCATTTGTCCATCCTGTAAAACACAACGGAAATTTCCACTTTCCAGCAAACGGGCCAACACTAAAAAGTCGCAAATAGGAAAATCAGAAGGAGAATGAGTGAAAATGAAATAAATGAGGACGAATGTGAAGCAAGACAAAAGCTGATTGTGGTCTGAGGTCCCCAAGCCTTTCTTCTATTTTCCTTCCTTTCTTCAAAGTGGGTTCGCACTTTCACTCGACACAATATAATGTAAACCTTTAGGACGGAGGAAATAAAAGGAAAAGAAGAGAGAGAAAGAGGCGAGAGGACAAAAGGACACAATAATAGAAAGGAAAATGAAACTATGCTGTTTGCTTGCTTGCTTGGATGGATGGATGGATGAATGGCGAAGAAAATGTAATCTGTCAAAATTGAAAAGGGAAAATGTGGATCGTTCGCAAAAGGGTTGATTTTGGGTTGGGCTAGCAAAAAAGGAAGAATAACACGCTCATAGAATTGACACACGACGACGAAAAGGACGGCAACAATCTTATCCATTTTTGGCAAAAGACAGATAGACGAATGAATGGAGAGAGAGGGAGAATGAAAGAAAACCGCATTTGGTGACAGGACGACGCACACACAATAAACACGGCCACTGACGATGAGTGACTCGATGATTTTGACTTGAAGAGAGCTAGAGAGAGAGAGAAAGTGTAAAGTGTTGCTATTTTGGTGATGTCAGAAAGTGAAAATGATGATGATGACTAACGTTCAAAGATTTTAAAAGAGGTTAAAAGATGTGAAAGCATTTTAAGGAAAAGTAGACGGAAAGCAGAGTGTACACATCTTCCATACATACATAAATAAAAAAGGAGAAAGGTCATGAAAATAAAATGAAATAAATAAAATTGAGTGCAAATAGCTTAGACAAGCCAATATAAAATTCAGAAACGTTAGTAAAAGAAAAGGAACAAGTGAAGAGTCTGATGGATGGACATGAGTAAATGTATGGACAAGGTATTCTAGTTAGGTGATGGTTCAGAATTCAAGTAAATAGCTAAGTAAATATTGGCAACCATTCAGTTGAGGAGATGTGAAATGCAGTAAGCTTTTATTTTCTGTCTTTCATAACGTCTTAAAGATAAATAAAATTATAATTTAGAATTATAGTACAATCTCTACACTTAAAATCGTTGAAGCATACAACTCCTCGTGACCATTTGCTAAAAAAACTTCCTTGTCGGAAGACGTTTGATCTTCGATGGTCGTAAAGGTTCTCTACTATCCAACGTCGACCTTTACGCTGTCTGAAAATTATGTATCAAGTTATATCAACGAAATGTCTACAGTTACTACGGTGACCACACCGCCACAACAAAAGAATATATAGAAAGTGGAAGAGAAGAAGACGCAAGCTTTTAATGTAAAATGCTTGTATATTTTGTAGCGCATTTCATTTTCAAGTGTGCAGAGACAGAGAAGGAGAAAGTGAGAGGAAAATGTAAACGATGGATTGGTGGAATAGTAGTACCCTTTCATCTCTATCCTCCAAGTACCCTTTTAAGCTATTGTATTACTACGTATCCCGCTCTCTCTCTCTCTCTCTGCCCATCAGTGACATAACGGCCTTGATAGACAGGGAAATAAACCTTCACCATAGTCGCTTCACAGTTTACATTTTGGGTTGTCATCTCACGCTGTGATGTACTGGCTTGCTTGCTTATTCAAATTTCACCCTTGTCATGTCACTAGAGACCACTTGAAAATCCAAATATTTAATCCTTTTCTTGCCAAATACCTATACTCTCGCTCACTTCATCCGTCGATGTGTCAGTACAATATGAATGAAACATTAGTACTTTATTCTCCTCAAAATCCAATAGAATATTGGCAGTTCACTGGCACACCGAAAAGGACACTTTAGATGTCATTTCACCCTGTCGTGTGAAGTACCAGTTGGTTTGGATGGTAGTGGTGAGAGAATTGAATAAACTTACCCCTTTTCAAGCAGAGCATTCAATTTCATTGCATTTCTATCAAATTCCCATGTATTCCCATTTGCACTCCTGCACACTACATGACGAAATTTGTAAAAAAAAAATTGCCAAGTTTTCTATTTATAAACAGTAAATGGGGTTTCTAAGTAAACAGCCACTGTTAATTTGTAGTGATATATTATTTAATTAGCTTCTTATGACTTTTTGTATGCATTTGAATTCTGAAATAATTTCTTAATCACAGTTTCCTTTTTAATTTTACTGACCTTATCGCAGTTATTTTAGTACTAATTAGATTATATACCTTACATAGGTACAAAATAATAGGAATATGTCAAAGTCCCGTGAATGTAATTCGGGTCTTTATGTTTCGTCATTTGAACTTGCTTACATAGTTTGTATTTTCAATTAGTTCATAGCTTTCATTTGTATCCGTTGAAGATCAACAAACGGCCATACAGAACAACAAGGTTTGTAAACTGCAATTTTACCATTGCATTCGCTCCATCATTTATCATGCTTTCTCCTTTCTTTCCACTTCTTTACTACGTTAAAGAAATGAGATATTTTTAGATATTTAATTCTACTCTCTATCGTCATAAGAAATAGCGAAATATCCAAGTTAATCTTGTTAAAATGTTAACTAACGCTTCGCTTTCAGCAACATAACTTAATAATAAGCATAAATAAAGAGAGTATAGTGTTACGCTAAAAAGTAAATAAATTGCCGGTAACTTTATCAGGCAAGAACATTCCTCTTCCGTCGTGCACTTCATTAATAAACTACTGCGTTTTTACAAAATGCCCTTTCATTGTGCATATTTTAGTATGTTGTCGTAGTATACACATATTTACAAATGCATTATTAATGGATACACACTCTTACTGGTTGTACTATCCCTGCTCCTCTTAAAAGTGAAAGTGATACTGTTGCTGTCGCTGTCACTGGCACTACTCAAGTTGCAAAGGCGACTGCAAGTTGCGTTGTAAATTTCAGTGAAACTGAGAGAAAAATTGAAAGTGAAAACTGAGGAGACTGAGGAAGTGGCCATACTACAACTACGTTGAATTGGCTGGTAGACCTCTCATCGTCAAAGATGAATGTACATAGTAGGTAGTAGATACACATTACATCATCTAAGCATACATATTCATTGTCAGTGAGAGTGTGAGAAAAGTGTTTTCTATCATCATTCTCCTCTCACACTTCCCATTCTCATCCTCAGCTTCTTCTTCATTAGCATTATTATCAATCACTCACTCACCCGTTCACTTGTGGAGCGTTCTTCTTCATTCGTATTGTGTCCCTACCGTGGAATTTTCACTCCCAATTCAACTTGCTATATGACTGCTCTCTCATTCTTTGCTTTTTGTTCAGAGAAAGAATGCATACAAACCGGTGTTTAAAATCTACCTACCCTATCATTTCCCTTTCGCTTCTTCTGGTTCACTCCTCATGATGATACGCGTAGTCACCTAGCTAAAGATTGCCATTTTATTTGCCTAATTTGAATAAAGTGCCATCATTGTCATCATCACATCGGTGTACTACATTATCATCACATCACACACGCACGCACACCAGCAGCAGCAGTGATAAAAGAAGAGACAATAAAATCACAGCTCAACAAGCAAAGTCCTCCCTCCGCCTACTGCATCACCGTCGTCGTGCTTGCATATTTGTCTTTTACTCCCATGTGTAAATTACTTACTTATTAATATGTACATACAACAACGCTTGCACGCTGCCTTTTCCCTCTCTTCAGTAAAAAATTGAATTTCCACCCAAAGTGTTAATTTTCCTTTCCATTTTCCATTACCGTCATTGTCATCATCACACGCTAGCATCGTCAAAAAGAATTGAAAAGGGAGCAAAAATGACATTAACGAAGGTGACTTGCGATACGGTCGCTTTACGTGCTTGCGTAAGATTGAAAAATGGCAAATAATGTAGAGCTGCCGTGTGGAGAACAGAATGATGAGACGAGTGACTATGGTAATAGTGATAGTGCGGTGGCATGGCATTTGAAAAATTACTCATCTTGGGATTTTTTTTTCTTTTTTCGTGACGATGCACGATGATATTATGATGTGATTGTGATAGAATATGAAAATGAAAATAGGTTGATCATGCATGGCATACAAATTGCAATGATGGTGATAGTTTGTACGGCTTCTTGTCATTTGTTGTCTCATTCAATTTTTTAAGCATAAGAAGAAAAGTATTATTATGATTCGGTTGGCTCATTCTCATTTCCTTCATCATCGTCTCCAGTAGCGGCTTCATCATAATCATCTAAAGATATTCACATTTTCCCACATAATGTTCTATTCTTTCTTGTGCAGAAAAGACTGACGGGAAATCTAATATATCTGGAATCAAAGATGATATGATGACAATGACTTTTGACTGGAAGGAGCCTATCTGTCTATCTTTTTTACAATCTTCTTTCTTTCATTGCGCAACAGAGAAAGAATGCGCTTTTTTCTGGCAAATTCTCCAGTGGGGATAAGATAGAACCTTCTTTCCATTATCCTGCTTTTCTTTCCTCCATCCTTTATAATCTGTATTCTCGTTGTTATGGTACGTCAGTACTGAATGGGTTGATCAAGAAAATGATACGAGTCTGTACATTATTATCAGCAACAGCGTCTGAAAAGACTAGAAATATTTTCACTTCACAGTCACATATTTCGCTGTATTATAGAGCATATCTCCTCACAACCAATGAAAAAGTAAGCAAGGAAGAAAAGAAACATTTTTTTGTAGAAGATCAAGGAGATGATTATAGTGGTCCAGGTCCATCCACGATCATCATCAAGAACGCGAACAGGTACAATATACTTCTGTTGCGGATAAAAGACTACTACACCGAATTCTACAGTTTGTAGTATTGATAATAATAACAAAAAAGTCTACACAATAATAATATGTAATAATAATAAATGTACCTTTTCAGAAGAAAGAGAGTGAAAGGAATGCTAGAACGATGAGAAAGAATTGGGAAGAAATACACAGAAAGAATCTGTACATGAAAGAATGGGGGAACAGGAAAAGGGGAAGATGAGCGATGACGGTGGTAGAAATATGAGAGAGAAAGAAAGAAAGAATGGGAATAAAAATGCTAAAGAATCGTTATGATGATCATTTGATGACGCAGAGAGAGAGAGGATGGAGAATAGGTAATGTCAATGCAATATGTGTGCCATTACCACTATTAGATTAGGTATTCTGTATTCTTTTTTTGTCTTCCTTTCTGGATCCTTTTTTGCTGTTGTTGTACAATAATGACGGTGAACAGAACAGAAATATGTTTGAATGTGTGTCTGTTATGTTGTGAGTGAGTTCATTAGGATGAATGATGATGAAAGGTGATGGGACTAGGACTCCTGTTGCTTCCACTAAGGGGATGAGAGGAGGGTGTTGCTGAACAAGAAGAGAAGAGCAGACCTTCCTTGAAACACTTGGGGAAAGGGAAGATAAAGTGCAGTGGATCAAGTCAGTAATATTTCGACTCGATATTCCTGGGATGTGACATGGAAAAGAATGAAGCACAAGGATATAGTCAAAGGTGAAAGCCGAAGTCGGTGAAAATTGAGTAATTTTGATTGATGCATTCAATTTGACTTCTATATCTATGTAATGATTCACCCATTCATTTAGGCTTATATGTGTACCCTATGACAAACAAAACACAATGTCTTGACTTGAATTAAGATCAAAACCATATGAAACAATTTTGCATCCGTACATGGTTCCAGGAGGAACGTTTGTCACTCCAAGAATATACTTTGTTATACCGACAACCTGCTACTCGACATATTAGAACAAAGAGGAAAAATGTGGACTGACGCGGCAGATAATTCCATTCTTTCTTGGGAATTTTATTCTCAAGCAGACTGGACGCAATGACAAGATTTCAGTCAACTGATTCTGAGACATCAGTCATTATTATGGATCTGTGCAAGACACGCTGTCTGGTATATCTATGTGCAAGGAATGTTAGATATGGCGCTGTTTTCTGCACCATGACATTGCAAAATGTAAGTGGATGCGATAAATACAAATAGCAATGTGCTAATGTGTTCGTTATTCGTTGGTTATTGTAACGGTAAGCAAGAATGCACAAATTCTCAGAAAAAATAAAATATTTATTTACTACATTTTGAGTTAAGACTTTCGGAGGATTTAAGATAAAAGAATAGAAGAATAGCAAGTTACCGAGAGGATTGGCGATTGTTTTTTATCAACAACAGTCGTAATGGGACATGATATGTGCGGTAGACTAGGTGGTTTATGCGGAATGCGGACTCCTCGCTAACAAACAATGGAAATAATATACATACATACATCGTGAACTAAAAGAAATAATGTACTTAAGCAGTACTAAGAACTGAAAACAATAAATACTAAATTTTTCATTGATTTTGGTTCCATGAGAATTGGCTCGATGCCAGTACACCGAGTGTGACCAGAATATTTATTCCCAAGAGTATATAAATGGATTGGGCGCTTTGAAATACATGTATATTATATCTATCAAAGTTTGATTTGTTTATTTCTGATATTAGATAGCACCCCTAGGCAGGATGACCTCTAAATGTGTTAGAATCATTAATATAATGAAATGTACTCATAATATTATAGCAAATTCTAAACAAAAAATATATCTTACAACTAGATTGTGTTCCATCCAGAATTTCTATTAAACTTGCATCAGTCTGCGCATATTAATTAATAGGCATATAGAAATGACTAAAATAAGTTGGACAATGTAGTGATTTCTACTTTAACCTACCAAGTGCCTACTTATTCAAGAAATTACAATTCCCTAAATAAGAGTTCGTTGATTAGATACACTTATTATTTATTACACAGTGCGGTTATCGCTCGAGAAATTGTGCATGCAACGCATCTGAGCACCAACAAATATTCGGTAGCACGAAGAATGTGAAACAACACTGACGTAAAACCTAGGTGTATTTATTTATACAAATCCTACAAAGAATTGGTTTACTACAACCAAACTTGATCAACATGAAACTGTAAGGTCTTCAAAACCGCAAAAATAGCACCCTGCCATCTAACCAGAGTGAATGGACAAATACGGATGTGTGTCTATTTTCCTTTCTACTTTACTATTGACTACCACCCACTCTTCTACTGAATAGAATGCTCGGGATTCTTTCCCCTGGGGGAACCTTGATCTTCCGTTCGGTTCCATTCTGCACTTCCGTGTAAACAAAATTTTACTACGCATTTTACTACAGGTATATTTTTTGCTTCAAGTTTACATTGGGAAAAAATAAACATAGGCACACACACACGTATAGCGTACCTATTATTATTATTATTATAGACCATAACGTAATACGTTCAACGTTCTCTAGTACAATCGTTAATTTTAGTATAAATACACTGAACGGCCCCATTTTCTAATAAAAATGTATCCCTTCTCCTCCCGCATTTATTCTATTTACCGAAAAAATCTTTGGCACAACACTTCGCAACAGAAAACACCAAAGCCGTGTCAGATCTCGCCACGATTTTCTTTTCTTTTTTTTCTTCTTCTCCTTAAAACCACGAGCAGTTAGTAAGCTAGTAGCAGTATTTTACCCCTTTTTAAGCCATTACCAGCAGCACTACACCCATACTCAGCATCATGCACCATAATCATCATCACCATTAGTTTCTGTTGTCATTGTCGTTCGTCGTCGTTTTATGTGTCTTGTCTGCTCTCCTCTCAAGAGACACAGAGATCTCCTCCTCACGGCTCTACCTCTCTCTCTCTCTCTCACCGCGTGTTTGTGTTTTTTTCTTCTCAATAGAAAAACACACAATAACTATTTTCTCTCGCGTCTTTATTTGAAAATACATGTTTTCCCATTATGCCAACAACAGGAACACGAATACCACATTCTCTGCTTACTTTTCTACTTCTCCAGAGCAGCAGCAGCAGCTTCCCCATCTATTTGGCTTTCTAATAATAATAGAGCTTTATTAGCTTTTTCCACTTCTTCCATGCTACCGTTGTTGCTGCTACTGCTGAACTCTTTTGCTGCCCTTGGATTTTATTTGTTTGTCCTTTTTCGGTGTTTTCAACTTGTGTATCTTGAGGAGATGTGGTGGTGGTGTTGTTTCCCTATCATTATTATTCTTTTTCCTAAACAGCAAGCAAAAACTATCTACAATACTAAAATATAAATCTATCTCACATAACCATTTACCGTTATCCTTATATCCTAATATTATTATTATTATCGCCAAGGCAAAGGAAAAAAGTAAATAGAAGAATGTACGCGAACACTGTCAACCGTACAGCACATACCGCTGCTTGGTGTTGGTGACATTGTCACTAGGACACAATGCAAGCATTTATTACATTAGTTGTAAATACCACAACAGAAGTAGCAAAAAGCGTGTTTGATTCATGACGAGTTTGTTGCCGGTCGGTGTTGCCAGTTGCCACCAAAGTAATTACTTTGTTGTAACGAAGAAAAAGGAGTAAGGAAGTGGAGGAGGAAATGAGAGCAGCAACAAGAGATTTTTCTTTGTGTCATCTAGTCTTCTTGTATGCATACACCGCACTCCTCAGAATGGGAAGGGGTCATTTGAAATGAATGGTTACATGGTGGTGTCGATGAGAAATTGAATAATTTACGCAAAGTGAATTTGGAGATAGTATGCGATGAAGTCATGGCGACTAGGGTGGTACAATAATATATCAAGCTATTTTGGTTGAAAGAGCAAACTCGGTAAAGAAACAGAGAATAATGAGAGAATTAAACAAATTCGATTGTCTTTTTATGCGTATTTCTGATTATAAGCGCCATTATATGTAGTGGTATTATTATAGGAATTCCTCTTCGAGAAATTAAAGGTCACCAAGAAATTGCGTCCTGTACAAGATGATGACATTGTCCGGAATTTTATTCATAGGTAATAAATCTGTTGCTGTTCGTGATGCTGCTACGCTTTTGAGAAATAATGTGCTTCCGAGGAGAAAGGAAAGTTATAAAGTAACAGGTAATTAGTTAAAGTCAAGAATGATGAAAGGATGTTTCTATTGCTACAAATTGTTACTTTTTACAAAGTGATCTTGGGTGCATGTATTTAGATACATAGTATATATTTGGAAGCTCCTTTCGTTCTTAGGGAAATGCACTAGCCAAAGTTTCTTCGACAGATTATTGTATTTGGTAGTTTTAGATAAGTGAATAATAATACAATGGAGTCATGAATTTACTATGTGTACACAATATATTATGGATGCCTAGTACTTATTATTATCCATTCATGTAAAATATATAAATCTATTGTGTATGTAGATATACTATGAGCCTATTCTAAATTTAAGTCATCATTTTAAAATGTAACTTTTAGCAACGCAAAGAAGACTTTTCAAATATAACCACAACCTATCATGATTGGATGATAAAATTGTTAAGGCAATATATTTTAGGTATTCATTTCCCTGTAGTTTAGTACAACTTTAGAAATATTCAGTGAACGGAAAATCAACTTCACAATGAAAATTGCTCAAACTACTTAAATGGAAGAATGTTTGATAGTTCATAGGAAAGGCAACAACGACAGCGTGTATTCAGAAAAATGTAACCCATTGACACGACGATAAAATGAATATTTAAAAATGCTATCTATTGTCGATAGCATTCGATTTGATTTTATCGGTTCATTCAGTAACAAGAATAGATAAATGCATCACAATTAGAGATTTTCAATTGCCATCTCAAATGAAGAAATTAAACAATAAAACAATTCATTGTCCACACAGCGCCGATTTCAATTTGGTCAATGTTCTTGCTTGCTAATTTGATGATTGGTTTGCACTAAAATATAAGGATGGGAAAATATACGTTTCTAAAAATTCTTGCCACAATACGTTTATAAATCTATTAAACAGGTGGAATTTAGATTCGCTCATCCAATCATTTCATGTTGCTAAACAAACTGTTGAAAACGTGCCACATAAGTATGTATTTGTATGTCATTCCATCATTTATTGCCCACTGTATATTGGTGATAGGGGAAATTCAAATAATTTCGGAGCTTGAAGTTTGCTATCATTTTAATGAGCATTAAATTGCTTCCGATTGTTTTCTGAACGTTGAATTTCCGGAAACCTGCTTGCGTCCTCTCCATGAAGAACACTTACAAAAAGCCAATCAAATTGATAAATTAGTGAATACGTCGTGCCGGATAAGGTGCAAGGCATACGTGTAGATTGAATACCGCCCTTATGATATGTCATGATATGATATAAACGATAATACGTAGCATGAAAAATTACTCCATTCTTAAAATTTGGCAAAATGTGCCAATAGTTCTACAGTTTCATTAATTTATTTTACCACACGGACATTTTACCAATTTCCCGCAATATTACTCTATCGAAAAAGTACAATCGGCGCTAACCATAATCCATATCTTCCAACACATAAATATGTAGTAGCAGTGCTGCTTGTTCTGCGGAGAAATCATGCACAGGGAAAGTCACTTACCCTAATAGATTCTAAATTGGTTAGTAAAGTTTTCGGATTTGTTATGTTCCTTATTCAGAGCGAGAAGAGAAAAACGAGAGGGAGAAATGAGATGAGACGAGTAAGAAGGAACGCTTGAGCAGATGAATTATTTACTGACATTTGTCAATGTTCACGGTCTAGGCACAATTCTAACTTTGGATGATGGCCATGGTGAAAGCAGAAGACTGCTTCCTCTCTTCTGGCCTACTCCCCGCTTCCCCACCCGGCATCTTGGTGAAAAAAATGAACAAAAATGCGTGGAGTTGAATTTCTGTAAGAGCAGAGACGATGCAATGCAGACCTCCAGGACATACAGCCAGACAGACATGTACTACAACATTTTTTGCCGAATAACTTATTATATTTTAAGTATTATTAAATAAGCAATGCTACATAAAACGGGCCATATCATATTTTCCTTCCTGCGACCAGTAGTAGTGCTACCTAGTTTTCCCTTCCTCTAAACAATTTTTCCGGTTTATATCCAGGTTTCCTCCAGACTGTTGGCCGAAAAGCGATAAATTTTTCAGGAAAGCCAACAAAAATGTTGAAAACAGAAGTGTAGACAAGATGAGTGTAGGTGGCTTTGACTTGGCTAGCGTCTTTTTTACCCTGATCATCATCGTCATCAGTAGCAGCAGCAGCATCCCCGTGAAAAATGTCTCTCTTTTCGAGATGTTCACCGTTAAGAAATGGCGAGCATTAAAACACAAGCACAAGATAGAAACGCTGATAGAGGTATATTTATTCTGCAAAGCTTATTTTAAAATAGCCGATTCGTTGTCGTTGCTGCACACTGCAGAATGTTTTATGCGTATATTTTTAAAGATACATACATGTAGAATGTAGGTACATACATATTTCTACCTTGGTGGTAAAGAAAAGACACAGAAAAGTGAAAAGGAAAGGAAATAATTTATATGTTGAATTTGTGGTTGTGGTAGAAAAGTGCGTTGTTTCCTTGTCGTGGAAACGACGTCTGAAAAAGATGTTCATCATCAGCTGTATAAGTGCATGTTCAGAAGATTTTAACTCATCAGTTGCATTTCAACAACGCTAGTAACATGGAAACATTACGGTATCCAATGCTTTAAAAAATTACTTATCGCGAAAGTGAAAGCAAATAATCGAAGTTGTTATGAATTTGCAGCATGATTTGATGCCTGATATCAACGAAAAATGGAAAGATGTACACTTTTGAAATCTATATTATATTTGCATTTTGATTTATTCGCTTTTATTGCTAAACTATAGCAGTAATTCTCAGTTTTCAAGTAATTACCACTATAAACTGCACTACAATACTACAAAGGCTTTCTAGCAAATTAATTTGCGGAAAGATAAACGGTAAACTTATGTAATAAGATATTATGTCATAAAAATAAATCTTATATTAATTTATATCTCATATTCACATCCCCATTCTCTCCAGTCCAGTATAAAAAATGTATGAATATGAGAAAATGACTTTGTCTCAGGTCTGAACCACAAATCCGCCAATTTTTCAATTTCACCCCTTTTTACATTATAATATCCATTTCCCTTTCTCCCGTCTATTTATTTTCATTTCAGTGTCCCCATTCCCAGCCTCACACCCACCTTCCATGATTATTGTAACAAACTATCTTATACCTTCCAACCTTAATAGGCAAGATAGTTTCCTCTGTAAGCCAAAGTTATAAAAATAAAATAAATTTCAGGTGCTGTGCATCCTTTTCTGTTGCTGTCACTGTTGTCCTTCCTTTCCCTTATACGGTGTATCCCGCTTCTTCTCCCTAAAAAGCTTTTTCCTTTTACTTTTAGCTGCTACCACACCAGAGCCTATTCTTTTCTCTCACGAAATTAATAATGCACGTAGAGGTGAGCAAGTAGAAAAGAACAAAAAATGCTACCCAAGTAAAGAAAATCTTTCCCCACTAAGGACAAGAAAGGAGTGTCCCGAGTCCCAAAGAAAAGGGGAATATGACAGTTTTAATGCATGATAATGAGAGGAGCATGGCTTATCTGAGAAAGAAAGACAGACGACTTTCTTCTCGAAAAGAACACTGCGTACCCTTGTCGCGTCGCGTGCACCTTTTTTGCTTTTTTTTCACTAAAAGGACCACCACCTTTTTTACAATGGACTTGTCTACATCAACAACAACGGTAAAAGGACAGATCACCGGAAAGGGGGATTTTCTCTAACAATTTTACCTTCTTGCCTTCTCGGTGGAAGTACTATCACTGTTATTATTATAATGTTGATACCACAGCGTTGCTGGTGCCACTATGCTTTCACCAAAAAAGTATGTATAATAAAAAAGCGAGAAAAAACATTTTGGTTGGTGGATTTCAGTGAGAAGATTCTCATGCAAATCTGGTATTTTGAATGAAATTTACAATTCTGCGTTGGCATATAGTCATATTATGTGCATTCTCTCACTCCCGTACACAGGATCTCCACGAAAATCCTCTCTTCTGCCGAACCTGAGCCGCTTCAAGCAGAAAAAATCTTTTCTTGATCTCTTCCCAACAACAGCACAAGATTTCCTACCTTTTTTTCCTTCCTGTTACCTGGCCTTTCGTCTAAAAGGGAATGAGGGAGGCAGGAAATGATAAAAATGTAAACTTGTTTTGTAGAATAGAAGCGTAGAGATTTTCCAGGTGCATTTTTATTCTTGTTTGCTGAATAAATTCTAAATGCACTTCACTCTCTGAAAAAAAAGACTCAGGACACTGCTTTTGCTGACTGGATGAGAAGAAAGGAAAGATGGAAATTGTCAAAAAGGTAGTTCGACTGCACATGTACGGTTGCACGCATTCATTCATAATTTGCATTTTAAAAGGCTGCTCTCTCTCTTTCTCTCTCTCTGGCTGTCAGTGGGGAGGAAAAACTTGAAATAGAATACCTACGCACACACTTGGTAAAAATTTCTCGCCTTTTTAAAAAGTGAAAGAGAGAAGTTTTTTTCTTTTTTATCTTTTGTGTTTGCTTTTATTATCCACTTCTGCTGTTGACTGATACAAAATCGTCGACGTGAAGCATTTTAGACAGAAGGGAAAAGTACAAATAAAAGTGTAACTGGGAGAAAAGTATCTGTAAACAAGCTTTGCTATAGAGTAAACAGAATAAATGCAAAAACTTGTAATAAAAGCGCAGTGAATGCAGCGGTTTAGAATTTGTTGCAACTACAGCTATGCAACTGGAGTTTCACTGATGCCACAAAATGCAGCTTACTTTTACTGGCCTATGTTTACTTTGCTTGCGCAAGGTAAAATGCACTTTTCATGCGTGGCATTCATCATTATAACTTGCTTTTCTAAATTAGAGATTGCTTAGATTTTTATAAGAATCTTGAATATTAGGGGCGAGCTTTTAAAAATTGTCAGAATGGAATTTATAGGAAAAATGTTGCTGCAATTGCAATGCCATTATAAAGTCGATGAAAGTTGTTTAAGCTAAACTCTCAACTTCAAAATTAAATCCTTCAAGTAACAACAATATATTGTTTTGCATAGTTGAATTTCCAGATTTAAAACTTGAGATCCTTAACCAAATATCCTTATGGAAACTTTTCCAAAGAGCTAGAATTACTGGAACTGCAATTAACGGACACTGCCGATTTCTACCATCTCCCATTCGATAAACATAAGCATCTGCCTAAGGCAAGTAGTTACAAAACTATGCACTTTCGACAACCAGTTATAAACGCGACCAATATCGGGTCCAATGAACCAATAAACCTAAAAATACTTTGAAAACTGGAAAACTTGGAAAGGCAATAATATGCAGTTAGTGCTACTGCACAAACATGACTACTACTCCTAACACAACCAACACAGGGCAGTCACGTCGCTTGCAAGAATGGCATAAAGTACGATAACAATATTACTTTTATAGCCGAATAAAATAGCAGTGTGGTTGTTTAGTACTGAATTGTGATCTCTCGGCGAAGCCAAGTTCGCCACCCTTTGTATGTAAAATTATTGTAAATGCACTTCAATTAGTATTGTTCAAGTGAGAATAAAAGCGTTTGTAAAAAGTATGAACCTCTTGCTGAACCCCTATTATTTTAATTGAAGTTAAAGTTAAAAAAGTTAATCACCCTCTCGTATCATCGGTCATATCTTAACTGAGCATCCCAACAAGTGGTCCTTCGAGCTACAACAGAATCAGTCCTACGGATAACAGTTCAGTGAATTAGTGTTCAGGGTATGCCGGTTGTCACGAGAGGAACCTCAGCAGCAGAAGAATCTAGCGTCTTGGAGAGAACCTTACGTCAATCAGAATCCAGAGAATTGCGTAACCTTTATTGGCCAATGGACCATCAAGGAGAAGAAATCGACCAGAGTCAAGTGATGGACACGAATGCAGAGATGGATGAAGCAGGACAAACGCAGCAAGGAAATCGCCGACATTCAACGGAAATCGTGCAAGCTTCTGATCAACACGAAGCTCGCACCGGGAGGGGAAGTATCAATGTCGCCGATGACAATGAGCGTCCAACATCACGTAACAACGGTAGTAACATGTCAAAGTCAAGGTCCATCGCGTCATCGAAATCGTCAAGACATCGTCGGCTGAAAAATGAAGAAGAACTGGCGGCGTTAAGAGAAGAAGAAAGACAAGTGAAGCTGAGGCAAGAGAAGCAATTAGCTGAAGATCGTGCAGCAATTGAACGTATAGAAGACAGAAGAAACTTAATTCAACTTCGAGCAGAAATAGAGGATGAAGATGAAGAAGATGAGAGAAGATTTGAAAACCACAGTGTATCTTCCGGTGAAGTGGATGTAAATGGATGGTTAGAAGACACCGCCGGGATAGCACTGGATCCAACCAATTATGGACACCAAACTCAAGAGTTTCGAGAACCACGCCGTGTGGAATCAAGAAGAACGGAAAACTGTAACAGAATCAAGCATAATGAAAATGAAGAAACTGGGTCACAGAGGAAACCGAAAAATCAGAAATTCAGCAAATGGCCGACAGCTTCTCTTCTGCCATGGAAAAGGTAGTACAGGGACTCCGACCGAATATGGATATGAACAAGTTTACTGCTAGACAAAACTGGTGCCAAGGACCTTCCTGATTTTCACGGTGATCCTGAAGACTGGGCTTCGTTCAAGAATCAGTTGGAGAAGTCAACGGAAATGTGTGTCTTTACAAATGAAGAAAATATTATCAGATTAAGGAGAAGTCTAAAAGGGAAAGCGAAGGAATCGGTATCAGCCATGCTTAGCTCATCGTGTGAAATAGCCGAGATCATGAAAGTTCTGGAGAATCGATTTGGACGACCGGAACAAATAATAAAAAGATCTTTGGACCGAGTTCGGAGCATACCAGCTGTACAAGATGGAGATTTCCAGTCATTGGTGGATTTTTCAATTGTTGTAAAAAATCTCGCATATTCTGCTGAAACGTTGAACCTACCTCAATATTATTACAATCCTCAACTGCTGGAGGAAATTAGAAGAAAGCTGCCTGTCTCACAACAGATCGAGTGGGGAAAGTATCTGGAGGACCGGGGTAATGGATCTAATCTTAAGGAGATGTCAAAGTTTCTGGATAAATTGGCCTCAGCTTTGAATCATGTGTGTGATACTGGAATCAGTCAGAAGAAAAATCGAGTTCGAGAGCAGTGCTTTGTAATGACGGAGCGTGCATGCATTCTAAAATGTGAAGAAAATCACCATCTCTCAAAATGTCCGGAGTTCGAGAAGTTGGCAGTTGAAGAAAGATGGACCTGTGTCAAGAAATACAGATTGTGCTCATGCTGCTTACTAGGAGGACACATGAAGATGAATTGCCGAAGACTGAAGAGCTGCCAAAAGGATGGATGCAGAAGTCAACACCATCCACTTCTACACAATTCAGAATGGAAGAAACCTGAAGTAAGAACAGAAGAAAATCATGAAAGTGAAGGAGAATCAAGTTGCGTAGTATCCGAATCGCGAAGACCCAGGGGAAATGTTTTAATGAAGATAGCTCCGGTAAAGCTGATTGGACCGACAGGAACGGAGGTAACAGTTAACGCATTTTTGGATGATGGCTCATCTTGTACTTTGCTGGACGAAGCGATAGCTGACAAACTGGGACTGGAAGGAGAACACGAAACGCTGAACCTCAACTGGCTAGGCGGCAGAAAGGAGAACTACGAAAAATCGAGAGTCGTGTCCCTGAAGATTCGTGGAGTCAATGAAGATGAAGAACATGATTTGCTGTACATCCGGACCGTGAAGAATCTGAACCTGCCTGTTCGACCAATGTCGGACTATAAAGAATCTGAAGCAGTGGAGACATTTGGAGTCTGTGCCGTTCCCGGACGTACTACCGGAAAAACCTTCAATCCTCATCGGTGCGGACCATAGCCACTTGCTGCTTCCCAGAGAATTCCGAGAAGGCAAGAAGTCCACTCCAATCGCCATCTGGACATACCTCGGGTGGGTTGTTTAGTAACAGAACCCTGATCCTACCACTACTGACTACACACTTGCATGATGATTTGATAGTACGTTAACAATGAAAACTCGCGCTAGGCTGTAAGACTCGTCTCTCGTTTATATAAACTGCACTATGCACTATTTGTTGTTGTTACAGTTATCTTGTTGCTTATTATTTTACGACTCCCAAAATAGTTTTTTTGCCTTCTTGTTTCCGCTGATGTCCAGAGGGAGAAACTCGAGAACATGACAAACCACAGGAGAGCCACATACCAACACCACAAAACAATATAACGGTTTAACTAACGACCACACATGAATACCGTCGTCGTCACCATAAAAGGATCATATAGTTTGAAATCCCTAGACAAAAATCCGACTTTCTAAAAAACCACAACACGCTGTGGGTGGGTAATGACAATGCACCGCACTGCTACCAGAATGGCGATACGAGTATGTTGATGGCCATGCCATTATAATAATCGTTAGAAAAATGCAAATTTACACCAATCTGGTCGTTGGGAGTAATGGCAAAGATTTTATGCAGCCATGTTGCTTATTTTCTATAATGAAGTGAAAGAGTTGCAGGATTGCATAAGTGCAGCTTTACAGCTACATAAGTCTATGGAGACTTGGATCTGGGCTTGGTAATGCATTTAAGGAGAAAGTGCATAGGTATGTTGATATTAATATTGTGAGGCATTATGATATATGTATATGTGTATTCTATTGTGCTTATTCGATCTTATGCAACGAAGGCAGCAAAAATGTCATTAAATAAAATTTCGATATTATTGTCATGTGAAAATCTCGACTGGACTACACTGGAATGTAAAATGTAAAGGCTATTGATGTTTTAGGACGAGTTTGAACTACCAGTACACACACAGATGTTATGGTCAAATGGAATAAAGTGGACAGAACTCAGAAAAATTGAAAATCGTGGAATCTCGTAACACATTTGGTTTTTACAGTTTACAATAGTCATGAAAATTTATACATCAAGTTCAGATTGAAAGCGTAAAAAAAATCTTGAACAGAAATGGTAAGGAAACGTGTAATGTGAAAATTATTATTTTGTCATTTCACTCGCTTCATTTTGTCATTGCTAAATAGGTATATCTATCCTTTCAAATTATGTATAATAGAGTATTTTAGCCTGCACAGCAAACCCTGCATGGACAGCCCGGTAAAGAAATACATTTTTCGATAATGCACTTGTTTAACTGACGATTTAGCGAAAGCGGTAAATTATTCTCTCCGTAATATCTCCCATCCCACCGAGATAGGCATCCTCGATAGAGAAATGTGAGAGTGTGCACATTTTACTTTATTGCCACTTTCGTGTTGCATGCAGCCGCAACAGTCAAGTAGCAGTCGATATCTTTATGCTACGTAATATTTTCCATTGGGAAAAAATGTGCAAGCCTTTTTTCAAAAGGATAAATGATGACGGGGTAGTTAAGTGTGCAGTTTTGTGGCGCTATAAAATGAAACGATCATCGCGTAACACCACACCGCCACCATCACTTACTTTTACCAAAAAACGCGTACCATTTCCCGTTCAATTCCCCGTTATATTGTCCGACTTACACAAGCACACTTATATCGAACACTTCATTCCATTTCCTCAGATAGCCCAAAGACTTTTCCCTTTCTCGAGTAAAATGCAAAGTCATGTAGCAGTAGTAGTGCCTGCCTGCCGATCGGCCAAGAAAAAAAAACGCTGTTGCATTTTCAATTTTCAAAGCTATTAAAAATACTTCTCTACTAAAACGAGAGAGAGAAAGAAAGAACAAGAATGATGATGATGAGTGACTCTGCTCACAGCAGAATGATACATGGCTTTGTTGAACAGCAACCTCACAGCAGTTTACGCCCTACATGTCTAAAATCCATAACAGCCACAAAATAAATGACCGTACTTTAAATGCACAAGCCTTAGCCTTGCAGGCAGGCAGGCCTTTCTACCACGAAACGAATACATATCTCTCTCTACAAAACCTCTTTACTGGCTGGTATCTTCACCACTGCGGCTGCTGTGAACAAAAAAAATAACTGGAAAAATGAAACATGGCCGAGCACTCCAGAATAGGACAGGGCTCCAGCTGTGCATATTATTTCTTTGGGTGGCTTTCTCAAAGAAACATTTTGCTGCTCTATATATTTTTTCTTGAGATACGTCAATGAACGACGAATGAGTAGGTAGGGATGTTGACGATGATGACACCACACGTTTATTTTAAATTTATATATAAAATGCAGTTAAGAGGATCCACCCACCCACGTTTTCCTTCCCTTTTGCTTCCAACGTGTGAAGTTAAAAAAGTGCTTTGGTTTCCAAGGGTACGGCGTAGTACCAGCTGCTGTGTCAGCATAAATAATCTTCGCCTTCTTGGCTTTTCCTGTTTTTTCTCTATTCTGCTGCAGCAGAAATGCGGAAAATATGCAAAAAAGGAAGAGCTTTTCCCGTATTCCGATGATGGTGCAGTCAGTGCAGTGTGATATGTACGTAGAGAAATGTGTGGTCAACCATAAATATTATCATACTTTTTTGCTTTAGATGAATGTCAAGACAACCGTGAAGAATGAGAGGAGCTGTTCTAGGGATAGGTAGGCTGGCAGCCAAATATGGACCTACTACTCCAAAACAGTTGGTTTATATTGCGAGCCCATATACATCGTTTGCAGTTTTATGAAGACACTGTTCATCAAAGTATCATTGCATTGCCATTCGCATTCAATTCACTTTTGCTTCTAAAGTGAACTATAAAGATGTGCATGCGATTACGAGTTGAAATATATGCTGTGTATTATAGTACATATTTTTTATTCAATTGGAGTCTAGCCCATTTATTTGTCAGCAGCAGCAGCGAAAATGGAATATTAATCCAAAAGGAAACTAGAACACCGGAAAAGATTGAGAGCAAAATCAAAAAAATGTTAGCAAAATATAAGGGATTTCCTTACAAAGTTATTACTAGAAACTTAGTGAAAGGGGGCTAAAACAAATATTTTAATGTACTTGACGCAGAATGTTCCATGAAAAACATTCATCGATTGTTGTTTAACATTCGATTTAGTTGTTTATGATAGTATTACAATTTTGTAGTATTTGACATAGTTTCTGTTGGGATTTAATTATTATATCATTTTCATGTATTTTGTATTTCTTTATTTTATTCATATTTGAAAGTACCCACATATTTGAAAGTACCCACATATTTGGAAGTACCCACATATTTGAAAGTACCCACATATTTGAAAGTACCCACATATTTGTAATGTACCCACTAATTGAAAAGTACCCACTAATTCATAAGTACCCACTAATTTATAAATACCCACTATTTCATGTACGAGAAAAGCAATGCACTTCTCTCTCGTTTTCTTTGTTGCAACAAGCAAGTTCAGTTCTTTCTAGAAGCTTGCGCTTGCATTTCGTTATATTATGTATTCTGTGTTAAGCTGTAAAACTATGTACGTACCTATGTATCTTTCTGTGTACTATTTTTGTCCGTTATCATTTATTGCACTCGCCTTCAGCGAAGTGACTTGTACTTTTGTTCTCTTCTCATTATCATACTTCTTCTGTCACTCTTACTCTCAACTTGCCGAGAAGTAATTTCTGTTAACTTTTGTGCGAGCAAAGCTCAATTATTAATTATTGCGTTCGTTGAATAAAGTTAATTAAATTCAACTATTAATTGTCTCCTGGTAGTTTATGCTGCCTGTTTTATTTTAACACTAATTATCCAGCTTTATACTTTTAATAATTATTTTTCGCCGATAGTTTATGCTATCAAAGTGCACGGTCATCATCACCTCCGATCATAAAGTACACGCATTTATTTTGCGACGAGAACACTGAAGACGGTTAGTTTTCCTTAGTTTTCAACAGTTTCTTTTTCAACATTAACCTAATTACCACACCCGACTTCATTTTCACTGTATATAGGTAACTACGATACAATCTACCAAACATTGCTTACGATAATTACTTTTAAACGACACATGATTGAAGCATTTATGGTGCTGTTTTGTTTGCAATAGGCTACTTGACATAAACTGTAAAAGCGACAACAAAAAATCTAATCAATTTCTGCCGTCCCATTGAACTTTAACTTCATTTGCAAGCAATTTATGTATAAAGTACTAACCAGTAAATATTCACCTTGCACCTACATCAATCTTAATCGTGTTCCTACTTGAATCAAGACATTATTAATTAGTGGGCAGAATATACCTTCAATCCTATTTCATGCCAACTCTATACTGTTTCCGATTATTAAACAAGTGTTCTTATCACGCAATCTTTACACCTGTATTTTAGTCAAGCGTCTTTCTAATTTTAATTAAATTCCACCGCTCAAAAGAGACGATTGTTCCAAAACACATGCATAACTAATGACTAATTCCATCTTTATACCACACCACATGTGCAGGTTTTAGACCGAAAAACTGATCACTATCCCCTACTTTACGCATTATGTACATATATACCTAGTTGCCGTTTTAATGCACGCTATGCACATACCGAGCATAAAAAATTACATTTGTATTTTTATTACTGCCCCCGCTCAACAAGCAAAATCGCAAAGTCACAGAGGACAATAATAACCCAACTAATTAGAACCAAAAGCTACCAACTACAAGTCTGGACTGGCAACGTGCAACCATAAATAGGTATTTTAATAGTCACCAAGTTCAGTACAGTCAAAACGAACACACTTATTCTTTTTACTCGGTCGTTCCCTCCACTTCCTTTTATTGCCCTTCAGCGATAAAAATATCCAGTCAATCTTTGTCACCCGCAATAGTAAAAATAATAATAATAATGTGCCTAATTGAATTTCCCCCAGAAAAAAACCACCACACCAGAAGAACCACATAATAACAGCCAAAAAAGCCAACTTAGATCATTGTATTACCGCGATAAACATAAAAAAGTATATATCCACCCATGTTACATAACAAGCAGCAGATTTTTTTCCCTTTTTACAAGTTGCACGTGCCACTACCACAAAACCGAACAAGAAGAAGAAGAGAATCGCCACATTTTAAGCAAAATTTATTGTCCTTCTTCTCCGGGCCCCACATGCCCATATAAATTAACAATGAAAATCAAAACCATTTTAGAATGGCTTTTTTAGTACTGTGAACTTTTTCACTATTTTTTTCCTCTCAAAAAATTACTGAAAAAAATGAAACAAAGTGTGGCTGTGAAACGCAACGTGTGTG
Organism: Sinella curviseta; assembly: GCA_004115045.4. Lineage (NCBI taxonomy): Eukaryota > Metazoa > Arthropoda > Collembola > Entomobryomorpha > Entomobryidae > Sinella > Sinella curviseta. The sequence continues at coordinate 33,041,758 of CM023199.3, read as the reverse complement.
TGGGAAAAGAGGGTGAAACTATGTACAACGTATACCCTCAAAAAATAGTGAATTTAAGCGGAAAAGAGAGAATTCATAGAGGCAAGTTAGGTATCAAGGTTCATTCTCTTCTTCTTTTTTTGCTTTTCCCGAATGAACCTTTTTCTCCTTTTTGAGCTTTTCCCTTTTCATTTCCATTTTCTCATTTTATTGGCCATTAGAGCGCATTATCATGATGATGATGACTAGGACGACGAGGGAATCAAATCAAAAATTTCCAGCAGAAAGAAAGAGAAACTGTGAGAGAGGAAAGTAAAAAAAAGTAGTGAAGCGGAGAGTGGAAGAGCTGAGGTTGAAGGAGAATAAGAGAAAAAGCTTAATTGTCTGGAAATTTGGATTACAGCACAGGACGACGACGACGATGATGTCAACGAATAAAAGACGAAGTGTAGCAAAGTAGTAGCAACGACGATGGTCTTCCTCTTTCTCGTTGAAAAGTATGTATGGAGACCTTTTCAGAAGAAGAGAAAGGGTCTCTTTATTTAATAATGGGAAGAGTGTGAACGACATACAATATTACCGCTACTACATACAGCAGGGCCTAATATTTATATACATGCTTACCTGAACTGCGTCATATTATGGCCCGTTCCTTCTTCTTCTTCTTCAGATTCCACTGGGCTGATTTTTTTTACATGGTAGAATTTTCAAATAAAAAAATTATAAGGGAAAATGCACATCATGAAAGGAAAGATGAGAGGTAAAGAGTGCATTGGAGAGGACGCTGAATGGGAATGGCCGCAATAACCGTTTTCCAACGTCCACTTTAAGAAAGCTGCTTTATGATGTGCCCTTTCAAGAGGAAAGGAAGAAAGATGGAAAAGGCTGCAAGGAAAGTGAAAATGTTGACTTTTTTGTAGATGCTGTATGACGTGAATGAATAGCTATGCAATGCAGATAATAATATGTAGGACAATTTTTAGAAATTCCGATACTTAGATAGTTTTTCTTGAAATGTACAAACACTTTTACTGACGGAAAATGTCACTGCACTTGTGTATTGCAACAATCTGACGTGGGTAATAGGGAAAATCGTTGAAAAGTTTCAACTTAATTTGATGAATTTTCTGGGCTGAAAAATGATTTTTGTTTCAATTTTATAAGTAATCGAATTCAGTGGAATTGTTGAATTGTTTATGAATAGGTATATGGATTTTATTGAAAAACTTAAAAATAAGAATATAAGTATATGTTGTACAGAGAAAGAGAGAGAGGTTTCTCTACTTACTTGACATTGACAATCAAGATTGAAAAAAAAGTTTAAGAAAAGAACTATATACAGTTACGTTTAAACCTGATCTGTTAAAAAGGGTGTGTCGGTTAAGACAGCGATATATAGGTACATGCTAATATATTTTATATTACTAACAGTTTGAGTAGATACTGTAAAAAGTGTCAAATTTTGAATTGAATTGGACATTTTCTGGACCGACATCCAATTTGTTAACAATGACAAGCGGGTGTACCTTCTGAAACAAGGCAAGCAAGGTCAAACACGGGAAAAAGACAAAGTGATCTTTCCCTTTTTTTAAATGTCCAACAAGTTGAGCGTTAATAACAGAAAATCCATTTTTTCTCTCAGAAGCAGCAGCAGCAGCAAACCATATCCTTTTCTATTCCTCCCTTTTCTTCCGGGCTGTTCAACAAGCAGTAACAGCAGAAGCAGAGCTTCAAAAAAGAGAATAAAATATTTTTTGAATGAAAGGTTTCCTTTTTCTCCCTTGTTCTTCTCTGAGAAAATGGTTGACTGGTGAGTGAAAAGTGAGACGAAGCGAAAGAGGAGAGAATAAAAGAATGAAAAAGGGAAGAATAATAAGTGTAGTGGCATCAGCGGAAAGATAATATTACGGTTTTATTCCTTTCCTGTAGTAAAAGAATCGGAATTCGGAGGGTTGACAGGACAGATTTTGATACATACAATAGGCGAGAGAAACGCAGGGGATCGTGGTGAAAGGGGTGAACAAAAAATGTGGACGTGTTTTTTTCTGTTGTTATTTTACACTGTACCTGTCATGCATACTTAGGTATTGTGAAAATGATAAGAAGGGGAGGTTTTCATGGGGCCGGAGAAGAAGGGAAAGAAGGGAAATAAACTACTGTTTTAAAAAGCTCTGGAATTTGATTAAGTTAAAAGAATTTTTCGATTTGTGATTCATTTAAAGCTAGCAATCAATAGTTGGAGTTTTTAAACGTGTCTGTTAGACAACTGGTCAATTGGTCAGTCACACTGATTTAGTGTTAAGAGATTAACAGGTAATGTGTTATTTAAAAAGTGTTAATTTGGCAAGCGTCGAAGAATGAGAAACTCACTTTTTGTTTCCTCCCCATGTGCTTTCGCTTATACAACAGTTCAAATGAGAAACTTTTGTTAAATGCTAATTAAATACTTCACTTAACTGTATTAATTCCTAACTACCAATTATAAGTACCTGGCTTGTGAATTGTTTCTTTAAAGTCAAGAGTGGACACTTAATGGGCAATATAATATTTTGTTATTTAATTACTTTGCAAAATATTTTATACGGTGATTGGTAGACAATAATGATAATTTTCTCAAGAGATGTTATGAAAGAGAACTAGAAGGTGAATATGGTAGATTATTTATTTGTAGAATGATAGGTACGGCATAGAACATAACAACAAAATAAATGGCCTTGTTTTCCGGTTGGTTGCTTCTGAGAAGTTTCTGGGTCAGTGCTTCATTTATATCACTCAATTCAATAGAACAGAGCAAGAAAACTTTGTACAAGAAAATAATTTAATGCAGTCACTCCCATTGTCATCCTCATCACCATCATCACCTCTTCATGTCATCCGCCCATTGCCCACTACTAGCCCCATTTTACTAACATGAGAGTATCTCCAAAAGTTAAGAAGCACTTTCCTCCGTCCATTATTCTCTCATCCAGGTCTTTTGTATTATGCTGTTGCTATTAATATTAAGCCAAAGAATAAGACGACGACTTGAAGAAGGAGAACAAAACAAGAGCATTATTTTATCAGCAAGAAGATTACGATCTGTCCAAAACATAATCTCATCATCTTCATCATCACAACAGCCATCATCATCAGAGAAACAAGAACAATTACAAGAGAACAACAAACAAACAAATCAACTTAACTTAACACGGTCATCTTTGTCCATAAAATACATAGCTCAACATAATACAAAAGCGGTTGTGCTGCACTCAATTGTTAAAGCGAGAGTGTATCAAGGTAGCGCGAGATGGACAATACGTTTAAACATAGTTGCCTTAGCTAGTCTTCAGTTCTCTAAAGAATTTGCCATTGAAAAAATATGGAATGGGCAATATTGGCAACCAAGAAACCTTTTGAATCGCTTCATCATATTTAATATGAAAGTTGTAATGTCTGAAAATTGAAGAAGAAAATCGTTCTGGAGACAAACGGACAAATCAAAGGAAATCCAAACGGTCCTCTAGGCTTGTATTTTTCTAAGCGTCATGTCGCCTCCCTTTATTTTCCCATTCTCTCAGAGAATCCGCACTCTTTCTCTTTCCAGAGAAGTAGTAAGCAGTCTCAATCTCAACTCACGAAACTTGTAATAAATTTAAGTGAAAAGCTATAGGAGGAAGAAAGAAAGAAAAGATAAAAGTGAAAGGCAACCGTGTGAAAAAGAGAACATGTCCAGTGAAGCGCACCAGAATAATATGCATATTATCATCATCAACAATCAAAGTTTTCATCAAATTTATTATATGTTCATGCCATACCACACACCACCACCACAGCACTACTGTTCGCCCACACGATAATAATGACACTCCATTCCTCCTCCTCCTTCTACTTTCTTTCTTTTCCTTTTCAACAGCTTTATTCCAAAACTTTCCCAGTTGAGTTTAGTCAGAAATTTTCGTTGTAGCAACAGCAGCAGCGGCAGCAGTGCATAATATATTCTTGTTCTAAAAGAAACCCTGCTTGCTCGTCATCTGTTATCAAATTATAACGAGGACAATGATGATAGCAATAATGACTATTATTTGTACTCCCAGCCATTCATCTCCAGTGGACCATTCATAATAAAAAAGGACTCGAGGTATTCTCCCACTATTCACTTGACTAAATAAGATTTTCATTTGCGTAGTCATCCCTTACTCCTTTACATGCATGGTTGGGAACATAATAAAAAAGCAAGTAATCTGACCGTTAGTTGAAAATTACTGGGTGGTCTTGGAGAAGGAAGCGAAAAAAGTTTTTGAAAAGGATCAAGTGGTGTGGTTGGTGTGATGAAGAAAGCGGAGAGTGGAAAGGGTGTGTAGTAGGTAGAAATCTGCATGAGAAGATGGCGTGTTTTCCACTGCTGGAACTCTGGCAGAAGAAAACTGGAAGACTTGCAAAGTTTGTCTCTTCCTCCTCCTCTTCTTCTTCTCCAGTCAAGTGAATGATTTTAGAGAGAGGAAGCTTGTCAACAAATTTGTTTTGCATTCTCAACAAGAAAATTTTCTTTTTAAAAGTGAAAAGTGACTCTACATGGTCCCACTGGTGTGTTCTGCTCTGTACATGGTCTTGAGAGGGAAACGAGGAATAATAATTTGCTCTCTACTACCGAAAGGAGAGAGAGCAGAAGAGTCACATGGGTACAAAGTTGACTGTCAAAGTTTCTCTGTAGGAGGGAACCTAGCAGAGGACTGTAGAACGGGCAAGTCGCTAGAAACTACAAACGTTATGGCATGCATGGTAGCTTGACTTTGCAAAGTTTAACAAAAAAAGTCCGAAAGTCCTGTTCGGCAACAATATAGAATATACTATATTAAATACGTTAGTGTGTATATATTTTATAGTGTAACATGGAAACCACGGCTCCTGTTCTTTATCCACGAGAAAAGAGATTCAAGTTATGTAAGGCATAATACAACGAATATTGAATATAAATTCATCGTGTACGTTCAGGTACAAGAGTTTGTAATAATTTGTATCTAAAACTAGTAGAAACTCTGGAACTGTAGATTGAGAAAATATTATTTAAAATCCATATATTCCCAAAGCACAAACATGCTTAACATATTGTTTTTATATCCATATACAACCTATTGATGTATAATGCTCTCATATAACTTTCATTCAACGCAGCAGTACATCGGTTACCAATTTTTTACAGTAAGCTATCCAACGATCCCACGGTTAAGCGATTCTTCACCTATTACTATCATTATGCGAGAATAATACAACTTTATCACCGCACCAAAATAACTTATAATTTAAAGGTACCTATATGAGCGTAATAAATATGCAAACTCCTCTCCAGATTTATAGCCGTGCTATTCGTCTCGAAATATATACCTATAAGCCTCCAGTTCCAGTTTTGTTCGTCGCGATGATCTCTGCACCTTGTCCGATAACTTTAAACTTGGATAGTACTCTTTACTCTCTGCATCGCGTACAAGGTCTCTTTCTATTTTCTTCCTTTTCCTATTTTGCTTGTATACTATACATAGGTATACATGAACATGAACTGTAGCGTATACCTCTCCCTTAAATAATATACAGTTTCAAGGAAAACGCAACTTGACTTCTTTCTGGCAATAATAATAATATCGCCATTTCTTCATCTCACTCTCTTTTTTCCTCTTCTTCTCTCTCGATGTAGTCACCAAAGCTTACTTCCTGGTTTTGAAATCCTTTCAGAAAATCAGCCAACTGCACATCCTTTATCTATTCTCCCTTCTCTCTTGTCAAGATTTACGGACTTTTGCCGAGTCTCCTTGAACCGTGTCCCTTATATTTCCTTACAAATCACTGCTGATACTTTAGCTTTAGACGACGACGAAGAAGAAAAGAGTTAAGTAACCAAAGCTGCTGCAGCAGTAGTAGTTTTACCCGATTTTATTACGACCACTTTCTACTCTTTTCTTTGTGCCCAGTAGTTGATAAGCCATTATACATTAAAGTTGTACTTCTACAGTGCGTCCTCCTGTGCTCTCCACTTTTCTGTAAAATGGAGAGAGAAACCGAAAGAATACAACTGTTACGACGACATGCCCAAAGTTACAAAATGAGGTGCTCCTCTGCCCGAGAAAGTTGTTTTTTCTTCTTCGGGAGCGCCTTGTGTGCTGCCAAGTTACTATAGTAGTTGTAACAGTAGCAATACAACATAAAATTGAGTAGGGCTCAGTAGACAGAACAGAGAGTTGAGTGGACTATATTATGGATTGCGAGTAGTTGAAAAACAGAAAACAGCAGCTTGCTTGGAAACTTGTTTTGCAGAAGTTGAGGAGGAAGAGTAAAAAACAAGATACAAAGTTATTTGAGAGAGAAACACAACATAACAACTGAAAGATAGGCTTCCTCTGCATATTAAGTAGGTGGAGGGATGGGGAAACGAGCTGGTATGGAAAAAGAAGGGTTGCTGCCTGGGAGAAAGAAGGCTGTGGTGGTCTGGATTGAAGATGTCAAATTATGTTCAGATTTAAGGAAACTTTAACATGCAACAATATGCCTAGGTTATATAATGTATTACCTATACTATATAGACATAATCTGACGACTTGTAATTTTGTTAATTTATTATAACAAAAGGTGTACATTGTTCATCCGGAAAGTATGTATTTCACATGGAAATGATAAGTGTTTTCTAAACACTGCTACTATTTTTTTAACCCTGTTCTCTGCATCAACAGCCGCTACCATCACCACTGCCGCCACCACAGCATATCTTAGCTGTTTCTAGTTTTATATTTTGTTGTTTGATATATTTTGAATAATATTAAGGTTTTCAGCTAAATAAGCACTTCTTATTTCCTCACAGTGAGCAAACAAGAGGAGAAAATCTTGTCAATAATATACTAAATCTTCAAGTCGAGCTATTCCTCTTCTCTCACATCAGTCAGTCAATTCAGCCAGTTATAAAACAGTTTATATATGCAGAACCACAAGATATTATATAATGGAATTTTACGGTAATTTTCATTCAAACACATGGAGTCCACTTCATTCTTCTTTCTCCATCGAAGAAAACAACACCAGAAAGTTTTTCCTCCAGAGAGAAGAAAGCCAACAAGCCACTGAGACTGCACTGGTGCTGTTAGAACAGCAACAAGAAATTCTTCATTCTTCTTCTGCTTTATCATCATCACTTCCCTACTACTACCTCCTCCACTTGTTTTTCACTTTCGTGGCTTGTTGGTTTTCTTATGCTAATCCTGCCCTCATCTTTATGATCATCACCAACAGCGCTTATAATCAGCATTACAATCAACCCTCCTATCATCTCTCAATTTTCCGTCATCTTCACCGTCATCATCATCAAGTTAACACTGCTGCTTGTTCTTCATTTTCGTCAAGAACAACTTTTCTCCTTGTCTTCACGTCATGTCCATTCCTCAGCTTCAACTTTCTTATTTTCATGCAAAACCCAAAATTCTTCGTGAACAACAAGAACAAGAAAATCTCTCCAGAGACTGTATACTCTACAGATTTTATGCTTCTGTTACTCATTTTCACTCTTACAAGGAGTCATTTTTAGGCGGAGGCTGATTTGAGGGTAACCAGAGTGAGAGGATAAAACTAGACCTTATTGAATATAAATGAGTAATTAAATTGAATGCTAAAGTAAAAAATGACACACACGCACTATCCTCAAAAATCATCAGATGATATCCTATCGCATTGCATTTTCAATTACTTCCGTTAAAGGTTACCGGGAAATAGTATTTATTATTCACATAAATGGAACTGCTACCTCGAAAGATTTCCTTGTAAGAAAGAAGAGAAAATTCAATCAAAAACAACTCAACTTGCATAAAATGCCTTGTGTTTTTCCATGTTGTTAAACTTTAAACACAAGTCTGCCTCTCTCGTTCAAGAATAATATAGTGTCGAGGACACGGGAAGGATGGAGAGGAAATTTTAGTAAATTATTTTCTTGAGCAAGCACCAGAAGCAGACAAACAAACAGTGGGAGAAGCAGATGCATACGGGAAGGTTATTAAAATGGGATAATGTGATGATGATGACGATGTTGATTATTATAGCGATGATGATGAGGATGATAGGGGATCATGTTCATGACATGAGATGAGAAGAGAATGGCGATTATTAAGATGGAGATTTTAAGATTATCTCTTTCTTCGCTGATAAACTGCATGTGTTACAAGTAGTTCTTGAGATGAAGGTCTTGATCCAGAACTCTTCATCTGGAACAAGTGCTGTTGGTGATAGTGTGATGAATCCATAAGGATTTTATACCGCCTTGAGAAACTCAAGTTTAGAAATTGCTGAGAAAAGATGATATGATGATGATTATGTGAAGTCAAATGGTTTCCAAACCAAATAGGAAATCTTCATACCGTTTTGCACTATTAAACATTCAAGTTTCTTGGAAATTCGGTCTACAAATTAAGCATTATATTAGAACGGATGAAAATGGCACAAATTCAAGTGAAAAGTTTATATCTGAAGTTGATGCTGTAGTTCCCTTATTTAATGAAATGTGTCGGAAAATTGAATAATAATTACTACATGATTCCTTCCTCAAATGATAAAAGCATTCTTTGAACAACAGCGTTCCAATGATTTATAATTGATTTTACTCACTTTCAAACAGACAATTATGTAAATTCCTAACAATTTGTCTCTACTTCCGGGTCCAGAGTGACTGATTTGATTTCAAGGGTTGTATTATTTTTGTCATCTTCAGAACTTGAAAAGTTAAACTTGAAGAAATTGTTGCTGACATGAAACGTGATCCTCCTATTGTCTGATTTAATTAAAAACTATCTACTTTAAAATAATTTGAAAGCACTGTACAACCAACTTACCTACATATATTTTTCGTAACTTTTATCCACTTTATTGAATACTTTATTATGTTTTATTGCTCTTTCAGACTTCATAAAGAGATTTCGCAATTTCCCTTTTGACCTCTCACTTTGTACTCCTCCATCTGAAAACATGTCCTTCAGACAGAGTATCATCAGACATACATATCTACACCGGTAACTGAACTCTTTCTTTTACACTTGTGCTATCTTTCGAGAGAAAAAGTTTTTTTTCCTTCACTTCCCCAATTCTATTTTACTTAGACCCTTCAATTTTATTATTGAATATAAATATCATGTTCAAAGTATCAGCTTGTTCATGGAGATGATGAACAAGCTTCTTTTCTCCTTTTCACTTTGTTCCAATTTTTCAACAACTTACAAGTTTTTTTTGTAGTAAAGAAGAAAGTACTACTAGAAAAATTACACATATTTTGACTTTCACTTTCCACTTTACTCACTAATCTTATTTTCCATAATTTACTATGAGAAAATAAAAAGTGAAGTTGTATCAACTACAAATTATTGTGTCCAGACTTGCAAAGTCTTTTATTGATACCAGGAATTTTGCTGATTTTTCTACTGCATAAACTCAACTCATATAGTTCTACCGAAAACTACGAGTTCCGTACCTTATCCAATAATATCCGGAAATACTAGCTTATGACCTGAAAAATGTTGTTTAGTTAGGCTGACTTAGCAAAGAACAATAACATTTTATCTTGCTTTTTTCAATATTTTTTTTTCGTTGACTGTGCATATGAGTTCTTTTAACTTTTCCCGGGCAATCAGAAATTACATATTGATATTCCACATAAGCCATCTATATCATTATTACAACACACCTGCTTTCATAATATGATAATCACTCAGTTATTCAACATGCATTACATGTATCTTTGGATCATATAAGGTGTGCACAACTTGCTGTTATAAAACTACACCATACGGCGTCTTTACTTTTTCTTCACGTTATGTCATCAGTTCAGCACTTTTCAGTATTTTCTTTTTCTTCTCATCTTATCTCAAAGCATAATATTATTCTTCTGACGTGTGTAATGTTACGAACTATTTATCTCATCTTTCCAATGGCAAACTCTGGCCTACCTCACACATGACTTTGAACTTGACTTGTGGTTTGAAAATATGCTGATAATTTTGAACTTGCAATCGGATGAATTTAATCGTACTCCACATTGATTGACATTTTAAGCCACGCATTACATATTACATTCTATATTTTTTTCAGTTGTAGCAACGGCAAGTTCGTAAACACCATCCCATTACATCCACTCGACAAAGTGAAATAAACTTCCATTTCTCGCCCACCAGTCCATGACTGTATTTAAAGGCAGTCATGTACATACATAGGATGGCATAGAAAAGGTTTTTACTTGTACCATCACTTCATGATCAAGCTGTTGTTAGGAGATAATATGCAGAGACAAGTCCCCAAAGAGAAAGTTAAGCCAAGCCAACCAGAAGCAGAAACGAAAAAATATAAGTTCACGCTTGGTTTTTTTTATTTTCTCTTGGATGGAACAGGCCAGTGCTATTTCTATATCCCCATCATCATGGCCACCACCTCTATTGCCCGGTCCTGTATAATATTGCTGGACCATAACATGTTGTAGTAGCCCCGTCTCCGTTTTTCCCACGTCTTGTCCCACCAGGGAGAAAATGAGCTCAAGAGTCAGGAGAAAGTTTCAAGCAGAGGAAGAAGAATAACTGCATGGAGAAAAAAAACTTTTCTTATTTTCTTTCGCAGTAGTAGAACTGCTAGTGCTCCTCTTACATAATTTTCAATGGGAGCAAATAGCCAGTTAATAATATTCAAGCATGTGTGAGGAGAAGTATAAAAAGAAGAAAATGTTTGGGAGAATGTGTCCATTTGAGTCTTGTAGAGAGGAAGTAAGGCAAAGAAGGAGTTTTTTTGAGTTGGTACCTGAAGAAGCAGAGGAGATGATGCGATGAGGAACATGGCGTAATAGACCTCTGGATCCCGTAAACAATATTTCATTAAACTTATTTTACTCAAGGAGGAGAAGCAGAAGAAGAAAAGGAGTCCTCTGGAGTTCTCTCGTTGGGCAATGCATCAGATGTTTCGGCAAGTTTTGTTTCCATGTCCTGTACACCGTACCTCTTTCTTCCTCCCGTGAACACAGTCCAAGGAATAAAAAAAAAGTTTTGTGGAGATGCCCAGGAAAAAGAAAGAAGAAGAGAACATGATGATCGTCATCTTTTTTGGTGTGTTGCTCCTGCTTTTCTTTAGAGATGGGAAAAGGAAATGGAAAAATGGAAAGGGGAACAAAAAGTGAAGAGAAAGAGAGAGAAAAATGGATTAAGCAAAGCATGAACGAGATAAAAAGTCAAAGGGAATAAGTGAGAGATGGCGAGAAAAGAGGGAAAATGGGAGAAATTGAGGATGGATGGGGAAAGTGGAAAAGAAAAAAAACGAGTGGCTCGAATGTGATGATGATGGTGGCCGTTGTGATGTGTGGTTCTTGCATGGGTAGGTTGTATGCTTTGGAGGCAGTAAAGATGACGCTTCTGCGGTGTCAGCATATTTTTTTCTCGGGAGTGAATTTGATGAGTAGTCAGTCACAAGATTAGCAAAACTCAAGATCATTGCCATTTAAAAGACTGAAATACGACTGTATAATATGCTATTTTCAAGATTTTTCTGTTTGAACCAAATCGTGCAAAATATGACGTATTGTTTTCAATAAAATACTAATGAAACCTGAAGCTTCACCAAAGAAAGTTCTTAATTGCTTTGTTTAAAAGAGTGTTCTAGAAATGTGGGCCATATCTCTAAATACGCTCTACATATATCCGTCCCTATTTACAAAAGGCGTAACGAATTCATTTTTTAAATGTAATACTTGCGTTTTGTTGCTTCCATGGTCTATACGTATTGTCTTTTCGAGCATGGATACTTAAGGGTTAAGTTTTCTATTTTTACAACAGTATGAAATTTCATTTACTTTTTATACATACAAATATGCTGTATTGCGCTTTCCTGTTTCTATATTATGGATTTTATGTACTTATTCTTGAGAAACTAAAGTACACTACTTTAACTACTAAAAGTAAAATTGGTAGTGAAAGTAGACCAAAGTGACGGTTTGCTGTTGTTCTTTTGTTTTGTCATCACGAGAAATGATAAAAATAACATATAACACAAGAGCCATCGCCATCAACGAAAACAAATAACCTTGTTTTTGGTAACAAAAAAACTGGAATACATACAGTTTTTATTTAAAAACTTCAACTTCTTTTTAGAAACTTGTTGTGTTTTAAAAGGAAAAGTTGCTGATGATACGAAGAGTTTTTGGCTTCACCATTACTATTCAACATTCGACTTTTTGTACATAGTTTGAAGCATGTCCTTCAACAGTAAAATGTCAGCGTTAGGTACTTTTTTATATATTTTATTTTTTGTAGATATTCTCTCCTTTTTAAGTCTCAGTTGACAGATAAAAGGGTAGAATAGGGGGAAAAGTCACAGAGGGAGGCAATTTGATAAAAAAGGAAGACAAATTTTTTTACAATAATATTTTTGGTATATGTATTTTATTCTGAAAGTAAAACTGGATTTGAGTCAATCTCCCGCCCCAACTCAACATGGACATTTTATATAAACTTCTATAATAGGTATCTATAAAAGACAACCATCGGACATGGCAATGACGTCGATGATAAAACAGATAACAGATATAACTTGTTGTTTTAGGATAGGAAATATTATCGTTCCCACGATTCAAGTTGTGGAAAAATGGTGATTCCTTCCTTCCAAAGAGTCCAAAATTGCAATTGCAGTTGGGATTGTTTCACTTGAATATGTAGAACCACTTTAAGGAGGAATTTGATTTTTTACATTATGTTTAACCTTGGATCTTTTGCTGTATAGATTGCCACAGTTCAAAAAAGTTATATTAGATACTTCTACATTCTTTATTTGTTTTGTGGATGAGATAAGACCAAAAAAGATAGGAGAAGAGAGATTCTAAGGAAAAGGTTTCCCGGAGAAGCAAGTTGATTAAAAGGGAACATTTCCAAACTTTGTGATATCACGTTATAAAAATATGCAGTTCTACTCAACTGTTCTTTTAAATGTCATCGCCAATGTCTTAGATGCTTCTTTTCTCTGATATTACGTGGCAACGAAATACAACTGTGGTTACACAAATTGTGTAGATAAACCTAAATGGGTTTACCAAGAAATTTAATCATGTCCTTCTCGTTGACTGATTACTCACCGCAGTCTGTCAAATGATTTGTTGTATCTGTGGGCTCGGAACATAATAGCATTTTAAAAATAGAAACATTTGGTTACACTATAGGTCTATAGTGTAAATAACGTTGTGTATTTAATTTTCGATTATATATTATAATGTGAGTGAATAGCTTATAGCTTATTTTCAGGGTCACATTTGTGCGTAGAACCAACGTACACTGTTTTCAATTCTTAATTGAGTTACTGCATTTATAAATAATGAGCAAATTTGCAATAATTTGCAAATAATGAGTATGCACATAAACATTATGCGTTGCCATTTTTCAATAGATAATAAATATACACAACGAGTAATTACAGTTCCACATTACATTATAGACAAAACCGAAGTTCAAAAAAGAATTTGCATTTATCAATATTTGCACTGCTAAGTTTTCTGTCCTTTAAGGTATTAACTGAAATTGCCCACACATTCGGTAGTCAGTACTCTAAACATTGTTTTATTTTATGATCCCTTTGGTCAATGAAAAAAATCGTGAGTCTGTAAGTCACAAGCAATATTTCAAATCATGTTAAATAATTTTTTTTTGGCATGAACTGTTCTAGAAAACATGGTTTTGTTCTTCACATGTATGATGTATGATATTCAGAACTACATTATATGTTACAAATAATATTAGAATGTCTTAAATAAACATATTAGAATACGTAGACCAATGTTACACTTGTACGAATGGACATGTTACATACGAACGCACTCCAAAAGGTTTGTCTGTTTTATTTTCATGTTTTTGATTTTACCAAGTCATCATATTGGATTTTCCCACCATTGTTACCCCATAAATAAGTACTTCGCCACAATAATATTACGGCAAGGAATGCAAAAAATTTTCATATATGTATTTACATTCAGCAAACAATTTCCACAAAGCAAAATTGTATATGAACCCAACAAAATGTAATATGTACTCATACAGAGAGCGATCAAAAACGAACCAATACTGCAAAGCAAAGTATACAGTAGAGAAAATAAAAGAATGTTGTGCTTTCCCCCAAAAGGTAAAGCGATTGAAAATCTTCCTTTTTCTCTTTCTCCACTTTTATCAGCCATGATATTTGTTTGAATTGAAAGGTAGAAAAATAGAAATCCGATTTGCTTTTTTTGCGGCAAAAAAGAGAAAAAGATAAAGGGTGAGAATGAGGGAGAGAGAGATGGCATATTTTGATATTGAATATCTCAAATATTCCTCGCGGGTTAAAAAATGGGATGTTCTTGTGATTTTTACAGTGGCGGTGGCAACAGGGAAGGAGACAAAAATGCGTGCAATTTTCACCTGCGTTATTTCCTTCAAAACTGCCCTGATGTGCAAATTCTTCAGAGAAGATATTGCAATCCGGGAGTTTCCAACATTCCACATTTTCCTACCGAATTTCTCTGAAACTTAAAGTCTACCCTGAAACGTGTGTAGTCTACAAGTATGGAAACTTTCCAGACCCGTTCTCAAAATATTTTCTTTTTGTCTGCCTTTTGATCTTCTCCCAAGAAATCATTCCATCGAGCAACAACAGCGCAGCTCTAGTAGACAAAAATTGGAACACGGACACGGGACATCATGTAGAATAGCGTAATCATAAATGTCAATTGACACGAGCAAAGTAAATGGTGCCACTTTCCCCACCTTTTTTCCATTTCCTGCTGTGCAATTTTTATTCTCAATTCTCACGACGCGACTGAGGCGAGATGGCTGTTGTCACAGAGTTGGCACTAATGCCACTACTATTCATCCAACATGTATGTAGTAGTAGAAGAGATCCAATCCAAAATAGGTTTTCATCTTATCATCATCCTCCCCGTCACTATCGAAAAAAAGGTCTGTTGCATCTTTCCCACTTTCTCTTGCATGACAGGCAAGATTATTGCCTGGTTTGGATTTTTTTTTCTTTGGCTCCTCGTTGTTCCTTCTCGGAGGAACATCAGTGGGTGAGAAAGGAAGGAAAATGAGAAGAGCCAGCGCACTCCACACACACACACACTTAGAGTGAAAAAAATATTATAAGGATGAAGATGATGTACGAGCAAAATGACAAGCTGTACTAATGTATCCCTCTCTGCATCCGCCCTAAATGCTGGTAGCCTCACTTTTCCAGACACGACTTATTGGACAGATATATTTTATCATTGTGAAAAAAACAGCTGCTTTTTTCTGCTGGCTACATGCAAGGTTATGTGTGTGTGGGTGTCGAGTGAGAGAAAAAAAAAAACGATTTTAGTCGGGCGATGTGTATGAAGAGCTCAGGACGCCGCTTCTCTGCCACTAATCCAACTTTATGTCACATTTTTAAAGTGACAAATCTATCCATTCATCGAAGGCAAAAGGAAAAAAGATTGAGGCATTCAAGGAAAACCCCACGGGGAGTAAAACATACATTTGAGATGATGATGATGTGGTTTGGTTTTGGAGAGAAGGAAAAGCTGCTAATGGATGGGTGTTGAAGACTCGGGAAACTCGACGGGGTGTTGCTCCTGCTCCACCACAAGAGCAACTTATCATAAAAATGGTATCGTAATTGGGAGAACAAGTAAATAGTGTATAGTGTGGGAAAAATGTCTATAATAATTTCAGTATAACTATAGGAGTGGAAATTGCCTAATGTACATTTTCGAGACTGGTGGCAAAGTGTAATGAGTAATTTATTGCGTGTAGGGCTTAACGATATGCGGAATAAATTCCGATCCAAGTCAAATCACATCTATTGCCTATTTACGCATATACGATTTGGCGGTGACCTACCTTACATATTTTTAAGATTTTTTGCCATAAATGTATTTTTACATTTTTACTCAGCACGTTTAAAAATATACGGCGCAACTATGGTTGTTGCTACGATCAGTCGCAAACGATTTAATTTTAGGCGACATTTCAACCACATGAAAACCAAGGCTATCAAGGCTATGGAGGCATCTTTATCGGTTACACGAAATGACCTGACCACCAAAATAACAATGACAATTTCACTCCCATTTGCCCCAATTCTCCTTGCTACTGCCCTATCCCGTTTCCAAAACAATTTCTCTGTGTACATCCCGTGCCCAAACCTTTCTCGTTCTTTTCGCTGAATGTTCAATCACTGTCAAAAAGTGTCCGTCTTCTACCTTTCTCGTCCATCGCCCTATTCCTTCAATCTTCTCTACGTGTCTCCTCTTCTATTCCCTTTTGTGCGGCCGAAGAAAGATGATGACTCCATGAGTTGAGGGTGAACTGAGCCAATACATTTGCTGTTGCTGCCGCTTTCACTGTCATATTTTTTTCTCTCCCAGACCACCAGACTAAAAGCATAAAAAGGTGTCGAGCTCGAAAGTACACCATCGTCACGCCGCCACCAGTCACCAGTGCAGTATGAAGACGACAACATCAGTAATAATGTCTTCCCTTTTTTATCCTGCTGGCGTGGTGATCGAGGTGGTGACAATGCCGTGATGGTGCAAAAGAAAGATAGCAAAAAAGAAGCAGAGCAAGCCAGTCTCGAGGCAGATTCGACTGCATCTTCTTAAAAAAGCAAACGTGAAAGCAGCCATTCATCCTCCTCCACTCCTGCTGCCTGGCTTCTCTTTCCGTTTTCCCAGAAGGGCTCATGGTGGATGGCATGTCTTGTTCTCTCGCTCTTTTCTCACAATCAGCTCAGCTTTCTCTTTTCTTCGCTTTATGCTCTCTGTTTCTTTCAAGCACGCTACTTCACTTCACAGTGAGGATTTCCTTATGTGATGTGTGTGAGTGTGCACGGTGTAAAATGTAACAGGTGTGGGAAACGGTGTTTTTCTCCGAGATTAGAGCATAAATACTCCTTTAGCTCGTTTTCTGTCTTTTTCCCTCTCACTGTCTACGAAATGGTCTATATAAACTTACTACTCCACCAAGATGCCAACAAAATAGTGTATGGAAAATCCCTGAAATATTGTTAAGGGACTGAATATGGTGCCACACCAAGCTCATTCCGCTCTGTGGGGAAAACATGTAACCGAAAAAGGAAATATGGAGCAAAACCATATTCCCAGAAAAAATCGAATACCACACCGCACACGAAAAAAAACACGTATGGATTTGCAGAGGGAGATGCATACTATTTGCATAGATTTTTTTTTGCTACAAGAGAGGAATACGATTTTGCTGATCGTTTCGCAAAAATAATAGCCATGCAAAAATGCAAATCCTTCACTCTTCCCCGTGTATATATGCGGATTTTTGGCTCTCTTCCTATCAACACGGCTTATTTTCTACACACAGCTTTCACTTGTTTTGTTTGCATTTTTGGATGAAAATAAAATTTACATGGAACTCTTCCCTGCTCACAGCTAACGCTAAAAAACAAAAAGGCTATACGCTGTGTGCTGCTCCATGCTAGGCTCCTTGCCATCGCTGTTGCCGTGGATTTATAGATTGAATAAATGTCGATACACTGATCGGATCTGTATTTTTGGGGGCCATTCAATGGGAATGTATGTTTACGCAGGAATGAAAAACAATCTTATATGACCCTAGTTTTTAATGAAAGTTTCTTTTAAAGTGATGATGACGCAGTTTACGTATGACCTCGTTACTCTCTACAGGAATTCATTTTGGATAGTTTACATAGGCCGCCATCATCATCATCGCCTAGCGACAGCAGCACACTGGAATGTTTTCACTTTTGTTCTCTTCTGTTTTCCGCGTAGTGTTGAGCAAACAGAGATAATAAAACGGTGGCGGAGAAACAATGGAGGTGGACCAAGACCAACACACCATCACCACCGCCACCAAAAGTTATAAACGGAGTGAAGGTAGATTTACAGAGGATTTTATTATTGTATTCGGTTAAGATAAACATTATTAAAGGTTTCAGGAGATCATGACATGCCATGCATTTCGCCACTGCTACACACCACTTCTAGTACGGTATAGAGACGGAAATAGAATGGATTGAATGAATACTGTTCATCCACCGTGAACACTGAATAGTAAGAGCAGCAGCAGCAGCAGAGCAGTGGAACGAACGACCTTTTCAAACAGAAGACAAAAGCAGGAGCGGCAACATTGGAAGCTGTGTAGTCAGTTTTTGACGCTTTTGTGTTTGGGTAGTTTAGCAAATTGTTAATGCCCTATCCAGTAATCCAGTTCCCTTTGGTGTTGTCCTCTTGCTTGTCGTAGTAGTCCGTGTCCTGGCCTGTTTGGCCTGCTGCTGCTGCTAGGCTATAATTATAAAAGCCACATAAATTCCTAGAGAGACAAAGGTATATGAGATAACATTGTGTGAAATGAAGTTTTGCGAAAAATAATATAAGCGTGTAATAATAATAAGTATAAAGTTGGTTGCTGAGGAATAACGGCGAGAAAGAGGGAGGAGGAGGATCAGAGGTGGAGGGAGGATGGAGTAAACGAGCGAGACGAAAACCAAGCAGTTGGAATAAATGTGACAATGGGAGAAAGAGCAAAAGGGTAAAGAGTGGATGAGGATGAAGGCGAAGATGAGATGATGATGATGAGCAGGGAAAACAAGATTATTATTGTCACCGCTACAGATTAAGGGGGTGTTCATGACATATGTCAAAGACAACAAAGCAAACTGTCATTACATTTTGGAGAAATATGATTCTGCAATTCATAACACTATTTTTGTTAACATGGATACATAAATTGTAATTTGTATGAATGACCCCTACATGAATCCATTCACAAATGCAGGCATTCAATATACAAGCAATCACTATGGAAGGGAAAGTTGTCCATTGCTAGCGGCAAAACAACATTGGAAGAAAGGAGGATATAGTACACGGTGGAGTAGAAAGCATAAAACAAGTTGATAGCTTAGTTGGATGGGCAGAAGAAAAAGAAAATACCTAGTTAACTTTATGAGTAACTAACTATTTAGCTGCTTTTGTTTCTCCTTCTGATGCCTATTTTGGTAATACACAAACTGAAAATAATGAATCAATGAGTGACTAGTGACTATGTACAAAACAGCAGACGTGAGACGTGTAGGGGTTATCCAAGTATCAAGTCCCGGGGATCTATTAACTGGTCACCCGTTGACCTTTCTAAATATAACTACAAGCTATTTTCATTACAAAGACATGAGTCACTATTAATTTATTGGATTGAGCATGAACAACCCCTTAAACTGTTCCGTTGGTGGTTTCAGGTTTAGTTTGATTTCCCCCATAAATACATTTTGTATCCCTCGATGCATTCCACCAACCTTTTTTCTCCCTTTCACTTTCCAGCGTGGTGTGTGTGGTGGTGAGGAGCGCCGAGCAGTGAACAATGCACAGCTTTATGAACCTTCACAATTGCTCCCATTTTCTCTGCTCTGCACTCCCCGTCTCGTTAAATGTCTATTCATTCTTTTCCCACCACCATTGCTCCTATACTACCCACTAACCAGCTTTTCAAAGCTAAAGCCGCCTCTTTTCCTCCTTCTTCTTACTCAATAGCCATGGCCACCAGAAAGAAAGAAAGCAAACCGGACAGGATAAATGGTTCCCTTTCTCTTCTTTTCTTCCTCTCAGCCAGGAGCCAGAGCCAACTTCGCCACCGGACCGGACCAGAAGAAAGGTTGTGCAATGTAAGTGCTTCTATTCATTCAATTCATGCAATTCCCCCTTGTGCCCACCAAACCTAAAGCAGTTTTGATGATAACGCTGCTGTTGTTGCGGTAGTACGGTGGAACCGCAGTACCGTGCTGTTTCAGCGTTCTGTTTACTTTGGATCTCTAATCGGACCTGGAAATTCTCATTTACCTCCCGCGATTATACCAGTTTTATCACATTTTAAACGTTATTTTAACTTTATATCTTAATTTTTTTTTCAAAATTTGTTAGCAATTCGGAAGCGACATCAATTGGATTGGGAACATTTTCCAGATTCACATTTACCTTTTCGCCGTCGTATTTACTTCTTACTACTACTGCCATAAGGAAAGGACCATTTTCTATCTTAATCTATTTAATAGATTTCCTTACACAACAAGCCGACCGACGAACGAGTAAAAAAAGCGGAGAGAGAATTGTAGTGATTTTCTCCTATTAATCCACATCGCAGTTTAGTGGAACTAGCAGCACAGCAAACCAGGCTTAAAGATAAATGAGACGGACGTGGTTTACCAAAAAATTGCAACCTCGAAAATCTCCAGTTCTTCTGAGTCAACATAAAACTACGCGTTTCACACACACAACCTTTCTCTATCTATCTATCTATTTCCCTCTCTGCATTTTACATCTCTCTGTTTCCTGTAAATATGTACACATACAAGAAATTCTGCGTGACTCACCAAAAATGTGTTCATTTTCTTCCAGCTCACCTTGTATTTTGATATTCCTTTCAGTTTCCAAATGAAATAGATTTTTGCCAGAGGCGGCATTGGATTCCTGCTTCTTGTTCTCTTTTCTCCTTCTCGAGATTTTCTTCCCTGGAAAAAATCTTTCCTTCTTCTTTTTAAATAAACTAACAGTAATTGTAACCAACTCATAGAATCAGAGTCAGCAGTATCAACAACATCATCATCATCCGCACAACTCAGCGCACTTATTTTCTCCGAACACGTACATACACTTTCTCCCTATTTTCTCTTCTTCCATCTCTCTCTCTCATTCCCGCTTGTTCAATGTTTCTATTTTCATATTAATGCACTATTTATGTTGCTCCTTTTGTATCTTCAGTTCCGTCTAGTTTTCCACCTGAGCATTCATACCATATCTCCCATTTATAATATATTGAGCACTTTTTATAATAACTATATTCCCAACCAACATGAACAATCTGCCCAACTCCAATATTGTCGGTTTCAATCGAAACTTCTCAAAAGAAGCCCCCAAACTTCCGGGAATTTCCCCAACTCTGATACACGATTTTCCATGTCTACTTGTTCCAGACAATCATCTTATTTTTCACCGGCTCGTCCATTTTTACTCATCGATAATGCAATGCAGCAACAGCATGGCAAAAAATAAGCGGCGAATCTACCTTTCCTCGTTTTCCCTTTCTTCCCCATATTTTCCCATGCTACCATTTTTCTCCATTTCCATTCTTCTCTGATGAGTTTTCGCTCTTGTATTGTTAAAAAATATTATATATTATTCCAGTTTTACCGTTTCTCTCTCTCTCTCTCCCTCTCTTTAATATTATGCCCTTGGACTAGTAAAAGAAGAAAAATGTGATGACGACAACAAAAACAGCAGCACAGAACTCGGTCCCATTTATTTTTCTTTCTTCATCGCTTGTGCCTGCTCCTTTTTCAGTTAAATTGTTTTGATTGTTCGTCTCACAGGGAAGCATTCTTTTCTCTCCAGCTGCTGAGTCGGAGCCGTGGGAGCTGGAAAAATGAATGCATCATTACCAACGTAAAAACGGTAATAAAAGGAAGAGATGAAGCGTTGGCGTAATAATGTATAATTCAAAGCATTTATTCCGATTGCGATAGAGCAGAGTAGGAGAACAGGGACCGACAAACAACAACAATAAAAAATTATTCTGTTGTGATGAAGATGTGGTTCTTCATTGCGAAACATATGCTATTTTTGCTGCAGTTGCAGTATTCCGGTGGAAGGGTTTCTATAGAAATACACATGTTTGTCAAGGCATAAGAAAGCTTTAACAAAAAAATACTTATTCTACTTTTTGGTGAAAGTATGCGTGCGCTAAATATGCTGCTTCATCTTTTGCCTCAGGGGAATCAGGGCAACTTTTTCCACTACTGCCTGTCCGCTTGGTTGTTCCGGTGATGGGGCAGTGGGAGCTGGGGATACAAATTATGTAGGTTTATGGACGTAGGTCTCACAAGGAATTACACCAAGAGACATTATTATTATCATCGTTTCGCTCATATTCCCATTTCAATATTATTGTGTGGTTTGGCTATTGCGGTCCATGCGGTGTCATTTACAGTTGGTGTGGGAGTTCTGAATTCTGGGTTTATACTAGGTATAAATGTTTATGAGAATAGAGTAAATACCAATGTTGCATAAGAGAGGAGCAAGCAATAAAATAAGACGTAATTGTAGGGGGTTAGATATGATTACCATAATAATGCGGGGGAGAAAAAGAAAAGCATAAGTGATATTATATTTACGCTCGAAGTGTCGGAAATTGAATAACATGTGGGGAAATTACAATTAGTAAAATATTTTACATGAGATGTACCATCCTCCCTGACATTGAAGGGTTTTCTTAGTTTCTCAAACAATATGAAATAGAACATTGGATTTTCATTTCGAAATATTGTGTCGAAATGTACATACTTAATGAAAGATTCTAGTAGCAGGTCTTGTTAAATGGTTAGAAAATTTGAACGAATTCAGTTAAAGTTTGAACTAACAATCCTTTTACATCTCTATTACATAGATTGACAATAAGGAATTCTTGTAAGTTAAAAAATTTTAAATCGGGCATTTTTAATATAAACTAGATTTATATGTATGTCTTATCAGTGGTAAGTGTATGAAGTAACATAGGATTAAGGTTGCAACTATAATTACGCTAATGTTACTCACCTCACGTACATAAGTGTTGCAATAGACTCACGTGATATTATCACATTGGTAAAAACTACTGCATTTTTAACTGTGAAGATATGTTGTCTGGCATTACAGTGTTTTATGTATTGAAAACAAGTTTGTTGAACCCTTTTTCAAAAAATCGTAACTAAACTAAATCAGTTGAAGTTGTTTCGCCAGAAAAAATGTTCTTATCGTCGCAACAAACTTTGTGAGCTGTGACGAGTGACGACAATGGTATACCTACCAACGTATCACTGCGGGCTCTTTTATACGCACCATACCAAAATCACCTTTATAATTCGTAATACCAAATACCTTTTCTTTTCTTCTTTACTCTTTCGCATACTTCAATCCAATCCAACTTTCTTCCAAAAAGGTAACAAAAACAGCCCATAAAATTTCCCAGACTTGGGCGTCTTTGAAACTACACAGATCTCAAGAATATATACTGCTTTCTCTCGCCTTATATATCAGCCGCTCTCAACTTACAACTCTGAAATTATCCCCAGAGTGCATTGGCATTACCTTTCTTCCGCCTGTTTCTTATTGCTTCCATCGGCATCATCATCAACAACAAAAACCTTCTCTGATGACCATACCATCAACTTTACTTTTACGTTACTTACTTTTACTTGCATCATCGCACCGCACCACCGTCCAAATGTGAAGTTCAGAGATGTAGCTTTTCCTTCCTTCCTAATAAAATGACCATGTAACACTTGCACCACCTCCTCCCACACACGAACACTATAATGCAGCCTTCTCTTTGACCAGTGCAGTGATTTCACTTGAATGAATGGATCACTGAATTTTGTGGATCTCGAAGGAGGAATCTCTAATAATGTACTTTTCTCCGTCTTCTCCAGCCCACCTTTATAGCACTTTGTTTCAACAAGAACAACAGCACCATCACCATCCGACAAGCAACAAAACTCTTTTTTCTTATTCAAAACCTTTCTGTCTTGGCAATGTGGGAATTTACGAATATACTCAACTAGTGCATTGTTACATATGAGCATCATCATCACATATCACATCACCACTTGACTGCTGCTGAAAAATAACAAGAAAAAAACTTTCTCTTTTTTTTTTGTTTCCTTTTTTTCGTCTCTCCTCGCCTGTTTCCTTCTGTAATAATCAGTGAAGCAAACATGGTTGTATTTTTTGCTGCCTGCTTTTTTCCTTCGTCCATCAAGCTACTTTCAAGACATCAAAAACCTTTTGTGCATCAATGTTATTGCCACGATCATGATGATGATGATGCTCATGATCAATGCTTCGAGCGGTGCGAAGAGCTAGAAAAAAAAACTTTTTATGCAACCAAAACACCACCTGAGCATTGAATCGAATCGATAAAGAAAATGTATTATTATAAATGTAATTCTGTCTGTTCTGCCTGCAAACTTGTCTATGGATGCATTTTTCGATGTATGTGTATAGGTATGTGTGGGTGGATGGATGATGATTTCTTTTCAAGGAAATTTTTCCGAATCCATCAAAGTTTTGCTTCCCCGAGTACAAGTTTTGGTAAAACTTTTCTTGTTGTTGTTGCTAGTTCTAGTAGTACTTATACTTTGGTGATCACACAAAAGACTTTTTTGTTTTGATTTGATAGTCTTGTTGGGAAGAGAATGGAAAGGAATAGAAATAAAAGTAGGAAACGAAAATACTATCAACTTGTACATGTCCTAACATTCTGTATTATGTCGTTTCCACATATTATGTAGTAGCCACTTTCAAATAATCGGTCGCCGTTTACCACAAAGTTCACCCGATTAAAAATTAATTAAAATATTTGAAACTGGTTTATTTTGGAACATTATGATTCAAACATGAAATGTTCCCAACGCAACAACTGGAAGTCGATTGTACCCGTTATTTTTCTTTTCCTGGACACTACAATTTTCAACAACAAGCAACACATTTCTTTGCGCCTATTCATCATTCTTTCCTGGCCACTTCCTTTTTGATTGAACAAAAATATTATACATCATCCTCGTCAACCACATCAACTTCCTCAGGAAAAATGTGAGTACATACACGTACGTGAGTGCGTACGAAAAACGAAAGTTGGTACTCACTTTCTCGGTCAGCAGCTTCCTCTTTTTTTCTCCTTTTCCCAAAATTTCCTATTCACTGGATCTACAATGTATACTGTAACAACAGCATCTTCCACTCTCACAACCACCACCATCATCATCGTTATTCTCACCACCAACAAAAGAGGCATGGAATCAGCAAGAGAATAAAAGTAGAAACAAGATGGAAAAAGTGAAATACGAAATATAAGTGATCGTGACTATTCTTCTTGCTCTGTATTGAAGTCTCTCTGGAGAGACCCGCATGGTCATCATCACTTGTGTTCAGTTCAGTCCACCAGTTGGTTGACCACTGTGTGTCGTCGTCGTGTCCTGTATACCTACCTACATCCCTGGAAGTCTTTGGCATCGCTCGCCTTGTCGCCGTCATAGATGAATACCTTTGTTGTTAGTGTATAGAGATATTATGATGAAATTTTCTCTGCTTTCTTTTCCCTCCACTACTTCCCCTACCTCGAAGAAAGAGCAGAGTTGAAAAGAAAAGTGGAAATGCTTTCTTTTCTTTCCTTTTTGATGAAACAACATTTATTCTTTTTCACTTTCCAAAAAATGGGAAAGATCACTACGACGCTACTGCACCACCGCCGCCACCCAAACGGAAGAGATGGTGAAGGAAGCGGTGGATATATTTTTTATTATTGTTATTGAATTGCGTTTTCTTGTAAGACGATCATGGTGATGATTGAGCAAAGCAGCAGCACAGTAAGAAACAGAGAAGGAGAACAAGACGAAAAGAAAAGAAAGCGAGGCGAAAAAATGTGAGAGAGAAAAGAGTGTTTGTGAAGTTGTGCGTAAAGAAGGGAAGAAAAAGGAGGAAATCTAAAGAAAATTGTAAAGATGAATATGTGAAGAGAAAAGGTGGCGATAGTGATGATGATGACGATAATGCAATGTCGATGACACGAGAAAACATGATGGGGTGGTGGTGGTTGGTTAGGGGAACTAGCGATATAAAAGGGAAAGAAGGGAGGAGGTTGCATTTGCTCAGAGCGAAAGAAAGCTTTTTTTTTCGAGACAAAATCACTTTACTGAAACCGAACCGACCGAAGATGATGATGGCGACGACGACGGGGAAAGCGATTTCTCAAAAGAAGAAGAAAAAAGGGGATACACCGGAAAAAATGATTATTTTATTTTCCTTTTTACCTTTTCTCCTCAGTGTTGGTAGTGGAAAGAAGGTCCTTTTTACCATTTGTCCACGATGCCATCAGCATCATGTTGTCAGGTCGCCCCCACCCTAATATATCCGGCGACCCGAAAAAAAAATGGAATAATAAAAATGAAATTAGAAATTCCAAAGCTTTCTTTTGTCCTCGTGTCGCAGTTTGCTCGTGGATATATTTCTCTTGTGAAACTGTATCCGTTTTCTAGGGTAGGATTTTTGCAGATACACGTATACTTTTGTAGGGGAGAATGAGAAGGGTGAGATTGGGACGGAAGGAAGGAAATATTATATTATTTGTCCTTCTTGCCGTGTGATTTCCTTCGATTATCGAATTTGAAAGAGGGAAGCAGTGCTTCATGATTTTAAAGGACATTTTGGTCCGGAGACACTAAAGTATCAATAAGCACCTTTTAGTCATAGATTAAACAATATAAACTGACCATAATTGGATGCTTTCATAAGAATTAAAAAGATATTTCCGAATATTTTATCACTTATCATCATCCAGGTTATTATTTTTATTATTCCGCGTTACACTTCATTTACATTACATTTTACATTAACTTTTTAACATACATCTTAGTTTCATTAAATTAATATTTAATTGGCATTCCACATTCACACCATACCTTGTGCACATACATATTATAGTACATTTATTTCACTTCAATGAAATATATAGAGAGACGCTCACAAAAAAATCTAAAACTATATACAACAACACACGCATAATAATATCAAATATATGCACCAGAGTAATTATGTTAGGTTACTTTTTATACACATGTTATAATAATGAATCATCAAAAATGTACGTTTGTATATCTTACCCATTTTCCCAGCTACGTAAATAGTACGGAAAAAGTCAGGAAGAGGAAAAATACTGAATTTAATATTAAGTTTGTTTTTCTGCATTAATACCCCTGTCTGTTTGTAAAATATTTTTTTTCTACGAAAAGCTAGGAGACTGCAGGAAAATGTCCTCTTTACAAACTAATGTGAAAGATTGTATTACACGCTTATTCTTCAATCGACCAAAGAAAGGAAAACAGAAAGTTTGAGTTAAGTTTAAAATGTTGTAAAGAGTAGCTATTAATTTCTTACTGTAGTAGTCGGAAGTTATTATTATATTATGGAGTAGTAGTCATAGAGACATATCCAATTAAGTAAAAATTTCTGTAATTTCTAGTATATTAAACAGTAATACCCTTTTGACATTTTGTCACGTTCTATATAGTCATATGAATTCACAAGCAAATTACACAAACCTTATAATGAGAAAGATAGTATCATTTTTATTTTCTTATATAACGGTATCTATAAGATGCAATCCGTGTTGTGACGCTACTGTAAGATAACCGAACTGTGAATTTGCCATTCTTGTGTAGGTTGTAAAATAATCCACCTTGTAATAAGTTAATCCACACGAAATCTCTAATCTTGTCACGATCATCTCCAACATGTTTAATGGGCTAGATTTTACCGAACCTACCTAACCAAGTTTTGTCAAAATTTCGAAGCAAATTTAGAATAAACTAAATTGGAAGTAAAAATTTGAACTAGATAACCAAATATGGGTGAAAAATAAAAATTACGGAGACTTGTCAAGAATATCTCAAATATTTCTCATACAATTGGTAACTTTGACATCTTAAATAAATCTATAACATCTGCATTCATCATAAATATCTGTGAAAAGTAATACTGCACACTGTCCTTCAAATACAATTAACAAAAGAAATTACACAAATAAGTGATAATAGCAAAATGGCTTGGTTTGAGCATATAAGGTCTTGTGAATTTTTGTCGTTACCTAGCAATATAATATATTTATCTAATACCTGATTCACTTTAACACAGTATTTTATATTACTTTCCTGACTTCTCTACATAACGTTTAGTTATGCATATTTACATTTGTATGGCTTAAATAAACTGCAATGTTCCTATTTACAGTATGCACACGTGTGGTATATACACTCTTTCTGTAATTAATAATGATACAACTATACAGCATTACATTTACGCAAAGATAAAATATGACGCGTTTTGTATTATTTTATGCACCTTAAAAATACTAGAGTAGTAAAATGAAAATATTTTATGTAGAATGTAGAGTAGCAATAAATTCGTCATTTCCTTGCGCCTTTTTTTTACTCCCCCAACTTGCCATTCCAGAAACACAGAGGATATCTCAGTGAAAAAGCAGAAAGAAGCTTTTGCAATGATGAAGATAATAAAATGGGCTATTACTCTTCTACCCACTCACTACTACAAATAACTATCTTAGACACATTTTTCCAGAGCTACCACCATCATCATCATGAATGAGTTACAAAGTAGAAGACAAAGTTACGACACGACATTATATAAGAATTCCGTAATAGGTAGTAGTAGTTGTGGTAATAGTAATAATAAAAAATGTAGTTTTGTTGCTGTTTATTTTTTTGTGTGGTTCCTGGTTTGGAAGGAGCAGCTCATCATCGTAAATGTGTAATTTGTCGTAAATATATTTATATGTAATATGTCCATCTATCAATATATACACGTCTCTATCTGCCTATTATAGGACAAAAACTGAACTGACTTCTATGTAGTAGGTATATATATAGCTAGCTAGTATTTTATGTGGTAGTTATTCCTATTTCTGTACAGGTATTTATAGAGCAGTATTAAAGTAATTTATAGTACAATAATTTTATTTAGGTACATGTACGTTACCCACCAAACACCATAATACCCAGGAGTAGTAGCAGACCAGACCTCCACTCTTTTTTTTCTTCAGTTTTTTTTTGCGAGCGAACCCAGAGAAGGAGAAGAACCCGAACAGCGAAATAAATAGGGACAAGATTTTTTTGTGTGTGTGTTGTGTAAATAGCCTCGTTTCTTACCATCACTGCGTGCTTTTCTTCCCATTATTCGCCATTTTTTATTACTTTACCATCCACTTCCTCTTGCACCTCCACCACCACCACCAACAACAGCACTGCTGGAGAATACTGGAAGGATGCTGCTGAATTGATGATGGTGATGCGGATGGTGATGGTCATCATTATCATCATGGTCTTGGTAAAGGTAATAAAATGGGTACTGTAAGGTGCGTAAAACTGGACAAAGTAGCCATTTCAAAAAGTAAACTGGGCAGGATGATGAGGAAGAGGAGAAAGGGAAGAAAGCGGGCTTGGCTCTTGTTGTTGCCGATGATGAGGTGACGGTGCGAGAGGGTTGTGATGATGATAGTGATGATTTTGACGATGGAAGCAACAGCAAACTTGTTGGTAGTGGTGGTGGCTGTAGTAGTGTCAGCGTTGATGTTATTGTTGTTGGCGTGGTTATGTACGAGGTAACCAAACAAAAGAGGAGGAAGCGAAGTAGATAGTGGAGCGCCGAAGAAAGTGATGACGCTGGCGACGTAGAGGACGATGCGCCTGTGAAGAAAAGAAAGAGAAATAACAGTTTTTTATACCTGCAGTTACCACGACAATCACAGTGGAGTGCGTGATAAGATATCTGTGCTCTCAATTACATAACAAGAAAAAACTTTTTTTTTCGCAGTGTCGAAAATCTTTTACGCAAATAGTGGGAGAACCCCATTTCAGTTTAGAGCATGAGAAAATATTGCGTAAAGTTTGCTCTGAGCGCACCTTCATCGAACGCACCTTTTCCTTGCAAATCTCTATTTATTTTGCACACATATCTTGTATAGAAAAAAATACACACTATATATTTCATGTCACTGTTCAACAGTCGTACCAAAAGCAACCCAAGTGATTTTACAATCCTGCTCTATACTCCCTGCTCACTCAGTCAGTTCCATTCCAAGTACATGTACCCCATTTTTTCTTGAACAACTGAACAAAAATTGGAGAAAAAGAAAGGAAGCGTATATAGAATACCCTTAAGTAAGAGCAAGTGACGTTGCTTCTGTATCTTTCTCTTTTCTTTTCATTTTTTTTCTGCTGATGTTGGAGCAACAATCGCCAGACATCACGGGCATCAAACATCTATCTATACCAATCTTCCTACATACCAAACAGCTACCTATATATATATTCTATAATTGTAAAAAACACAAAGACGTTTCTTAAATAGAAGCACTCCATCATATTATTTATACTGTAACTGTTATATATTCAGTTATACATACATCTATTATTATAGCCGAGAAAAAAAGTTTCTCTCTCTCTCCGCTGCTCCTACTACCGGGAAAAGAAAAGCTTTCATTTCTTCTACAAAGGAGCATTGCAACAGAGTCGGTTGTAAAAAAAGTGCTACCTGATGCCTATTTATGTATATACCTACCTCTGTTTCCATCTACTCCCTCTCTATACTCTATACACATATTGCGACTGTCGATGATGCCACTTTCTTTTTTTCCCTTCTTTCTTTTATACTTTCTTCTGGTTCTGATGTACTTTTACCTTCTGTATGAATGGATACATGAAGAGCGAGCGAGTAGCGGGGAGAGACACGAAAAGAAAAGAATTCCCTAGCGATTGCGACTCATAAATGTCCTGGTTGCTCGATCACACACACACACAGACAGACCAACAACCAAGAAGGCTTACTCGCTCGTTCAAAATAATAATATAAAGCATAACTATTCCCATATATATTTATTTACTTGTTCAGTTTTCACTACTACTACTACTGGTGCTACTTCTAACAACAGCAGTCTTTAGAAAATCTAGCAGCAGAAAAAAAAGAAAGGAAAATACATGAATTCTTTTCGCTGGGTAAAGAACTCCTCGTCCTGCTGCTAGTTCTAGCTGGGATAGATGCAAGTCAGCATGTCTATCCAATCCCAAAGACGACTCGAAAAAGCAAAGACGCTTCTTTCTCTTACTACATATTTTTTTTCTTTAGGGATTACCTTGCGGCAGTAGGTAGATGTATGTTAGGTATGGTATATATGATTATGGCATGATATAATATTATATGTAGTTGTAGTATAAACTATTAACGGATTCTGTTATATACTTACGTTTGTACTTACTTTGTATTTTACCTGAACAAAAAAAATTAGAGAAAGAGAAACTGACTCAACTGGAGATTTTCATGGGAGAAATTTGTAAAGTATATGCCGGGAAAGGATACCAGGAAAAATAATCAATACATTTCTGGCGCTCCAAGCAGTGAGAAAGTGCAGAATGGAACAAGTTTCGCAAATATCGAATAAAAATATATAGAGAGATCTCTTGGATTAGAGGAAACAGAAATGTAGAGATTTTCAGGATACTACAACAATGCCTTAATAGAAAACTATTTGTGCAAATAAAATGTATTCTTCTTCATATTTTCGATTTTTTGAACAAGAAAAATTGTCAAATAGCTTTGGAGGATGATGAATTCAGAGACAGCAGAGAAGGGAATATATACCAATTTTCTAGACTCGCTGTGTTTCTCAACTCTCAATGCTTCACCCTTTGATCCTATCGGCTAATAAAACGCTGACACTTGATATTCCCTCTCAATCCCTCCGTTGGAAAGTTTTTGCCATAAAATATAAATGGAAAGAGGGAGGAAAATAAGTTGGGAAAAGAATGCACGTGTACATTATTGATGAAAAGAGAAATCTCCGTGTGAACTGATTTTCTGTAAAGTTTTAAAAGGAAGGATAATGTGTACTTGTTCGAACGGAAGGAACAAGCAGAAGAAGACGTAGAGTCTGAAGAAGAAAAAAAGTTTAAAACAAACAGACTTTCAAACATGTGACGTGAAAAGAATATGGTACAATTTTTAAGCTGAAATCCAGGTAAATAGGAAAACCGTATATATATACCATACACATATATACATGAATACCACCGTATGGGCTCCTTAAAAGTAAAAAAGTGAAGATTGCAAGGGTGAAGTAGGTTTGTAAACGAGAAAGTGGGCGGGGAAAGCAAAATGCATTTTAGCTTCTCTCAAGAAGAAGGAGATTCTATTTTTTGCTCTCGTTATTATAGCTTCCTAAATGGCCTCTCTTCTCTGCTTTAAATAGTAGTCAAGTTAGCTTAAGAAAAGGGAATGGAGGAGGAGAAGAGGAGCTTAAGACCGGAAAGTGGAATATATGTTCTGCTGAGCATGTCGTTGTCCTTCTTTACGGGAGAGAAAAAAAACTGCAAAGAAAGGTACAATTGCAATGAATGTAGGCTGCAAAATATATATACATATGTATGTATAGAGAGAGAGAAGAAAAAGAGGAGAAGGACATAAAAAAGAATAATAATATATGGGACATAAGAAGATATTAAAGAGAGATTTGTGAGGGTTTTCTACTCTTATTACTCTACTTGTTCCCCGTTGTTCCACATTACTTATGTATAGAGACATATATTTCCCATTCTACTTACTATTCTTTAAAAACCGGAGAATGGGGAGATTTTAAAGGAGCAAAAGTAAAAGTCACCGGAAAAAAAATTCTGCTGAAACCTGCTGTTGCTTTACAAGGAAAAAGCTGAATGAAAAGTGGTATAAAAGTAAGGAGAGGAGAGAAGGAGGTTGACTTTACTCTGGGCTGCTGCTATACTGGCCTAAATATCGTTTGCAAAAAAACGTAAGAAAAGGGATCGGCATAAAAGTGTAAGTTTTGTGTACTTGGGTAAGATTTGCAAGATTTCCGGAGTGTTTGCTGCTTAAAATAATGTGTACTATATTGAAAGATAAAAGGGGTTGTATAATAAGAGCGGAAGCGGAGATGAAAAAATCCCTAATCCGCTGCACCATTTCCGGGATTTATTTTCCGGTAAAATGATTTTAAATAAAAATTAATTTCAATTGGGACAAGTTCTGGTTTTTTACAGTTACCGGAGACACTTTGCTCTTTACCGGGTCACGGGAATAAGAAAATACATACAGAGCGGAATACCTACGTAGTTATAGACGAAAAAAGCATAACATTGTAATGGAAATGGGGTAATAAAAGGGAAAAGTGGAAAATAGATTTTTCGCACTTTTTCTTCATTTCCCTGAGAAATGGTGAACAAGGAGAGAAAAGAGCAAGTAGTTAGAAAGGAGTATAATAATAATTTGGCCACGACAAGATTGGAGTACTTTCCCTAATAAAAATATATATGAAAATTTTGCCTATACGGTGCGGTATGGTTTACGGATTGTGGAAGTAGAAGGCAATGTAAATTGAAAGCTTAAAAAACCTGCAAGTCAGCAAAAAAACTTATGCCCCCAAAAAAGAAAATTGAAATCAATGACCGACCAACTCATTTGTTGTAGTCTGGGAAAAATTATCAATTTTATAAATATATCTAGAAAGACACAATTATATACACCCACTACTACCACTTTTGTTACCTACCTTGGCGTAACAGTGTATCCGTCCCTGTAAGCCGTCTTGGAATTGGTGCAATAGTTTGTATAGTGCTATTCTGGTCATAAAGTGTGAACAAGGTTACTCTGCATTTAATGGTGACGGCGCTATTCCCCGTCGCCGGGAATTTGTCGGGGATGGGAAGATCAAACGAGAATCTGGACAGGGTTGATTGTGTCACAGGATCTGTGTTACTTTTCATGGTTTCAGTCTTGACATGGTGCTCCGGCGATGATGATAGTCCTACCTGCAAAATAAAATAAAATATACTTCATTTTTACAGCCAGTTCATATTTTTTCAATTTTCCATTTAATTTTCCACTTATCCCAACAAAACCCAATAATAATCTAATAATCAACGCCACTCACTCCTATACTCCCCACTCCACCACACACTGTTCATTTTTACACACTGTATGGGTAATAAAATCTAATAAAAAAGATAATTTCATTTCCTTCGGGTTCCTTGTGTGCCGGGCCGCATCGCTGTAGATAAAATCGCCCGTTTCCCCACAGCATACTCTATCTAACTCACACTTTCCCTCCAAAAAACCATATTATTATTACTCCTACTACCTACACTAAAATCTATATATCCATAATTTATTATCTAAGCCAAGAAAAAACTTATTTCCTTTTTTTCTCTTTAGATGCTCCCCGACCAAAAAAAAATTATTATTGTTCCCGGAACTCTCTCCTCCGCGACCGAAAGGTGATCTTTCTTCTTGTTTCTGATGCTAGCACACACACAAGCGGCTATCAAAAAGATAAAAGTGGCAACTCGCAATTAATTTTCGATGAGAGCTCGCATATCCCCACTGGTAATAATAACCTTTATGGCCTTCTCACTCCTCTACTCTCGCTCTGATCATATCACACACAAAATGATCTCGATTAAAAGAGTAGAGAAAGTTGTTGCTATAGTTTTAACGACACACCTGAGAGGGAACAGGGCCACCACTACCGCCATCAATGAAGAGATGAAGAACATGAGCCGCATTGCTTTCTCTCTCTTTTGCCCTTTCTAGTCAGATAATAAGTTTAGTAAAGAAAAAAAAGTAAAAGGGGAAGAAGAAACCACAAGCCACCAATTTAACCTCAAAGCATATTGGCAAAAACTGGTGGTTGCGGTGTCGTCATCCCTGCCATCATTTTTATATGGCACCCACAAGGAATAAACGGCGGAGGAAACAATATTATAACTGCCTCTATATATGCTATCATCATTATTATGACGAGCATGACGATGCTGATGATTATAAACCATCAAAAGATTTTTGCAGGGAAAAATATTGCGTGTGATGAAAGAAGGAGGACGGGTTTTCTTTGAAACATTATTGTCACGTGGCAATAAACGTTGCGGCGGTTTTGGTGGTCTGACTATGTAGCTTTTTGATTGAAGATTATTACTATTTATTACTATTATATGACCTGGGTGATTAGTGAAAAATTGGATGAGAAGATGAAAGTTTTTGATTGTTTCTTGTTCTTTTTCACTTACCTCCGTCTCATTATAGAACCAGGTAATGTTAGCAGGAGGAAATGAGTAGGGTGACTGACACTCCACAGTAACCTGATCTCCTGGGTGATATTGTGTCCGATCCAAGTGAACTGACGGTGAGTCCTCTCCAATTACTGTGGGGAAAACAAAGAAGAAAAAGTTGATGAAATATTATTATTATTATCGATATGTGGTGGGCAGCAGCGTGACAATAAATGTCAAATTAATAAAGGCTCATCAAAAAATCTAGAAGGATGGAATGATAGGAAATCTCTGAAGGATTTTGGGAAACAAAATTATTTGAAACACACCGATTTTTTTATGTGGTTGTCCCAATTCATTCTTGGAATGTATATGCGGTTATAGAGCGTGTTCATGCTCATCATTAAAAAATCTGTTGACACAATTTATTTATTTTTCAAAGTAAAGTCGTTGCACTTGATTGGGAGGAGAGATGGCAGGAATACGCACAGCAGCACGCAATGTACTCTCAGAGTGGAGAGGGAAGTATCGATCCACATAAAAATAAAAACTAACGAGGGAAAGTGCCATTCCAGCGATTCATACGCAGGGAAAGATAACGATATTATGACACATTTCGAGAACAGGAAGTTTGAGCAAAATAACAAACGAAAAGAAAGCGATATAATGTATATATACGCAAGCGGCGGCAGCAGCAACAACAACAACGACGACGCAACACTTCACATCCGCAATGATACTTACTGGTACGTACGTCTTTTTCTTTCAAGTACACACGCTCTTCTCACTTCCTGTTTTTGTGTCGTTTTTATTAAGGGCTGTCATGAAGGAAAAGGAAAAAAAAGGAGCTCAGCATTTTGCGTTTCTAACCTACTTTCCAACTTTTATAAGGAGAAAAAATTCTACAACCTACCAATTTATTATGTGGGCAACTATTATTTGTCTTTTGGCTTTGGAAAAAAAAGTTTTCTGTTTGGCTTTCACCAGATTCAAAGATTGCACTGTGAGTCTGTAGTACTTAGTACGTACACATATTTCTGCGGTTGTAACGACGACGAAGACGAAAATAAAATAATATCAAGCGACATGCGTCTACAGATACTATTCATAAACCAAAATGGGAATATGTATCTTTTGAAGCAGGAATGTGGAATATCATATTTGGGAAACGGAAACAAAGAGTTTCGTTACAGCCAAAAGTATTTATTAATTTTTTCTCGGAATTCTCTATTTTAACCACTACATCACTAAAATTAAAGTATTCATTGTTTCGAAAGTTCATGAGATTTGTGCATTTCTACTCATAACTATATAAGTAGCAGAGATGCAATTTTGTATTGTGCTTTTTAAAAGTAATTCAGTTAATTAACATTGAAATTTCGGTATATATGTAACGTGTCGCACTGTTGTTGTGAAGGAGATACTAAATTTATTATCAATACAGCATTTTTTAGCGGATAGAACCATCACATTGCAAGTTTCTAACAGAATTTTCCGCCAAAGGATACTCAGTATCGTTATTTATTTATTATTAATTATTATATTAATTATGTAATACATATAACTTTACTGACTTTTTCCTAATCTCTAACTTTGTACCAAATGTCAAACTCTTGTATATATCTTCCGCATTCCCTAAAATGCAGAACACTTCCCTAACATTACATGCATTATGTAATTTTCGCTACAAGTATGTTTGCTTTACGTTGCTTTTCTTTTCTCGATCATCGTTGCTATTCACATCGTCTTTAATATAAACTGTTTATGATGAAACATCAAAACGGGACCAAAACAACTACTTATGATGGTATTCAGAAAGAAGAAACTATGCATGTTGCGTTTTCTCATCCTTTTAATACTTAAATATTTCGGTATTATTGCTGCGACTACTACGTCTACATATTTTGTTTAGAAACTTTCTTCTTCCTCTCGCTTTGCTTCTTACGAATATTATGGAGAAAGGATAATATTATATTATGGCACACTTGGAATGAGTGGAGTACTTGCACTAATCAGAAAAGTAGTCTTCTTCTGCAAGAATACTTACAGTTTTGTTTGCCTTTTTATTGTTGCTCTGTATTCCATTGCATTCTTTCCATCAAGCGTGCTATTATTATCATCGCTGTTTGTTGCCACTGTACAACTTCCTTTAGTGCTGCTTGTTGTGTGCCGCTGCGCTGCGGCGGCACACTTACTTGTTTTTCGTGTATTATTATTTCTCTGCTTGCAATTCATTTCAATATTACTTAACCGACAACAAGAACGAAAAGTTTTTTTTCTTTAGGGAAAATAAAAATCAAGCCTGTTTCTCTCTCTCTATCTGGCTCTCTCTTTCTTGTCGAATGAAAATGGATAATTGGGCAAGTAAGGAAACGGGAGAACGGGATCGTAAAAACTTTTTTTATATTCCTTTCGTCATAACATAACCACAAAAAATATTGTGTATTCAAGACAATATCCGCGAAACAATTTCCTATTTTTTTCCAGGACCGTTCATATTATAAGTAGTGTATAAAAATATTGTGTGCGGTCCGCACCAAACGACCAAGAACATATGTATATATATATTTTCCTCCTCCTCTTGCTCAGTCAATCCAATCAATTCTATTTTCCATCTAGTGTGTCGTATCGTAAAATTTGAGTATGCGTACTTTATGAATGGCCCATTCTCAATGTTTTTACTGGATCCACTCATGCATCCATCGAGAGAGCATGACGAATCTCATCCCAAAATCCCAGATTCTTCTTTGGAGAAGAGAAAAGGAATTGGGCTAACGGCTAAAAAGAACGGAAATCAGTTTTTAAGATAGACTCATTGAATGATCGAGTCTGTGGTGAAAAATCTTCCGAAATCTGATAACATTAGATTCTGATTTTTGCATTATCTTGATGGAAAGGAAACATCAAATGTTTATTCTGGATTCCCGGAGACAAGAGTATTTATGCACGAATTATTTTACCCGTTTTAATTTCCCAGAGAAGAAAAATCTCTCCGCATCAAAATCAAAACCAGAAGCTAACCGATTTCCTCTCAGAGAAAAATTAACAATTTATAAATCTGGGTTACTTATTTATGAATGAGGTAACTGAGGCGAAGGTCTTCGTCGAAGATTCGAGGTCGTTTCAATAAACAAGCTATATGCACACGTTCGTAAAGTAGACACCGCATTATATACGCTCCATCTCGCTCAATTTTTTTTCTTTCTCTTTTCCCCCTCAGCCTTTTATTGTATTGCTTTAACTCATTTCACTCATTTTTTGTTTAAAATTGCATGAGAGATCACTAAATTATTCTCTTTCCGTCTGCCAAGCTAGTTGATGATTTCAGTATGAATAAAAACGTACGCATAGATTCTCGGCATCCCCGCCGCCGCATAATTTTAGGTACATTTAATTTTCCTGATTCTTCGAATTTCATGCAATATCACTACGCATTACATTTTATTATTTTAAGGGCCTTTCAACCAACATCTTTATAATATTATTCTTGTCAAGTGTTTTACACACGGTATCATTACATCCATACTTGATTACAGTGTTTACTTCTCGAGAAAAATAACAAGCTCTGGAATGGAAAAGAAACAAGGGTTTGTTTCCTTTCAATTTTAAGTTAAAGCACAATAATAACATAAAGGATGCTTTTTCCAGGCAAATAATCAGCGAGAGACGACAAATGTGGGAGTGTAACAAGATGGGAACAGAAAAATATAACAATGTAAACACCAAACCTTTTAAACAAACTAAAAAATCTCATTATTTTCTGAACATGTGGAGTGGAGATCGGTGTACCTTCACGTGCGTGAGCGGAAGAAACGAGATCATTGACAAATTTTGATACAGCTTTTTCAAACAAACATAACAATGCGTTCATTGAATGTATTTTTATCATTTCTCCAGGAAACAATGTTACATCACAATATTTCTCTAAAACAATACCTATTTTTAGCTTTTAATGGTTCATTCATTTAGCTTCTGATACGAAATTGAACAACAAAGTCAGGTAAATCTTTCCTTTGAGTTCATCGTTAGTATGATGGGAAGGGTTTGAGGCTATCTATTGTCATTTACGTAACGCCAACGCAATGTCATAAGAATCATGTAGGGAAGTTTAAATTGTCATCCAAATGAATAAACCATTACAGCTTTCACTTTTTCCAAATTTCATATCTACCATGATATTCACCTGGTTAAAGGTGTAGGTGTGTTCAATAGGGCTTGTGACGTCTTGTCATACTTTCCAAAATATGAAAACCAAGTAGGCATACAGCTCGCAGCTTATTTGACTCTCTTCAACTGCTTTGCTGAAACTCCTAGGTTTCATCGTTTCATTACCAAGGTGACATTATAAAACTATAAGATTGACATATTTACATTGGTTATTTCTCAAAGCCTTGTTTTATCCCAAGTGCATATTATTTTGTTGCAGGGTATTAAAGGCAGGAACTTACCTACCTATAACAAAAAGCGAAAACAAATGTCTTGTGTAACAATACTTTACTACATAAGGGCATTATGTAAGCACAACGATGGTAGGTATGGTAATGGTTCAACCTTGATTGGATTTTCTCGCTCCAAGACAAAAGTGTCAATATTCTTGTCCTACTTATTGAGTTGACACTTTTTCAGTTCCATATTGAATATTCAAAATACTTTCTACTTTTTCTCTCTTAGGACTACTTTCCAGAGCACACATAACACTTCAACTCCCCCAATATCCTCATAATACTTGATCTCTGAAAACAATGAAAGAACAACAGTAACGTCTCTTGAGTAAGGACTTTCTATCTATATACTACTCATAATTTGTGAAAAAAATGAAAAGTTGGTTACACACAATAACGCAACGGTGGTACACATCACATACGCATATTTACGTTTTCCTAGAATTTTGAAGAAAACCGAAAAATTTATCGTTTTCTTTGTTTAAGAACGGATGTAAACACTACAGTACTCGATGAACTTTCACCTTCAAATTGTTTGCCAGATGAAAAACTTTAAGCACATAATATTCCCATAATATGGAGCCTCACATATGGAAGGATAATATTATTGTCCCCCAAAAGGGAATGTTTGCCTTGTCAAATCCCACTCTAAGCCCATCTACCTATAACTACCGCGGTACATGTTGAAATGTTGCAAAAATAGATGACACAATTCCTAGTAAAAAATGCACTTCGTGATGAAGCTGTGTAGAATTTTTAAAACGGCCTAACAAAAAGTCATTCTAAAAAATAAATGCTGTGTTCTACCAAAACGCGCCCTTATTTTTTTCTGTGTCAATAGTAAGTAGCACGACGAGGGCAGTTGCAGTAGTACAGCTTATATATATTTTTTCAGCATTTTACTCCTTTTCCGGTGGTGTGATCTCTCCAGAGAATTTGTAATGTCTATTTCTCCCAGAGGGCATACAGAGTCTACCTAGAGGACATGCATGAACATATCATCACATCACCGTGTAAAAGTAAAATGGGCCATTGTTGTCCGAGCAACAGCTTAAAAATGGGTACTACATTCCTCATTCCTAAAATCAATTGTAAATGCGAGTCATGTCCTACTCGCTCGCTTAAGAAAAAAAGGATATGACGACCAAGGCGACACATTTCCATTGAAAGACTCACAAATTCAGAGAGTGTACTGGGGGAACAGCCACTGAATGTGAAAACGCAAACCGTGAAAAAAAATGCTGCTGCTGGAAGCCATTTTCAGCTACAATTTTTTTATATTGTGCAACAAAGAATGCAAAAGCTTTGTTGTGTACATGACTATGGGGGAGAATTCGGAGAGGAGAAAGTTGTTAGTTTTCTTCTTTCCTTTTTCTCCGC
The DNA here is from genome assembly GCA_004115045.4 of Sinella curviseta. Taxonomy (NCBI): domain Eukaryota; kingdom Metazoa; phylum Arthropoda; class Collembola; order Entomobryomorpha; family Entomobryidae; genus Sinella; species Sinella curviseta. The sequence continues at coordinate 33,001,298 of CM023199.3, read as the reverse complement.
CGTAGCCCGCTCTTTTTTTCCCACCACACCAACTTCCTGACTTGTTCGCCACTACTGCTACTTCTCTGTCTGTCTGAACAAAAAAAAGCCGCAAGCCATTTCAGCAAAGCGGAGCGGAACAATCTCGTCAGCGCATCATGGCGTCCTCGCATACATCTCCGCACATAAGCGCTCTCCCATTTTTGCAGAAAAAAAAGTGGTTCATGAAAAAACAGGAAAGTCGTCATCATCTTATTTTTCTTGCAACAAGGCGCTCTCTATTCTGGTGAAAGTAAAAAAGTGAAAGTAAACCCATGAAGAAAATGGTGATTACAGGGATCATAAGAGGGATTCCTGATGGGGTATTATGATGATGCCGCTGTTGCTACTACTGCTGCTTAGTTTTTTTTTCTCTCCTCTGCCTGTGAAGAAAAATCTCCGACAGTTAGTGTTTCAAAAAATTGAAACATTTTCCAAGGTAAAAGCGAAAGTGAAAGTAAACAAGAGTGAGAGAAAGCAAATGGTGATGATGATCATGATCATGATGCAGTCGTGATGTGTTCTGACGTGGATTTTGTTTTAAAAGGCAGCAGAGCATCACCGTAAAATGATGATGATGCAGACTATAAAAACTCTGGTGGTGTGATGGTGGTTCCCAGACGAAAATCCTTCCGGAACAATTTCTCGTTCCCGATTTCCTTCCCCTGATAAAACGGTACAAGACAGTTTTGTGGGAATATTTAGAGAGCAATAATATGCAAGGTTCCGGGTTTCGGCACCGCCAAAAAAATCACTTTCACTTTTTTCGTTAAAGATGTACCTATTGTTTTAAAGGAGATGAAGAGAGAGAGAAAATGTGTAAGGCAAGCCGCCATAATGGTAGAGCTACCATCAAAACAATATCGTTATTTTCTTCCATAAGCCATAATAATATTCCTTTAAATAATGTAATTTTATACGCCATTATAGCGAAAAACGGCGTCATCATCGTCAACACTGTAAAATGGGTAAACACGCGAAACATCAAATTTTGAATGCATTCACGTACTCCTAACAAAATTGCTTTTACTTAAGTACATATCTAAGAGAGTGCGTAGGAAAAGAAAGCAGGAGAGCATAAGGGGAAAATGAATTCTCCGTTTTGTTTCCTTTTCACCGCAAAAGCTAGACAAGTACAAAGAACAAGATGAAGATGAGGGGGTAAAGTGTGTGTAGGTGGCCCTTAACTGAAAGTGATACTCATTAAAGTGGAACAATGAGGGAATAATCTGTGTTAGTGTTGTTGGTCCAACAAACAACACCAGCAGCAGCAAAATATACTATTCAGTTGTTTGTGGCATTAAGATGTGCATGCATACATAGTTTGGGAAAACAAAGTCAAGGGAAAATGTATCACGGCACAACACTACCAACACAGCAATATAGCTGAACAAGAGAAAGTAGAGGAATTTTCGTAATGGCCATATAAATCAGCACGAATGCTGGGAAAAGCAAGCCAAGGTAATAATAATGATGATGATACATATTTTGTAAAATCTTACTTTCTCCACAAAGCAAACGAGCATGTTTGGCTCCTTGGTATTTCCCCCTTATAATTTCATTTCATCATGATCATCATCATCATGGCTATCATCATGATATGACCAGAAAACAACAAAGCAGACCACAACAGCTACCGTATAAAAACAAACAAACACACGGCCACCACAGAAGGTTACCTTGTTTCCTGTTGTTTTGCGGTGAAATTTAAACGTGAAAATAATGTGTGTACAAAGCAATGCCACACACATGCTCCAATGAATGCATGGCTGCTCAAATATGTACTTGTGCCTGTGACTAGGGAGCCATACGCGATATGCACAGGTAAACGCGCGGGCACACAGGTTATGGAACAAGATCATAGTAAAAAAACCGCAGAAAAGAAGCAAAATATTTAAAGGGATCATTTTATGTACAGGTAGATAGTAAGTAAGCTTGAAAATGTTTGCGGTTCGGTTCTGTGGTTTTCCTCTTTGTTGCCATTTTCTTTCTAAGGAAGTCAGTGGGTTTTCGCTTGAAGAATAAATGTATAGGTACATGGTGGGTGTCTACATAAAAAGCGGCATAAAATAGACAGTAGGTAGTAGTACAACAGAATTTAGGAAACGGGGATATTTATAATTTGGTCGTATGATGCATTTTTTAAGGATTTCCTTTCGGTTCGTTTCATTGCGAAAATGTTTTGGGGGAAATTGCGAGAATAGAGACGTTATGACGTTGTGAGTACAGTTGTTTCATAATAACGAATAAACGAAGCGTTTCATAAGTATGGATTATATAAAAAGAAAGTATGCATAATATGTAGACTTTATACGTGCGCATACATAACTGCCTATCTAGCTTTCATCTCGCATTCTCTGCAACTGACAGAAGATTATGCGATAAAACTTTATCAAGGGATTCTTCAGACTTTTTACTACAATAAATACAGCAGCTATAACAATGAATCAATGGTGAGTCAGTCTGTATGTTTCTGTAAAATATGGGTCGAAAAGTGCACCTTTTAGTAATAAAAAATGGGATACTTTGTTGTACATTATATGAACCTTTCCCCATGCCTACTCCATTAGAAGTAATGATAACTTGGTTACCTACCTATGCCAACAATTTTATTCTGCGCCAAACTGCACATTGATCCATACTGCATAAAATTGTGAAAAAGACAATGTCATGAGTCACATCATGCATCCAACCATGTTTGCAGACATATGTAGGTACAACTTTTCTAATTAATTATTAATGTCATGCAGTTGCTTGCGCATTCAATTCATAAAACACAATACACTTCAGTTCAAACATGTCTATTATGAGGGCTACGACTACAACCAACAACCACTGCAGCTAGGTACATAATATCAACTATCAAATATACGCGAATGACTCGATTTGTTCAAGAAAATTACAATGCATAATATAACGGTACAGAGCTTTCAGGAGAGAGAGATATACATCTTATATATAATGATATCATTTAGCCTTGTAACTGTAACCGTATTACTTCCTATTTGTTCGACCTCCATTTCCTTCGCCACCACTATTGCCACGTATTCCACATTTCTATCTAATATAATAGAAAGTACATGCTTTCCTCCAATTCATGGCTTGTTTCATATTTAAAATTATGTATTATTATTTGTTGTTCCCCCATCCGTCACTCCAGCATTCCGAACATTATGACGATGATAACATCCGCACCAAACACAGGTCTCTTGTATTATTCATTTTGTTTTATTATTATCCATTTATCCTTCATCATATTTTCCAGTTCATCTAATGCGTACAAATTTGCCAGTGCAGTGAGATATTATGATACACATGCACCGTCACACTCCGATGTATTTACAAATGAATAGAATGAATGAAAGAATACAACATGCCATCATCGTGTCATGTCATGTGCCATGTCATCAAATCTATTCTTCCCTTCTTCATCCATTCTCTCTCCCAGTTTGACTGACACTTGAGGATGACGATCTGTTACAAGCTCTCTATTGACTGTTCCCATTTCCCGGGGAAAATAAACAAAAAAAAGGAATCCATGGAGGATACACGATAGTTCATCGTCATTATTATCAATATTGCAATATATTTGTATTTACATTGACATGACACGATTTTATGTGTGGGTACCGGGTACTGAAACATTCTACCGCATTTCCCTGTGTCCTATGCACATAAAGCATACCTACACAACACAAATAGTAACCAAAGCTTGAAAGATGGGCTTATTATAGAGCAATGGAGTTTTTATTCCCCCTACAATATTATTATGATATGATGTTGCTGTTCTTGTTGGATTTTCTAAAAGACAAAAAGATAAAAGCTGAAAATTCCTTCTTGGAGGATAAAACGGTTTTGAGGGAGAAAGCCTTGTGAAAATGCTTCAGAAGCGACGGCTTGGATTTTGTCGGCCGTTCTTGCTCTACTCTTGCGAGTGGTGTGTGTGTATATGCATATGTGGCAAAGGAAATGGGAGAAGAGGAAATCCAGGAAAAAAGATAATGTTGCTTGATGATGTGGTCTGGTTTTGTTTGTTTGCTGGAATGGTTCTCAAAACTCGCTCCATTTTCACCACATTGTTCCGATCCCACATGTGAATATTCATATAGCGAGGGGAAGATTCATCAATAGCGGCACGGAAACCTCTTCCAATTCCTGCTCTCCCACTCCTCCACTACCTCCCATCCGTCACAAATACTTTAGTAGTTTTGTTGTAAATTTTTAAATGCCATTTCGTGGAAACCTGTAATATGGGTCGTGTTTTATGGATGCTGTTGAAGAGTGAAAGGAAATGAAAGCAGGAAAGGAGAAAAGAGCAAAGAACCAGCACCCAAAAATATTTTTCATGTAAGCAGCGCATAAGATAATATTAATACACTATGACTCTTCTTTCTCTCTGTGTCTGTATTTCTCTCTTTCCTTCTGGCTTTTGACACGACTACTAGTACTACGACGGGAAAAGTGAAAGTTGTTGGAAGTTGAGTAAATATCCAAAATATCCCGAGTGTGTGTATGTGTGCGTGTATCCAGAGGAGAGAGAGAAAGGAGGAATTCAGAAAAGAAGAGTTTGGAATTGTTCCTTTGATGATACCACTGATGAGCAAGGCAAACAGAGAGGGAATGAGAGAGAAGATGGAAAGGAGAGAGGATATTAATGCAATTCAGGAATTTATAGTATTGACATAAGCTTTGAGAGAGTAGTCGTCGTGGTGTTGTGGCTCAACTAATTCCTATCTGATTTAGCCACCGCCACCGCTTATTAAACCACCTATTGTAATCATTGAACCAAAGTAGCAGGGAAAACCGGTACGCTTTTTAAAGATTAGCTGCGTCGAGTAAAAATTACGGATCGAAAAAGTAGTCTCAAGCTTTCATTTTTCATTTTATGTATTTCAGATTGCAAGTAATTTCAATGATGTCCATTTTGTGACATTGGCGAAGCGAAATTGTATGACTATATGAATTGAGAATATGGAAATGAAAAACATGAAACATATTCTGGAACAAGAAGCTATGGAAACGATGGTAGGTAGGAGGTCGGAGGTACAGACATTACGAGTCACTACCTCGTCACCTCTCTCCTGTCTATTTAATAATATCTACTACGCGTTTTCAGTTAAGCTGAGATTTTGAGAGAGAAACAGATAACAAGGGAGGAAATCTGCATACAAAGTGAAAATCCCTTTTCCGTCTGTCTCTGTGGTGGAGGAGAAAAACTTCATCAAATGTCACTAGACATACACACTACTACTAAACTACCAGAGATTTTGCATGAAGGCAGGTCAGAAGGATGGGAAGGTTGGAGGTGAAAATATTTGGAATTACTGAAATCGAAGGAGAGGATTCCTTTCCGTGTGTATAAACCATGTATACAATAATAATATGTGACATGACATGAAATGGGAAAAGGTTAAACCTCCAAACTAAACAGAAGTAAAGGAAACAATATACGTACATAATATTTACGAGGAAAAAATATTTAAATCTACAAAACTCTACTCATCATCCATCCTGCTACTTACCAACCACCGTCATGTCATTTGTAGAGCTCAGAGTCTGGAACGTCTGCTCGGCTGTGACGGAACATTTGTACAGTCCACTGATATCCAATGAAACATTCCGCAGGTAAACGTCATGGTCAGAGGATCGTCGCACCTGTGGCAAGACAAAAAAAGGACCCCGTCATCATGTACAAAAATTCATACCATACACAAAACAATGCTTTAAAAATAATTGTGGTTAAATGAGAAGTATTTAGGTCAGCCAGCTTTTATTACTAAAAATTACGCACATGACCACAACACAACCACATAAAACGCGAGAGAGAGAGAGAGAATAATGAAAGATTTTTGTGCTCATCGTCATTTCAATGAAAACAATTACTTTATTTTCATTCCATCAATTGTATTTTTTTATGATTTTAAAGGTTCAACTTAAACGTCATTTAATTATTATAAATGTAGTAAAAAGTTAAGGTTGCTCATCTATTATGTCGCACATTCATAAATATGCAAAATAATTATTCATCATTAATATTAGCATGCATACATTTATCATTTGAATGACATGGTGGTGGTGATGATGATGAATGACATGACATGCACAGGTGAACATAGTGCAAAGGGGATAGTGATTTGGATTTTGGAGGCAAACAGAAGCTGCTGCACAGCGTGAGGAGGTCGGAGGTGTGTGCTTTTTGGCTGATTCAATGCACTTGTTGTCGGGTTCGGGTCGGTCGTGTCGTGTCGATGCACGTATTAAGCTTTTTTAATCAATGCATCCTATTGCATATAATATTTGATAAAGGAGGGATTTTTATTGCCGAAAAGGCGGCGTCTTATTACGTGTCAAAGGTTATTGTCGCTTGGTCGGTCTCTAAAGCTGTTCCAGGAAAAGCAGCGGGAGGCGGCTTCTTTGTTCTTTTTAGTGTTCCGATAATTATTGCGGTTTTATGAGGATGCCTACGTGAGACGTGACATGTCTAGTTTATATGCATAATATGCATTAAGGTATATGAAGAAATAAGAAATACACCTTTTTAGCAACTGAAGTTGAGGTGAACGTTCCTTTATTCAAAGTTAATTATTTTTTTAACCATCGATTGATTTAGTAGAAGTAGAAGACACCGATAGTGCATTGACCTTAGTCGCGGATTTTTGGAGCCTCTTCATTGTTCATTGTTAAAGTGGAAACGCTCGGAGGAGGTTAGTCCCTATTATATAATATTATGGCAGTCAGTGCGACTTAATGAATTAAGTGTGAATTTAATAATTTTGCGATATATTTAGTGTTTTGACTTGACCTGTGACATTTAACCTTTTTTGATTATTCGTTTTTAGATTTTGTCAGGATTTAAATGGAGAAGATGGAAGAAAATAAGTGTGGAATGGGCAGCTCTAATCAGCTCGCAGATCTGATGAATTTGATCTTGGCGGAGAGTTCCAGTCAATGTGGAAAAGCCCAAATGACATCAAACCAGTCAGTAACGGTGACCCTGTGTGTAGTGTGTGGCGATAATGCATCAGGTAATTATTATGTCCCATATATTAACTGCAAGACGACTTTCAGCGTTAATTTACTTAAAAATTGTCCTGTTCTCGTAATCTTTAGGCAGGCACTACGGAGCTTACAGTTGCGAAGGTTGCAAAGGCTTTTTCAAACGGTCAATTCGAAAGGAACTGAGCTACTCCTGTCGCAACAATGGTCAATGTCCAGTAACCAAGGACTGCAGAAACCGATGCCAGTACTGTCGATTGAAAAAGTGCTTGGCGATGGGAATGAACGGCGACAATGGTCAGAATTATACTCTTAATTAACACTGCATATGACAAAGTTTATTGAATTGTTCAAAAATTGTGACTGATTTACATTTTTTGTTTGCGCAGCAGTTCAGAACGAGCGGAGGCCCCTTAAGTCATTGCCAGCTCCTCGCAATCCCGAGGAATATTTGTACAACAAATTACAGGAGCCGCAGTCGAAAAGGATCAAATTGGAACCTTGGCAGAACGTTGCTGTTTCTTATGATCAAGAGGACTTTTCACAACAAAACGCTGTGCTCCAGCCCATGCCGAATAAGTCTGAGGAATTATTCGGAGAACCTGTTGACGTGAAATTTGAACCTCTTTCCCCAAATTCTGGAATCAAAATTACTTCTGTTACTGGAAATTCATCGTCTACTCCAATGGCAAGTGTTCCTGCATCCAATCCCAGAGGAGATTTGGCGATAATCATCTGCGAAACTGCATCTTCATTGTTTTTCGGAGCCATGGACTGGGTAAAATCTTTGCCGTGTTTCCAGTTGCTTGATTTTAATTTGCAACTCGCCATTGCAAAGTCAGCGTGGAGTGAACTTTTCATCATGTGTCTCATTGAGTCTCAAGACGATCAGGATGATGACGAGCAAAACTTGCTTCCGTCTGCTGCAAGGTATGCAGTGATGAGGAATGCTCCTCGCCGTCAACGAGAAGTGGCAAAAATACGAGCAGTTGTGAACAGGGCCCTTCAATTGGAAATGGACGACTTTGAATTTACTGCACTTAAAATTTTGGTACTGTTCAGCCCAGATAGAGTTCAGGAACATGGAGATGAAGCTGTTGAAACTCTTACTGAATATCACGCAGATGTCACACAGCAGTTGATTGATCATGTCGAAAGAAAATTAAAGAGGCAGAAAAACGATTGTGGGGAGGGGAGTGACAACACTGCTGCCCATCGTATTTCGACTTTACTACTGCTGTTGCCTCAGCTTAGGTAAGTATTATTTTTTCTACAATTTTCTTCGTGTTAATGACCAAGTGATGTTCTCCTAATGACTTATGACGAAAATTCATTTATTGTTAATTCATAGGTCCTTTGCGTCAACCATGATTGAACAGTTATTTTTCTCAGATGTCCTCAGCTCCCATGCACCGATAAACACGGTCATGCATCAGATTCTTCAATTGGATTCTATGACTGACTATGGTGGGGATATACAAGTATGTACTTCTAATGCAGTTAAATAAACATTTAAATTATTTTTTAAATGCAACGTATTGGCATAACATATAACTAACTTTTGATTCTTACATAACAGGAAACAGCCACACAAAATGGTGATAATACTGACGATGCGCAGTACGTAGCAGGAAATGGTTATTAAAACCAGATCAAGACAGAATTTTAGACATGACAAGAGCCAGTGTCTTGGAGTGGCAAATTGTTTGAGACTATATTTTTAAGTGTCTATAATCATTATCATGTAACAACTAATAACAGTTTAACATATTACGTTGTATAATATGTACTATTGTTCATTATCAATTATCAACCCTATCTACAATACGTATGGATTTATTTTAAAATACTTGTAAAAATACATACTTCTTAGGTATGTATTTACAATTAGTAATACCAACGCAGGCATCCATAGTTTTTAGCAAACTAATTGTAGTTTATACGCTGCATAATTCCTGCTAATTATTTTAGGTAACGTTAGTAACGACTGTGTTAGTGAACGCTTTATTATTATGTATCTGATTATTCATGATTACCCGTCGACTGACTGTCGTGGTGGACAAATGATTAAATGTTATTATATGCTGTACTTTTACACGAAAACAAAATAATATATATAAATTCTTCCTCCCCTCTAATTTTATTACCTAGGTACCTGCGTGTACACCACTGCCTGCCTAATAATAAATCATGACTCATTTCCTAAACAAAAGTATTTGGGTCAGCCAGCTAGGCCCGCTAATGAATAATTATGCCTAATGACAGGGGTATACGAATCGATTCGTTTAGGCCTTCTCATCTAACATTCCTTCCCGGAAATACTTCCTTTTTTACGACCTCATCTCGTCATCCTCTCATAATCACAATCATCTCATCTCCTATTCCTTCCTGTTTGGTCGTCCTAGTAAATAATATATTATTAAAGCGTATGGTCTACCCTACTGTGTCTGTGGTTATGTTACTTTCCGTGGGTCACTCAACTGCTCTCCTTTCCCATCCATGAGAGTTCTCTGTCCTTTTTCTCGGAATCCGCATTTTTTCGTTACTACCACTACTACACATACTACTACTGTTGCTCTCCTTCCTTTTTTTGTCTCTCTCATTATTTGAGCTGGAAGATGTTTTTTTTGGTGACGAAAAAGGAAGGAGTCACTCTGGAATGCAGCTATAGTCTGGCCGGAGGAGGAAAGGAAACACCGCACCATTCCCATTACAACTTTCAGCCACTCTGGCGGCCTAGGTAATAACACTAATAATTTCCCTTAATAAAACGAAAACTTGTCCATGTCCATTACTATTTATTTCCTTTTCCTCTCTAACCCTCTCCGCTGTCTTGTCCAGTAGCAGAGTCCAGCCAGCTACTTTATTTCCGCTGCATTTTTTCCCTTTAGCAATAATTCCCTCGGTGCTGTCGCCAAAGCTGCAGCAGTAACGAAACCAAAACGAAAAATATATATGTGTCGTGTGTTGATTGCTCTTCTTCTGACTCTGACGAAGAAGACTAAAAAAGAAGCGTTTCGCGTATATTTCCTTCTTATTTCTCCTGTCTCTGATACAATCTATCTCTATCTTATTTTGTAGTTTTGCCTCTAACAAAAAAAACTTTCTCCAGAACCAACAACAACGCAACTTGTCTCTCAGCAGGATGAACTTGACTTGTATCTCCGTTTCGCTTGCTCGCTGTATAATATATGCTCGCTGCACATTTTTTTCTCCCAACAACATGATCAAATCCGTCCGCATCCGCCGTTGTCGATTGCGATTTGCTCCCTTGGAATCTTCATCTGGAGAAACGAGAGGATGAGAAAAGAGGATTTTCATCGTCCTTTCTCCAATGTGTACTTTCATTGGGACAAATTTGTAAGAATAATGGTATGGCAATTGGGAAGAGCGTCGTCCAGAGAAGAGCACAGCAGCATGGTTTCTTTCTTTCTTATGGTTTTGGTAATATTATTGAGTCTTTATAAGCAGTAGAGAAAGTAGAGTTGCGTGTCTGTGTGTGGAGGAGACAGACAGGGAGAATGAGAGAGAGAAAGAGAAAAGTATTTCTACAAACGACAATACAATCAAAGCGGATTGGATTGGAGACAGATGAAGAAGAAGAGAGAAGCTGCTTGTGAAAAAAAAGAAAGTAAGTAAAGTGGAGAGAAAAGTATTGAACATAAGTAGTTCTAGTGCCGTTGTCCTGGCAGTAGTGGCGTCGGCAGAAAAACGGCATAAGAGAGAAAGAAAAAGTTGCTCAATTGCCTGCTTTTCTTGTGCATTCTCATACAGTGCATAATACTTTGAAATGGGGAGAGGGTATCAGATAAGTCGACGCAATTTAAATTTTTCCAAACTAAAGCCAAAAAATATGTTTCCTGAACAATGATTTTTGTATTTTCACATTGTATTTAAAGAAAATATCGAGATTTTTAGAGGAAAATTCAAGTTGTGTTGAGGAGTATCTTGTTGTCACCCAATCTATAATCCTTTTTTCGGTATGGGACTAGACATGTCGTTTCTTGAAGCGCCACCAGCACAGCAAACATCCTTATTTTCCTTCTTCTTCTCAATTTTTTTACTGAGAGAGACAAGCCGTTTGTAATAATACCCCTTTTTAGAAGAATATGTATATATCCCGTTTTCAAGCGCTTTTCTTCCCCGTTTCGTTCGACTTTACACTCTTCTCACTCAGCAGCAAGCAGCCAACACACAAGTATATAAATAGTATTAGAAAAATATAAAAAGAGCAAAATGCACATTTTATTCTTCTTTTTCGTTCATGTTGAGTGGTGTGCGTGTGTGTGCAAAGTAGTGAACCATTGAACTACTACTCAAACTGACTCACTTCTTTCTCAAAAGAGGCAGAAGAAAAGTGTAGTAAAAAGTAAGTTTAAGTACATAGACGTAGCATATTATAACTCTGGTAATATATCTATTGCTCAGAATCTTTTTTTTTCCTCCGCGATTGATCCTTCCTTTTCTGTTTCTCATAGAAAGCGACTTTCTTTCTCTTTTCCCACTTATATTGCCTCTGGTGCTGCACAGCAACTACTGCAGATGGTTTTTCAAATAAGTTGAGAGAGAGAGCTAGCGAGGAAAAATAGTTGGTTGGATATTTAAAGCTGTTGCTATGTGTGCTATCGAAAAACTGCATATTATGTTCGGCTTTTTTACATACTGCATCCAGCCAGCAGCAGTAAGAAGATTGTAGGAATTTTGGAAATTAAAAAAGGGAAAATTATTTAGCAATAGTATCGCTTACAAAGTACTTGTATTACTTCAGCTACTCTGCATGTGCCCATTTCTTATGCAGCCGTTCATTATAGCATAAAAAAAACCATGGAGATAACAAAATATTTAGTTTCTATGAACGCAGTCTTAACATGTTATTGTATTTATAGCTTTTTCCACTTCAGCCAAGTGCGTCCTGTGCAACAAATTTATTTAAATTGCAAAAACCATTTAAGAGAGCGAAGAAAGCCTTTTACTTTCCATTCTTGCTCTCTCCTCTCGTCTCATCTTCTGCTTTGCTGCTCTTGTCATTACACTACTTTCTCAGTTGCCATCTATATAGTTCTTCTATTTCCTTTCTCTCTCTGCCCAACTTGAGCAAAGTGCTCTCGAGCTCCAGCGAGAACAAACAAACTCAAAACTCCGAAAGAAAGAAAAAAAAGACACATGAGATCGAGAAGCGACCAACGGTAAAAAGAGAAAAAAAAGCGGTGGAAAATACTTGAGAAAAGAAGAAGAAAAATGTTCAAGAAGCTCTTCTTTCTTCTTCTGCAAGTGAGTGAATGATGCAATTGTGTAGGAAGGAGCGAGCGACTGTAACGTAAACGCACTCAATGCTCACAAAAATATGTGCTTCTTTTTAAAAAACCAGTTAAGACGACGACGACAACGACGTTTATACTATGGTGACCATTTAAACTGGTCATACCAAAGCTGGTCACGACTATAACCAACGGAGAAAGTATGCTGCTTTGGTGAAGGTGGCAGCGGCAAGACACGTGAAACTTTTTCTCGGTTGGAGAATTTTTTTTCTTCAGAGAGAATTCTTTGGCGTGGACAGTGTGACGCGCTGCTGCTGCATCCTCTACAGCAAACAGTAGCTGTGTGTGTGTGTGTGCGGTGGTCATTGGTCATGGTCGCCACTACTATAAAAATACACGACGTACTTGTAAAAACGCAGCGCTATTTTTTTAGAGAAATAACGCGGCTACATACCTAAATGTACATAGATTGCGTCAGTGTCAGTTGAGTTTGTTGGAGAAGAAAAAAACATGTGAGTTTTATTGATACTCAATTTAGCTCTCTGTCTCGCTGCTCAATGTTCAGTCACTAAAGACTACTTACTTTCTCACAAGAGAGGGAGAGAAAGTCAACGGGACCGTAATAGCTAAAGCTGAAGGAGAAAGGACAACGATGAAGAAGACACCCCAGAAGAACCTTGCATGCATGCCAGTTGCCAGTGAGGACGACTTTCAGTTTAGTTAAAAGAGAGAGGCTTTTTATATAGCGAGTAGTAAGCGAGTGAAGATTAATAGCTCTATAAATCTTGCATGGGAAATATTTCTTTCAATTGTTTCCAGCTGATTTTTTCCTTTTTCTTAAACTACAACTCTCTTTCTTCTCTCTCTCTCACCAGCTTGCATGGGAAATCTTACAAGACTTCGAAAAGTCAATAATATAAATTAAGTTTTCCACTTTCTCTGCTTTCACTGGAGGTAAAAAGGGAAACATCAGGCATGCTGCTGGAACATCCTTAAGATTTTACATGCCAGCCCTATTATCTTTCTATCTATCTATCTCCTTGCATTTTTTCCATATTACTGAAATCTTCATCCCATTATATTTTCTCATCCCATGAAACGTGCGCTTTTACAAAAATGGTAACAATAATGATATATTTTTCTGCGATAAATTATATTTTATGGAAGGAATGCATTTTTTATCTCGATATTTCACATTTCAAAAATGAAAATGGTGACAAGGAACGCAGAGAGAGAGAGAAAAAAAAACAAGAAAAATGTGAAAGTTGAACGGACGACTTTTGCTGCACTGCATTGTACATGTACTATATATGTATCTGTACTGACTGTTGCTTCGTTTCGCTTTATCAATTTTTTGGCGGCCACTTCCGTTTCACTTGGCTGCAAACTTGGTGCCGTGGCGGTACATTCCTTCTACTTATTTTTCTTTTCTTGGGAGCGTTCGTAAAATATGTCGCTTGAAGAACAAGCCAATTTCCACCGCATCGGAATTAACGTTTTAATGTGCTCCCAGTGAAAGGATTGTGCATTGGCATTTTATACAAAACCACTCATTTCTCCTTGACATCCCAATGCGGAGGAGGAGACGAAGGGTTGGGGCAAACTTTGATAATGAAGACACATTGTGGCCTCCTCTGAAAACAATATTGAAACTGTGTGACGCTGCTGCAACTCTACTTTTTGTAACTTTTGCCGAAATAAAACTACGCAAAATTCCTCATAGATTTGTAGTGGCAGCAATAATAATAATCACAATAAAAAATGTACATGTGTCTTCTGACTCCCTCTCCGGCCCTTGCACCACTTTGTCTAATTCCAATAGTCTGTATAGATGGATAGATAAATAGGGAAATAAAAATGCATTCATGCAGAGAAATATAATGCCTTTATATTTTTTGATGGTGGTGCCACTGCCACTATTGATGTTGTTACGTTCCTCCCACCCCCACACATCCCATCTCATTTCACATTTTACTCTTATTTTCTCAATCTCTACCATTTCCTCGCAGCGTTTTCAGTGCAGTTCAAAACAGACAAAGTTACTGTGGCAGAAGCAGCAACATCAGCAGAGGAGAGAAGAAGAAGAGGAGCAATAAATGCAATGCAAATGGTGTAATGGCCCAAAAGGCTATGTAAACTTTGACTCTTCTTCTCTCTCTACTCATTCTACTATTTCTGCCGCTTCTACTACTACTGCTGCTTTTAGTAATGCCATTAGATTTTTTTCTCTTCTATGTGTGTGTGTGTGTGGTGGCGGCATGGCAGAGTGTGTAGGTAATATAAATGTACAATATGCACATTACTCTTTTCCCCTCGGTAAAATTTACGACTGGTGCTGTTGTGGAGGAATGAAATAATGTATGCAATGTAGACAAGCCATAACTCGTCAATTTGTTCTAGCTTTGCCTGCCCTTCTTGTTTCGCTTATGGCTAAAGCTATATATGCATTACTATTGCTGCAGGGAGAGGAGGAGGACGGCAGAAGGCAGAGAGAGAGAACTCAAGTCGTTTTATATTGCCAATAATAATTCTACCACTAGTAAAAAGACTAATATCATAATATATCTGAGCAGTAAAAACAAGTCAATTGACTGGTGGCCAAACAATATCATCAGCAGCAACAGCAAAATAGTAACATGATCGTGTAATGCTCTTCATAATAATATTTTTGGCAAGGGCTCTCGGAAAGTCGCCAGAATGCAATTTTACCAAAGTCGTGTCGTCTATAGGAGAAAGATTATCAGATTTTTAAACCTCAATTATTGTATCTCGGATTTGATAAAATTTTGGTATGTATCCACCTTCCAAAAGTCACATCTTAATTTCGGCTGGATAGAGTTATTGCCATGCTACCTCAGCAGCAGTATCAGAAGCAGAGACATACATGATGAGTCGTCCGTATACATTTTCTATCCATTAATAAAAAGTCAAATTTGTTCCAAAGGTTTGTCTGCCAGAAAAAGCTGTGCTCTCTCTCTCTCTCCCTCTCTTTGGTTTTCTGTGTGTGCACACATAGGAATATAGGGCTAGGCCATTATAAGTGTGATGATAATAATATGCATTTCAACTCTTTCTGGATGCAGCAGAATGAGAGAAAATAGTTCCAAACAACAACTAACTGCTTTGCTACCAGAAATCGCAATGGAGACTTCCCCGACCTACTAAATAGATCCAACTCTGCTTCCACCATATTAGATTCCGTTTCTTGTAGACCTCCAATAATAATCTGTGCTGCTGTGTGTGTGTCTGTCATAACTAATATCTGTCTTCCTCTCTCGCTATAATTTTCCCTGTGGTGCTTCTCGGCTGTTTGTTGGCCTTCCCTCCTCGCATCAGTCTAATCATCATCAACATCATTTTCTGGCCTGTTGTCCTGTTTCCCATCAAGGAACATTACTCCACACAGTAGTAGCAGACAGACAGTTGGGTAGGCATACTTTCCAGAATTTTCTATCTCTCTTCACAGTTTTGTAACAATTCCATTCCTTCCAGCGATGCTGACGCTATGCCAGGGGCAGTCCCCACAACACACAACTATTTTTTATATTCTTCTTTCTTTTTTTCTCTCTTTCTCCATTTTCTCATATTTTCACAAGAAAAGGCAGAAGAAAAAACCCAAAAGAGAAAATCCATAATACGTGTACATTTTATGCATTCATGTATTCCGTGCAAAGTTGCGTTGGAAATTAAATTTATTTTTTCTTCGCAGAGAAATAAATTGAGTACCTATATTTTTACACGGGGATTTTTTCTTCTCTCTCTCTTGGCTTACCCCATTAATTCTACATGCATGGCTACCCAAGTGGGATACTAAATATAGTTACATATACCCGCCTACGTACGCATAAACGCTGAAAAGTAGTGCGCAAAAATATATTATAATGCCTTTTTGCATTTTTACAATAATTTTCACTTACGTCAACTAGAAAACCCGGCAGCTGAAATGCTTTCTGAGGGGGCGCCTCTTTGGGGACGTAACGGTAAAACTCCTGGGCTTTCTTCCGCTCACCTGCCCGGTACCAGTTTACAGCGTAAATCTGGTCGCGTTCCAGATTGTAGTTGCATGTCAGCCTCACGTCCTCTCCGCGACGAACGTACCGGGGCAGCACTATCTCCACGTCGCGTAATGCCCCGGAACCTGAAATTTGCAAGAGAAAATAATATTTTTTGTCAAATGACTGTATTCATTTGCTCGCGTGTGTGCCACAAATGCCCATCAAGATACGGAGATGTATACATGTATATAAAGTCATCATCATCATAATGCCATCATTTCGACTATTGTTGCTGCAGCAGCAGGAAATCAGGCTATTTAACCCTTTCATATTCATATTTATCCTCATCATCAAAATCATTCCATTTTATCGCACTTTTCCCTTTTTGACACGAGTCATGGCACTTGGCACACAACAGCGCATTTTGCCCATTTCATATTTGCACTCCCATGCCATTCTTTCCGTGTGACTTGACTTGTCTGTCTGCCTATCTCCTGACAAGTGAAATTTTACTCCAGTTTTTGACTTCAGCTCTTCTGCATTCACTACACGCTCGGCGCTCAGTCTGGTCTCATAGCCTTCATAAATTTCGCTGCTCCTGCTGCTATGCTGTCCTATCATTTTATTATTGCCATTTTGACAGTGACCGCTAACCTAACATCCAGTAATAATACAATACTGCCCTTTACTACAAAATACTAATACTACGCAGTAACTCTAAATGAATAATTCCCAGACATAAAAAGAAGCGGAATCAATAAAATTACGTATTATGTCACGAAAAAAGTTGAAACAAATAAATACACATACAGCATAGACAGACAAACATGGTTAAGTTATAAAGAATTCAATCTTTTTTGTGTGCTCTCTACTACTTTTGTGAAAATCATATAATTTCTATGACGGATTGCCCGTACTGCCCTCATTTATACGTTACCATGCTGATATTTCTATGTCAACCTTATCAACATCATCGCCTCATTTCCATTTTATTCTATTTTACGCTATTTAAAAAATATTATCATAATGTTAAACTCCACTACTCTGCGAAGAGATATGACGAGTAATGATGATGGACTAGCTTTTATGAGGAGACTAAAGAAATTTTCTGCTCGTAAATAATACATTGTAGCAAAACGGATCATGTGATGATGATGATGAAGATGATGGGGATGATGATGATTATGATAACAGCACTCCTACTACTACTGGTGCAAGGGAATCTATGTACCTAAAAGCTCACTTTTAGTTTCTCTTCTTTCTTCTTGGAGAGCATCACAGAGTTGCAGAAAAAATGGCAAAATAATAATAATAATATACTCCACTATGGCTTTTTGCTCTGATAGCACCAGAGTACGCTGCACACTTTATGTACTCCGTTTCACCCTTCATCCTTTCGGCAATCCATCTACATTACAGATTATAATATATGCCACGCCACAACTACTACCGCCACCAACTACATAATATTTTTTGCGTGCTGTGTATGCAAGCATCATGTGTAATATGTCGTTTTTACAATATTTACCACCAGCCAAGCTGAAGTTGAAGTGAGAAAAAATAGAGTGTGTCTGCGACTTTAAGATAAAAAGGAAGTTCCCACTTCTCCACGCCACTACTACTGCTGCGTACGTACGTGTGTACGTACTCGTCTGCGTCTATCTCTTGTACTAGCAACTTTTTTTTCTGACAGGGCAACAGGGAACATGTTATACGTACCTACACACACATACATATGTATGTATACACATGAGAAAGTCAAACATGTAGTAAAGTAGTGGAAAGAGGAGAGACTTTATCATCATAACTAAAAAACCTCTGAACCTCTTTTTTGTACAAGAGGAAAACTCCCCGCTTGTGTGTGTTCAAGTCAAGAAGAATTTATAACAAGAAGATGAAGAAAAGAAAAAGAAGAATAAATATTTTGAAAGAAAGGAAGAAAGTCAAGTAGAAAGTCGTGTTCTCTCGGAATATTTTAAATAATGCGTTTAAAAAGTAAAATGTATTTTTGGAAAGGTTGCCCTAAAATGGTAGTGTAGTCCTTTCAGATAACTATGTGTTATGACATGAACATTGTCGTAAGTTTAGGACTAACTACTACAGCATATAACCTTTGTGACATGGGCATGTTTTTACTGACATAATAATATCATAGGAGAAATGAGACAGGGAAGTGAATCTCTCTCAGAGAAACTTTTTAAAATCTGGCCACGACATGATTGTGTGTCTTGGCTACATGATAGAAATTTGTTCGCATTATTTCATCTGGAGAAACATTTTATTTTTCTAACAAGATCAATCAATTCAAGGAAGTACACTCTAATGCCACTAATGTTTATTTCGTTTTTTCAGAAATCAGCAATTTCAATTTTAAAATTTCTCCTCATGATCGTAAATAAATATGTTTCGATCCATGCTATACTACCTTTTTGGAAAGATGAGTTGTTCACGAGAAAAATAAATATGATGAGATTTCGTCCTTCTTGTTTTCTTTTCCCCTTTTTTCCTATGAGAATTCAAGTGCCATCCTGCTAGAATCCCTACACATCTAGGTATATACACTGCTTGTTCATTTCCATTCAATTCCTTATTGAACATCGAAGACATACCCATCTTGTTTTCCTTCGTAGGTATGCATCCCGTGTGTTCGTTCGTGTAGCATGTATTTTTTCACGGATTTTTTCCTGCTCACTTTACCTCTCTCTATAGCCATGTTTTTGATGATGAATCACTCCTGTCACTCTTAATTCTCCCATTTGCATAGACATACAGGAAGAATCCGCTACATACCTGCTGTTGCTACTATTACTAGCATGCAAGGGAAAAACAGATAAAAATATAACCTTGCTCTGTACAACCAGCAGCAGTAGCAAACTCCGGGACTTGCAAAAGCAACGCTCATTGTAAAAGTAGCCATTTCACCAGACTCAACAAGAAGAGGAAGAGACTCCTCTCCTCCTATCTTTCTTTCTTCGGTCGGTAGTAGTGCATATTATTTTTCTTCGTCTGCTTCCCATGTAATGTAATATGAATATGACAAATGGTTAACACACATCCCATCACATTTTCCTCTTCACCCAACTTGTTATTGTAGCTTAAGGAGAGGAAGAAGAAGAAGAGAAAGATATTAGATATCTCTCTCTCTCTCTTTCGTCTTGTTATTTTTTTGGCTACGCTAATATTTTTACCATTTTACCTACCTAATAGCTTATCGTGTGTGTCTAGTGACGTGGATATAAAAATGAGAGAGAGAGAGAGATTGCGTGCACACATGCATAAAAAAGTTTTTTATGAGGATGCCCTTCTCTTCCTTTTCGTCTTCCTCTCCTACTTTGCCTTTTAGCATGTCATTTGAAATTGCAGGAGAAATATTAGCTTGCAGACTAGTAGCCGGTCGAGTTGGACATATAACTGACATGACATTCTGCACTTAAAGCTCCTTTTAAAATGCATTTTAAGTAGAGGGGGTCGTTCAGTGAAAATGTTACTACAAGATTGATGGAGCAACAGAAATAAGCACTTACTCTAAAGTTTTATGCTTGGAGGCTTGTTTATTAATTTGGATATAATGCGAGAAAGGTTGAAAAATTATTGATTTTGGGGCATTGTGATTAAGATAATTAAGTCATCAGATTATAATGTCTATTCATTCATGACATGGTTAAAATCGGTTAAAACCGTTTCTGCCAAGTTTAGTTTCATCCAGTCATCTTGAAAATAACCCCCATGTAACGTAATGCCCCTAGGTTCATGATACAAACCTAATTATGTAACTTGCAGACTGAACGACCCATTGGAATTTCGAATTAGTCTTGTTAATATTATAATCCATAATCCAAGATGCATGATGGGAGCATTTTAGCATGAAGCGTGTAGCACCTTTCCCGAGCGAAATTGATGGATATTGGAATTGAAGTGAAGCCTGCATATTTTTTATTTCTTTTTACACACGAAAGCTTATGTAGTATAACTTATTTGCTCCTACTCCAACTACTAGTCTCTGCCTGCACGTATAATTTATTTTACAGATGAGATGAGTGGAGAAGAGACACGATGAGAAATGAATGGGAAAATAGATAGATCACTACAAGCTCATAGTAGTATACAGAACAGAGTAAAGGAATGAGGGGATGGGTACAAAATGAATGGCTGTTTTGTATGTGTGACGTGACAAGAAGAAGAAATGGGTCCTCTCTCTCTCTCTCTTCCCGTTTTTTTTCAACTCAACTTTTTAAATCCCCTTTAAACACGCTATGTGTGTATGGAATCTTCTTATGAATTGCTTTGTGATTTATTGGAACTACAAGTCTTGTTGTAAAAATGGATCCGCTAAAGAAAAAAGTCAGCTGGTTCAGTGGATGCCGAATGGAATGGAAGAGAGGCATAGCTGGAACCAACGACGGCATACAACGGAACATGGAAACCAGGACTCGTGTGTCGCTCATTCCTCTGACGAGAAACCTATTGGAATGGCAAACAAGCATGGCATGTCGCTTTCTAATAATCATTTTACAATTCACATAATCAACCCTCCCACAATATTATATTCTGGAAATCCATCTACCCATTTATCCTTCGATCATACCATAAATGCAAAATGTGGTGCTAATAATACCAGCAGTTTCTCCAATTATGCTGGAGTGGGACCGCCCATAAACTATTTAACCTGGAATTGGTGAGAACTCTTTCTGTATGTACGAACTCCCAAAAAAAGACGTAATGTAGGAACGATCCCTTCAACAATCTTATTAAAATACATGAGTTATACTAATAATAACGCCATTTTTAATGTATCGCTTTGATGGACGTCATGTGAGGTGGAAAAATGAAGCGTTTCTTGTCTTTCTTATTATGCTCGCTAAACTCATCTCCCTTTATCATCATCATCCACAAAGACGGTACTTTTCTTTTCAGAGTGAAACTGCCACTACACACACGATGAGACACCCTACTTTTAGCATGCTCTTCTCCTCTCAACTGAATTATCTGACACGATCGTCTCATCCTTCTTGTCATTATCACGCCTCAGAGAACAGAAATGTGACACAACATGCTGCGGTTGTGATGATGTCGGTGGTATCAGTAAAACAGTGATGTATTTTATGGCAACTAAATAGACAGATTGGTGGCAAAAAAAATTGGAAGCAAAATCGGTTTTGGAGCAGCTTTGTAAAAATACAAAGCTGCTCCAAAACCGAAAAAAGAGACTGTGAATGTAGCGGTGTCGCTTTCATTTTCCCAATTTAAATTTTTCAAAGCAAAAAAATAAACCGAGGGATGGTAGATACTTATTTTTCCATTTTCCTTAAACGTCGGATTAAAAAGGGTTGCGTTTACTTGGAATACATAACAACTATACTATTTGCGTGCTATTTTGCAGCACTATAATTTCTCATATCCCACCGTGCACTACAGCTAAGAATTATAGCTATAAAATACATGTATTAAGTGTTTGTAGAAAATCAAAATGGAAATAATATCGGTAAAGCGGAAAATACCACCAAAGCAAAGTGCTGTCAACCCTTCGATACAAATAGTTGCTGGTGCTACACAGATGAAGAAAAGAAAAGGCAAAAAAGTAAAAGAATGAAAAGTACGGATTTCATGGAGACTCAAAAAGTTCAAAGTGCGAAGCAACTTTATGATAATTACAAGATATTGAGATTGTCTGAAAACAAAAAGTATGCATTAGACTTTCTACGTTAGATACATTTGGGTCATTCTGTATTGAAATTTCAAGTAATGCATTAACTTTGGCACTTTCTATTAGTATATTGGGGATATGCGTAATATTGATTTCAATTTTCTCGAGAAGACAAAGGTTTACTCGCTATTTTTGAACGGCCCCTCGTTTCGTTCTTTCGTCAAGTTCAAGATGTTATTCTTTGTTGTTATTCTTCACTGATTGTCATTCCATCTTTGAATCCCATTTAACGAAGAAACATAGGCAAAATATTGAAGCTATTGGTAGTGGAATGTGAAATGGTTAAGTCGTCGACAAGAATCTATGATGAGAATCGGCTGGATAGTGTGGATAGTGCCTCTTGCTTTTATGGATAAATGGTATTATGAAGTTTTTTAAGTCATTACTTCCTTCTCACTATTTTTCTTCTTTCTCCCCTATTTTGCATCTTCAACTCATCTGGATTTTTAGAACTCATCCTTTTATTCCGGAATGCTAATGTATTCCGTTTTACCAAATTTCCTATTCATGCACCATAATTATCATTTTTCACTCACTCTAAATCTAAATAACCAACAAGCGTATCTCAGAATTATAAACATAATATCGAAAAATACAACGAATGTTAAACTAAGCATTTGCAAAATTTGCAAAAAGTCAAATATTGGAAATACTGGATATTTTTTGAACTTTTCCCATATTTCAGGTTCCTTTACTTTCACCAACAACATGAGCTGAAAACCGGAAATATGGTTTCTTCGATTTTCCGGAATATTATGAGCCATTAAGATGACTAAATCCTGAAATTTGTTGGTTTCGGATTCTTCGGTAGATTTTGAGGAGAAGCAAGTTCCTTTTTGAAAAGCATTTTTAGTTTCAGACATTTCCCTTTCCACTTTGGTCTTCTGAAGCTTCTGCTTGTGAGACAGTGAAACAACTTGCTTCCCTTTCCCTTTAAAACTTTTATGCTGCCTTGCAATCTTTCTTTGCTTTCTCATTTAAGATAAATACTTTCCCAGATAAATTTTCAGCAACAATGAGCGTATGTGTTGTGAGTTTGTTGAAAAGAATGCCAAAGTCCTAAACATATATTTAGACGACAAAACAAGTTGGAGACAAAGGCGATGAAACGGGAGAGAGAAACCAGCACGCAGGTCTAATTTTTCGGAATAAAAAAGCACAGAGGCGGCAGCGAAAGCAAATTTTCCTGACAGCCAAATACTCTTGTTCTTTATTTCTTTCATTCATTTCCTTCGACTCTCGAAATTGGATTGGGAAACTATCATGGATACTACAACTTTGCAAAACAAAAGTCGCGACAGTTTCTTAATTTCCAACTTCTTCTTCCTTTCACTACATTCACAGCATTCTTCTTGTTTACACAGATAAAGAACGGAAACTGCAACAAGCTACAGTTCTAGCTTTTCACTACCACTAAAATTGCAACAGAGTGGGTGTGGAGACAGGAAAACTTCACATGATATCCACGCAACTACTACTGTCACAACAACCCTTATAGTTTTGTTAAGTAGAGCAGCAGGACACCTACCAAAGTTTTAGTTTTATTCTACGTCATCAAAACTCTCGATAGGAAGCAAGAAAACCAAGAAATGAGCGGAATTATTTATAGTCGGGTCACCATCCCATCATTACCATGCTTATTCCAATGCATTGCTAGAGCAGAAAAATAAATGTCAACATCTTCAAGAAAGTCAATAGCATCGCATTTCCAGGGAGAGAGTGGACAATGCAATAACTTTGCATTTTATTCTAGCTTCAGATCAGTAAACAGGATTTGTCATGAGTTTTATTGCCCTTCTTCTCCACTTCCACTTGAGTGCCGTTTCTCCAGGACGAGAGACGGAGAATCAACATAGTCGCATACTAGAAATCACCGCCAGAGCCATGACCATGCATAAAATGTTTCCGAATGGTTGTGTACTAGAATATATTATTCCGGTAATTCTCCATTCAAAAAGAAAATCATGTCATTCTCGCATCCTTCTCACTCACTCAGCAGAATGGACCAACATCGTCAAAAATAAACCGCAAGAATACGGTACAACAAAGTAGCTTTACAATTCAAGCTAATACTTCATCATATTCTACAACCTACATGAGTTGGCTGAGAAAGTAGCCATTTCTTAACAAAAATATCAAGAACATTCAACATCGATAGAGTCGTCGACCTAGCATACTTGTACAGACTTTGCCAAAATTTTGGCTCGTTATAGAGTGAAGATAATACTACTTAATAGCAACAATAACAAGAGCAATACAAACAACAAAATGACAACTTGACTCTCCGTCTGTCTCTTCAGAAAGAGCGTTTTTCTACCATGTAGTAAGCAGTAGCAAGCTCTTCTGGTTTAATTTTGTTTTCTGTGTCATGTGTCCTCGTAAATGTTTCAAACATGAGATGCTTATTGTGCTCTCAGCGGGGAATAGTCCGAGAGTCTATAGG
Source organism: Sinella curviseta (assembly GCA_004115045.4). Classification (NCBI taxonomy): domain Eukaryota; kingdom Metazoa; phylum Arthropoda; class Collembola; order Entomobryomorpha; family Entomobryidae; genus Sinella; species Sinella curviseta. Next base: position 32,976,884 of record CM023199.3, on the reverse strand, counting down.
AATCTACAATACAAAACAGCAAGCTTCTCTAGCAACAACAAAAACATGAACAAGAACAACAACCCGTGATGATCATGATGATGGTCCCAATGTTGACGATAATGACCATGATTACTACCACGACTACTGCTGCTCTACTACTGCGTCTCTTCTATTCTGCGACGATGATGATGATCATGATGGCGCTGTTTGATGTTGATATTATGATGATGATAGTGGTCCCATTTTCCGTATCAACTCAACAGTAAAAAAAACTTGATACTGAAGCCATACTCAACGAGGGAAAGTGGCACTACGAACAGTAATAAAAGGGTATAAAATTGCACGCAAAAACGGGAATATATTTTTGGTTACTCTTAGAGCAGTTGAATGTCTATTCATTTTAAATGGACTAAATGATGGTCTCTTGGTAGAAGAAATGGCTAGATAGATAGACAGATATAGAGTGTGTCGGTCGACCAACTGGCTTCTTTCATCATTCTCTCTCGCTCTATCTCTCCACTTGGTTATCTTTGCACCACCACACATGTACACGCTTCTCTGTTGTGGTTTTACTTTGACACTTGCTGGCTGCTGGTGATGAATTTTAGTTTTCTGCTCCTGATAGAAAAGATGCGTGCTGATGATAGTGATGAGAAACCGACAAAGCAGAAAGGCGAATATTAAAAGGTATGATGATATGGCGTGATGGCGATGATGATGATATGACGGTTGAGGTGGTATGATGAAGCAGAACGGCCTATCATCGTCGTCAGACGATGAGTAAAAAGACTTGAAATGTGAGTGGGTGAAAAGACAGCAGCAGACGTAATACAATAAAGTGTCATGGATGCTTTCACTTTCACCACCACTGTCATGACAGAAAAAGAAGCACACTAAATTTCATCAAGAAGGCAGCAGACCATCAGAGTAAAAACAACAGTACATATGCCCATCACCGTCACCTTTTATTTTAGAGAGGTGGAAAGGAGAAATGAGAAAGCGGGCAGGGCAATAGAAACAGATAATATTATTATCATGAGAATAGACAACCAAAACATCAGAGTGAGCAGAAAGGGTGGCTCGGTGACTGAAGGTAAAAGAGATGCTAGGAAGTGCTCCATTGACAAGGAAAACTATTCCGTTGGCAGTTGAATTGAAATAATCAAGAATCATTTTTTGGAATTCAAAAATTTAGAACATACACTAACTTTAGAATTGAAATGAAATTATGCTTGTACTTTTAATAATTGTTGATGTATGTAGCAATTGTAGCATAACACCATGAATTCGATTATAACTCAGATTTCGTTTTCACCTATCGTCTTCACCTGGGAATCTTTCCTTGTGAATGGTTGTGCTCTTGACAAGGAGTAGCAGTTAGTATAGGAGTGTCTTTGCAACTATGGCCTGTTATTATTAAAATTGTCTAATAAGTTCAGCTCTAATGATTTTAATAGAGGACCGTCTTTCTTCAAAATGAAACCTTCTAGGTCGTTCAAAGTAGAAGCTCTTTCTTCTCTCCTTTGCTTCCACTCTTCTGGTGTGTAAATGAATGTCACGCAGTCTTAATTACTCTGAGCAGAAATAGCACAAGCGGAGCAATTCCACTCAAACGACCGTAGTAAAGGAGCACCGTCCTCGTGTCATCTGCAAATAAAGCTTTGTGCTAGCATATATCCATAATGTATCTAGGCATCCATTCATCTATCTGCACACCTCTAACTACATACCTACCCACCTACCTTCCTACCATATTATTATTTCGTCGCGCCTTTACTCTTCATCAAGCTGCTTCTCTCTGCTTTTGACATGGATATTGCTCTTCTTCTTCTTCTTCTACTCAAAAAGAGTTGAAACTTATGAGATACGTAACACTCGGCATTTTAGCATGACTTTAGCATAAAAATGAATCTATCTGCCTCTTTCACTTTCACTCAGTTTCTCTGTTATGATGATCGTGATGGCACGTAGTAGTAGTGGCTGTGTGGGTTGCCTTTGCTTTGTACAGTTTGTAGAGGAGAAAAAATCTTACCACTTGAAAAAAAAATTGTTGGGGTTTGAGCAACAATTGCCGCTTCCGCAAAACTATTTACATGAGAAGAGCTATTTCTGCTGCCTTGAATAAAAGCTATATTATGTAAACCGTGCTTTCTCTCTTTGTCCTTTTTTCTCTTTTTCTCTGGAGACATTTCTTCTCTTAATAAAATAATTTTGTTCAAGTTGGGGAGTGCGTAAAGTACGCTAAGTGGAGAGTGCACTGAACGCAAATGTAAAATGTAACTTACTACACAGTAGTAGGCAAGGCAGAATAAAATGTGGAAAATCTTTGAAAAACCTTGGCTCAGCAAAATTTTCGGGGAAAGTGTATCCAACAAAAGTAAAAATGAAAGAATTCTCATGCCTGTCCCTAAACTAAATGCAAGCCAGTCCATTCCACTCTCCATCTCTCCCTTTCTCTCAACTCAAGAAGCAGAAAATATAATATTATTATTATTGTATTATATTTTGTAAGAAGCGACGACTTTCTCTTCTTGTTCGCCTTATTATTAAATTATTTTCATTTTTATGTTCGCCTCTGCTCTTGACAATCATATTATTTTTCAGCAGCATTTTATTCTCAAGTTGAACAAACTCCCCGCATTTTTCCTCACTTAGCTCAACTCTCAACAGAGCTTGGTCCGTCGTGGTCGTTTTTTTCTACACTGCTTTCTTTTAAAAATATAAAATATTTATTTTCGAGTGCATGTCCGTGCCAAGTTCATTCACCACAAACGAAACTTTAGTACTGGTAGTAGCAGCAGTGGAAGCGCTAGTTAGTACTGACATTACAAATTATACTTTTGTTATAATAATCAAATTACTCGACAAGAAAAACCACTGCTTGTGCCATCATGATCATCATCCCACCGCAAAACTACCACCGTTGTCGTCGTAGTGTTCCCCCATTCCATTACAATGACAGGAGCAGCACACACAACACATAATTTTAAAATGCTACGTTACAAGCTTTATTGCCAATTTAAGAAAACGATCTTGTTGAATCGTCGTCGCGGAGAAAAAGGGGAAGAATATCCTTACCATAATAAGTTTTGTAATTTTTCACAATAAAAAATAATAATAAAGAAATGAGCTAGTTTTACTTTTAAAAAATCTTCCCAAAATTTAGTCTCAATGTTCCCCATTGTTGTGCCACAAAATGTTAACAGTAAAAAGAAATCCATCTAAAAATACATTACCATCTTTATAGCTTTATTTATTTGTTCCTGCTCGTGTGGTGCATTCTAAGCAGTCTCAGGGAATGGGGGCAGGGAAAGTTGCATTTTTATCTTCCCACAACGAGGAAAAAATAATATACGGAAATGATAATAAAAATGTACATGATCACATGAGAAGAGGGAAAACAGGAAGAAAAAAATGGATGGCATTGTGTCTGCAGCCATTTAGATGCAAATCTGTGAGGATGGCATTGTTTATTTAGTGGATATTACGTACAACAGTATATTATTTTTGTTGCTTTCATTGCATAATAAATCATAAATAATAACAATGCATTCGAAAATAGCACCACCATGCAATGGATGTATTCAGCAGCCTATTAATATGGGAAGAGTTTACATATAAAAAGCAATCTCTCCGACCTTATGCTCCATTATATCCATTTTTCCGTACTACAATTTTGTCTAATGGAAGTTTCAAGCAATGACGGATTGATAACGTACGGCATGAATGTTCCCAACAAACTGCAACAAGGATGCAGTGGTGCAGGAATGAGGACAGTAAAGATGCGTTTTTATTATTTATGCATTCTGATAATGATAGCGATAAAAAAGGAGGATTCCAGTTCCATCCTTTGTGGTGGTTGACCGGGCTGTTTATATTTTATGCGTTATGGATAGCCCTCATCCAATTTTATTGCTATTCACGTTCGTGGAAAATATATTTCGACAGCATATGAATGCTTAATCACCAATAACTTGATTAATTACATGTCCCGAGAATATGGTATAATGACTACGTGTAAATAATGTGTAACGGTGCCAACTGGAGAGATTTTTCTAAGTGCAAAGGTATCTGTACAGAAAACAGACAAGTTTAATGGATATATGAACAAGAATGAGGTATATGAATAGGATATTGTAATGTTATTTGCAAGAAAGTCGTGACTTTTAAAAAAAGGTTTGTTTATTCATTGAGCTTCCTCCCTAAGCTATTGTAATTGCAAACTAAAGATATGATTGCCTGATCCAAAAAATGATGATTATAGTGTAAAGTTTGAAAAATAGCAGTTGATGGCGTGATAAACGCAATGACACAGCAAGCGTAAAAATTCTTGGCGCAATTTACATTAACTAATTATTTAAATATTCCTCGTTTTACCAATTTCTACAATTAGATTACTTCAGTAATTAACATTTTCTTAGAAAGTTTTAATCAAGATATTTCATTTCCTTCAAATAAATTCAATTAGGCAAGTCATATAATATTCAACTTCGATAAAGATCCGTTTCTCGTTTAACCCGTCTATTAATTTCCTCGTAAATACAATTGACACATTTTCCCTTCTTCCTCTCTTTGCTTTTTTATTGACTTTTGCTTTCTGCTAATTATTTGCTTTCCCTCGTTCTATTTACTCTTCTACTTACTACTACACACGTTCATTGCCAAAAACCAACAGAGTATATAGACCTATGAATGCTAACTCTACAGTAAATACTACAGCACACAGGAAAAAGAATTCAGGGCCAGATTCCCACTAACTCGTTATTCCTTCTTTTCAGACAAAAGTAATGTAGCAGTAGTTTCCTCAACAATCCAAACAAAAAAGCAAACCTTCCAAGTAAACCGTTTGATTACATTTATAAACAACACGTAAGCATTTACAACTACATACATATGTACTGCAACATCATCATCGCAAGCACCATTTTTGTCATCGGAATCTATCTGTCCTTTTATTATGCTGCTTTTCCAAACAAAAACATCAACAGAGAACTTTCCGATGAAGATGTCGTTGTTGACGACGACGACGACTCCAGCAAAAACATCCCCACTCCAACTTCATTAACATTTACCGTTGTCACCCTGTCAAAAATGGAATATTTGATTTGAGCACTTTTCTAGAACAAAGGCAGCTCGCATTAGAAGTTAAAGACTCACTTGCCTTGTTCCTACAACTGCTATGAATGCTCTAAGCAGAATGTACTTATTAGTTCATTCAGGCTCAGACAGAAGAGACAAAAGTCATGCTAAAATATGCAGTGGTAATGCAACGGCAGTAGCAGCAGCACAAAATTCTACGCTCAATTCATTCCAATGGAAAAGGAGGCCGACAACAACAGAGACAACGGCGACATACAAGTCAACAGGATTTTCAGCATTAACGTCCCCGTCATCATCGTTGCCATCGCTGTCTATTTTGCACAGAAAACAGGGAACCATGCCACCACTGCATACGAGGTACATATGGCGACCTACTCTACGCCATTCAGTTCATTCAACACATTTCTTGTAAGGGAGCATTCACCCGTTATGTCATTGTATCTAGGCGACAGTTGAAAACAGCCAATGCCTTCATTATGCAAACTGTGAAGAAAAATGATTTCAGGATGACGTAATGCACAAACCGCCTCATCGTGCAAAAAAAAATGTTCATAAAAGCTCAACTAAAATATACATATGGATGGATTTTATCAAATGACAATGACAGAGAGCATTCCATGCTGTTGTACTCTGCTCTGCTTTTTCTTCACAAAATAAGGAAGTAAAAGTAGAACACACGGACATCTCATTTCACCCCGGACGCATGTTAAGTCTTTTTAATGACCAAAGTTGTAGTACTGCTGTTGTTGTTCATGTTGTTCGTATGTACTGTTGGTGATGATGATGGAGGTGGAGCCAGAAGGACTTTTAATTAAGCCTTGTGAACAACTCGAAAATCCTGCCGGATTACTGCTAAAAGTATCGTACTTATTTTGCTCTTGATCTTGCTCCCACTCACAGACAGACAGAAAGACAGCAGCAGAACAAAACTGCATTCCAGAAAATCCTCCTGATGATCATCATCAGCTAGTAATCATTATGAAGCAAGCCAGAGCGAAGCAGAGTGAAAAACTTGTTTTAAGCTTTGGTTGCTTTGGTGCTCCTACCACTACGCGACTAGTAAAATCATTATCAGCAAAACTACTAGAACAAGTTTCTAAAAAGGTTCGTCGAACAAACACTTGCGAAATGCACTAAATTCAAAATAGAAACAGACTTTGGCTAACTATAAACTATACGTATATATGTGTTCTATATACATTGGTATGTATATTTTCCTCTCATTACCATAATAATTATCGATCTAACAAGAAAAGAGAAAATTTTGTAAAATTCCTGTACATTTTTAGCCTGGGTCGTTCCTCCAAACTTTACGGCATCTATAGCAACATATACAAATGATGTTACAGGATACGCTCCAGTATTCAAGAAGCCGACTAAAAATAATAATAATCTACACAATTTTATCTTTTTTCACTTTTCCAATTTTATTCCACGCGTCATCGTCGTGAATTCAGTCGAGTTCATTGAAGCGGTGTGAGGGAGAAGATGAGTGGAGTGGATTATAATTATTATGATGACAACGACGGGACTACAGTGATATCGACTTGTCGTCAAAACCAACAACACTCTACTTTCTCAAGATGACAGAAACGGAAGGAGAATTATTATAAGAGCCTAATCGAATTTTTCCCCTATCACCATTCATCATCACCCATAAGTCAACAAACTCTCAAGTCGATCATTATTATTGAAAAGACAATGAAAAATGACTGCAGAGCGTGTGTGGGGGAACGGCTAGAAAGAGAAAATCATCAGCATATATATTACATTACACGGGAAAACTACGTTGCATACTACTCTCCAGGAAGTTTTGTATAGAGAAACGATCTAATTAATTTTTTCTTCTTTTGTCATGCTCACATGATGCTTATTAAGTTGAACAATCCATCACATTATTTAAGCTTGTAAAATTCTGCTTAAAAGTAAATTAGGTATACATACTTTTTTCTTGTTGTATATTCTTTCCCTATTCACTTTTCCATTCTAACTGCTACATATGCCGTTAGTATGTAGATGCTTTCATTATGCTTTAGGCAAACAAATTTTAAGAGCACTCATTCATCTCTATTCAATTTTGTTCCAATGAGGAAAAATGTACAATGACGATACCGACAAGAGTGTGGAACAAAGAACTTGCTTGTTCTTTTCCTGCTTTTTCTTTCTTCCAAGCTTCCGCACTAGGAATCATGATTATTTGTTGTGCGTATTGTCTAGTGCCTTTTAATTAATATGTACATGGAAACTGGAAAAAGTTGTTGTATTCGCGGAATTCGAGGAAAATGTTTTGCTGCGCATTTATTACATTTTATTTTGAAAAATACTTATGACATGATTAAAAATACGTTTGGTTCATGTGACGGTGTAATTCATCTTGCTCATAATAATAGTATCAATGGTGAAATTCAATCTGCCTTATTAGTTATCTAAAAAATGCTGCTTAAAATTAATATTTACGGTATAAAACTTACCTCCAACCAGAAACAGGAATGTGTTGAGCACACTAGCCACGATGAGAATGAGTAACGAGAAACCCGGTGAACTTTCCATATTAACACTTATTGATTCTCTCGTCTTTAAATTCTTCCTCAAAACTTACGCTATAACTATTTCACTCTTCTTCCTCTTTCCGCAAATTCAATACCGTTTATCGACCAGTTCAGTGTATAGATATTACCACGTTGCATCCATTAAAATCATCATTATCCTTCTCTAACTTCACCATTATCCTCATCGCATCGTCATCATAATCATAAAACTCATCACAAACTCGTTTTTATTTCCACTTGCTCGTTTCTCAGAAGAATACATATGCTCACTTAAGTCTACGTACACCTACGCATGTCTCGGTGCGACGTAAATGTGCGTAAGTGTCTGGGTATACACAGTACAGAATTATTATTATTTTAGTTCGTCTTCACGAAAAAAAAATCTAATAATAACAAACACTAGCCTTGTCCTTTCACACCTCCGCACTTGAGGAGTAGCAGTACCCGAAGCATTCATTCAGTGTCATTTCTTCTCTGCTCCATTCTCTTTACCGCACTGTTTTTCCTTTCTCGGTTCTCTGCTTTCCTTTCATCATCATCATCGTCTTCATTTCACTTTCATTCACTAACACAAAAGTTGCTCGGCTGAGTTTGATGATTTGCTGTTGCTGTGTTTTCTCCACTGCTACTCAACTCATTCTTCTTGTTCACCAACTTTTCCTATTAAAACAGCTATTACCACCTCCGCTGCTATCCTCCTTCTCCTCTCTCCTGGTAGAAAATCTGCTGAGGTAGCGTTGGTGTATTTATGATGATGGTGGTATGGTGGGACGGTGAAAAGTCATCTTATTTTCTCGTCGCTCTCTACGGGTTATCCCATTATTCATCAAACCTTATTGGGACCCACCGCCACCCACCTCACCTCTATTACATCTACTCCTCTTCGTCTTCCTCTTCTTTCTCTCTCTCTCTCTCTCTCTCTCTCTCTCTCTCTCTCTCTCTCTCTCTCTCTCTCTCTCTCTCTCTCTCTCTCTCTCTCTCTCTCTCTCTCTCTTATCTCACGTGTTTTGTTTGACTGGCGCAAATAATGATCTTCCTCAATCCACCACCTCCCCAAACCTCTGTACTTGTTCCTTACTCTTTCCTTTCTAATATTTCACCCAAACACCTCCAACAAAACTCCAGTCAAGTCACCTCACTCTTCACCTTGTTTACTTTACATCACATCACATCATTCACATCCATACCTGCCAAACATTCGACGAGAGAGGAAGAGAGAGAGATGATCTTTCTGACAACGACCATAATAACATGAACATGGTTGCATGTACTGCATGTAGTCCCATAGCATTTGTAAGTCAGCATAAGAAAATATGTAGGTATGTACATATATACCTCTCACCTACTCGCCCACAAACGCATCACCTGAGAAGTAGTGGCAAGGGGAAAATAATAGGCTTGTCAACTATCCAGATATTATGGTTGTTTTAAGAGTCCACAGGAAAAAAAACTAATTCAACATTCAATCCAACAAACTTGTTTAACACCGCAAAAAAGCTTTTCTCTCTAAATACTTTTGCGTGATTCCCACACAAAATAGTTTAGGTATACCTACATAAATGAATGGAGAGAAGTAACAAGTTACAAGAAACGTGACGTGTTCGGTAATACATGTACTTTTTTCTTAAATGAACATGTTTGCCTGTTGTAGTAGCAGCAGTAGCTTTGTTCTGTGAAAATAATAATGATGCATGTCGGTTGGCAGTCGGCAGCCTGTGTGTGTTTTCCACTAAATTGCTCTTTTTTTTCTTTTCACTCATTCATTCATTGAGTGAGTCGGTCGGTCAGTGAGAGGGAGAAAAGAAAGTAAAGCCTTTTTTCTCTATTTTTTTGTGTTTCACTCTTTTTTATACTTTTTTTCCTTTCTTGTGTTTTTCCTTGTTGGATTGGATAAAATGAGAAGTTTTTTTTTGTGGGAGAAGATGAGAAGCAAGTAGTTTTGGTATCCTTCAGGAGAGAAAAGAAGTCAACCCGACCAAACCAACTTTTCTTGATTTTCTTTCTTCTGCTTCTCCTCTTTGTAATGATCTTGTTCTTGATGGTCTAGTCTCTGGAAATAGAAGAAGAAAAAAAACCTCTTAATTAACCACCTTTAAAAATGGATCCACTCTCATAAGTATGTGGATTGCATACTCTATAATTTGGTTGGATAGCATAAGTTTGGGTACGATACTGCAACAACGTCATCACACACACATATGAACGTTACATGGTAATAATATGAGAAAGTATTAATATAAAACCATGTAAACACTCGAGGAGCCGTTCACGTGCAAAATTCATAAAAGCTGACAGATATTCTTGGTGTTAAAGGAAAGGCGATAAAAAATGAGGATCCTTGAAATACGAAGAAAATGGTTTCCGCTGGTTATTTGGCGATTCATTTAAATAAGCAGGTAGTGTGGAGGACCCCATGCACTTCTAAATCTACTAAAATGGAACGGAACACTGAACAAACATGATGATCATCAGGATGGATAGAGAGAAAGCATATAAGAGGGGCAATGAAGCAAGAAGAAAGGGAAGAAAGTAAAAGAGAAATCGAACAAGGAAACTTTTTTCCACCAATTTGTTACAGACAAACAAGTAGCAAAGAAAAAGGGAGGAGAAAAAAAAAGAATTTTTCTTCTCTCTCCTTTAAAAAAAGAAAGTAGACAATAATAGGCAAGTAAGCAAAAGAGAGTGAGAGAAATAGAGAGAAAAGAGGAAAGATTTTTCTTTTTGTCTGAATTGTGTGTGCACTGCAGTCTTTATAGTGTGTATAAGAATATCCTCCCTACCACTTTCCCATTCTACTTATTACTCTTATTATTATTAACCAAGCCCATGATGAAACACAGAGAAAATGCTAAGAAGATCTGAGGAAACGAAAGGGGGAATTGTAGAGGAGAAAAGGAGAGAAAAACAAAAGGAAAGTGAGCCAAGCCACTTAAGATTTATTCTGATTATAATACGTTGTTCTTTGTGTGTGCGGGCATGAGAAATTTGCCGGATTGGATGAACTTATTTCCTGGTTTTTAAACATAGATGGTGAAAGTAAAATAATAAGCACGTGGGTTACCAAATCGAAAGCTTTTTGATACTGCTACCGCTACACAACCTTGGAACAAATGTTAGATTTCATTCACCCGATGAAAAATATATTTTTTTTTAGTTTCTGTACATTTCTCACTCAATCCATTTCATTTCTCTGTGTACTTTTTCGCTTTTCTTCTTAAATACCTGACACAGAATTGAAGAAAAGATGGAAGGAGATAAAATAGAAACTGTGTAAGAAGAGAAAGGGATAAAAAACAGCAAACATTTTCTTCTGACTTCCCAACAATTCTTTCCACTTTAATATTAATATTTTTCTCAGGATTTCTAGAAGAAAACTGCACATTTTAATTTTTTTTGTTTAATAAATTCACAAAAAATGTAAATTTATAATGATGCAAACCCATGTGGGTTTTCTGTTGATTACAATTTTTTTTACCTCCGGACATAAATAAAGCATAACAACAACAACAACAGAACCTGTAACTGTAAAGATGGAAGAATGCCATGGTTTTAGTAGATAATACTCATATTTTGCTCATTCCCTCTATGCTTCACATGTGTACTCAATGCTGTTATGCAAAATGTGGAGGTTGAGATTGAAAAAGTTGAATTAGCTCAAAAGTACGTATTTCGTAACCTTCCGTTTGCGTCATGAATGAGGATAAATATGCATGCATTTCTCTTTGAAAAATTTTCCACAAAATTTTCCCAGAGTTTGTTTTGAAAGTAAAGTGTTGTTGCTGCGCGGAGATGGTGAAGCCAGTTCCTTTTGCGTCAGTTTAAAATTTTGAGGGTACGATGATCATGACTTCCAAGAAACGAGACAATGCAACGAAAAACGAAACACTACGTCTGCATGTATTGGTAGCGTGTTTACGACTATTTCTTCGTTACTAATATTATGTACTAAATATTACTATGTGAAACTGTGCGAGTGAAAATATGAATGATGATGATCATGATGATTTCCCTCTTATCTTGCTGACTTGACTCACTTTACTTTGTATTTACATGTGGCTTTTTGGTTATGGTGGTGGTAGCAGTCCTGCGGTCCTAGTGGTCTCATGTCGCTTGTTTGTGAGAGTGTGGTTTTAGTAGGAGCACAAGTACAAGTACCAGCCGCTGGTTTTCACTTTTCACTCTCAACTTCTTCTTTACACTTGTTTGCGTTTTTGGGAGACACACATCGACATGCATGCATGTAAATTTAAAGTTCAGTTCAACGGACTGGAGAATTCCCCCGTTCCTTACTTGTTGTTGTTCGGTAACTTTTTTGGCAAAAATACTACACTGCATGCCTAGTTGATAAGTAAAACGTTAAGGTTGTTTGCACATTCAATCTGTATACGTTTACAAGGTCCCTTATAATTGACATTAAAAATGCAATTGCTGATTCTGATTCCAAGGAAAACCTCATCCGCAAAGTGGAAATTGGAACCATAAAACGTGGGAGGTCTGCTCCTGTACCCGAGCTCTTACGTCTGATTTTCGTAAGGGCATTTTATTTTTATCAATATTTATTATTTATAATTTGGAGAAAACTCAAATTAACTTTTCACTTTCCTCCTGCCTACTACGCCAACGTCATAAATGATAAATATAGTTTCTGGAAGCTATTACGTATTTTTTTAAAACTATTTATTTATTATGCATTAGCCGGTACATTGTATAAAATGTTAGGAAGCTCGTTCATGTAACATTTTCTTATTCTCCTCTGCGTACTAATGTGCAACGGAAGTGGATTAATGATTTTAGGTCTAGAGTGCCAATGCCACTCTTATTCCATGTATACATAACCTCCTACACATCGTGTAACCATCCATTATCTCTTTTGTTGAGGTCATAATTCACGGAAAAAATTATCCACCGAAAAAGAAGAGGAAGAAGAAGTATTAAACATGCCTTTCCTCTTAAACTTATAACTTATAGAATAACGCACAGAAAAATGTTGCCAAAAGAAGTACACATTTTACCTACACCTTCCTTCCGATTCCATCGAGCACAACTTGCGTTAGAATTTTTTATCTACACTTTTATGCCCTCGTCTACTTTTCCAGTTATTCCAGTCATGCATGCCTATTCAAACAAGTGGAACATATGAGTCTGCCATTCCTACTCGAAAAAAAAATCTTGTCCTTCTCTCACTTTTTTCTCTCTGATTAATCTAGGTACTAAACTAAAAACTATGTATGTAAGTAAAATAAGTACAAGGTGGAAAGCTAATTAAAAGTTCATTCACAAGAGATTATAATCTCTTTCCCCTTTTTTTCTTTTCTTTTTCTGTTCTTTTTTTCTTTACTTTACAAGGTAACTTTATGAGGTGACAGATCAGACGTTCATAAATGTTTAAGTAATCTTGTAGTGCTTGGATTATATACATAAATAATTCATTGGGTTGGCTAGTATGCTGGAACCCGGCTTGTTTGTTTTAAGTAGAAAAATATAAATTCAATTACTATCAAAACAAGTCAACGTCAAAACTTTTGAAACGGTTTCATTGGCATTTGTACACATTTCTAATCCAAACCGGTAATTTTGGACGTAAATTATGCAAAATGCACAACTCACTCACGAAAGTATGCTAACCGTTTTCTAAATTATTAAGTCTGCATAATTATTTATGTCTGTGCAGCAAGTGTCTTTTAATTAAAATTCTATATCCAAATATTTGCCACGTCTGAAATTTCCCCCCGCGCAAAAAATGTTCCTTGTCAGCCAGTTTTCACCACACAGTGAAAAGCGTACTAGTGGAACTGATTGTGAGTGACTGGTTGGTGAGCCGCTATGAAAAGTGACTGAATCGATTTCTCAGAATACAAAAAAATAAACATATAAAGTTTGCTCTTGAACAGTTTGTCGAGTAGTTTCACATATTTCTGCCCCAGAAATGTCCTTCCAGATTAAAAATACATTTCATTTAAATGCAAAACGTATACAACAGAATCATCGCCTTTCATATGTACAATGTAAAGAAGCTAAACTACAGAAATTAAAAGCAAGGAACTATACTCTTTTTTTAAATAAAAAAATATTCCACATTTTTTCCACAACTTTTTTTTCCAAACTTCTACTGCCTGCTTTCCCTACTCGTCTTGAATAGTTTTCCTTTTTTATGTAACATGCCTTATATATTATGCACCAATGGTGCATACATTACAATATGCATGCACACATCATCATATGTACCTACTTCTTACTCTATCTGTGTGTTATTCCCCTTATATAGCCTTCATATTATACAAAGTACTTTTTTGGCCTGAGGCAGCCACCGACAAAAATAGAAGGAGAAATTTAAAGACCATGCAGAGAACCCCATAAAACTGTCTGCTGTCCTTCCACATTTCTGCTATTTGTATTTTGTGAAAAGCGAGCCTTCCAAACCCTTACAACAAGCCAGTGTATCATTTTACCATCAGAAGAGCCGAAAAAAGGATTCATGGAGAGAGAAAATTCCAGTTTCTCTTTCCCTTTCTCCTCTCGCTTGTCTCACTCACTGCTTCCCAAACTAAGTTTTTCTCTCTCAATTTTTCCTCCTCCTTTTTTTTCAAGTGAAAAGTTTTTTTTCTCCTCTCTCCCGACTATTCTCAACTCAAAACTTGTCGTCTCTCTTTCTTTCTCGCTCGAGTTTTTCCTCATGATGGGACACACTCCATAAACTCTACCTACCTTTTATATACCACACACACAAAAACCAACCAGCATCCTTAAAGCGCACAACCAACAGCACATATGCATATGTCGTATTCAGTTTCAAAATTATATAGGAACAAATTTTTTTTCGACTACTATTTAACATAGAACTTGTACAACTTTCCCTTATAAAAAGACCTCCTTCCATCTCTCTCTCTCTCTTCTCCTTTTTCGCTATCAATTCCAAATTCCAAGAACGAAATGAAAGATAGTGAAAGTGAAACCATTACTATTACCACACTACCGTGAGCAAACACATCTCTCTTCCATCGTGTCTGTATGATAATGATGAGCATACACTTTTCTACCATGTACCACTGTAAAACTAATTAAATGATAATTTTTTTTCTTGGTGCATTAAAAGAAAAATTAGGGAGACTAAAGTGAATCTGATAATGTGAAGTTGAAACATAAAAGAGTAAAAAGTAGCTTAATTAATTTACCTACATATTTTGCTTGCAGGCAAACTTGATAATAAATGACACATGCCCATTTCCATTGGAATTAAATATTTGTGAGATATTTAAAATGAATGTTTCTGTAGTTGTCCACCTACACATTTTATTACACTGCATGTAGAGCTGCACATACAAAGTTTATTAGAAAAGTAGCAACTTTCACCCACAAACAGAAATAGCGTTTAAGCTTTTTTTTAAAGAGAATGTGTTTAGTATGGTGACGTATTCACTTAGCCAAACATACAAATTTTTATCTCTTTCCTTCTTTCTGATTGTTTTTTCACGCACAACTTATTCTACTTTGTTTTTCCCTTTTTCTCCATTTCACTTTCCCTTTCTTTTACACCGTTCCGCTTGTACTTCCTTGAATTTCGTTGTTGAAAAATTCACTTGAGATGGTTTTACTCTTACTCTACTACACTTGAGAAATCGGGGAACGAAAAAATGAACATGAAATTTTTTATTCAGTTACTATACTCCAGCCTGTCTACTTTATTTTGCGTAGTTCTCTAGGTGGAAGTTAGGTAGAGGTAGGTACTTTTTACTTTCACTTTCATGAACTGGAGTTGAGATAAAGTATAATGCGGAAAGAACAGAAAAAGGAAAAGAAGAGAGAAAAAAACATTTGTTGCTTTTTCTCTCTCTTGCTATTTACCTCTCAGTTTTTGGCCTGGTTGATATTTTTTTTAGAGTACATACTAGTGGGCATGCATAATACATAGGACATAAAAAGGTACAAAAAGATGTGGAGTCTGTGTAACTCAACAAGGTCAGCTCCAGGGGTAATGTTTGATACTGAGAATTGGAACTGACAAAAAAACTAAAATTAGCTACTAGTACAGAAAATACTAATTAAATCCTGAAACTAGTTAATATTGCATGTATTCATTTCTATCAAATGCGTGGCTTGTTCAGGAAAAATATTACTTTACCTTTTACGCTCTAACTAGATTTTTGTTATAGGTCTACTTAAAAGAATTTTTGTATCAAATTAAGAACCCCAACTCGTAATATATTATGCATTTTAGGAAATATCCGAATCATTTTAGGAATCTAATTAACATTCGGCCAATTATATACATCCTGTCACCTCGGGAAACTACCTTGTCGTAATAAGCAGGGACAACGAGAGAGTGAGTAAATAGTTTGGTTAAGTTTTTCAAAAAGCAACAACACAGGCACAGTCCGGAGACCACTCACTGTCCTCAGAAAATCCACTACTACTTTTTCAACTCCACTGCCACCACAACGACCAAAAAGCAAGTTGTTTGTTTGTTGCTCTTTTTTTCTGGCTGTCGTGTGCTTTTTGATTTGATGGTATGCCATGCAACTGCTGGGAAGTGCTACCGCTAAAGTCTCACACAGTGAAACACTTGATCTTTTTATTCCCTATGAACTTTTGCTGTTACACGACGACTGTTGTGACCGCCACCGCCGTCGCTGTTGCAATACATTGCCTTGCAAAATGCTAATGGCACGATCACTACAGATAGACTGGGCAAAAGAGAAGAGAGAGAGATGTGGTGTGCGTATGTTCTGTTTGTTTAGTTGGGTTGTTGTGCAAGTTGAGTTTGCCGTTGAAATGGATGAGATGCTAAAAAGGGTAAAAATGCTTTTGAGAGCAATTATATGTCTCTCGAATGCATGCCTACTTGTCTGCAGTGTCTAGAGAAGGACGGGCTTAAAAGTTTACATAATGGCTGGTCTGGGATATATATTTTTTGGAGAATGGAAGAGAGAAATGCATTATCTACCGTTGTATCATCATTTCATTTTTTAGTGCAAGTTGTTTAAAATGCAAGCTGTATGTATATAATGCAAAGTAGTCCGCTTAGTGCACTTATGTACTACTCGGCACTCAAAAGAACGGCACATGTTTCAAAAGACAAAGTTGCTATTTGCTGTTGCCTTACTATTTGCAGTTTTGGTGATGCGACAAAAAAGACAGAACAAAAGTGGCTGCATTTCCAGCAAGAAATGTAACTGTCGCTCGTTTATACGTGCATATAAATGTATTTTATGTATGAATGGAAATCTTGATGGACGGAGCAAAGAAATGGAAAAATAAAGCATGCTTTTAGTAACTTTTTAACTTATTACTTCTTATGCCTTTTGCATAATTAATTAGATAATGATAGTGCCACTGAATTATTTAAGGTAAAAAGCACTTTGAATTGCAACTTTTTCTATTTGTCAAGGAAAAGTTGTGAGATGACGATGAGTCTGGTAATACGTCAGCTGTCCTTGTAGAAATTCTAATTGAAGTAATGAAAATCAAGTTTTAGTAAGGAAAAGTCAAATAGGTAGCCTGTGCTATTTAGTGCTTTAAGAGATAGCTTAATTCCTTTCTTGAAAATGTACAAATTTGTAGTTTAGAGAAAGTAAATACTACATTTGATATCAACACATTGCGCACACGTGTAAATAATGTTTTGAAAGTGACAAATAAATAATTGCCATGGATGTTTATTTGGAGACAAATAAATTGCAAAATTTGTGACTTTCAAGTTTGAACTTTTTGGCAACATGAATCTTTAACAAGAACTCTTATAATGGAACGTGCTAAATATGACATCGGAAATAAGAGGAGATAATGTATTACTACTTAATGAGTGAAAATTTAGTTGGTTCATATAACAACTGGGAAATATTTGTAATTACCTATCTGCGTCACATATGGAAGAAGTGAATATGAAATGATACTATGATACACGTGACGCTAATGTAATAGCAGTAGAATAGCAGGCTGTACAAGCATTTATTAATTACAGGTAGGAAACTATTAAACTTACAATACATTGACAAGTATTAAAACTATACATCTATAATTAAGGTTGTACGTTTTGCTTCCGGTGCCCAGTAGACTGGGCACCGGAAGCCAGCGTGGGTGGCTATTAGCTACCCACACGCATCTACGCAATTGTGCATACTACCACCACCTACACCTTCATTTTGTCTAATTTATATTCTTAGCCTGAAGCGATTCCGTGAAGAAATACACTGACGTAGATTGATTCTATACTAGGTACATATAATCAGTCAAATGTGGGCTGTTTCGTTAACATATTTCACACGTTATCGTCCCCGCACCAATTTATTAAAGTTGTGGGCAGTGAATTTTTAAAACTATATAATGGCGTGTTAAACTTTGCCACGAACGTCTATAGTCTACTTAAAGCTCTTTCTCTAGCTAACGAATTATTTAAAGACATAACAAGCTACAAATAAATAAAGCACCTCCGAATTATCGTCCCTCTCTCGCAACAAACCTGACAGTTACAAGGTGTAAAATAATAAGCAGACACGGAAACATTGTTTCACATGTTTGTCACGTCATATCATTGTCGTTGGCGTCGTCATCAACTTTCCCTTTCGAAAACATTTCGTAACAGCAGCAACAGAAACAACAACTTCAGGCAAGAACAACATCTACTTGTTCATAATTCATCTACTCTATTCTATTCATGCACCTGTTTCTTTCAATTCCTCTCTCGCCGCATTCGTAGCTTTTAGGCAGACAGGTAGGAAAAACTAAAGCTTGACTCTAAAACTTGAGACATGAGTGACTGAAACAGTTGTTGCTGCTATTATGTTTACACTATATAGGCTTTGCCATTTTACCACATTTACTTTCCGTTTTATATTCCACGAAAAAACGCTTACTTAATATATTCTCATGACAAAGCAATTATATTTTTTTTCGTTCTATTTTCAAAAGATGCCGCTCCGCAAAAGAAAACATGTGTGCTTTCTTCTTTTCTTTATTTTTCTTGCCTCAAAGTCGTCATCATTGTCATTATCATCGTCATCATGTCATTTAATTTACGACTTGGCTTAGTATTATGACGACTTACTTCATCATCACCATCAAGCGTACTTTTGTGTGCTTTTTGCTAAAACCGCAGCGACAACGGTACAAGTGTGAGGATGAGACGTACGTTCGCGTACCTATGTATATGTAAAGTATTATATTTCTCGTCGTAGAAAAGCTTATTATGCAATAGCTGGCAACTCAACAAACGAATTAAGATCTCGTTAATGGGCTCTTTATTACGACAACGCTCGTAATAAGAAAAAATGGGAAAATAGCGATGCTCTGCTTCTTCTGCTGATATGTCCTTTGCTATTGTGCTTTTTCTTGGAAACGCCGCTTCCATCGTCTCTTCTTTAAACGGAAACAGCACAACGTCAGACTTTTCACAAGTTTTACATCTCTATTATGCGAATAGTGTGTTGTGTAATGCGCAATTATTAAAAGATTATTAGAAATACTAAAAATCTCTCGTTTATTTTGTAGTTGGGGAAATTAATGTTGATGCGCTGAGAAAAGCAGACTTGTTCACTTGACAGCAAATAATACATCGCTGTCAGCATATTATACACCTAGTCTAAATATATGACATAATATTATATAGCGAGCATACTGTTTGGGCTCAATTTGTTTTCCCTTTGACAAAAATATTTTGACTATATGATTGCTAATAATATACTCTTTTAAATTGGTTTTAGAGTTCATGATAGCTGCTAGACATTATTCATTTATATAATGCATTATTAGTAGGAACAAAGGGAATTGTGTAAGTGAGAGTTGATAGCGTGTGTGGGTGTCTAATAACGAAAGGAAATTGATTACACAAAGTGTGATGTAATCAAGCGTGGAACATGTAATACTAGTAATGTGCGTAATGTATAGAAAATTGCGTGCACATTTCGCAGAGGAAATTTACCAAGTAATTTGCTAAAATTATTATTCTAAATTACCATGGCATTAAATTGACAATGCTGGCGATTTTCGAAGGAGGGCGATTCCGTATGTTTTTGAATTGTCAAACAATACATATCGAACAACGTAGATTATTACTTTGGATTTAAAAATAATTAAAACTACCGATACCTCTGACCTAAACCATTCTGCATACTGTTGTAATCCCTAATAATACCTAATAACTACAAAACTACATACGCGGGCTTTTTTAACAAACCGAAGCAGAATGCTTTTTTTCTCGCACTTTCTCCATTATCTGTAATACCAAAATTATAAAACTGCTTTTCTATCGTTACATAAAATTTCGTCTCCTCTTGTTCATCTTTTTTACGCAATTGCGTGACAACACGTGATTCTGGATTTTAGCATGACCCGTCGCACGAACGACAGATTTGGTAAAAAATGTTGGATAAAATATATAGCTTTACGTAAAAATATTTTATAGCAGCTAAAGCCACTATCGAGATTGTTATGATTTTATTGAGACTTTTGAAACTAGAAAAATAGGAAACGTGGGCACGACCACATATATTTATTATCATGCATGCGACGTGATATAATATGCCACAAACAATTTGTAAAATTGCAACTGTGATCGATACCACGCGGGAGAACACTGGCAGCGATAATGCAACTCGCACAAATTCAGATTTCTTTTATCACAATATTAATTTTATGAACTGATATGAGGTAACGGTTTATATAAATGCTCAGTGAATGTGAAATGATAAAAATTATGTTCGTTCATACAAATGTGGTTCTGAGGAATGTATATGAACGGAACATATCCAATATCCATCAAGTCTCCAACCAAATGATGATAAGAGCATAACAATCTATTCAAAGTCCACAAATTTCTGTTTTGAACTCCATTTTTCAATTGGTGTTTTCATACCTCTAACCCCGGTGCGGCGGTATATAACACGATGATGACTTTAGATGACAAACCTAATTCTCTTTTTACAAAACTATATAACTTATTATGTTTCTCCACCTTTCAACTTCCTTCCGCCGTTCTGCGCTTCACTACTTACGACTACAAGTAGATTTAATAGTTTAGTAGTACCACAGGCAAAAAAGCACGGAGCATGCAATGCAAGACGTACTACTACGAGACAACGACATACTTATCTACACTTGCAAAACCCGACAGAGTTAGTAGTCGCGAAAGATGGAGAAGTAAAATAAGAGTAATGGGAACTTTGGGATTACATTTTATTTTATGCCATGACCATATTGTGCCACCGCCATCCACCACCACCACCGCCGTGTGTGTATATAAGTTGAGAAGAAACAGAAGCAAATCTCCACATTATATAATAATTTAACTGCAACCACCAGCATACTCCATCAAATCCACTCACTCCCACACAGACATGTTCTTCTTCTCTTTGCTAAATAAAAAGCAGAGACAACAACATATACTAATACAAAAAAACCATATATACTACTATTTTTTTCAAGATGAACATCAAGAATGCCAGAAGCATTTCATAATATCAAATAATAAAATGGTTATTTTTTTGTCTTTTTTTATTTCTTTATGGCAAACGACATCAACTCCAACTCTGACTCTCCCCGAGTTTCTCAAGAAAAAGAAAATGAAACGAGCCGTTTCATTCATGCCCGCATGGCTTTCTGACAAAAACTCAACAGTTGTTCTTTTTTTCTCTCCTTCTTACTTTTCCTCTGTTTGTGATGATGACTGGCACACACCACCACTACTACTGTGCATTATATTAAGCCCTATGACATTTCTCTGTTCTTGCAAAGAAATCCGGCTGCTGCTATATGTACTGCTGCCGTTGTTGATGAGAATCGAATGTGGTGAATTGCGCCGTTATAACTTATCTTTCGATTTTTTTCACATGGAAAGTACAATGAAATGGATGGAGGAGAATGAGTAACGGCTCTTCTCTTAAGTCATCAGCTGGTAATGATTATATTTCACCACCATCACTTTTATCCAACCAACCGTGTTGCCTCTTGCGCACAAACAAAACACACGTGCTCATCATTATCGTCATGTTTCGATTAGAAAATGTTTTGGAAACCTACTTATTCTTTTCCTAAGAAAACAAGCCGAAACTTAACAACAAACTATGGTACATCCGACGACGACGACAACGACAACAGAAGTAAGCCAATTATTTTTTCTTCTAGGTACTTGGTATTATTATCCACATCTCATTTATTCTTCTCTTTTTATCTCTCTTTATTATACAAGCAAAACTTTATGCACGAGTTTATAGGAATGCTTTCCCACAACACACATACATACACACAAGTCGATAAGTTAGTGAGGAGTCAGGAGCAGAAAGAAAGGTAAATAAAAGTGGGAACGGGAACATGTTTATTTTGGGGAGAAATGAGAAATTCTATATAAAGCACACGATAATAATAATAATCATTTCATTTTGCGGTGATAAGCTGAAATTTACATGTAGGTACAATAAAAATCTGTAATCTTGTTATGTATATTATAGTCTACCTTTTTATGTTATGGATTTTCCATAAAATCTCTCCCGAGCTTTACATTACACGACGACTACAAAAAAGTTCCAAAACCCGGTTTTTTAGTCGAACTTCTCGTCGTCTCTCTCTCTCTGTGAGTGAACTGTACATACTAATAAAACAGACCACAGACCTTAAACGAGAAGGTAATTTAAAAGAGGAACAATAAGCGGCTGCAGTTTTAGTATAGTATATTAAAGGAAATGGCCCAGTTTTATTTTAAGGTACAGAGATATATTTTTTCCCTTCTTTTGGCAATATTGCTGCGAGCTGATTCTCTCTCGGTGATGATGCTATTGAGTTAAAAGGAAGAAGCACCTTGTAAGCATCAAGCACCTTATTCTTTCCAAAAGCTGTCCATACACCTTTTTTCCACACACTCACACAGACACAAAAGGTGTTATTCTTTGATGATTTCAGTCACGTCCACCAATCCCCCACCGCCAGTACCACTTTAGTGGAAAAATCCCGTTTTGTGCTGTATACGAGTCAATTAAATTACTGCTGAGTAGTGTACAGCACAGAATAAAAATGGAGGATGATCAGCAGCTTTGGCTTTTCCCTCTTTCCCAAAAATGGAAGAAGAAAAGAAGAACAAAACTGTGTACAAAAAAGGAGGATTGCGAGGCTTCTTGTTCTCCTTTTCGGATATTTTTTTGTTCCTTTTCACAGCTTCATTCTTTCTTTCAATTCAACATAGTTAATAGTTTTCTTTCAGACTCTGTGTGTCTCACAAGAAAGTGAGCAACAGTCAGCCAGGGAGAGAGGAAGTGAAAGCAGAAAATGAAATGGCAAAGTGATTTTTGGTTTGATTTTTTGGCTGCTACTCCTTCTCACCCAACAAGACAGTCAGTGTCTCACTCGTTATATAGTATTCTCCATTTCAATTGATAAAAATTGAACGAGACAGTTGTTGCCGTTAAAGGAAGAGGCGGAAAAAAGTCGAAAAAGAGAATATGTACAAAGAGAAAGAGAGAAAGAATAAAAGTGTTAAGTTGTCTTTTGTCGTCGTCACCCCACCACCGCAACCACAAAACTTAACTCGCACGATCACTTTTCCGCCTCCGCAGCACAAAACACAATTGTTTCACTCTTTTCTCTTTCTCTCTCCGTTTCCCTTCACTATTCTTTTCTCTCGCATTCACCATTCAGTTCACACAATCGTCATTGTGCACAAACCACAAACTCTATCATTATCATTGACATTATCGCGGCACGGTCTCGATCATCGCATTATCTGTTGTTGCGCACGTTTACGGTAGTCCCATTACCAATGCTCTCAATGTTCAATTGCTTTATGTACTTTATTGTACTGGAACCCAAAAGGGAACCTGACTATTTTTAGTCAAATTCTTTTCCGCTGAATTGGAAGGGTAAATTGTCTCGGGACACCTTTTTTCTTGGCAATTGTACGACCTTGTATTTGTAGTAAACGCTAACGTTTTCTCAAAAAATGTCAACAAGCATTTGTATGAAATATTAAACTTTATCGCTTTTTAACTTTTTAACCATTTAAATACAGTGGAATTGGAGGAGTGAAGTTAGATCGTACACCTCAATATTGTATAAGTAAGTTAATTAACGATGATTTCAACAAAAACTATTGAATGTACAATAACAACAGTAGTATATATCGTCGTAACTTGTCCTGCTCAGAGTACGACATCCGCTCTTCCTCCGTCCGCGTGTCTGCATTGAGTGCCGACTGAAAAGCAACTGGGAAGGAAGTAGCTCTCTCCAGCAGCTTAACTTCTCTCCTTCATCTCCACCATCCCACGTTAGTGCACAAACACCGTTATTGTGCGTACAGGAGATTCTTGCTTTTCTCATCTTTTTCTGATGCCTTTTCTCCATTTGGAAAATATTATTATGTCGCTTCTGAACTTGCTCCTCTGATTCTTCCTATTCCACTCCTCATATCGCAGTCAACCAACATGGCAATATTTTTTGAATTGCAATCCGAGCTTGTGTGGAAATGGAAAAGGAATATTATCACAGAAAAGAGTAACATTGCTTTGCATCAGAAAAGGAAATATGGGATGATAATAGAGTTCGCTGTTGATGGTAACAGTGGCGGTGGGAACTGGTGACACCGCTAACCAATGCCACTATCATCATCATCATCCATTTACCATCCTGCACTTTGCCTGCTTTCTTCAGAAACCAAGAATCTCAACCGAAACCATTTTGCAGAGAAGAAAATGAACAAGTAAATTTGGGAAGTATCGAAAAACCAGAAGTTCTTCAAAAGAGTCAAGTCGAAATGCTACACAGTTTTTAGATTCGTTGTTTCCTTGTGGTTGGTGTCATCCTTGTTGACGTTATAGTGCTCTTGCCACAGCAGAAAAAAGAATAAAGGGGACATGGAAATATTCATTTGTAACACCCGTGAGCAAGATCTGTATAGTTTGGATCGCCTCCTTGTTTGATATTAAGGTTGGAAGAATATGCCTAAGCATAATCCATATACCGATTGACAGTACTGGAACACAAATTATATTGCTGCTTGAGACAATGTAAATATACGGAAGAAATAGAATCAGAGTGCCTATATGTTGGTATTGAGTTGTCACACCAAAACTTACTTCATTTTTACCATAGCAGCTTATCTTTTTAAATACATGACTTGTTTCAAGCAGAAGGCAAAAAGGGTTTAGAGTTTTTGATGCTCTGAGAAAACGTGGTTTCGCATGGTTCAAAATAGGAAAAAGATGAAAATGGGAATAAAAATCTAGTTTGTGGAATCAGATGAAAATGCCACTGTAAGTACATACAGATATATTGATGATGAATGGAGAATATAGGATCAAAATTTAGATTCTAAATCCATTTTTTGTTTATTTGCTTCTGCACTTTTATTCCACTACGTTTGGATGGAAATATTTTCACTAGTAATTCGCTTCAAATAACAGTTAATTTTAGATTTTGGAATAGTAAGATTTTTGATTATTTTGGCGCAGTAATTTTTAAGACATGCAATGGGAAGTCAGATATGCATTTCTCGGCTAACTCTAGAACTCATTGGAAGTATCTCTTGGCCAATAAATTGGAAATTAGAGAACTCGTCTCGGATCCCAAAGTCCTAAAAAATCAACGAACTGAACTAATTCAGTCAGTTCACATACATGACCGATGGGTACGTGCTGCGTTTTGTATGTGTGGCGTGACTCAATTTCTAAGCCCATAGATCAAATAAGTACGTCTTCACTCTATAATTTGTGCACCATTTCAATTTGCTTTGGTGACAGCCAAAAGGCCTTTTAAGTCAGAGGAGTCAGAAAGATTAAGATTTTCTGGATCACACATGGAAATTCGTTTAGGGATTGTTCGCAAATTACGTCACGCAAAATTCAGTGGGGACGACGAGTATGTCTCTCTTCAAAATGCTACAAGGTTTGTACTGGCGTCAAATTCAGAAGCATAAACAGGCCATATTACATACCGTAATGTGTACATGCTCCCTTGTGAATAAACAGCCTAAAAGCGTTAAATCCGCAGTAAACCTTTCAGGAAGAGCAAACAAAATAATAATACAAATATAACCCAAAAATTGTCCCAAAAAACATATAAGCTCTGCCACACGACAATTTCTACGAAGTACGGGATCATGGAGCTCACGTGTGTTTACTTTTGGTTTTTTCCTTGCGACAACGTTCCCACTGACAGTTAATAAAAACATGTTGCATGACACCAGCATATACCACACACACAGACACACACATGCACTCATATGGGACGGTTAAAAATGTCACCATAAAACTATAAACCCCAACCAAACCGAGCTACAAAATCTCGCTTCATTTTTCATATTTTTTGTCCTCCAAAAGTACATAAGCATCTCCCCGGATTTCCCTAAAGAAAAAGAAGCGTGTCTGGTAGTTTCGAGGAGATGGCGAATGGTCCGTTTAATTCTCAGGAGTGAAAAAGCCAGAAACAAGCAGCAGCCATCCTTTCATTCCAATTCCATCCAAAAAGTCAGCACTCCCGCCAAAAAATGTCATTTAGTCGAGGAGAAAATAAATATTTTATTGGAAACGCAATTAATTACGTAATTTTCTTTACTTGCTCCAAAGAAATAAAATGTTTCATTCATTTTCATCTCCTTCAACATGATGACCACGCTGAATTGTTTGTGTGGGTGCGGGTGGTAGTGGTGGGTGGTCTTCTGCTCTGTTACTGTTTACCAATTGATTTCATCATCGGGAATAAGTGATTTCATAGCAGATCAGATACGAGATTGTGAGTAGGAAGAATCTAATTAATTTGCTGGCTGGCCACTATTTGTTTTATTACAGCGATTTCAATGTCCCTTCTCCATTGTTCCAACTTTTGTTTCCCTTCTAATTAAATCCAAATTAAATCTGACATTTGTGATTCTCTTTGTCTGAGCGAGTGTGAGCACTACAGTTTTGCGAGTCGACTAGAGTGCGGACAAGAAAATTGTCCTCAAAGTTGGTTAGGAACATGAAGCCAAGCCAAAAAATGTTCCAAAAATAAAAAACTTTCGTAAAAGAAAGAGCAAAGTGGAGTGATAGTGGTTACACGCATCATCATCATCGTCATCATTATCGTCATCAGTGGAAATAAAAATGCCGCTGCCTCTTCTTCTCTCGTCTTCTTA
The DNA here is from genome assembly GCA_004115045.4 of Sinella curviseta. Lineage (NCBI taxonomy): Eukaryota > Metazoa > Arthropoda > Collembola > Entomobryomorpha > Entomobryidae > Sinella > Sinella curviseta. Next base: position 32,950,166 of record CM023199.3, on the reverse strand, counting down.
TCTTGGTTTTAAGTCGAGTTGGACATCAAGAGGAAAAACTATTACCATTTTTAGAAGACGAAGAAGAGAAAAAAATTGGTCAGGCTGCTGACAAATTCTTCTGCTGCTTTTGCCAAACCAAAACCGGCAATATAGCTAGAGCTAGACTGTTGGGGAGCCATCTCCAGCCACAGAGCTCTCTCGTGCTCATTGGGTAATCCCTTGAGGTGGCATTCCAGTTTACAGCAGCCAGGGTTACGTTACAAATGGTCAGTTAGGAATGTTTGCAGTTGCATTATTTAATGCAAGTGTGAAATAATCCCATTGATACTAAATGAAGATTTAAGATATACTGATATAGTATATTCCTATATAAAATAACAATGTTAACGTTCCTATTGTCGGATGGTAATTGAATCCATTTAAGTATTACACTTTTCACTATACTATTTAGTCAGGCACATTTAAAATGTTCCTTATTAAAGATATATACTTTTCATTCTACTCTTTCTTGCCACAACAGCTTCTAAATGAAATATTCTTGTAAGATTCCAAAAAAAATCAGTCCAGAGACCAAGCTTCGCTGGAGAAGTAAAGTGTCCACCAGAAATCTCCCGAATTTGTTTGGCAGAGAGCCGAGGCTCTTCTAATCTCTCTGCTATACTTGCTTGCTTCTCCTACCACTACTGCCGCCGCTTCTTTGAGCTAAATCTAAAGAGGAAAAGAAAACGACATCCTGAAATAGACATACATACTTCTCAACCAATTTGTGTGCATTCCACATAAAAAACGAAGAAAGAAGCAGAAGTATATAAATACTGGTAAAAGATGTCATGTGATAATATGATGATCATCTTCATCTCTCCTCACATGATGGCGATGAAGTAAAGATGAGCATTTTTTTCTTTTGTTTTCTCCAACTGGCAAGAAAATGAATTACCATTTACACTACTCTCTCTCAACGCTAGTGACACTGTACTCGTGAAAGTGACAATGATCTCGCTCGTGTAGCTAGCAACAAGAAACAAGATCAGATCTCATGTGTCATGTCTATCATTTTCCACTTGTCCGGCTTTATCAACATTATCATCATTGCCACCAGAAGCCACCAACTAGAGTTCCAGTTACAGAGAGAGGCTGTTGATTTTTATGCTAGCCAACACAAACCACCACAATAGTATAACGAAGTATAACCCAAAGCAACAAGCAAATTGTGACAATGGCGATACTACACGTGATGTATAAATGCATGAAGTTGTAAAAATGAGAACCTCTCTCTCCACTCCTTGTTTTCTCCAGGAGGAAAACAAGGAAATTATTTTCGTTTCCTCGAAGAAACAAAAAACAGTCTAGTGCATTTCCTCATCAGAGGTTCATTTTTTCTCTCAAATTGAGATCTGCTGTATCCTTCTCTTTTTCCTTGTGTCTCGTGCGATCTAGCGGGTTCAGAGGAAAATGTACATTATTTTGTGGGAAGGTCTGAATTTGGGGTTTTTAGGCATGTTTGCCGTCTCGTCTGTTGTTTGGCTTGTTGATGGATTGGTGTGGTCGTCCTATTCACTTACACGTTTGCCTGCACGAAAGCAAGGCACATTCTTACTGTTAAGTTTTTATTGTTAATAATAATAATAGTGGGGTGGATTATTGAGTGATATTATTGTATTGGCTTGTAATTTGAGTTCATTTGAATAATATGATAATTGTTAATGTGTGTGAATTATGGTTTAGTGCATTATGGATTTGTTTAGTCTTCAAAGCTCTGTTAATCGTTAGTAAAATATGGTAATTTTATTTTGTCATGATGTCTGTCCTCTACGATTTTCTATTACACTGGTAAGATATGTATAATATCTAATTTAGACGCATAGCATTTATTATTGAATTGTTGTATGTACCTACAAAAAAATTATTATAAAAAGAAGCTGCAAAAAGCTACTCGTCGTCCATTAGAAAAAGAGCCTTTGGCCACGCCTAATGTCCAAACGGCTAATAAAGTTGTGCGTATCATTTAAACTAATTTCTTGTGTATTTTTGTCCATTTATTTTCGTAGTTCCGTCCGTGTCAAGTCATTTTACCTTAGATCGTTTTCGAGCATTTTTACCACATTGACTACCTACATTAACTGAAAAACGTAGCATATTTCCACGCCTTCTTCATGGTCCTTCGATCTAGGATTCAGTGAGCAGTTGACGGAGTTTACCAACTTTTCTGAACCTTTTTTAAAGTGCGTTTTTGTTGCGTTTTTTTAGTTTTTGAATTTTCCTGCGATGGCTGACCTGATCCTGAGGAAGAATGCACTGAATAGGCTGACGTCTATTCAAAAGCAGATAGCAGCCCACACCACAGCAACCCCGCTTACATACAACGCCATCATCATGCTCAGAGACCGAGCAAGGCGAACAATGGGAAAGGCGGAAGCAGCACAAGACAAGCTCCTTGGTGCAGCGACAACCGACGCTGCAATTCAGGCACACGAGACTGCCTTCGACGCAATTGAGGGGATTTACCAGGATGTGGAGCTTAAGGTAGCGGACGCGCTACTGACTGTTCCTCCTCCTCCTTCCGCTGCAAATGGATCGTCCTCGAGTTCCGGTGTTGGTGCTCCTCCTACTGGGGGCATCAGCGTCAAGCTACCTGCAATGGAATTGCCCTCCTTCGACGGCGACTACGTGAACTGGACCTCATTCAGGGACCTGTTCATCGCCTCCGTGGACTCCAACACAACGCTGTCAGGTGCCCACAAGTTGCAGTACCTGAAGACATCCCTCCACGGAGAACCAGCCAACCTGATTCGAGCCATGTCCATCACCGACGCCAACTACAACGAGTCCTGGAAGCTGCTTAAGGACCGTTACGACAACAAGAGGGAGATTGTGCACTCCCTCATTTCCCGCTTCTTGGACCAGAAGCCACTTGTACGAGAATCCGCACAAGAGATCCAGACGCTGTTGGACTGCGTCACCGAGAGCGTTCGTGCCCTGAAGGTCCTCATGTGTCCCACTGACCAGTGGGACGACATCCTCATCGTGATCCTGGTACGGAAGCTAGATCCTGCCACCCGCCGAGAATGGGCCATCCGGCAGACTACAACAGCTCTGCCCACCTTTGAGGACTTTGTCAAGTTCCTCGCCGGCCATATCCGTGGGCTACTAGCTGCTGGTGCTAGTAGTACTACCACCACCGCAACTCAACCCAAGCCTTCAGGGAAGCAGATCCGGGTGCACCATGCATCCTCCGAGGGAGCACATTGCCAGATCTGCTCCGGAGCCCACCAGCACTTCCAGTGTCCACTACTCCAAAATAAAACTCCTACCGAGAGGAGCAACCTAGTGAGGGACGCCAGACTTTGCTTTAACTGTCTGTCCAAGTCCCACCAGAGCCACAAGTGTCAGAGTCCGAGATCCTGTCGGAGGTGTGGTCGACGCCACCACACAATGCTACATTTTGGAGGAGATGACGCTGCCAAACCGAGGCAGCAACAACCCGTGTCCAGTTCGAGTTCCAGTGTTGTGCCACCGCCACAACAACAACCACCTCAACAACAGCAACAACAGCAAGGCAAGGTCCAGTCCCACCATGTGGAGGCAGAATCCCAGGTGGCCCTGAAGACAGCAGTCGTCTATGTTGCTGACAAGTTCGGAACCCTGCAGCCGTGCAGAGTTTTTATCGACGGAGGTTCCCAGGCTGACTTCATCTCGGAGTCATGTGTCAGCCGCCTCCAACTACAACGTGAGCAGGGGTCCGTGACCGTAAAGGGATTCGGGTCAACCAAGGTGGGGAAATCCAGGGGACAAGCCACTGTCACTCTGGTCAGCCGCCACACCAACCAGCAAGCAGTTACCGTGAAGGCACACATCATGCCGAGGCTGACGTGCAGCCAACCAACCCGTACGTGTCGTGTGGAACAATGGCCACACATTCAAGGACTCGACCTTGCAGATCCTGAGTGGTACCGACCAGCCCCCGTGGACATTGTACTTGGGCTACGGTACTACCACAAAGTTATTGGGATTGACAGGAAGGAGGGACCAGACAATTGCCCAGTCGCCTACTCCAGCATTTTCGGCTGGATCATAGGAGGTCAAGTTCCAGTTGGAGAAGACTCAACCACCGTCACGTCATTCCAGGTCACCGTGGATCCAGACCTGGATTTCTTACGTCGTTTTTGGGAGGTGGAGGAGCCACCTGCCACCCGTTTGCTGACCACAGATGAGCAGTTGTGCGAGGAACACTTTCTTCGCACACACCGGAGGGATGAGGACGGACGCTTTCACGTTCGTGTTCCTTTCAACGGAAAGGAAAGCCAGCTCGGGTACTCCAGGGGAGCAGCACTACGCCGACTACATCAAGTAGAGCGTCGACTCCAGCGCCAGCCTACTCACCGTGACCAGTACGTCGCCTTCATGAGGGAGTACATTGCCTTGGGGCACATGGCGCCCATTCCAGCCGAGAAGGTCCAAGAGGTACCTGGAAGGACCTGTTACCTGCCACATCACTTTGTGGTAAATGAGAGCAGCACCACCACAAAGCTGAGGGTCGTCTTCGACGGATCTGCCAGTACCTCCACCGGACTCTCACTTAACAATGCCATGTTAGTGGGAGCCACCATCCAGGATGACCTCTTTGACCAACTGCTGAGGTACCGCAGCTATCCTATCGTGTTGAAGGCGGACATTGCAAAGATGTTCCGCCAGTTTCGCCTACACCCCGACGACCAGGAGTACCACCGGATTCTTTGGAGAGAGAACCCTGCAGACCCAGTCGTGGACTACTGGCTGCAGACGATTACGTACGGCACGGCCTGTGCCACGTTCCTGTCAACACGATGTTTGGAGCAGCTAGCAGAGGACGTCAAGCATCAGTATCCTGCTGCTGCCGAGGCTCTTGCTCAACACATGTTTGTAGATGACCTCATGCACGGTGCGGATAATCCAGAGTCCGCAATTCAACTTTACCACCAGCTCACCGCCGCGGTAGGGGGAGCTGGCCTAGATTTGAGAAAATGGTCGTCAAATTGCCAAGCTGTCATGGAGGTTATCCCAGTAGAGAAGCGCGATGTGGAGCCACATTCTTTTGGGGACGTACCAGTGAAGGCTCTTGGAGTTTACTGGTACCCAGCTACGGACGTGTTCCAGTTCTCCAGGTACGAGTTTGAGGAGAAGGAGCTCACGAAGCGGCTCCTGCTGTCGGATCTCGCCAGCGTCTTCGACCCACTTGGACTGGTATCCTGTGTCACCGTTCGAGCAAAGCTGCTTCTTCAGGAGTTATGGAAGTGTGGGATTGGTTGGGACGAGCAAGTTCCTGATCATGTTAAGCAAGGGTGGAGCGAGTACAAGGCAGACATCCAGCTGTTGGCAGAGCTTCCCATTCCCAGAAGAATCACTGCAGCGGAGACATTGAAGGTGGAGCTTCTCGCGTTCGCGGACGCATCTGAGCGTGCTTTTGGAGGAATCGTCTACTTACGCTCCATCACGCCATCCGGAATCGTCGTCCGGATGGTAACCAGTAAAACTCGTGTTGCCCCAGTCAAGCCAGTGACCATCCCTCGCCTGGAGCTTTGTGCAGCAGTGGAGACAGCCAAGCTAGTGGTGAAGGTCCGTGATGTCCTCAATCTCGACTGCCAACTCTTCCTCTACTCTGACTCCACCATAACCCTCAGATGGTTATCCCAATCACCACGACGATGGAAGACTTTCGTTTCTCATCGTGTGGCCAAGATCCAGCGGCTCACCCCGATTGAGTGTTGGAGACATGTACCTGGAAAGGAGAATCCTGCTGACCTAGCATCCCGTGGAGTGAGCGTAAGAGACATCATGGAGAGCAAGTTCTGGTTCCAAGGACCTAAGTGGTTATCGGAGGAGCAACTCCCGTTGTTCGTTGCCCCTCCAATTGAAGACATGTGTGAAGCTGAAGAGAGGAAGCCGCCAGTCCTCATTCATCATGTAGAGATCCCCCAGTTCAATGTTTTAGAGAGATTCTCGTCGTTGTCCCGTCTGAAACGAGTCACCGCCGTCATCATCAGATTTTGGAAGCTGCTGAGAAAAGAGTCAGTACCGTCAGGGCCACTTCAGCCGTTGGAGCTCAACCAAGCTTTCACCAGGTGGGTGAAGTATGCTCAACAGCAAGCGTTTCCGGCGGAAGAGGAGGCGCTTCGAAGGAAGAGAGAGATCCGGCACAGCAGCGTTCTCAGGAAGCTCAACCCATTTATGGACAACGAGGGAGTCATTGGTGTGGGTGGTCGACTGCATTTTGCCCAGCTACCAGAAAATGCCAAGCATCCCGTCATTCTTCCCGGAGGAAGCCACCTTGTGTACTTGTTAGTACACCACCGCCACCACCTACTGTTTCATGCTGGGTTCCAGCACACGTGGTCCAGTCTTCAGCGAGAGTTTTGGATAGTGAGAGGACGAGATCGTGTTCGCCACCTCATCCGTAGCTGCGTTACGTGTCGTCGCTACCGAGCAGCCACAGCAGAGCAGCTAATGGGAGATCTGCCGCAGCCTCGTGTCACCCCAGCCCGTCCATTTTCGAAGTCAGGAGTCGACTTCTGTGGGCCGTTCCAGCTCAAAAATCCTGTGGGGAGGTCACCAAAAACGTACAAGGGCTATCTGTGCGTGTTCGTGTGTATGGTGACGAAAGCAGTCCATTTGGAGGCAGTCAGCTCTTTAAGCACTGAGGCTTTCCTGGACGCATTTCGTCGTTTCATTTCGCGGAGGGGCCTGTGTACTGATGTCTTCTCTGACTGCGGTACAAATTTCGTGGGAGCGGATCGGGAGCTGAAGGCCTTAATTCAAGGAAAGGAGGCGCAGGAGGGGATCACAAATCATTTGGCGAGTGTCAGCATCCGCTGGCACTTCAACCCACCTTCAGCGCCACATCATGGTGGACTTTGGGAGGCGGCAGTCAAGTCGGCGAAATTCCACATCCGGAGGGTCATTGGGAGCAGTCTGATGACGTTCGAATCATTTTCCACGTTGTTGTGTCAAATCGAAGCCGTGCTGAATTCCCGCCCGTTGACGCCACTCTCAGCGGATCCTGACGACTTCAACGTCCTGACAGCAGGACATTTTCTAATCGGAGAGCCTCTTACAGCCATCCCAGAGCCAAGTTTGGAAGATGTTCCGAGCAACCGGCTGAGCAAGTTCCAAGCGCAGCAGCAGCGACTACAACACTTTTGGAGAAGGTGGAGCAGGGAGTACCTACACACCCTGCAGCAGCGCAGTAAGTGGATGTGGGAGAAGGAGAGTGTCAAGGTCGGTGATCTGGTCCTGCTGAAGGAGGACTGCAGCCCTGGCACGTGGAAGATGGCGAGAATCCAGCGTCTTCATCAAAATCCTGAGAAAGCGGACAGCAAGGTCCGTATTGTCACCGTGAAGACCAGCAACAGCATGTTCGAGAGACCAATTGTTAAGCTGATCCCCCTATTAGAATCGTAAAGTTAAATTTCCATGCAAGTTTCAGATGTTTTGTTTTATTGTGTACACTCCTGCAGATGACTATTCAGTTACGTTGCGTTGGACGGTCCACCCTAAAATTTCATGCAGGCGGTTAATAGCCATAAGTCCTGTTGTGAGTGTTGGGTTCGGAAACCGCACGAGATCCCCAGTGTGATACCTATAAACGGTCGACTGGGGAATCTCAATCTGTCCACTGAGTAGCTTCTGCTTTTTGGGAGTATTTATGTTTTTATTTTTTGACTTTTGAATTTTTATTTTTGTTGATAAGGATTGTAACTTTTTAATTGCCCCTTGGGGCAATGGGGGGACTGTCTCGTGCGATCTAGCGGGTTCAGAGGAAAATGTACATTATTTTGTGGGAAGGTCTGAATTTGGTGTTTTTAGGCATGTTTGCCGTCTCGTCTGTTGTTTGGCTTGTTGATGGATTGGTGTGGTCGTCCTATTCACTTACACGTTTGCCTGCACGAAAGCAAGGCACATTCTTACTGTTAAGTTTTTATTGTTAATAATAATAATAGTGGGGTGGATTATTGAGTGATATTATTGTATTGGCTTGTAATTTGAGTTCATTTGAATAATATGATAATTGTTAATGTGTGTGAATTATGGTTTAGTGCATTATGGATTTGTTTAGTCTTCAAAGCTCTGTTAATCGTTAGTAAAATATGGTAATTTTATTTTGTCATGATGTCTGTCCTCTACGATTTTCTATTACACTGGTAAGATATGTATAATATCTAATTTAGACGCATAGCATTTATTATTGAATTGTTGTATGTACCTACAAAAAAATTATTATAAAAAGAAGCTGCAAAAAGCTACTCGTCGTCCATTAGAAAAAGAGCCTTTGGCCACGCCTAATGTCCAAACGGCTAATAAAGTTGTGCGTATCATTTAAACTAATTTCTTGTGTATTTTTGTCCATTTATTTTCGTAGTTCCGTCCGTGTCAAGTCATTTTACCTTAGATCGTTTTCGAGCATTTTTACCACATTGACTACCTACATTAACTGAAAAACGTAGCATATTTCCACGCCTTCTTCACCTTGCCTTTTATTGTGACAAGAGTAATAGAGAAGGGGAAGCGATGAGCTCGTATTCTTCATCATCATCATTTTCTCTGTTCCTGTTCTGTCACTGCCATCATTAATCCAGCAGTCCATTCTATGCACTACAAAGCCGTAACATCAGCCACCGTGCCATCACGTTTGTTCTAACATCCCCTCAGATTCTCATATATTTTTCCGCTGTTCTTTCTTTCACTTCATCACTTTTTCCTTAGAAGCGTTACTTGGAATGATATGATGATGCTGCTGATTATGCGTAGGTAGTTCGAAACTAGTCATCGTACATAGTAATCATCATACCGTGCCACACCATCTTGTACGTTGTACTGTAATTCAATAGACACCACCGCCATCACCATCATTACACGTTCCTATTTCAAAAGAAAGGGAAATCGTAGATACGGTATGACAAAACACCACGACTCCAGGAAAGTTGGTGATAATGATGATCTGCTGCGTCCTACCTTTCTGAACTTTTCCGAAATTATTATAGGAAAGGAGGAATATGGAACGCAACTGACTAATCACAATAGTAACAAAATGCATGGTCAGGATAGCACACAAATTACAAGGAAAACAAAATGGGTACAAAAATTTCGCTTCTACGTCCCTTTGTTGTATGCATTTCTTACACATATTTACAAATGATTTCTGGGTAACCGGCATCCTTGTAACATGGACAACGATAACATACTTTGTCCACTACGTTGAATTGACAATGGCATATTCTCCTACCAATGTGTGAGTCTTAGAAATTACTTGTACCTATGCAGTGTATTCTACATATTAGCAAAAATGTTGTCACTTGCCGTACTCTACCATTCTTCTTGATAACTAATAATATGCGATGTGTGTACAAAGTAATAAAAGAACAACTACATTTTCCACCTCTCCTTCCTCTCTTTCCCCCTTCATCACATCCTTCATCATAATATTCACTCTTACAAACGCAAAAGTATCCAATGACTGAAGGAGAGAGAGAAGATATGGTCCCATTTTTTATTGGTGTTGTTGCTACTTTCTTGCTACTGCACACCATTCTTGAGCTACCTTTCTTACACAAAGAAACGATGAAGCTGGAAACGAACAACAACAAATCATCATCATATTCTCCTTTTTGTCGATTTTCACTTTTCTTTTCTGGACTCACCGCCGAATTTTGCTCACTTTTGCACCTCGGTTCTTCCCAAATTTATATACGCCATTCACCTCTTAAAACATCCATCCAAAAACTAACAAAAGTTCTCGGTGACCTTCTCACATGATGATGATGATAATGGGGATGATGGCGATGACATTTTTTACGTTAGGTACTTCCAGAAAACCAAGCCAAAACCCAGCCAAGCAACTTTTCTCCTTCATCCTTGTTCATACTTACCCACCAACAAAACAAGGGATACAGTTTTTTCTGCATCTCTTTTCTCGTCTTTCTTCCACTTCTGGCCTGGTCTGGCTCTCGAACAAACTTTACTGCTACTGCCACGACACATTACATGACAGTAGTGCATTGTCGCCACCACAAATCATAGAAAAACTGAACAAGACATTTTTTGTCCGTGCTCCAAGAAAAAAAAGTGAAGAAAGGAGCAGGCAAGCAACTAGCAAAGAAATGTATTTGTTGGAAGGAGCTCGCAAAAGCAAACTTACTTGCAATAAAGAAATGTATTTTCAGATGAAAAACGAGGAGACACTCAAGTACTAAAACTAAAGCAAGTGACGATTGTCATAGTCATGGTAGTCATTGGGACGATGATCAACATCCCGAGTATAAGGGCCTTATATAAGGCACCTTATAAGGAGACGGAGAGAGAGAGAGGGTGTGACAAAAAATAATACTTATTTTATGGCTGCTGCTACTGCTGCTCCTCTGTCACTATACATCTTTTTCTCTCTAGCTGGTGAAATGGGTCGTGTTGGCGATGTTGGTCCGTCCGTCCAAGTCCAACCGAAGAAGACTAGGCTTTTGCATCATTATTCTTGATAATCTCCATTTATTTTCTTATAAGAACAAAAATTTTGTCTTCTTGTGCGTTTTTTTCTGCCTTCGTATGTTGCTTCGTTGGCTTGGATTGGACTTGATAGTCGTAGCGAGATGAGGGAATGTGGAGCAAAAGCAGCATGAAAAAAATATGTAATGTATTATTTACGAACAAGTGGAAGACGAGAAGAAAGTAACAAAAAATACTCAGTTTTGGTAATAGAAGCAGCGCTGATACTGGTTGTAGTAGTGCTAAGGCTCATCTAATAGCATTTTTATACGCAATATATTACGGTAATGGGGTGAAAGCCTTTTTTGGAACAATTTTGTGTGACATACAAAATATATCTACAGTAGGCAGCATCAGTAGTAGCGACGAATCCAAATTTAAACGTGAAAATGTGTATAATGTTTTGTGGTAAAGCGTGTATTTTTTACGACAATGAAGAAAAATAAATAAACAAAGGATGAATAATGCCGTTGGAATAAAATTAATATTAACGACGATGGAAATTGGAGTAGTTATAATTAGAGATTTTTGCCAGATAAGCTATTACTATTATGGAAAAGGTCTTTGGAGATTACATACTTAATTCGCATCAGAAACCATTGAAGCATGACCTGATTATTGCCTGAATTCCTGTAAAATTATGAACAACCAAGACGGGCTGGTAAAATGTGCGAAATAATTTATAATTCAAGTATAGTTTTATTTACTCTTTGTCGTCCACGATTATATTACATGAAATAAAAACCTGTTTCGAATTCTTTTTTCACCACACAGATGAAATTATTACGCACAAATTTCATCATTAAATCATAAAAATATTAATAAACATTTTAGCTTCATATCAATCTTATCCTGACTGATAACCATCTTTATGCTTCACTCTATAGCTTCACCAACATTTTGTGAATTCATCATTAATTTAAAATGCTAATTTGATACAGTTTCTCTACTCTACCGAGTATATTTTTAGTTACATATCCTACACACACGGTCATTGACATATAAATTCGCACACTTCATTAATTCCTCATATTTACGTTACATTTACATATATTAATTTAAATTAATTCTTACATTATATTATAATAATTCAAAAATATCTTCCTTTCCAAAAAACGATGAAAATCTTAGCTGATCAAAAAATCTTAACTCAACCCAGAAAAATAATCATTCATTTTTACCAGAATATTTGTATTATGCTATATGAATTTTATAGGGCGGTAAACATTATAGTGAACTCTATATTATAATCAATTTATGCTTCCATATATTAGTTCATAATTTACATGATTTTTAATCAAGCTTCTTATCACTATTTAAAATAATGTGACTATGAGCTACATCTATCACAGAGTCCACGAGTTGTTGAGCAACATGGTCAACTTGGCCTTCTGCACTTATTTCCTCGTCTCCTCCCCCAACTTTTCTTTGATCTTTGTTGCTTTCTTCAACCCTTGTGGCGATGTTGTTGTTGGTGGTATCATTAAGTTTAAGACAGCTAGTTTCAGTACAGTGATGAGGACAATGAATTTCATGTTGATTATTGTCATCTTCCTTCATTTTGTTAGTATCTCCTTCCTGCTTTTCACCGTTGCGCACGCCATCATCATAATAACAACAACAAATTTTCTCATCAGTTTTTGCTACGTTTTCTTTATCCTTATCACCAGACTGCATGCTTGTGTCTGACTCTTGTTCATGCAAAAGAAAGGTGGAGAATCGATTAGTTATGCTAGTAGGATAATTATCAGTTTGTGTACCTTGTCCACCTGCAGAAGAGTTGGATGACACATGACTTTGTGGAGACAACGCACCGGCCATACTTTGCATTGGAATAGAAGCCGTTGATCCTCCTCCTTCTTGCAATTCAAACATGGTGTTCTTGAATCCATTCGCCGAAACCTTGGAATATTTCCTCCGTCTTTTGTCCACTGACAACTGATAGGCATGATCTGTGGTCCCGTTCATTAGACACACTGCATAAATTAGCAAACCGATTGCCATCCAAACGGAAAATCGGATCCAAGTTTCCCAGCTCAGCTTTAAAATAAGGTAGCAATTGGCAATGATCGAGATTCCTGGGAGATAGGGGACCAAAGGCACCTTAAATGTTAGTTTCGCTCTGGACACAGGTTGCGTGCTAAGAGAGATGAGGATGAAGAGTAAAATGAGCCCGGTGACAATAATGGCAATAAGGGCAGCAATATTGAGGTCCACAATGTACTCCTCACATGTAATTGAAATTCCGCAGAAGACCATAGTAAAAATACCTGTCAAACAATAACAATGAGTCGGAATAAGCATAGTGTCACCATTTCCACATGATATCTAAATGGTGCTGTCTTTTGTTCTTACAGAACCAAATAACTGCTTTATCCGTATAAGCTGAGCTCGCATCCGTTGGAACCGGCGTGCTCTCAAAGTTCAGCCACCGCTTCCAAAACGGCTGCATCTTGTACTCCTTCTCCAGATCCATATTCAGCGTGTCATCCGCCCCATCAACGTCCTTCCGGTATCTCAGACAGAGCACGCAAACAGCCACAAGCGTGTATGCAGTCAACGTTCCGATGCTCATCATGTTGATCAAATCATCCAAATTAAAAATGGCTGCCATGAAACCGCCAAACGTGCCAGCTATCAGGGTTGCAATTAAAGGAGTTTGGAATCGGGGATGAACCTTGCTCAAAAATGTGAAGAGAACACCATCCGAAGCCATAGCTAAATCGGAAGTAAAAAATCTTAAATGAAAAACTCTTATATAAAGTTATAAGCATCATAATCAACCTGATTCATTTAATCATTTTCTTACCGTAAATGACACGTGGCATGGGAAACATTGCTCCGAGGAGACTGGTGAAAATAAACCACACAAGTTGTTTAAAAGCAGCTTAGAAAGCATTTAAAGGATTTTTCATAAAAACCATAAAGACGGACCTGGTGGACAAGCCAAAAAGTGCTCCGATACTAACAATCCATTTTCCTGTTTCAAACCCAGCTGCCGAAAATGCATGCGGCAATGGAGCATTTTCATCCTTTTTAAATCCCAGCCCATCAAGTCATCATGCCATGTCATATATAAGAAATAATACAAAAAACACAGAAAGGAGATAAGAGCCAAACTTAAAATACCACCATGTCATCATCATCTTCCCCATCCTCCTAAATTTTTATCCCTTTTTATCGCTAAGAGAAAAAACACTTTGCGTCTTTCCGTTTTCAATTTCCGTTTTTACTCTACTGATGTCATTACTCAACAGGCTTAACCAAAACTACACTCTCAAACAAATTACTTTATTATTATAAATGCATTAAAATCCTTTTAAAAATAAACTCTGCTTTGATTTCTCGTTTCGCCCATGATCCCTAAAAATAACTACGGTTACTAGGATGATGACCATCACAATAATAAAAAATGACCACTACCACCATCATCATCCTGGCAATAAACATCTTGAGATAGAAAAAAAATCTCTTTAATTTTATACTAAAACGGAAATGGTCAATAGTCAGTGATAACCATTTTAGCATCATGGCAAGCCTTTCATCAAGTTTTCAATCCTTTAAATCGGAAAACTTTTCCAAGTGATGATTATATTTTGATTCCCGTCATGATCATTGTTTCCTATTGATCTTATCATCAATATCCCCATATCAACTTGTACGTTAGGTAGTATTACCTGTAGAAAGTACGGCACCATCATTGTGATCACCGCGCTGATCCCAAAGTAAGCCAAGAAGATGAAAAGTAGTGAAAATATAATAGCCATTGGAATGGCCTTTTGGGGATTTTTCGCCTCTTCTCCGGTCGTCGCGATGGCATCAAAACCAACAAATCCATAAAAGCATGTGGCGGCTCCTTTCATAATACCTACAAAATAATCAACAAAGCCAAAAAAAATAGTACTTGCCATCATATTATTTTTTCCAAGAAATCAAAAATCACTTTTTTATGCTGCTGTTTCGACCGGCCAGCTAGAAATTTTTGAGAATTTTTTAGTTTGGAATACCAACCGTGAAATCCAAATGGAGCAAATCCTCCTTCCCCAATGGCCTTCTCGGAAATATTTGGGTACTTGTGCATTGTCTCATTTTTGTCGAGAAACCAGTTTTTTGGATCCGCTGTTTTGTTGCATGTCCAGTTTATGTCGTTCGTTCGTTTGTCGCCAAGGCAGAAGGAAAAAATGTCAATATTCGTTGTTTCGTTTTTATGGTTGGGTTGACGTTGTTGGCGGCAGCAGCATTGATGGTGATGGTTCCGTTTTTTCAGTGGAAGAGCATGTCAACAGATCCCCATGTAACGGGAGCAGCAGCAATAGCGACAGAAAAAAAACAAGAAATACAGACAATCTTTTTAGAGCATTTTCTTCAATAAAAACGCACTTTTTAGGATACAAAGCTTTAAAAGAAAAAAGAAAGGGAGCAACGAACGAAAAAAATCGTAAAAATGGTTAAAGTGGCTAAAAAAAGTCAGCGAGTAAGCAGAGCAGTAATCCATTAGCATCAAAAGTCCTTCTTTAGAGAAATAAGACGACTTGACTTGAGCAGACTTTTTATTGTTTATTGACTGCTTCCACTACTGCTTGCTGCTCCTCACTTTCCACTAGGCTTAACTAGTGACCGTTGTGGTGGTTATATAATAATACATACAGTAACAAACAATAGAAAGTGTTTTCAGCAAGATTGCAGCATTTAGCAAAAATACAAGAGAAAAGGAAGAAGAGTCATATAGAAATAAAAAGCCTTTTATCCAAATTGACAGCATAGTCAATAGTGGTCATTTATAGGATGTTGATGTGTAGAAGTACGTGGGCACTCATTACTACATAATATTTGTTTGCACTTTACCATAGAACGAGCCGGCTATCACGACAAATGCGACCACACAGAGATTCAATCCGGTGAAAATATTGTTGAAAAGGGAGGATTCCTTCACACCAAATGCAAGCACCACTAAAGAACAAAGAGAAAGCCGATTAGCATTTCATTCTTTTTCCCATTTCATACATACATACCTACTCCAAAATCTTGGAGCGTGGATATTTATGTCCATCTATAACTGTCATTTTGTCATTTACCATGTTTATTCATTTATTCAGACATTCAGAAACGAATGTATTTCCAAAGTGCCTAGTAAAATCCGCAAAAATTAAGGTCATATATAGATTTTTCACTTACACGTTAAAACCAGCGTTATGCAGAAAGCAAACCAATCAAAGTAGTCAGAGAGAAAGCTGAAAATCCCAATGTGGAAGTATTCCCGGAAAGCATGCGACATGGAATGGTCAAAAAGTTTGTCCACGTTTTCACTGTATCCTTTTGCCACACTTGCCACTCCTTGAAAGTCCCAAAATGACAACAAAAGGTCATTAATTAATTTCATGTCATTACAATCATGTTGACCTAGATAATACAAGCTATTTTTTTCGATTTAATCATTTATGTACCTATAACATATTCCATAATCAAGTTCCATCCCACAATGAAAGCAATCAATTCTCCGACGCAGACATAGCTGTAAACGTACGCGGATCCGGCTTTTGGTACTCGCGCACCAAACTCTGCATAACATAAACCTGCGAAGATAAATAAAAAATCCACAATTAATCAATATTCAGAAAATTCATAATGTTAGCAAACATATATTTCATCAATCTGTGCATAATATAAGGCTCCATTTTTACAGTGATCCTTTAAAAATCTAATTTCTAGTGAAAAGTTGTTACTGAGTTTATTCACCATGGTTTGCCCATGTCAATCTTCTGTCATTTCCCTTGTTACCATGATCTCGTGTACCAAAAGTGACACGCCATAATACATCATCTCAAATTAGTTTTAATCAAGTAGAAAAGTATCAAACATAGTGCACAGTCAAGATCTGCTGTGCTGTTGCCGCTATAGTTGTGATGATATGAGAGATGTAAAGTAAACCAAATGCAGACACGAGCATAACGGATAACACAGTACGTGGTAACATAGGTGGCGGATGAGTGATTGTGAATATTAAATTCATTAACCTCATTGGCTTAGATGAAAATGTCATAACAAGATGACGAATATGACGATGACAACTACAACCACCGTGCAAACTTTAAAAAATAATGTGGTCGTAATAGTTGAATTGCTAATTTACTCTTCCCACTTGATTTGTGTCAACCAGAGTATATAGCATTTAGAAACTGTTCGCATTGTTGATTGAGATTATTCATGGAATATTTCATTGAAGCAATACATGTGGGCATCACCATGGTCATCTCATCATCCTTCAGAAGCATGCATGACCTGACTTGCAGTTTTTCTAACACAACCACCGGAAGTAGTTATGCATACATATTATGATTTTTACGTACTTGAAAATATTACATTCAAGTGAGATATTATTTTAATTTTTTATGCGTTCATGAAATGAACTTGAACTCATGATTACATTAGGATCTAAAGTTTACCTAGATCAGAGCGTGGTCAGTATTTTGTGAAGTGAGCCGACCACAAAACATTTGCAGTTGACTGTAATGTTTATTTTCATGACGATAATAATATATCAAGTTAAAACTGTTGGTTGTGCTCATGGATAGGAATAATGTCATGGTCATTTCATATCACATCATGTTTTTTTAAATTCCAGCTAACATTTATATAAAAAAATAGTTTCATTTAATTTTAACTTACCAGCAAGCACGCTGGCTACAGCCGCCACAAAAAAGGAAATGACCACCGCAGGTCCTGCATCCTTTTTCGCTTCTTCCCCTGCAAGCACATAAACCCCCACTCCGAGCGTACTTCCAATTCCCAGCAGTGTCAAGTCCAAGCCAGAGAGCACCCGATGAAGCTCTGTAGACGTTTCCTCTTTATCCACCAACTTCTTTCGGGTGAACTTTCTTAAAAGTGCCATGACTCTTTTGTATGATTAGTGTGTAGAAAATTAATTCGATTTCCCGAAAAGATAATTCAGGCTAAAGTTTATTCTCCTTTTAATATGCCATTAAAAGTTCGCGCTAATAGTTCAGGTTACTCGAACACTAATTGACAAATTAAGGTGAAACAATAATGCTATATTGTATAGAAATAAATTTAATAGTCAATTAAACTAACTGGGTCAAATATTCAAATAAAACAATCATGCAGTCTTTGTTCAGTTTGTTTCACTTCACACACAAAAAGACGATAAACCCATCTATTTCGTTGCCAAACACAAGCTATAATATGGCAAGCGCAAGCGGAGGATTACTTTTTTGTTATAAACGCGTGTTGTGTGCGTGTATGGATTCCAACGAGTGAAAAAATATCTCTTGTCAACTGTCAATACCCATCACATATCTATCCATCTAAAAACCACTTGTTCCTTTGCTTGTTAAATCCAAACCTCTCTTTTCACATTTCTTTCTATTTTTCGTATATTCTTATTCTTTCTACTTTATTTTACACCTTATACCAAAATAAACCGTCCAAAAAGCAAGAAAACCCCATGTATTTATAAATATATCTCGGTATCTATTTTCACTTAACTTGTTCCACTTTTAGTTATATTCCATTAGAGAAGCAAAAAAGTTTCTCCGCTGCTTCTTCACTATTTGTTCGTATTCATCAGCTCAACGCATCCTACATGCACCTATCCATTCACGGTCAACAGATAGGCATGCAAAAATATTGGAAGTGAGTTGGTCGTTAAACGTAAAATCGTCAATATGTTAATAATGCATAGGTAGTGCACTTCTCTACTCGAATGCTGTGTGCATGTGTTTACTCGAGCTTTAAAAACCTCTAGAGACAGAAGGAAATTTATAGATGAGACGATGGATGCAGATTAATGATGACGACGATGATTTACAGACAGAAAATAAAATATAAATATACTGCGGTTTAATTTCTGTGTCTGTGGGATTTTGATAAATATGCGTATACTGATATATCCTATTGATTGCTGACTGACGTGCTGCTGATTTTTACGGCACACAGTTAACAGGGATGATGATGGCGTTGCAATTTTAGCAGGAGAGTATCTCCACTGCAACCGTAATGGCAACTGCCCCAGTTCCAGAATTTCCTTTTTCATTCATAAATCGCTACTTGCCACTTCAACTAGCTCTATCAATTGACGATATACTTGCTTGAGAGAATCAAGTTTTAAGTAAATCTTCCACCACTTGTTCCATTAAATACGAATAATAAACAGGTTCTAGAGTTCTAGTGTTGGTTATTGCATATATCCGTCATTAGCATTACGATTGCATCATTACCATACTATAAATCTCCAATGCTCAAAAATAATTTTGTCAATATATCTATGACAATAATGAACAACATGGTGGAAATATCTATAACAAAGATTATGTTATAATTGACTATTGTGTGCGCATAGGTTGTTTGTAGGTAAAGCTATATGCGTGCTTTATCTGTTCATTTCTGACAGTCAACCAGAGTCGGTTATGTTCATAAGAATTTATCCTTGCTCTATAATTTGTTCTTGAGTATAATAGGTGGACACATGCATATGCGGCTATAGTATCTAGTAGAGGACAGTTTACTTTGAAACAATTAGCAAGCTAGATTTAATGACCATTCCATTCGCTAAATTTCCTCTTTTTTCTGACTCGAATAGATTTTGCTTCAGCTGCTCTTGCATTTCTTTGTACAATTGCTTACTTGTTGCTTCCACCTCATTGCTTATTGATGATGATGATACCCAAAAATAAAATGCGCATGTTTCATGCGCTATCATCCACAGAATTCAATAATATTCCAAACTCCAAAAACGGAGATTGACTAATGAGGCAGTGGTTACATATACTAGGTAACGTGATATCATCTATAAAGTCAAAGCTAAGAATATCCATCATTTCACAATCATCATCATCCATGCAAATGTGTCTGACTGACTGGCTGTAGATGATAGAAGTCAAGAAAACGTGATGTTTCACGAAACCTGAGAAAGCACGGTTGGGTACCAGCGACTGAAAAACACGACAGAAGAATTGACATAGATAGAATAAATCAATTAGAAAAATGGATGTCAGTAAGGTTTTCCCACTCTATAAAGAATAAATTCAAATGCAGAGCGAGACACGTTTTATTTTTATTACTTGAATTTGCAGTTTTATTTTAAGTTTTTAACTTTTCATTTCATCTGCTCGTTGCCTACTCCCTTGCATCTCTCTCAAGCTCTTTTGCAAGTTTCAACTTACTATGTATGAACATAGTGGAGATCAGGACGGAAATTATTAAAATTAGTTGAAAACACTACAACGTGAGGTCTGTCGGTCTTCGTATAAACATTCGTTATCCAATTATCATCTGCATTCGTTGTGCGCACATCGCTCATCTCAATAGTACGTCATAATGCTAAATAAACATAATTATTTTCATCCTCTTAATCCATCAGTTTTTCAGAAGTTAGTTACTCATTCTGTCCATAAATTTTCCATTTCCCTCAGAATGACACATTTGCTTAATACGTATATCGAACACTTCTTGACAAAGTCTACCATTTTAGTATATATTAACAAAACGTTTACTTTTACTTTAGTTCAAGGTGAATCCAAATGCAAAAATCTTTATCCCGTACATTTCTATTTCGTTTATCATATTGTCGAACTCAATAAATATAGCATTGAACGGCTATGCTTTGTTCCTTCTTCTCGGTTGGAATTTTGAAAGATTTTTTTGACACGTTTATGGCGCTTTAAAAGCTCGCCCATGCAATATTGCACTAAGGAGAGACGAGAAGAGTTTCCTTCCTAAATGCAAGCAGCACAATTTATGTGACTTTGCACTCAACTTGATCTTTCGAATTCTTAGAAGCGTAAAAGCGAAACTGGTGAAGAAAGGAAGTGATCAGCATCAACATCATTATTATCAGCATCGATTGTTTTTTCAGAGAAGGAGAAGAGAGCTCCCTTTTATTTATGTACGTTCCTTTGATTCTGAGACAAGAGCATCAAAGCTCATTAAAAGCGAAAAAGCCCGTGTAATTGCTTGCTGTTTTGTTGTTACTGCCGCCGACTGCAATATATAGGCTTGCTTCTCTGCTGCTGATGGCTTTTCTCAGCCAAATTATCACACAAACACAAAATGTTCTAACGTCGTACTTAACTGTAACATAGATAGACTGATAGACATGCATAGTTCGTTGGCCTGGCCCGATGGCTTCCATATAGGATATGTTAAAATGATGGTGTGAATGTCAATGTTAAAATAGGAAATTAAATTGAGTCAAACAAGCTGAAAGACAAAAATATCGACATTTTTGCCCTACTCGTTAACGTATGGAATAATAAGTACAATATTCTCATACCGACACAGAAACACAAAAGTAAAAAATAGCTTATCGGTCACGCATGCCAAAATATGTTAAGTAAGTAAAGTGGAAGCAGACATTAAGGCATGCAGGCATCTTCTTCTGGAATCTTGATGATGGGACAAAACATTCTTCTTCTTCCTCCTCATCTGCTACTAAATGCTGTGCAGCTACTTTATCTTATTCCGCTGCTGATGAAGAAAAAGCGCTCCCGTGTGAATTGATTGGAATTTTTGTTGGTTTGGTTTTTAGCAAAAAAATTGGGGTTGAAGGTTGCTCTTAGCATCCTGTGACGCTTGTTCTCTAGTTGAAGAAGCAACTGATCGTGACACTGATGATGTTTATGATTATGACAAAAACAGTTTTTTCTGCTGAATTCTTTTATATTTTTTTCTTGATGTCAAATGTTAAATACGCCACTTGTCACAAGGAGAGTAGTAATAAAGACAACAGGTAACAAAGCAACAACAAACAAACACGGGGAATACACGTGCTAATGGAGTGCTCACTAACGATGAAAAAGTATTTCAAAAGTTCATTTCCATTGGAGATCATTTAACAAGACTTGATAATATAATTATCTGTCCACGTGCCTCGCGCACTTTGATCCAATTAACAAATTTCCAAGAACCTTCATCAGTAAAGATCGAGATTTTTGAGTAATTACTTTTGTTCCGTTTTCCGAGACTTTTTGCGTGCCTTTTGTGTAAAACTGGATACTTTGAAGTAAACTACGAGCATACTACAATGAAATTGTGAATACATTTTCTGAAGTCAGTGCTCTATTGTTTGATGTAACTTTTGTAAATTTATTAACTTTTTAATTCGAATCGTCCAATACGTCAGAGAAATTGACATGATAGAGACAACTCTACTCGCGACTGACTGTGCATTGAAATTGCTACCGTGATAATTTCATCCTAAAAAAATTCATAATGCTTTTTAATAAAAGTATTTCACTATGTCAGTGGTACTAAAATTTACATTATTGGGAATTTTATTATGCTGACTGGCATATTTGTAGAGTTATTTCAGCTCACGAAGTTTGCTTTTACTGTATTTACAAATTATTACAGTTGTACTCAATTCATCATACTCATCGAATTATCATAGTCGAGACAGATCATGTCATGTATATTTTAGAATATACAGGTATTTTCTTATATACATATGTGCATAGCTATAAAGCTAAAATTCCAGAATACATCCAGAATGTTCGTATGAATGTCTTTACTTTGTGGTTTTTGGAATTCAATTGCTGATAACAAGTGTCATTTGATGTTCAATGGCATTCGGGTGCAATTTCGGATTAACCTTTGAGAGATACCAAGAGAGCTAGCTATACACATAAAAGTGTTCGAAGATTCATATTTAACTTTAGTAAAATTATAAGAATCTAATTGTAAAAACGCTGCCAAATATTAAATTCTATAAAACTCCATATCTATTCCCGAACATCATTAGTTTTCTTCACTTTTGTTTTAAGTATTAATACCAAATCATGTGCATTATAAACAGTTAGGTAACCTTTAAGGTAACATACAAATTTGAATCTAAATTCTTCAGATTTTTGGATTATGAATATTCTGGTAAAAAGCAGACAAAACTGAATATTTGGAATCCAAAAATGCGTCTAAATATTACGTGTCATTCTAAGCATGTACATACATGTTGACGATAACGTTGCTTGCTTTGCCGGTGACCTGAATATAAAATTATGTTTGGAAAGAACAATTTGACAACTGTATCAACATTTACTACTCTTTATGTAAATAAACAATGTACTTAAAAAGGAATTTGTAATATTTACTATTTATATTTTTTAAAGTACACGTAGGAGGCAGTCAATCGCCCTATCATCGTCAATGACGATTCGTCATGTCCTCACCTCGTGTGCTGCATAAAAGCTCCTATGTAAATAAACTCTACTAAAAAGACAATAAAAGCTAATATGTGAGTAATATTATGATTGTAAGTTAGTGTATTATCGATGAAGATAAGTCACACTTGATAGCTGATGACATGACGGGATTAGAGTGCAAGTAAAAATTGCTAGGAATGTATCTTGTGTGTAATTTATGTACTTTATATTTATTTGTTATTGAAGGGACGAGATAAACAGTGAATTTATTCCGGAGAAGTTCAGTCTGAGAATTACAAAAATGGTATTCAGAACGACAACATGACTTATGATTATGATGACAATGTATTTGGATGAGCATTGCGATTGGCTTTTTAGTGTTCCCTCCAAAACGTCAGACAAGCATGCAATGCAACCAGTTTCGACCAGTTTCATGAGAATTCAAACGAATCATCATGGTTACTTAATTATCTGCAGATTAATAAGAGCAAATTGTTTATGTTGTATCCTACGATACGTCTCTCGTAGCCCCAGTCATTATTGTGTCTGGACGGATACAATCGACGCACGATAAAAAAAATAATGTGAGGGATGATAGACAAAGTAATTTCTGAGTCAACACGTGCAAAATTAGATACACCGTATAGTGGCGTCATCATCTCAGTTTCTTCCATTTATTTACAGCCACAAGCCACACTTCAGCAGTTTACTTCCAAAGTGTTTTGGTCATTGCCATTAGTATTTTTTATCAACAATATCATTATTACAGTGAACAATACGCGTCATCGGAGGACCCAAAAGCACTCCTTTTTTCCTTCTTAATAACATAATTGACATGATTCATATAGGTAAATAGGTGCTTTCAACGTAGAAAACATGATTTATTGTAACGGCCGTATTTTGATAAAAAATGATGACGATGAGTCGTGCACTCCATGCTACGGTGTACTCCACCTTTAACCCGTGTGAATAAAAAATTATTAACAGTATACATATTGATATCAAACCTTTCAAACTGTATTTACAAAGATTTGGATCTCAAAATGATTTTGTTTCTTCGTGACTCATAGATGATTACAGTTCAAATGCCTTGTACTAATCGGATTTCGAGTGCTGATGTTTTCAAAAGAATCAGACTCGATAGAAAACGATGAAACATGGAATTTTCCGTATGAGCAAATGTTTGTGAGCACTCAAAGGTTCCTGTTAGAGAGAAAATAATTTGTTATTTTGATGCTCTTTCCAAGATTCCCTAGTTACGTCACCCGTTTTTTAGTTTATATTTTCTTGAAATCAAGTCTGAATAGTTTATCATTGTATATTCGATTCGAAAACCCGTATTCAAATAACTTGCAAAATTACTGACGTCATAATAATCAAAATCGTCATGGCCAGGCGTTATTATATGGAACGGATGTACTAAAATGTTACAGGGAGCTACAGACGAAAACAAAGTACACGATAAAGTCAGAAATAATGTTTTCTTCTTGAACGATATACATAATTTACAACACGTTCTCTATTTTTAACATTGTTGAATGCGCTTATGAACTTTTAATCATTGCTCAAGCATGACAACATGACCGCTTATTACGCAGGTAGGTATTTTAGAGATGCAGAATGAAATTCAGTGAGTGAAGGTTAGGTATTTAACACTGAAATATTCAAGGTGTTAAGAAGAAGAAGAAGCTTCACAATCTGGTAGCACTTCAACTAATTGTAACTGACTAAATGCTATGAATGAAATTGAAAGTATGCGTAGCATGAAATATGCTAATTGATGGACGCATGTACTTATATACGCGTGTCCAGTGGATTGACGTGAAAAAATGTGTTAATAGAGTTGAAAATGATGTATTTTGAGAAAAAAATGCACGCGAGAGGAATCACTTGCGTCAACATCAATCATTTGCCTCAAACCATGTCACTTATAGATATTTAATGATAAACCAAGATGATCATCAAAGGAATGAACGGAAATGGCAAGAAAAAATAGAATTTTCTCACGATTTGCACATATTTAACTAGCTAAACAACAATACAAATGACTAAATCATGACAGATTTGCAATTAAGATTGCACATGAAAAAATGTATAAATATCCAATGAAAGAAGTTGAATGAAAGAATGAATGAAGTGTAAATGAACGTTTAATGTTGAATTGTGTCGTGTGCATTATTATTTTCTTTTTAAAGGCTAACAAACCAGGTCATAGTAAAACAAAGAAATAATAAAAAAGCAACATTTTAAAGTGCATTGCGTGCATCTCATTGAACGGTAGACGACGACATAATAGTGAGCATTATTTTGTATAAAATTATTAAGCTAAAAATGACAAATTGTTGCAAGTTAAAGTACATTACAATTAAAAATTAAGTTGGCTGTAAATGCTGTCAATTACAAGAACATTGTTGAAACAAAACTCTCAATACATAGCATATATTTTTTTCCATCAATAACCAAGAAGAGGACAAGTAAATTTTACTACTGAGGATTAACAATCGCTTTGCACTTTGAATATTCCTTGTAAAACGGGGTGTCATAAACAGTTGCCGAGTTGCAGCCACCTGGACCCATTTTATGAATTCGAACAAAATCCTCGCAGTCAATCCTTCCGTCGCCGTTGCAATCCTTTCCAAAAATGCGGGCGTAGCTTCGAATCGTTTCGCTGGCGCAAAACAAGTCATTAACGCACGTCTGGAAGGCCGCAGGGTCATTAGCTTTGGTGCCGATCAACGCAGGCTTGCCAGCGTCAAGCCAGAAGCCCCTGGTAATAAGGAAAGGTCCACATACTCCAGCATCGCTGCAACCTTGAGGAAGTATACAACAAAAGGAAAATATCTTAATTAGTTTACTGATTAAATTCTATTAATTACTTCAATTAACGCACACTCGTAAAATAATCCTTGCACTTGCTCGTTCAATTGGAAATTTTTCGAATGGCCAAACAAGTATGTAGAATTAAATGTGTACTACTGACCTTGATCTCTGTTGCATCCTGTGCTGGCTTGACAGATGCAACCCAAGCATTCATCCGTTATCTCCGCGCAACTGACCACAGCAATTAGACAAGTGGCTGCGACAAGTGCAGTAGTCAAGTTCATTAGCGACTTCATCGTGGCGTAATTAGTTTATGATTATGTTTTCACAGTAAAGTTTGATATGTATTGTTATAATAATATATAACAGTCAATAGTAAATTAGGCAGTAATTAATTTCTGTAGTTTTACAGAGAGCTTCACAAACTCAAGTCCAGCAGCTCGGTCTTAATTGAATCACTATCAAACTAAAAATGACTGGCTCGGGACTACTTTTAGCTGCTCAGTAAAAATTTTCCAATTTTTATTCCATCATATTCTATGTTATCCCATTCATCCATTCCGTTTTTAACAAAGCAGCCTGTTATATTTTTTATCTTAAAGATGCAGGCTTACATGCATGCATGCATTCACCAGTACTCAATTCAATATACAAAATTTTTATTGTTTTGACCATCGTCCTTTAGACAGAATGTACCTTACTTGGCAATGCTAAGTTTTACGGTAGGTATTAATAGGTAATTACAGTGTGGTCCAACCATCTACATACTTAACTTAACGTTTGATGCTGTTTTGTGTGAGCAATGCACAGGAGAAGTTTAATGAGGATGTAATGATGTCAGCAAAATGGGATTACTAGACATGCAGAAGAAGAAGAAGAAGAAGATATGCTTTTTTTGGTTGGCTGAGCTTTTGTTGGCAATGGGGAATGTCCACTCCATTATCGTCCATTGATGGATATATTTATGTAAAAAATACTAACTTGACTTTAAAATTAAATTTCTAAGTAAAACTACTGAGTGTGCATTGTAATAAACAACAGAATAACCACCGTGACATTATAAGAACATGTACAAACACGTCATCAATAAATATCTTAACAAGGCATGTTTAATGATCAATGTCCCTTTTTTCATATTCCTGCTTCATGACATGGCTTGACTCATAAATTGGCCTTGATTATTGGCCGTCTTGTCTACAAGAATCAGTATGTAGTATTTACCACCGCTGTGCAACAAACAAGCAAACAGTTTTGGTGGAATGCAACAAAAAAGGCAGATTATGTTTATTTTTACAATTACCGATTTGCATTTCAGTGCTTTGAGTTTGATTGTTGGCTTGCTGTGATGCTAAAAATGCGTTGCGGCCTTCTTGAGATTTGTGTGGAAGATAAAATCGGGTTTAGTTGGATTGGAGGAGGATATAATGCTTGTTCTTGCCTTGTTATGCTTGTAACTTTTTTTATCACGATGATGAATTACCAGTACCACCTGTGATTTTTTTATACGAAACTCAAATTCGGATTCGTGGTTGTTTATTGCTATTCGTAACAATATGAAGAAAGGCTATTTTTGTATTTTATGATGACTGGATAATAAATGCAAGCAGGATTTATGATGAAGCCAAAAAAAAATGGTCGATATGGTTGGTTGAATTCTGGTTGGGAAAACAGGTACCTTCTTCTTCTCCCCTACATTTTCATAACTGGGATTCACCGTTTCGTTAATTTTTAACAGGTTTTTTGGACAATGCACGCGCTCATGATCAAGCTTTTTTATTTATGCAAAAACAGAAAAGCCAGTGTCGAGTGACCGACGACAGTGACTACTTTCCAAGGAAATGAGGAAAATACCCAGGTTGACTCACGCGATATCACGATTGTTTCGTGTGCTACGATTTAGTCGGTAGTCGATATGATTATAAATGATAATATTATTAATTAAAACAATGAAAAGTGCAATGCAAAAAACAACTTATACATATGTAAACATATTAATCAGAAATCTTTTAACGCATACTGTTTCAAGTGAATTGACCGTGACCATGGTTTTCGTGAAGAGGATAACATAGCGTGGTGCATTGTACTCTGCAGGGTGCAATTCGTTTCATGGTTAGTTTTCACGATTCCAATATTGCATCTTCTGTAAATCAAGAGATTAGTTTTTCCAACTTTATGCAAATTGATTTTTGCATTGATAAACTGACAACCTGCAATGTTGCTGGACACTGACCATACATTGATTCCCTTTGATATTGCCATTTATATAGGTATAGCATGTACATACCTATGTATATTCCAAGCTACCATAGATCGTTCCGTTAAAATATCTCACTGTTACTGAACGTTACAAACAAGAAAGCCGTGTTAACTTCCAATTAGATCAATGGCTCTAATGACTTTCGATGCAACCACGTCCTTGTGCGTTCATTGTGATTGTACCAGCTATCAATCATACATTAATAATCTACAACAACATGTCATCACAAAATTTGCAAGTTATAGAGCCAAATTGGCTCAGCCAATACTCCTTTTCATAATATTAAATAGGTAACTACCTATATCGTCCCCTGGGTATATTCAAAGAACGTTCTCGAAATAGAAACTTTACCCTCCTCAGTCAGATAAAACTGCCTATTTTTATTCAAACGCATTTCATATAAAATCACCTTCACACGAAGATAATTGATAAATAATGATAGATAATGCAATGCGTTTGAATTAAAGAGACTTTTGAGAGAAAAGAAAGTGAAACAGAGACATGAGGGAATGTGATTATCACTTTTGCAAGCGACAGTATAATATGCAACGATAAGAAGTTTTCCTTCTCCTTTGATTCTCTGTCAACTAATGATGATGTTATGATATGATGATGCTCTTCCTGTATTTCATCTACATTTCTTTAGGTGCTTGCGTAGTTAATAATAGTAGTTAAAGTGCAGTAAAGTGCAGTGTCCACAAGCAAATAAAGTCATTTATTATAACAAAAAAATTGAAGTACGCATAGGTATATGTAACTCACCGTAACTAACCATATTTAAGCAAATAAAACAGTGGCAGTCAAAACGTTCCCACGCTTCTTGTTTATAATTTTCCATCAATAAAAAACAGCTTGGTGGTTAGTTGCATACAGGATTAAAGTAGGTGCTTCATAGATAAAATGGTTTTGTGTTATTTTGAAGCTTTTAAAAGCATCATAATTGGCTTATAAACAGTCCAGATTATTTCTTAATCTTTAAGGGGTAATTATTGTTATCAAGAGATTAAGAGTCAAATGGATCGTAGATAATCGTCCATTTAATTGTTACTTTGTTGTGGGGATCGTGAAGACGATTTCGTTATCAAATGATGACACCGCTGAGCAATACATACCTTTCGCTTAATCAAACATGACATTAAAGGAATCAACTGCGTAAAAGTCTCTAATCGCTACTAATTCTCAAATTTAAAAACTGGTAATTAACCTGAATTCATCGAGCTTCAACTTTAGCGGATTTGCGGATGAGCAAATTGTATATTGTGCAATTCTTTCGGTCCAACACATCTGTCACTTATTCTACTCCATTGGGTATGCAAGCGGTTAAGTAATGCATGGAATTCTATATTGCGTGGGCGAGAAATGATTCAAAACATAATTTGTTTGCAGAGGCGACATTTCTATCCCATGGAAAGAACAGTGCAATGCTGCATCTCTTTGGAAATTATCTAAGTATTGCATAAAAATCCTTGTAAATTTTTAATCTTCTTGCGGTAAAAAAACGTAACTCTAAACCAGATTAGGTAAAGCTGAACCGAACAGATCCATGATATAATCGGCCAATTGTAGTCATGTCTCACTGCACTATTATCCGGCAAAACATTGCATAACTTCACAGACAATCTATATGAGCATGAAAATCCAAACTAATAATCATGGTTTTACGATTAAAACTGATGACGAGGCACCCGCCCGTCAATCTTACCTTCATCATTCGGAACAGGGTTCCCTCTCATCATACTCATCTATATGTGCAGCGAGAAGTTAGGTGGGAATAAATGAAAATGATCATGACTAACAACGCGTTCATTATAGCGACAGAGGTTTTTGCATAAGAGAGGATTTTTTGGTAGCGCAACATAAAACTGCATAAAAAATGATAAAAATCATGTCATTCTTGGGTGATTACAACATCGAGAACAACAGGAGAAACAAATAAACTCAGCAAGGCGTTTAATATTTGAATTTTATACCTACATATATTGTTGCCAGTATTGCGTATTGTAAAAGAAATGTAGTGACTATGCCCTGCCATAATAATATGCTGATCTCATTCAATTTCTGATGGTGAGTGATGAGTTTAAAACGAGCTTAAATATAGGTGCATTTTTTGCAACTCTTCCTATTCCTCCCTCCTTGCACCCATTATTATCATTATATCCTTATAAAAGCATGTTATTAATATCACATAATCGCATCCAAGAGTATAATCAACAAACAACACAATACAAATAATATTGAACGGTTCCGTTTTTCGCATTCGACACAATATGCAAACTATATCACCATATTAAAACCGGATCTACCTTTAAAACGACTAGCAATGCTATTACAGCATGAATCATTCCATTCCAATGGACAAGATGCTAAGGATACAGTGTTTCTCATCGATATTATTTACGCGATGAGTTCAGGAAGAAAATATCACAATGGAAACAATAAATATCTATGTACCTAGATGATTGGGTGTTTTGTCTGAAATAAATCAGGATGTCATTTTACGATGACATAATATGTGTATATTATGCACATTCAACATTTACATTAAATTCTAGTTTGAACAAAGCCCACAGGTAAAAGAGATGTTGGTGTAAAAAATATTGCAGGTACTTTACAATTTTTCATTGAAAACCATGCCAAAAGCAAAATCAATGGCGCCGGTCCATTAGACAAAGTAGTGTGCACAAAAAAGGGTAACTATTTCATGGATTTTTTTTTCAGTTTGTTTTCATTCGCCCTTCTTCTTTCTCATCATAATAGTACATTTAAAATTACATTAATTTGTAAGCCTTTTTGTTGCCTAATTTAAAATTACAAGCTATGAAACTGTCCTTTATAATGAACATCTCACAACAGTCATTACAAGTAGGTATAAAGTACAAAATTAACATAACAGCCCACCTGCGCGCAATAATAAATTAGTAGTTTACCTATGTATGTTGACGTTTTAAAAATAAAGAGACAGAAGAAGTGCTATTTACGGTAGAGATTTTCCTAGATTTTTCATAGCTTAGAACATTAGAAAATAAAAAGTTATAAATTGTAGTAGTTAGTAATAATGATAATACATGTGTAAGTAATTCTTTGTAACCTTAACCGAGTAAACCGGAATATTGCAATTACCTACTTGTATACTTAAACAATGTTACTTGTTGATGTTGTAAAAATTATATTGTATGTAATTCCACAGAGATTTTGCAACGGTTTTACTTTTGCTTCAAGTACACTTTTCTGTCTAAAACTATAATTTATCTAACTAAACACTATATTAAATGCTATACATGAGTACATGGTACGCACTTAAGTTACAGGTTATCATTTTATATCATGATATCTTAAGCAGATACGATATATCACGCCTCACTTATTATTATTCCCGTGGGATATATTATTTATGGCAATACGTAGCAAAAAAAATACTTTTTTCTCTCTATTTTCTTCACTCGCTTCTTCTCGTTGTCCTTTTTAGTTTTTGCTATCTTTCAAAAGATTGAAACGTCTCATTTTTTTTTTCATTTTGAATATGACACTGACATCATTCATGAACAAAAAACTAATATATTTTTTAAAAGGGTACATTATTTTCAGCTTTATGGACAAAATTATCATACAAAATTACTAGGAAATCCTACTAATCCTCCACAAAAATAAATTGTGTTAAAGAAAAAGGATGACAGAAAAGAGGGACAAAAAAATTAAATTGGTTTTTGATCTTGGCCTAGGTTATCATATCAAAGTAGGTAAAAAGCCCTTCCAAAATTCCATTATGCATCCATCTTACTGTAGCAACCCAAATCCAGAGGTGTTTGTCTCCCTCAAGTCATCTTTTTATTGTTATGATTATGATGAATATTGTTTTTGTGTGCATGAAGCCCCTCCTCTCATGAGGATGACAGCTGAAGGACCTTGTCGTAACAGCTTCTAAATCGTTTGAAAAAAGGTGTTGTGGGAACTCTGGGATTTACACAATCAGTAGGTCCCATCAAGTGGATTCGGCCCATGCTGTCAAAAGATGAAGAAAAATAAAAGGGTTGATTTACATAAAATATTTTTACATGAAATATCTCTTTGTTGCCGTTTTTATCGGTTCGTGTGCCTTCTGATTATGAAATGGTTCTCATATGCATGGCTTTATTTAAAAAACATTCTTAGAAATAGAATTAAAAGAAAACAAGAGTAATAAATTTTTAAAAAGTATTTTTACACTTACTCGTCACAATCAATCAATCCATCACGATTGCAGTCCTGCAAATAGAAATATATTAACATACATAATATTAGTAATGTACCTAAGTACGCAATAAAAGTGTTTATGAATTTGCCAGAATAAATTATCCATTTACATGCAAACTTTTAACAAGATTTACGTGTCTTATCAGCAAAAAACATGTTTTCTCGTGTAGAAAATCACAAACAGAAGTATAATTCTTGTGATTGTCCACACCTGCATGTAAAACTAGTAGTAAGAATACTAATTCATAAATTCACAGAATGTATTTTTCGTAATAAAATGTCAACTGTCACGTCATCAGTATCTTCAAGTTGTTTACCAGTTCGCAAATTATTTAATTCCTCAGAAAAACTTGAAAACATGTGAACAATATGGTTAAATGTGGTTGATTAGACATTCATTCTTGAAAACTGGTATAAAACGAATTTACTGGAATCTCGCTAATCCCAAAGTACATATTAGATTAGATAACTAAATAAAAAGAGAATGTAAATCACTACCCAACTGGCCAGTCAAAAAAGTTATATTAATGATGTATTTTGGGAATAATATGATTCATGGAAGAAAAACTAGTTATTTCTCATATTTCATAATTTGGTTGACTACAAAAAAGGAATAATGATTCACATTATTTCTGTTTTCCTTAAAAATCATGGAAGGTTGATCATCAAAGTGAAACCCGAGTAAGGTCAACGGGTGCATTACAGCAACAATTCCATTAAAATTATCATAAAAGTGTCGGCTTGGCTTTGGCTTACCTTTCCTAAACTTTAAGCGAAACAAAAAATTTGCAAGCCGACAGATCAAAAGACAAAAAACCTGCATGCAACTTGCGGCGAGTGTCAATTGTCCGTCGGGAGTATTTTGTCTTCTACTTAAAATGCAAAGTGCATAATAATTGACGGTGTAGGACTTGCAATTAGCACGATGGACAACTTTTCTACACTTAAATTAATATAAACACAAAATCATTAAAACTTACAGTTTGAAATCTCTGCATGTACGTCCTCACCGTCTGAGCGGAACAGATTGGATCATTTGCACAGTCTTCAAACGCTGCTTAAAACAAAGGAAACAAAGGGTTAACTATTAATTAAATGTATGTAACATCCATTTATATTTTGTTAAACGCCCAGTAGTGTCGCATGCAAAAAATAAATCAGTTTAAGTTTAAACTAACTATTAGTAAATCATTAAAATGTTAACATAATTGCGTGATGACGAATGGTCGGTGGTGGTCAAAACAAAATCATGTATCATGGTTTTAAATGGACAACTAAACATCAGCAGTTTAGAACAAACTTGATGCTTTAGCAGTTTAGCATTTAATGAAGGTAAAACTAGCGATTAAATCAACCTACATAAAGACGCCACCTGCTATGGCAAGTTTCAAGGAAGTATGCTGACGGTGGCACATACAGTCATGCGAAACAATGATATCAATGAACTGCTCTACAACAGCGCTACATTCACATCCGGAGTTTAATAATATTCAGCGTTCTGACTAATGACACTATTAATTAGTATGAAAATTAATGACTACCTATGTACATATACAAATGCCATGAGCAAATAAAAATGAGTATATGCAATTCTTTTTTTCAACTAACCTCCACCCCTTTCCGCTTTGTCGCCAATCAAAGTGAGTTGACCTGCGTCCTGCCAGTACGGCCTAGAGATGAGGAAGGGTCCGCAGTACTTTCCGTTTGAAATGCATCTGGTGGTCAAATTGCAGTTTGTTGACGCTTGGCAAATGCAAGCGAGACAGGCTTCCGTCATCGGATTTATGGCTTTTCTTCTCGAACCTGCAATATGTAAATGGAATGGTCTTAAATACGGCGGCGTAAGGCTCAAAGGAACTTTAATGTGAAGCCCTTCACCCAAAAAATGTTTTATGAAAAGTTCGACGAAGATATGTTTTACCTGTATTTTGTGAGGGTAGTCCAGTCAAATCATCCAATGAGCTAAATCTTCTCTGTGGAGATGGCGATGCACTTGCGAAAATCACTAAAAGCGCAACTACTCCGTAAACCGCAGTGACCACCGTGAAAGTATTCAGCTTGGCCATTTTTCTTCACACGAGACAGAATTTCGCGCAAAAAGTGAACTAAATTAAAAATGTTTCTATACTTGTCTATATGATTAGCTTTACTCCTCGAACACTGATGAACTGTTCAACTGTTGGTCGGAAGCTGTTATTCTTTCCTGCACTTTCACATCCAAGCCAAGTGCATAAAATTTTCTCGTTTCACTTTCAACTTTTCCTTTCGTTTCATTCAACAATCAAAAGAATTTGCAACAATTGCTTTACCACACAACTCACTTGATGATGACAATTATTTACACAGCTCTAGTGGAAATTTTTGCTTTTGAAACAATAAAAACTTTTGTTTGAATTAAATTGCTTTTTTAATCGTTTGTACTCTGTGTAAACTATATTGACTTGTTGCTGCTGCTATAATAAGGTTGACTGCACTTGCATCACTTATCTCACACACTATCATCATCGTCCATCGTACCACCGGTTGCACAGCAAAACCAAGAATGACTTTCGCGTGCAACTAACCATTCCTATTTATATTTATTTCTTCAAGACAGAGTCTCATCAGAGAGCTATGATTTAAGTTGCCGTAAAAATACTTTTCTGCCTTATACTTCTCACCTTCTTCTTTTTCTTTACCTGCAAAATTCACAATCAAGTACATATAATATAAAAACTAGTATGAAGTACTTAAAAATATACATACATTATTCTGTACAGTGGAGAGTGTAGACCGTAACATTTTGCATTACATTCGTTTTTTATAAGTCTGCTTCTAGCTGTCGTCATAAGTCCATAGTCTAGGATTGACTCCTTTCGTTGCGGCGATATAATATGCTAAATGTCTTGCAAAGTTGCAATAATGCGAGCAGAAAGAATAGAACTATACAGCGATGAAGATGTGTGAGATGAGATGAGTAATACACTTGTTGTTTTGCGTGGTGTGGGTGGGCGTGTGCGGATTTTTACGATGATGGTAGTGATGATGGTCAATGGTCAAGGAAAGCCTGAAGCCGTCAGAGTTTTTAATTTTACGCGGATATAAGCTTTTAATGTATGTATAGGTAGGTTAAGTATATTTTTAATACTGAAACATTATTCATAATTATATTACAGATACTGGTACTCTAATTTTTAACAGCAGCAGCAACATTTACTCTTTTTCCTACGTATTGAAGCCATCCTGTGTAAAATGACATTTAGAATCCAGTAAAATAAAATCCAGGTTGCAGCGACGGCAAAACCCGGCCAGACTTTCGGGTGAACAAAGCCCCACCCGCGGTTGATAATGGAACGTATGGATTCCCCAGCAAGTGTACAGGGAAGCGTGTAGGAAATATAGCGGAGTGCCGTGGGAAGACCTTCCACCGGCCAAAACATGCCGGATAACATGAAGTTTGGAAAGAAGACGGCCATTGAGAGTAGAGCGGCGTCAGTTTCTTCCCGGCAGAAGCTTCCAATCAAGAATCCTAGAAGTTGAAAAGGAAAAAATCAAGGTAATATAAAAGTTTTTCATTATCATGCAATTTGTAATTTGTTCTTTATGAAACCCAAATCATGGCGTACCAACAGAAACGCCACTCAAGCCAATGACAATGCACAAGGCAAACACGAGTGCAACTTCACCCTTAATCTGAATTTGAAAGAGGATGGAAACGATGAAAAATCCGAGAGCAGTTTGAAAGACGACAATGACGGATTCTGTGACCGAGTACGCCGCCAGCGTTTCCCAGGTACGGACGCCGGCAACCACAGAACGCTGATGAGTTCCCTGTTTCTTTTCCCGAATGCATTGCATTGCAGAGGAGATCATGGGGAAGAAAAAGAGAATTCCTAAAACCAAACTGGGTGCGAGGAAATCCCGGAACGCCGATCCAAAGTCGCCATATGCAGGGGTCAAATATTTTAATGGAAAGTCTGCCGCTCGTTTGTCCAAATCACAACTTTCCAGCAGATCCCGAGAAAAGTCTTGGAAGGCGTCTGAAAAGGCTTTGTAGTAGGTTGCTGTGATTTGCTTGCTGGAGGCGTCCACTTCCAAAGTAATTTCGGAGCCCTCGAATGTCTCATTACTCGATGTAAACTTTCCGCTGCCCATCATTGACCTCGTAAACAAATGGGACGAAAATTCTTGCGGAAATTTCATATAACCCCAAATCTGACCTTTTAGTAGATTTTCACGGGCTTCTTCTTCTGTTTCGTAATACCGCAATATTATCGTTTCCGGCGGAATTTTTGACAAAAATCGACAACTCAGGTGGTCAATGGAACAATCTCCTATCCCATCACCACTACTGCTTTCATTTCCCCACGAATATATAGGACAAGGGCCGCCAGTAAAATTAACTTCGTGATTGACCACTCCAAAAGGTAAATCTTTTGGATCTTCACCGACAGCCAGACAAAATAAAGTGGCTTGGATGGCTGGCACGCAAATCAGAAACAGGAGAATACTGAAAACATGAATTATTTGAAAATTAGTTATTTTATCACGAATTGAATAACTGATAAAAATAATTAACTATCTATACCATGAATTACATATAGTTTCGTGTCATCAACAGCGCATTCTTTTTGATCATGGCACACAAATGATTTTTGGTATACTGGGCAGTGGAGATAAATGCTCCTTTGCCTTTCTTCCTCCGTTGCAGGGTGGTAGTGGAAAGAATTTCAGGCTCTACCAGATTATTATTGGGAAAGGTAACGCCTTGCAACGTGTTGATTGACTTTTTTGGCTGGAGGAGTGAAGCTGGTTGAATTGAAGAGCTGTCATTTTGACAGAATTTTAACACAATTGGGGTAATAAGAGACATGCCATGTTCTTCCATCAGGGATTGAGGGGATTGTTCAATGAGAAGGCGCCCGTTCCTCATGAATCCAATCTAAATCAAACAAAGTTTATGAATGTTAATTGCTGAAAGCATATACGAATAGGTTAAAAAATTATTTTGAGAAATCCAACTCAACTGTATCAGATTTTCGGCTTTCCTCCATGTAATGCGTAGTAATGATAACGGTAGTTTTCTTTCTTGATACGAGATCAACTAAATGGTCCCATATACTTTCACGGAGAAGGGGATCAACACCAACCGTCTTTAAAAAAAATAGTGCTATGTAAAGAAAGATAATTTCGTTTAAGATATATGCATTTAGAAATGTATATTACCGGCTCATCTAAAATCAGTAAAGGAGGATCAGGTATAAGTGACACTGCAAAGCTTGTCCTTCGTTGTTGTCCTCCACTGAAAAGGAATATGAATTTCAGAAAATTATTTTTTCGAATTTGCAAAAAATACAATTGATCTATATTCTATAGTACTGCTTCTGGGGCATTGTGGGAAATTTCACCTTAAACTTCCAACAACCTGCGAGGGATTAGGTAGCTGAAGAAACTTGATGAGAAATTGAGTTCGTTCCTTGATTTCCGTTTTAGTCATGCCGTAGAGCATGCCAAAGTACTCAAGAACTTCTCCAATAGTGAGTGTTGGATATAAAGATGTGTCCTGATAAACAAATTAAACATTCTTCCAATGAAATGGAATGCAATAGAGATAGATGCACATTTTAATTAAAACATGGCATGTGTGTATTCACCCACCTGTGGCATGTATCCCACGAGTTCTCCAGGAACACCGCTCCCTTTGCTGCAAGGTTCCTTCCCGAACACAAAGATCTCTCCAGAGTCAACTTTCTGGAAGCCAATGATACATGACAGTAGTGTGGTTTTTCCGCATCCACTACTTCCAAGTAGGGTGTATCTGCAAAAGCGTTAAATATTGAAAATGAATTCAGCATTTGAAATTACCAAATACAACTGCAACAACGAGAGCTTTGCTTGCGTTTAGCACTTACATTGTTCCCTCTCGGACCGTCATATTGAAATCCTTCATAATCGGTGGGTCCTTTTTCCTAAAACACTTTCCAGCATTTCTCACTCTGATGGCTATAGGTATGTTGCCTTCACCTCCAGCCCCTCTCCCCACTTCCCCTCCAAATCTTCCATTCGATTCCACTCCATTTTTATCGCCATTTACTTGAAACATGTTTTTCTCATGATCCTGATCAAAACCACGATTTATGTAATGATTTGCCACAGGTGTCAAATGAGCAGAGTCCTCGTTCAGTCTCAGTTTGTGCACCATTTTATTAACTTCAGTAAATTAATTATTGTCCTTGCAAATCATTGAAATTTTAGCTCACGATTCTCAACAAAATAACAAATAACTCCCCTTGACAAAGCTTTTCAGCAGCTCTCACGCTCCAGAATATCACGATTTCTCGTTTGTGCCAAATTACTTCCACCTCACGCCTATGCCTGCTGCATTCAATCTCTTTCCATTTCTTTATCACTTCTGCTGGAAGTTCCAACTTATTGCTTTATATATACCTACTTGAAAAATTCCACAAGTAGAGGATTTTAACTATGAATTCATGTTTAAGTAAAAATAAGCATCTAGTGATCTAATTCTTACAAGCAAGCAAAACAAATTATTGCATTGCAGGATAAGTAAGTGCATATGCTAAAAATGCAATATGGAATGAACGATTATATTAGTGTCTTATCAGTGAGTGAACTCTGAAGGAAGTCGAAAACTCCATTCTTCTTATTTTTTCGCATGCGACTGGAGAGGGTTGACTTTAAATAACATATATTTGGTACTAAACTACTTACACATCTGAGCATTTTCGCAACAAAGTAAACTATACAATCAAATATGGGTTCCTTTTTATGTCCAACATGATCGCAATCGTGTCTTTTCTATGATGTGGTATGTGGTAGTACAATAAACAAGAATTTCTCTGGAATCTTTTTTAACTCAAGACTGAAACTTAAATGTAGTGATGGGAGGGACAGCAGGAGTTTAGACTAGTAATGAAGATGATGAACAGCGTATTGGTAGCATCGGTGTATCACGTTACGACGGATGAGAAGAACTTTCAAATGTTTATTATATGGAAATTACGCTCATTATCTACTCTAATCCCTTTTAATGGTTAGCTGTGTTAAAGAACGTGCTTCGTTTTAATTTGGGATTACACGAAATATTTCATTTGGTCAAAATGGCATTTTTTATTTAACAAATTTATCATCTCCTTCCTTGCAGAAGGCACACACTCGTCATGAACAGGACGCCAATCATTCAAGAGAATATTTTTTAAATGCTTTTACATCGCATGGATTAACTATTGTTTTACAAGGAAATTATCATGCTGTTGAGCTGCATGTCATGCCATGGTGGAGAAGGAATTTGAAGTTTTAATTTATTATTTCCTAGTAGTTTAAATCTTGTTGAATGCCGCAATATCGACGGACTGGACGAAGTCCTCAAACTCTTGAATGGTCTCGGTAAGAAGGTCAACGGAAACTTTGTCGTCTTCAATGACGCAGCTACAGAAAAAAGAAAGGAGGATGAAATGAATGAATAAACGTGTGCTTACGTACATGCATAATTACAGGTAATTAAAAGGGATTAAGATGAAAAGATGATCTCTTTTCTTATACAAAGTTTTTTCTTACATGATTTGAAGCTTGTTGATGCCGTACCCAACAGGAACCAATTTGCTGGCACCTAAAAACATAAAAAATACGAACATTATCATCGTGACATTAGGATTAGGTCTTATAAAAACCAGGATTTTTCGAAATATTAAATGCGCAATATTTTTAAGCTTGTAAGAACTCACCCCAAATCAAACCGTCCATTTCAATGGTACGGACCTTGTTTTCCATTTCCTTCATGTCGGTCTCGTCGTCCCATGGCTTGACCTAAACACAAAGAGAACCATATTAGTAATTAAGAAAATAATTATAAATAACAATGATATCATTTTAGTCTGGATGGGATGCAACTTACGTCAAGGATAATGGAAGATTTGGCAATTGGACCGGGCTTCTTTTCCTTCTTTGCGGCGTACTCCTTCAATCTCTGTTCACGGACCTTTGCTGCCTCTGCATCCTGGTGAAGAACACGGATGGTGAAAAAGGTAATTAGCACGTGCAAAACTACAACTTCAGTAATACATTTAGTTTGATAACTTTACTTACTTCTTCGTCGTCAGATCCGAAAAGATCTACGTCATCATCGTCATCAGCCGCAGCAGCCTTGGCACCGCCACCAGTAGCACCAGGAAATTGTTTCCTCAGGTCTCCGAAGCTCTTGATGTGAGTGTACCTGAATGGGAAAAAGGTTTAACCAATTCAAATTATTACTAAATATTATGAATAATTAGTTACAACGTAATGACAGCTATAGACATTGGACCTACCAACGAGCAACATGTGGAAGATCCTTGGCGTTGGGAGCAGCCTTGATAGCGTCATAAGCTGCAGTGTCAGCACTAGTTGGAGCATACCTATAAAAATTCACACATTAAAACAGTTATACAAATTTCCACCCCAATTAAAACACTTCCAAATTAAAGATTACGATCACTTTCTAAAATGTCCAATTTTCTCCGACTTACCCTTCAATGTAGCTCCTGCTCAACAGATGTTCGTTAAGCTTTTTAAGTCCCGCAGGACTGGCGTCAGTGAAAGCCATTATCCCTAAAATCACAAACAATTAAAAGCACTGCTTAATACACTTTCAGTAAATTTCGTCCAAGGAGCAAATTCCCAGCCGGTGTGTCTCTCGTGCAGCTCAAAGGCAGAAAGGACGACTTCTTTGGTTCCATTTGCCCAGCTTGGGGGCGCTCGCACACTCCAACACGCGGGGGCATACACGTCTTCATTAAGGCAACATATTTATCTCATGTTACCCCACACCCCCTCTCCATTAAATCATCCAAAAACATCTACCAAAAAATTCATAAAAATAATTCTAAATTTTAATTATAATAATTTCAAATCATTAAGAAATTAGTATTTAAAATCATGTATATCTTTAGAGTGTCACGTGAAGTAAAGACGGCCCCTTTGGCTAACGTGAACATGAACAGGGATGCTGTATTGATCTAGAATTCTTGCAAGATACGCAGTTGTACAAAACAAAATGCTTACCCTTTCCATTCGCTTGGCTGCTGTTGCTGCTCTGCGATGCAGCTTGTGTGTAAAAAAATAAGAGTTTACCCAGTCATCTTACAAAAGTCACATTTTGTTGTTCAACCAATTTTAAAAAAGTTGGCCAAAAGAGTAAAAACATAAACACTTGAACAACTTTCCCACACGACATAATAAGCAGTACACAGATTTGTTGTGATTTGTCAAAAACTTTCACAAAAATATTATAATTGTTAATTAGCACTTGTTGTGTAATTGTGGATTTTTTGTAGCATCATTAGTCATTCATGATGATCAAGCTAAGTGGACGTTGTCTTCAGTCATAATTTTGGTAATTTGATATTTTTAATTTTTTTTATATAAAAG
Organism: Sinella curviseta; assembly: GCA_004115045.4. Classification (NCBI taxonomy): domain Eukaryota; kingdom Metazoa; phylum Arthropoda; class Collembola; order Entomobryomorpha; family Entomobryidae; genus Sinella; species Sinella curviseta. The sequence continues at coordinate 32,908,811 of CM023199.3, read as the reverse complement.
TAATAATTATTGTAATTAATAAGATTGCGTTTTTTTGTGTTTAAATGGTTTTTAGAGGAAGAAGCAGTTTTAAATTGGAATGTCTACCCCGGGGGCAAATTTAGGAATGATGCCTCCCGGTCAACCCATTCCTCCACACCAGCAGGTGAACAATATACCAACTTCTACGACTCACCATCATCATCAGAGTAATGGAGGGATAATGCCTCCGCCGCCGTCTTCATCGGGTGGAGGACCGCCTCCTGGAATGGGCCCTCCAGGGAGCTATCAAATGAGTTATGGAGGAGGAGGACCCCTACAAAATTCTATTCCGTCACAGCATCTTCCGCCATCGTCTCCACATCATGGTGGACCAGGAATGCCTACAATTCAAGTATGTAGAGTGGATAATTGGGTAGACAGAAAATCAATTAAAATACATACTTTTAATGCAAATAAAATATCATGTGATTGAGAATTTTAATTTATGTAAATGTTATAATTTGTAGGCAACGCAGGAAAGTGCTAATGCACTTCACCGAGCAATAGCGACAATGGAGGAAAAAGGATTGCAGGATGATCCTCGATACGCACAGCTGTTAGCAATGAGGGCTAGAGCGTGTCAGTCCCTTCCTCCTCCACCGCCTCACAATCAGTCTTTTCAACAAGGCCATGTAAGTCCTGAATTAATAAGTACGTAGGCAGTATTTAATAGGGATCAGAGCTAGTATTTGTAATGTTTTTACTCTTACCATTGTTGCAGATGCCTCCGTCACCATACATATCTACTCCTCCCGGAGCCAACGGTCCCATGCCCTCCGACCCTTCAAAATCCAGCAACCTCTCAGGGACACAAATGCAGCAGCTCAAGGCTCAAATCATGGCCTACCGCTTTCTCGCTCGAAATCAGCCACTTCCCCAACAAATATATTCAGCCATTAACCCAAAAAGAACAGATACTCCTCCCATTGGTGGCGGCGGTAGCTCGGTACCGGGTGGTATGGGCCAGCAAGGGCCAAACACCACCCCACAGAACAGATTTTCCCCACAACCCGGATCAACTGCTGGCCCCGCTGGTAGGAGTTCCCTTCCAAACGGACCTCTTTCATCTTCCGCCCTACAACCACAAGTTCCTACTCAGTCCATTACAACATCGTCGGTCTCCTCAACTTCCAACTCTTCTAGTCAGCCACCATCTCAACTGCAACAGTCAACTAATCAACAAGGTGCCGTCACTGCCACTACTCCTGCCGTCGCTGCAGGGCAAAAGACACAACCTGGACCTGCAACTCCGGTTCAGAAGCAGAACAAACTGACACCTGTAGAAAAGCCCTCGGGTCTTGACCCCCTTCTGCTTCTTAACGAGCGAGAAAATCGTCTTAATGCTCGAATCACGTACAGGCTTCAAACACTAAGTGAGCTCCCCACAAGCATGGCTGAGGATCTTCAGTGCAAAGCGAATCTGGAGTTGAGGGCCCTGCGGTTACTCAACTTCCAACGTCAGTTACGCCAGGAGGTAGTCGGCTGCATGAGTCGTGACGCCACTTTAGAGACTTCCTACGAACTAAAGGCGTACAAGCGTTCCAAACGTCAAGGTCTCCGTGAAGCGCGTGCAACAGAAAGACTGGAGAAACAGCAAAAGTTGGAGGCTGAGAGAAAACGGAAGCAGAAACATCAAGAGTTCCTTAACGCTGTTCTTCAGCACGGAAAAGATCTCAGGGAATATCACAAGAATAATCAGCTAAAGATTGGAAAGTTAAACAAAGCTGTGCTCTTGTATCACGCCAACGCGGAGCGAGAACAGAAGAAGGAGCAGGAGAGAATTGAAAAGGAGCGTATGAGAAGGCTCATGGCAGAGGATGAAGAGGGCTACAGGAAACTTATCGATCAGAAGAAAGATAAGCGCCTAGCTTTTCTTCTGGCACAAACTGACGAATACATTGCTAATCTCACGGAAATGGTGAAACAGCATAAAACAGATCAGAGGAGAAAATTGAAAGAGCAACGGAAGCAAAAGAAGAGGGCAAAGGTCACCGAGGAAGGAGCAGGTACTGAAGGAACTATGATGGAAGGTTTATTGGATGAAACCAGTCAACAAGCTAGAGACGTTCGAGTGACCGTTATTGAAACTGCCACCGGTAAAACGTTATCCGGGGATGAGGCACCAACAGCCCAAGAGTTGCAACAATGGCTCGACTCTCATCCCGGATGGGCAGCAGCACCTCGAGAGGATGACGATGATGGGGATGAGGAGGATTTAAGTGACGATGGAAGCGACGATGAGGAGGAAGCTGCAGCTAAACCCCAACCTCCTCCGCAGCAACAGCCCAGTTCAAAAGTAAAAGTATACGAGGCTGACCCGGAACAAATGCCTGACGAAGAAGCAAAGGAAGTTATCCAAAAGGCCAAGGTGGAAGACGACGAGTACAAAAATCAGAGTGGAGAGCAGACGTACTACGGAATAGCCCATACTATTAGAGAAACAGTTACTGAGCAAGCGGGAATCATGATTAATGGAAAACTGAAAGAGTATCAGATTCGAGGTTTGGAGTGGCTAGTCTCCTTATATAATAACAATCTCAATGGAATCCTTGCCGATGAGATGGGTTTGGGTAAAACTATTCAAACCATTGCCCTTATCACGTTCCTCATGGAAGCAAAGAAAAATTTGGGTCCGTACCTTATCATCGTTCCTCTCAGTACTTTATCCAACTGGGTGTTGGAATTTGAAAAGTGGGCACCTTCCGTGAACGTCGTCGCGTACAAAGGTTCACCTTCGGTGAGGAAGGCCCTTCAAAATTCTATGCGTGCCACCAAATTTAATGTGCTCCTTACTACCTATGAATACATCATTAAAGACAAATCAGTGCTGGCCAAGCTCCGCTGGAAGTACATGATCATTGACGAAGGACATCGAATGAAAAATCATCACTGTAAATTGACCCAAGTCTTGAATACTCATTATCTCTCCCCACATCGACTTCTGCTGACAGGGACGCCCCTTCAAAACAAGATTCCCGAGTTGTGGGCCCTTCTCAACTTTTTGCTCCCATCCATTTTCAAAAGTTGCAACACCTTCGAGCAGTGGTTCAACGCCCCTTTTGCCACCTCCGGAGAGAAGGTGGAGTTGAACGAGGAGGAAACGATTTTGATTATCAGGAGATTGCACAAGGTGCTCAGGCCCTTTTTGTTGAGACGATTGAAGAAGGAGGTGGAAAGTCAGTTGCCAGATAAGGTGGAGTACATTATCAAGTGTGACATGAGTGCCATTCAGCGGGTACTTTATAGGCACATGTCAGGAAAGGGGGTGCTGTTGACAGACGGATCTGAGAAGGGGAAACACGGCAAGGGTAGCAGCAAGGCACTGATGAACACCATTATGCAACTGAGAAAGTTGTGTAACCATCCATTCATGTTTCAACATATTGAAGATCACTATTGTGACGCGGGTGGACAGGTGACTCCTGAAATTTGGAGAACCTCGGGAAAATTTGAGTTGTTGGACAGGATCCTTCCCAAATTGAAGGATACTGGACACAGAGTGCTGCTCTTTTGTCAGATGACACAGTGCATGACAATCATGGAGGATTACATGAATTATCGAGGATTTCAGTACCTTCGACTGGATGGAACCACCCGGTCTGAAGATAGAGGAGATTTGCTGAAAAAGTTTAATGATAAGGAGAGCGACTACTTTATTTTTTTGTTGAGCACTCGTGCTGGAGGATTAGGCTTGAATTTGCAGACTGCAGATACCGTGGTCATCTTTGATTCCGACTGGAACCCCCATCAGGTGAAAAAATTTAATTGACCCTTTAATTAATTAATTAATGTTAATTTTGAAGCAATTTGAAGCAACTTGGTCAGTTTTTGTGAATGGTAGTGGATAGTTGAATGGAGCGGTATGGATGCTAATTCTTTTCTTTCTTTCTTCTTCTGATAGGATTTACAAGCTCAGGATCGAGCGCACAGAATCGGACAAAAGAATGAAGTAAGAGTGCTGAGGTTAATGACGGTGAACTCGGTGGAGGAGAGAATTTTGGCGGCGGCCAGGTACAAGCTGAACATGGACGAGAAGGTGATCCAGGCTGGAATGTTTGACCAAAAGTCAACAGGAACAGAAAGAAAACAGTTTCTGGAGAGTATACTTCAGCAGGATGAGGCAGAGGAGGAGGAAAATGAGGTGCCTGACGATGAAACAGTAAATCAAATGATTGCAAGAGGCGAGGCGGAGTTCGAAGCGTTTCAAAAGATGGATCAGGATAGGAGGAGGGAAGAGAAAGAAACTGGCGCAAAGCCGAGGTTGCTGGATGAGAATGAGCTGCCTGAATGGATCTTACGAGCTGATGAGGCGGATGACGATGATGAGAAGTGGGGAGAGGACGAGGAGAATGAGGAGAAGTATGGACGGGGAAGCAGACAGAGGAAAGAGGTGGACTACAGCGACAGTTTGACGGAGAAAGAGTGGTTGAAAGTTATCGGGGCTATGGACGAAGATGGGAATGAGAAAGAAGGGATGGAAGACGGAGACGACATGGGGGAAGGACCAAGTGGGAGAAGTAAAAAGAGATTGTCGAGGAAGCAGAAAGCAGCGGCTGGAGGGGAGGGGCTAATTGTTGGTGGTGGAAAAAATAAAGGACAAAGTGCGTCGTCTGGAAGTGGTGGAGAGGGTGGGAAAGAACAGTCAGCAGCGAAAGCTAACAAAATGGTTCGGGTCAAGGCTCAAATGAAGAAACTGATGAATATTGTGATTGCTTACAAAGACAGGTGGGATATGATGATTTTTATATAATAATCATCGATACTATCTCCATGTTGGTTTATATCGTGACTAATTGTACTAACTTTAATTGCTTTTACAGTGACGAACGTGTTCTCAGCAGTCCATTCATGGCTCTACCCAGTCGCCGTGAACTGCCACATTACTATCAAGTCATCAAAAAGCCTATTGACATAAAGAAGATACTTCAGCGAATTGAAGATAACAAAGTAAGCTGTCTCAATTGATTTCACATTATATTCTACTAATCTTTAAGTTAACTTTAATTATAACATTGCTTTTATCTGTTTTATGTTCCACAGTATCAATCTCTGGACGACCTTGAAAAGGACTTCCAACAGCTTTGCGTGAACGCTCAAACGTACAACGAAGAAGCGTCGCTGATTTACGAAGACTCGATTGTGCTCCAGTCAGTATTTACCAACGCCCGGGATAGAATCGTTGAGCAAGACGCAAAGGAGGAGGCAGCAGCGACAGCGGCCGCCGCCGCTGCTGCGGCTGCAACCCAAGCTTCGTCCTCAAATTCATCTTCTTCTACCGGAGCTGATAACAGTAATGGAGGTAGTAATAGCGGCGGAAACGGCAACAATGGTGGAGCAGCGCCATCGTCGTCAGCATCTTCATCTTCAGCATCCAAAGGTATTGGTATAGTTAGGTTAAAAATCAAGTGTGGTCCTTCTCCTAGTAGTAGTACTAGTACTACGGATACGGCATCTTCATCTACTGGTTCTGATCATGCCTCATTGTCCCTGTCAAAACAATTAATAGTAGTGCCAATGGACGTGGATGACCAACATCATCACGTGATGGAGCAAAATAGCAATAATGGCCGGGGATCCTCCGAAGATCCTGAAGAGAGCTCATTAAAAATGAGAATTAAGCTTAAGAAGAAGTCGGGTACTGGCACAGTTACCTCCACATCCACTGGCAGAGGTGGTGGTGATGGAGGTGGAAGTAGTAGTGGCGAAGGGTCTGGTAGTGGTAGATCCAAGCGAAAGCGAAGTAGGAGGACTTATGTCAGTGAGGAGGATGAGGACGAGGAACAGGAAGATGATGTAAACAATTTTTACTCTTAAAATAGTTCACTGTCGTTCACTAGCCAATTTTGTTTGTTTTGTATTCGTGTCCTGTCCTATTGTCCTGTGTGCTATGTTAAATTAATGCTAAAGTTATGCTGTGCTAATGCAAAAAAGCTCGTCTCGTTGTTCAAACGTTGAACACGGCTGTTATTAGTTTGCTAAACTGCTCAAGAATGAAAATACATGAAGCACGCTTTGTATTTTGATTTTTTGTGGCGTTCTCGTGCGAAGCAATGTCTTCCCTTTTGTTCTGTGATATGAACTACATATTAACTAATTTCACAACACGTAAATGCTGTCAATGTAATTTGTGTCTGTTGTGTCGTGCTACCACTTTGTTTTTAAACTGTACACTAGTTTAAGTATACTCTAATTACCTCAGTTATGTATGTGCTATATAATATTTTAGTTACACATTACATTCACACTTTAAAACATTTTTTATTTCGTTGTTTTATTTTATGCTACTTTTATTGTATGTATTACTGTTTTAATCTGTTATTATTATCCTGTATCGTTTTTGTTTATTAAAAATTTTCACATTTTAGTTAAGTTAGCTTTTCTATCACATGATTTAAAAAATACGCCTGTTGCATGTATTGCATGATAATTTATCTTTAAAGTTAGCCGTCCGTGTGTGTAGGTTTATTTTATGTTATACAATTTTGTAAATTACTAATTCCAAATTCTCACTATTGATAATTTAAATTTCTTGCTGTGATTAACTTTAAATGTATTACTTGACTAACAAAAACTCTCATATCTAACATTTAGATTACTTGAATGGTCATTCATTGTATTATTTTCTTTCATTCAATTACGCTGGCGTTGTTGTTTTGTATCTAGTTTGCCACAAGCAGAAAATTTTTATCGTGTTTAACAAAAGATTATATTTTATTTTTAAATGACTTGACTTTGAAAGTAAAAATCTATTTTTTAATTATCGAGCACTACTTCACTGTCATTTTCTCTAAGACCTTTTTTATTTTCTTTCTAAATCTGAAGCATTCATTCGACTCATGTTGTGATTGCTAATTATGTTATGATGCAATGTTCTTGATTTGGAAATTATCTCAGGATGAAACCGGAAGTGAAAACCATTCTTCTCGTGGGTCCTCCAGAGTGTCCTCCCCAGCGCCCGGGGGTGGTCGTAGAAGTAGTCGCTGACGTCGGTCTTCTCTCCAATCTCCTTGAGAAGATGAGCTACACTACCTGTTTTAAAAAATCTCAAGGAGGTGTGGAGAGAGGAAGAAAAAAATGAAGACGGCCATTCTTCATCATTGTTAACATTTTGAAAAAAGTGATGGTTTATTTTTTAGAAAACGATGCATTCAAGAAATGATATGAAGATGCTGGAGACATTTTTTGTACATAATGTGGAGAAAGTTGTTTCAGGTGCCAAAAATGAATGTTTAATGTGAGGGATAAATGCGGCCAAAGTAAATAGATGAATGTGCTTGAACCCGCAGCTATTTCAAAGTGAAAGTTATCTGGCTGATTTCTGATCTACATCACTTTCGCACACGCTGGATGGGGAGTTGGATGGACGCTCGATTCCTGACACCTGAGGATTGATGGTACTGGTTAAGGAAATATATAACCTCTTACCAGATACCGGGCTTCATCAAATTGCGGCGATTGATCAGTCAAAATTAATTTGCCAAACTATGGAATCATGAATGAACGTGGAAGAAAATGATCTAAATTGTAAATATAAAAACTTAGTGTAAAACTTAAAATTGTAGGCTAGAATTAGTTTTACGATTGCTCTTAAGGAAATTCATATTTAAGATATTTATTTACAACATCAATCATTTTAAGGAAATGTAAAATTCAAGACAAACCCCAAGTTTTTCACAATTTTAGTGTGCCGACTTCTTGTGAATTTTAAGTACTTTTCATTGTGTACTGATTACGTTTTATTAGCACATTTTAAATGCATAATATTTTGTTAGGACTTACGAATGCATTACAATTATTTTTATTAATATAAATTATACATAAAAAATAAATAGTCAGCAATTTCAACTTAAATAACATTCCCATTAATTTTAAATGAAAGAAAATACACACGATAAAAAAATTCTAGTCTTGCCGGTTTTCAAGTTTGTGAGATTTCTTAAGGAAACGATGATGATGATTGAGTATAATGAATTGATTATGAGAGAGAGCCAGTCCTCAAACGTTGAACTTGAAGACTTGGAGCATAGGAGGGTTAATGATTGTTGACAGATTTCATAAAGAGCCTTTATTTTTTAACCACAATGTAAAGTACTTATGTTACTCAGTTTTTAAAATAATTTTTTGATGAATGTTTTAGATGTTTTAAGTTTGCGTGCTGTAAGAACATTAAATTTGATTATAGCGATTTGTAAAGAATATTTGAGGTTAAAGTTGTTGTTACTAGCTGTTGGAAATACTGTAGTCCGCGTAGTAAAAAAGGGAACTCAATCACAAAAATTACTAGAGGTATGAATTGTAGTGATAATCCCAGTCTCCGCTACTGAACCGACCCTTTCATTGAAAAACAATCAAAAATCAATTGAATAGTAAGTTAACCACTACAATTGTTGTCCTTACCCCATTAACGTTATAAAACAAAGAATACATAATATGCACAAAAAATTGTTGGTCCTTTTCTTTCCAGAAATTTAGCAATATTGTTGACGCTTCTTCCTTCCTGATCTTATATTTACAATACAATTCTTATATGTACTGTAGCAGTAGCATTTTAAGCTATCCATAAAATTAAGCTATAAAAATAAATGCTCCTCACGTTTGTGAGTACAATTTTAATCTAAATTATTTAATGATACATCCTTAAAGTACTTAAATATTAATAACTCACGAGCAAGAAAAGGGCATATTTGTTCATGCGATTTTTCATGCTATTTTCATGCATCGACATTTAAGCTGATATAAACCCATATACATTACTTAAGAATCGATAAGATTACTCATTAAATTAACCGTTTAATTTAACACAAAAACAAAATTAACAATTTTTTAAACATTTATAATTCCTATGTTATCCGCATATCGTCAATAAGCCCAATCCCTTTTTTAACTAGAAATTAAACAAAGCCATTGTGCTTATTATGGTTTCCGTTGTACCAACTTTCAGAACAAAACTTTTTCCTTTAATTGTCCATTCCATTTTAATTTTTAACTTTTGATTTAATTTAACTTTTAATTTAATTTAATCGTCTTTTCCTCATTATCATCATCATGCATCAAAGCGCTGCGTACTTTGTTTAGTGCGTCTTCCCATATCTCCGTCTCAGAGATCTCAGGTTGAGCAGACGAGCAGCGCAGTTCTTCAAACGCACTTGTTTTTCAATAGAGCCCATCTACCATCTGAGCAGCAGCAGCAGCAGCCGAGCAGTTTCCAAGTTTGTTTTGATCGCCTCTCTGCATCTGTTTGTGCATAATAGTTCGTTAGGGAGTTGTGGGCATCCATTTCCATATTACTGGAAAGGTTAACGCTGCGCTGTTAACTTATCGGCTTCTTTCTAAAACTCATGGCAAGAAAAGCCGTTCCCAACTGACTTTGGGAATGTAATTAAAGTGCAGAAAATTTGGAAAGAAAGTAAAAACAGGTAAGAAAATTAGGAATCTAGTTAAAAATTTGGCTTGGGTAACTGGTTCCCATTTAACGATGTCAATCAGCACAGCTGACTTTTGTTGGTCGCTTTTAAAAGTACCTTGAAAGCGTGTTCTGTTGATTAGGAAGAACGTTAAACCTTAATTGGTGAATTAGTTTGTTAATTTTGTATGTTTTTGTTTTATTGGAATAATTTTTTGTTAGATTTTTGAGAAACGAAGGTGGATGTAGTGCACGCAATTGATTAAAATGTAAATTTGCTTGGTTTGTTTCAGATTTTCAGAATTGAGCCGTGAGTAGGAAGTACTTTAAACAGACAGTTGGTCGTTAATCTGGTCGTTTTATATACTGGTTTATCGAAGATGATGCGAATTCCTGTAAGCCGTGTCCTTCAAAAGGCGGTACGTCATGTAGTCCCCGGCAGCAGTACGGCAGCGGCAAGGGGATTGGCGTCGGCTCCAGAGAAGGTGGAAGTGTTTATTGATGATAAGCGAGTCCTTGTGGATCCTGGAACAACAGTTTTACAGGTATAATTCGATTCGAGCTATAATTTCATGTACTACAGATATACGCATAATTTGATTATCTGTTAAAGCTTCAGTACTGTAATTATTGCAAGGATGTACATTTTTTATTTTGTTTTGTTTTATAGGCTGCAGCTCAAGCCGGAGTAGAAATTCCTAGATTTTGTTATCATGAAAGGTTATCCATTGCCGGTAATTGCAGAATGTGTTTGGTGGAAGTCGAAAAATCGTTGAAGGTGAGAATTATTTGTTCATAATAATAGTAATAATAATAATTATTATTACTACAATTATTATTTCTTCATTATTTTTATTATTATTACTTATTATTATGTATTTCTGGTATTTTGTAGCCCGTTGCATCGTGTGCAATGCCAGTAATGAAAGGAATGCGTGTAAAGACAAATTCAGAAGCTACCCGGAAAGCGAGAGAAGGTGTAATGGAATTCCTTCTCATTAATCATCCCCTCGACTGTCCTATTTGTGATCAAGGTGGTGAATGCGATCTCCAAGATCAGTCGATGACATTCGGCTCAGATAAATCCAGATTTACCGATATTCACTTTACAGGGAAACGGTAATTTATAAAATAAGAAATATCTAGTACTTTTCAGTGACCACTAAAAACAATATTTATGCCTTATGTTAATCGTTGTACTAATTTAATTTATTGTTACTTTTTTATTCGCAGTGCCGTCGAAGATAAGAACATTGGTCCTCTCGTAAAAACAATTATGACCCGTTGTATCCACTGTACAAGATGTATTCGGTTTGCGTCCGAGGTTGCCGGTGTTGACGACATGGGTACCACTGGTCGCGGTTCTGACATGCAAGTCGGAACATATGTTGAAAAGATGCTGATGTCTGAACTCTCCGGTAATGTTATCGACCTGTGTCCCGTCGGTGCCCTCACATCAAAGCCCTACGCATTTACGGCTCGTCCTTGGGAAACTCGTGCAACTGAGAGTATTGACGTGTTTGACGCTGTTGGCAGCAACATTGTTGTCTCAACACGAACCGGCGAAGTTTTAAGGATTCTTCCCCGTATGAACGAAGAAATTAACGAAGAGTGGCTTGCAGACAAGAGCAGGTTTGCTTGCGACGGTTTAAAAAGGCAGCGTCTTACAGTGCCCATGATGAAAAATCGAAAGGGAGAGCTGGTTGAGGTGGAATGGGAGGATGCTCTGGTGGGTGTTGCACAAGCTTTAAAGTCAGCCCAGGGAAATAAAGTGGGAGCAATAGCGGGAGGGTTGGTTGATGCTGAAGCGTTGACAGCGTTGAAGGACCTAATGAACAGATTAGACAGTGAATTACTTTGCACCGAAGAAATATTTCCAGTAGACGGCTCTGGAACGGATTTGAGGTCAAGTTATCTGCTGAACTCAAAAATCACTGGGATTGAAGAATCTGACTTGGTGTTGTTGGTCGGAACGAATCCCAGATTTGAGGCGCCATTGTTGAATACGCGATTGAGGAAAAGCTGGATCAATAACGAGTTGAACGTGGGTCTCATTGGGCCCAAAGTGGACCTGACTTACGATTACGAGGTAAATTTATGGATCAGTTAATTTTTAAACATCAAAGCGGAAAATGGAAAATCCTTCTACAAGTACTCAATTTTTTGTTTTTCTAATTAAATCTTATCCAGCATGTCGGATCTGGTCCGGATACACTCACTGCCGTTTTAGAAGGCCGCCATGAATTTTCCAAACAATTGCAAAACGCAAAGCGACCTATCATCATTGTCGGTTCTTCCGCCCTTCAAAGACCTGATGCAGCCGTGCTCCTAGCAAAAGTTCAAAAGTACTGCAACACACTCCGGTCAAAGGGCAGTATTGACCAGAACTGGAGAGTACTGAACGTTCTTCAACGGGTGGCGTCTCAGGTTGCTGCGTTGGATCTTGGGTATGCACCAGGAGCACAGAAAATTCGTGATGCGAAACCCAAAGTTTTGTTCATGTTGGGAGCGGATGAAGGTGTTATCAAAAGGGAAGATCTTGCACCAGGAAGTTTCATAATTTATCAAGGTAAATATGCAGTTAATGACATGTGAAATTATTATGGGGTACTGTGCAATAGTTTTACTTACATTGTTACATTTTCCTACCTTACCTTTCTCAAAGGCCATCACGGTGACAAAGGAGCAGAAATAGCAGATGCAGTTTTACCAGGAGCTGCGTATACTGAAAAGCAAGGTACCTACGTGAATACTGAAGGTCGTGCTCAGCAAACGATTGTTGCAGTGACTGCTCCTGGAATGGCTAGAGAGGATTGGAAGATTATCAGAGCTTTATCTGAGGTTCCCTATTCTCACTTTACCCCAAGTTACTTACGCCATGTAAAGTATTGTCCTTGTAGTTAACTTTCATGCCTTTGTGGTTTCGTAGATCATGGGTGTCAAGCTACCTTACGATAACCTTAACGAAGTCAGGCGTCGCATGGCCGAAATCGCCCCTAATCTTACCAAGTATGGTGACGTTGAGGACGCCAACTACTTTGCCCAAGCTGCCCAGCTTTCAGACTTGGCGTCTGGAAAGGGAAATTTGGCTAATGAGCAGATAGACGTGCCCCTTAAACAATTGGAAGACTATTATATGACCGACTCTATTTCCCGTGCGAGTCCAACAATGGCAAAGTGTATTCAAGCCGTGAGGAAGCAGCGGGAGTCAAAGTACGGAGCGTAGAAATGTTATATATTGAAATGAAATTGTAGTTTAATTTATATAAAAATTTAATATATGATAATTATTATTGTAAAAAAATGCAACAAAAACAACAACTTGTTTTGTGTGAATCATGTAGATAAAGTTATTAATGCTCGTAAAATGAGTACAATGTACATGTACATACCCCATTCATTCATGGGAATAAATTTTCTTCGCTGCATCGTACCACTTCAAAACTGCAATATCATCAAGGTTTCCATCATCAAATTTATTTTTTTCTCACATAAAATTCTCTCCATAAACATATAGTTACATTAATATATCATATGATAATCATAATTATTAATATTTTAATTTTTAATAATACGGCTACAGTCTACACGTTTTAGTTTCTGGTTTGATATTTTTTTGGTATTTTTAGGTTAGATTTAGTAGTAGTAGTTGGCAAGATGTTATTATTGTTTCAACAATGTTACTGACATGATCACAAAGTTCCTACTGGATCTCTACCGTCTACTTACTTTCATAATTTCAACTTATCAACGTCTACAACTTAGAAAATCCCAAAACAAATTAACGTACGTATTATTGTATTTTTTAAACAATATCTTTAAACATTTATCCATATTTATCGGCATTAGCAAATCTCTTTAATTTAATTACGTTGTAGATGATTAGAAGAAGGAATGTTCATTTACTGTTTGTAGCATATTATTGAAAACTTTTCTAAGCTGCTATAATACACATATAGCGTAAAGATACTTAGGTATGCATTGCGCACAGGTAATTTACTTTTTTTATACAAATTTACAGTTGACAGTAGCTTTTTTGGGTTATCTTTCTTTAAATAAATGCTTTCTCTTCCACCTACACAACTAGTTAACAACGATAATCATAGTATTATCTCATAAATGTTAAAAAACTACGCTTACTTAGGTATTCAGTTTTATTTTTGGTAATATACATTTCGAGTCAACACATTTCTGGTACATCTCTCATATTCCCCCAAATCCTCCAACTAGACTTGATTTGGTTTCACTTGACTTTTTATTAATTTACAAGTACAAGATTTTATCATTAGTAATAAGTTATTACAGATTACATACCTACACACAGTTTCCTACACTTTTTTATAAATAGCTAAAATGTATTTATACAAAATTATTTGAAACTATGCAATAATATACCAGACATTTATTACAAATTTTAACTAGCGAATAATCATGAAAATTTTACGGGACATTATACACTTACGCTGTTATTTTACAGTCTAGTCTACTTGACGTTTTGTTATATATTTGCCATTTTATCTCGCATATTATTACTGGTTTTCATAAGCAAATCCCTCAAATTAAATAACATTATGTGATTAATCCTTTTAATGTTAACAGATTTTTGTATGCCTAGTTAATATTATGCAATTAATAATACCATTCCAGTAATACCGACCGATATATGGGCATTAATACTTTAATAATAAAACTTGTAATTTGCACGGTTGTTGTACGGAAAAATGATGGATGACACAGGTAAACAGTTTTACAAAATTGGCACACCATTGCATGGACTATGTTTAAACCTATAATATAACGCTTTCTTTTTGAACTATACTATAATCTTTGGAATGACTAAATAATACAGTAAAATTGTATGGCATAAATTGTATGAATTTTACAAATAACAACAATATCGATGTACCGTAGAGAGGACAAAGACAAGCTTTTGATTTTTTAATATAACAAGGTTAAGGTAAGTATATACACTGGCAAGGACGCTACGTTGGTACACACGAAGCTACACGGCGCAGTTTTTTCTGATCTGGTTTTTATTTTTCGGAAAATTATCAAAACTTTTTAATGCAATTTACATCTGCTTTAAGGTCATCATTCCATAATACAGCAATTTTAGCTCTATTATCATATATATAGACGCTATATAGTACATAATAATTTACATTTTCGTTTAACCTTTTAACTTGTTAGATGTGGCATACCTACATAGGTACATAATTATTAGTAGACTTAACTTTACAATCTAATTTACAAGTTTTTTCTTCTCTTCTATTTCTTCTTACTTTCCCTAACATATTTGGTAACCCTTCTCAATTTTCATTATTAAACCCATGTAAACATTTTTAAGGCGAGTGGCTGCTGCACTGTCTGCGCATCGACATCACTTTTTTTCTTCCCTTTTCCCTCTTGAGAACAAAAGGAGAAGAAAAGTGAGACAATACATCATCTCAATTTTTCTCATCTACTTAAACATACCACAAAAAAGCCTATAAAAGTGGTAGTAGTGATATTGTTACAAGTTTATGTACAACTACGTATTATATAATACATCTTTCATCTCAGCAACTTGTAAAATGTTAATGTAACTTTCACACATAAATATATGCATGCATGTACGTACCCATGTATACAACGATGAATCATAGTATTAGGTAGTCATGAGACCTTGTAGAATAATAATATAATATTTTAGTTTGTATATAACGTTTATATAAGTAGCACGTTGATGAATCTACACACTTGTGTATCTTAGCCCTTTCTCTCCTCTACTTTAATTTTGCTTTCGCACAGCAGAGAAAACAAAGAGAAAACAGAAAAACTGTTGGTGGTCGGGGCAGGGAACAAGAAGAACATCGTAAAGGATTATGAATTTTTAACAAAGTTATTAAAAAGTGGGTAAGGTGGCGATGACGGAGGACATCAATGATGCATGATGGTAACATATAACATGCACTGCAATTTGCAATATCGGTAGTACTTTTCCAGGGGCCACGTTGTAATAGCAGTAGCAGTGGCAAGTGGCAACAATGGAGCAGATAAATAATTGTAAAACCACATATTAGACTTGTGGCTGATTATCTGGAGAGCCAGAGAGAAAGAGAGTGAGTGTGTGTTGAAGGGAACGAAAATTTGCAAAAGTGAAAGCTTAGCAATTTGCATTATGTGTAGTATATAACAGGAATGGATTGGAGGGGAAAATTCATTATTTTAGAGGATGCATTCAACATTATAGTGAGACGAAGTGTGTTAGAGAGTGGCTAGTGGTGTGGTTGGTTGGTTGGTGATGTTGTATGATGTTTTAGGGTACGTGGTTTGGTGATGATGAGATTTTTTTCTGGCAGTACAAAATGTTTAGGGAATCGAAAAGTCGATGATGGTGAAAGCAGAGTTTCTTTGCATTGTTTATAGGTATATGTAATAGCTTGTTGTTGTTGTTGTTGATGCTGCTCTTTTGCTGTTGCTGCATTGCAGATTCATGATGAAGCAAATTACCGAAACCAAGAGGATGATGATGAACAAAGCAGACTACCATTTAGGTAAGTAGTTATAATAAGTGGTAGCGAATTTGGAGTGCGGAGAGAAGAGAGTTGGTTTTGTAGTGGTGATATAATTAAGGCGTAATCAAGAAGCGCATTGTATTCGGGGCAAGGTGATACGTGTAGGAGATGCAATGGAACCACAAATACACCGAGAAAGTCTCAACATTTTCATGGTAACGCACACAATGTTGAAATAGTTGACATTTAAAGATGTGAGCTAGCTACAATACATTTATCTGAAAGTCAAAAAATATAACGAAAGAAATAACCGACAAATCGGCTGAGACAAGACTCAACCACCTATACCCACGCCATCACTTTTATTGATAGGTCACGTAACAAAAAAATACCTCTGTTTTTTATCCCTTTGCTTTTTTAAGACCCATGCGTTGATAACTTTTATATGGGTCAAAAACCAGCCACAGGCCATATAACTCGATACACACTATCTATCTATCAATCTATCTACTCCACGATTCTCTCGCTCTCTCTTTCCCACTCTCACCAGGAGTCTCCCTGGTGTGTGGTTTTACATGAAATTGGATTTACTGTGACATGGCTTGTTGTGAGGGTAATGGCGGATATGAATGTTGTTGACGTGTCTTCCGCAAAGGCACAAAAAATGCCAAAACTTTCACTCTCCGAATTTATTGGAAATTATCACGCAATGTCAACCCTGCGCGTTTATATTACCATACCTACCCACCTAGCATACATTTTGTGACATTTGCACTCGTCTCCGTCTCATTTCACCCTCATTGCCTGGCAATCAAGTCATCCCATCAACCAAGCTAATTTACTCGCAGGTTTTCTCCGCTGCCCACTGGACCACAACTTATTTCATCTCATAATACCGTCATTGGATTTCCTTCCTCCAACAACTTTCTCTGTTTTATTTGCATCACGATGATCATCACCGCCAGACTGTCTGTCTGCTTTTAATTCTTGGGCTATTCGCTATCGCGTACAAAATACAGAGTAGTTGTGCCGAATATTTTCCACACGTATTCCCCTCTCCCAAAAACTATGAAACCAACAGAAAAAACTTTGTTCGAGGTTTTTCATCATCATCATAATCATCGTACTAAACTCCTAAACTCGTGCAGTCCTTTCACTCCTGTTCTCATTTTCTCTGCTTTCACCACCACCACTAACATATGAAATTCCAGCTGTACGGTCACCGCCGTCCCTACAAAACTCATTTGGACAGACAAGTGGAAAAAAAACTTTTTTCCCAGATTTTTTCCACAACAACAGACAGAACAGCAACACCGCCACCAGCCAGTAATGCAAATAAGGCAGCTCTCCACATTAGATCAGCATACCAAATAAGGCCAAGAACGTTATATAATAATATGTAGTGAGCTAAACAAGTGGAAGAAATGGAGGAAGAGATCAAAAGTGGGAAAAAGGAGAAGGGAAATGAAAACTTTTCTTGTAACGGAAAGGCTCTCGCTGAAAACAACAAGCAGGCAAACAAACAGCTCAGCTCTCAATTTCAATTCCTTGTTCGCTTTCTTCGTGTGTAATAATAAGCTAAGCTTTTCCTGCTGTGCTTTTAATCCAACAGAGAGAGAAAAGAAAAGTTGGGTAATACCATCTCTACCACCACCACCACCCAGGTAGATAGTTGCTTTTGTGTGTTTCTACACACCACCACCACTACAACAACCAACAGACCAAATAGGGCTTAACACTTTCTTTCTGTCAATACATCCCAATTCTCAATTCCTTCTCAATGATGTCAGTTGCAGAAAAGGAAGAAAGGGAAAAGAAAATCCTCTTTGGGCAAAATTGTGTCGATTTTCCTTTCCAGCTGCTGAACAAAGTGATCAAAGAGGAAAATGCGCATACATAATAAAATCACTTAATCGAGAGTCTCGACTACGAGTCTCTAGTGTGTGGGCAAGCATATAAGATTAGAAAGGAAGAGTCAAAGAAAACATCCCGATCTATAAGTTGAACTGAATTTCACAAAAAACTTTCTCCCCATTAAAACCATTAGCAAGATTATCGTTATCATTATGCTACGTCATGAGTCATTTAATCATCCTCATCGCCAACCAACTACAAACCACACCACCTAGACCTCCCTGAAAATTACACAATAAAAACAACAAGCCAATTTTCAACAGGAAAATAAACAGAGCAATAAATTACAAGGAAAGTCTTTTATCCTTTTATGTGAAAAAGGAGAGTAGTCAGGTCGTGTTCAACTTGGTATGGTGAAAAAGGTGAAAACTGAATTTCGTTGCTGATGTGGTATGGTTTTTCCCTTTCCTTTTGGGATTTAAATTTATTGCAATTGCGTTATTGCGTAACTTGGCAAAGGCGCATTAGTCAGCATCAGCATGCTACTGTTATAGTCAACACCATAAAATGGCTGTATTTAATCTCAATATTTTCACATGACCAAGTTCGACTCGACAAACTTTCTTTTTTCTTTCTTTTCCGTTAGTTATGAACCCAGAAAATATATTTCAAAAACTTTTTGCTATGGCATTTTAAATAACGGTCAAAGTCACGAACTCAAGTAAATATATTAAGATAATGTTCAGCAGTTCATAACTCGGGTAATATTATATGTACTACTTCCATTTTCAACGGTCTTAAGGAATAACGCCTTATTATAATTTAAGTAACTATTTAGGAACATTGCCCGTGAAACAGAAACTTAGTATATGTATGTTTGGGTTCCTAGGGATAAGAGTTAGTTTTTAATTTTGAAAACTTGATGTTAGTTTACTTCATGTCAGTTTTACCGTGACTGATTTTTATGCTTCCAATATTTGGAACTGCGTGTCCGTTACTGTTCGGTTTATATACTAGCGTATGCATTTCTAATCAATCAATAATATGCCTTATATATATATTAGCTAACTAATACTCTGGAGTAATTGACCATTAATCCCAGATTTCGTAATCAGTTCAGTTTACAGCTTATAGACAACGAGTTAGCCACTCCTCATTCTTCAGTCCCTAGACGAATATATCAATTTGTTGTTGTTAGTTGACACGTTTTACCACACGTTGATGCTACTGTACGTACATTGCACTGTACTATATGTAATTCAAGATGCATTATATTGGAGCTAGTAATCATCTCTATTTCTGAACTTTCTATCAACTAGTAGTTATAAACTCACGTGTAAATACATGCCGCTATTACGACGCATCAGAGCAATTCTCTTTGTGTGATGTTGGTTATAATTGGGACGTAAATGGTAGGATCGATTTTAATTAGAGACTGGACATTCATTTATGCTTCATTCATTCAATCATTCTTCAAGTTTCAAAGGTACATTACTATACTACACACCATACGCCCACCTCTTCCCTCCATTCAAATTGACCATAAATCATTATTTTCCAATTCGCTTTTTATTTATAGAAATATGAATAATAACAACATAGGGAATTATTTCATGTTTAACGTCACATTTACTGACGTCAACAGTAGTAAACTATAGAGTTGTCTTTCTCCTTTTACTTGAAACTATCTCATGGCTTTGCTTTGAATTTATTGCAATGTATTTGGGAAATTGAAGGAAAACCCGAGAAAGCAGACAACATGCAAGTTCACCGATTTTATTTCCGCTTGACTTCATCAGTTCGTAGATGAGAGATCAGAATTTCATAAGTTTATTTTACGGGCAACTGCTGCTGACTGAACTAACTAAACAATACAAAACAATAAGACTTTATATATTTACGGAACACCGGGAAATGTTCACCATTCAAAAATAGCATCTCGTTAAAGTTGACATTTAAAGTATTAAATGATCCGTATATGAAGTGGAGAAAGTGGTGGATGAAAACTCAATGATTTTCTGTATTGATGATAGAAAACACCCACAATCGACCCTTGCTGTGCTGTTATGGTCTACGTAATTGCTTGGTTGGCTTATTACTGGTTTCTATATTTACTTTTATAGTTATTATTAGTATTATTAATTAGATTTTATTTTCATCCTAGTATACATTTACTTGCCGAGTAGCGGGATGCTTGCCACGCCCCCGCCCGCACCTGCTGGCGTTCTTGATTTAGCCGTTGGGAAAATTCCCTGACTACCAGCGTTGCTACCACCACCAAATCTTACCGTGAGACCGGATGCTGATAATATTTCCCTGGAAGCGGAACCACAAGCCCCACCACCACCGCTTTCTCTCGATGTTGTTGACGATTTTCTTTGATTTTCTCCTCCAGCTGCCACCGCCGCTGCTCCTACTGCTCCAGGTGTACAAGCTGATGAGGAAGGAGAAGTAGTAGTAGTGGCGGTTGTGTTATTATTATTCGATGAGTCTCTTCTCGAAAGTCGTAACGACGGACAAGACTGCGACGATGGTGGTTGTTGTTGTGAACTTGTCGTTGGTGTGGTGGCTCTTTGTTGTTGTTGCTGTTGTTGTTGAGATCCAGTCTTTTTTCCCGACGACGAAGAGGCTGCCGCTGCTGCCATACTAGTGCTTCTGCTAATGCCTGGTTTTGTGGAGGAGGAGGATGATGATGACGGTGTCCCACTTAGAGATTCACTTTTTCTCATCATCATGGTTTTCCCAGACGATGATGTTGGTGTAGTTGCCTGCTGTTTGCCACCCATTATTCCAGACGACGGAGCATTCCCTGTTGGTGTTGGGATGTCGGAACAAGAGCTCTGCGCTTGGTTTACCAGGAGTCGGGCGCATCTGCAAATAGAAAGGGAAGAAAAAAATGTAGATGAAAAATAGTAAAACGGCTGCTGCTATTACTATACGGGAGACGACCAGGAAGGAGATGATGAAAATTATAGAGCACACAACTTTGCTCCACTGAACGAGTGTGTGTAATTTGAAACTACTTGCTTTACTCTCTCCCTTTCTCCCTGTCTGGAATGAAACTGTGTAATGTACGGATGTACGGAAATAAGTACGATAATATATGGAACATATAAACACATTTATGGTAGTATGCAACCTGATGGAAACGATGTTTACGATGGCTTTTGTTCCTCTTTTTGTTCCACTGGAGAAGAGAACCTTTCTCTCTCCTGTCGCAGAATCTCACATTTCATAGGAAACTCTCGTGTGCTTTCTCTTGTACACACACACAGTATTATTTTTATTATCACTCGTGACACTAGACTACATTATATATTTCAACGCGACGACACGACAAGGTATTTCAACTTTCAAAGGATCGCTCAGGTTTCGGGAGAGAATTCCTGAAAACAATGTCCCAGGACAGAAAGTAACCTAATATTTAACTGATATGTGACAGATATTTCGGGGGCGGTAAGGATATTTGGGATTTTATTTGCGAGACTATTTCCGTGAACGTCATGATATTTATCAAATTTAGGCAGTGGAATTCACGGGAAATATGTACCTGTATATTTCATTGTGTAGCGCAGTATGGAAGTAGTCGTTGTGAGTGAAATACTTGAACAGTTCTTCACCGCTATTGCGTCTCTCAAGAGTCTCTATTCTGCTTTCTCTCACTCTCTCGAGAGGAATTGTGAATTGTGTAGAGAGAAACCAATGAATTAATGCATAACAATATTATTATATTATTATATTCTTCGTATCCCTACATAACTGCATAATAATAATAATATTATAGGAATTTGCAAACAACCGATGCGAGGTTGAGCTAAAGAATAGAATGAAAACTTGGAATGGACGATGCTGCCTCTCCGCTGCCGCACAATACTGGTGGCTGAATAAAATTCCGATAATTTGTATGCATGGGGAAAGGAGAACTACCTATAATAAAATATTATACAATGCCCTATGAAATCTTGTGGCACAAAACAAGGCACAAAGCACAATAGTAATAATAATGGAATGAAAATGTGTTGGTTGGTGGTTGTGAAGGTATGGTGGCCGGGAAATTTTTAGAATACGAAGGAAAAATGATGCATTGTGGTAAAATGGAGTATGCAAAAAATTGGCGGAGGGAGGATGGAAAATGGATTTTTATTGTAAATTCCCTGCATGAGATCAGAAGTTATTTTTTTCTAGAAAATCGTCTGTAATATGGTTCTCTCTGTCTGCAAACTTTTTGTCCATTTGAGGGTTTCATTTTAATTGCATTCACGTTCCTACATTTTTTAAAGGAAAATCTGTTGTTGACTGGGAGTTCGCACATGTTCTTAAAAACCCTGCGAACCTTGAGGATTGTTACTTTATGTCTGAACGTAAAAAAGTATGCTTTGTTCTGTATTATATTTTTCGGAATTTCTTTTTAAACAGAATTTTCCTTTTGTCGAAGGTGGAAATATTTTTGAAACATTTTTGTTATTCTTTCCGATCTGGCTATTCTTACCAAATGTCACCTTATCGTCATGTGTGCGTTGTGTTGTTGCGTAGTCTTTTTGTTATATAACCATGTATTTATATGAAATTTGAAACGACATATTTTGTCTTTTTTGAAAGTGTAATATAGCGAGATTGGAAAGGATAACAATTTCTTGGTGAGCCCTTTTGCGTACAAATTGTTTGATTAGCATAAGCAGACAGAATAACATTTCATACACGCGAAAACTCAAAGCGGTCATCACTATGTCACGTAAGGATATTTTTCTGATATATATGTATATGTACCCACGATGTAGAACAATCTTTACCAAGAATAGAGCCATCTTTATTTGAAACCCATTTCTATTCATCTTTTTGGAGTCCAATAGCACAACTCAAAGACGAATGGCCATGTCCACTGCATATCAATCTGACTTCAGACAGCAACATTTTCGGAAAGCCAGTCCGAAATCATCACACGGTAGCATATACCAATTTATTTCAATGTCACCACGCGTACAATGATATCAAGTAAGATTCGAAGGTTTTTTTTATTGAAAATGTGTTCATGATGTTCGTACCGCTCATGACAAGTAAGGTCAACCTTGGTTACTACAATTCAATGTTTTTATAGAAGTATATGACTATAGTTTCTCTTATGTATGTACTAATAAAACTTTAATGCGGTTTGATAAATCTGGTATTTTG
Organism: Sinella curviseta; assembly: GCA_004115045.4. Classification (NCBI taxonomy): domain Eukaryota; kingdom Metazoa; phylum Arthropoda; class Collembola; order Entomobryomorpha; family Entomobryidae; genus Sinella; species Sinella curviseta. The sequence continues at coordinate 32,885,867 of CM023199.3, read as the reverse complement.
TTTCTCCAAGTATATTGAAAATATATAAATAAGATGAAGTTGAATTCTAAATGTTATCCTTGACATTGACATTCTAATTTAAAACTGTCCTCCTACAAGCTTTTAGCCTAACCTTCTTTCAGATTGTGGTCTAGTCTAGTCATGTTATTTTAAAGTTCTTAAAACTTCTTACACTGTCAAAAAATTGCCAGAAAAATCACTATTTTGACAGAGTATTTATTTCAGTTTAGGTAGGTTGACAAGTGAATAAACTCATAGCAAAATATAATCAAGAAATATCTCGCACTGAAATTAAAATACTCCAACATTTTCACGGAAAATTGACACAATGACAGAAGCAGACGTTGATTCGTTTTATCCATAATAGAATGAGAAAAATTTTGAGATGGGAATTATCTGAGACTGGATTCCGGAGTTTTTACAACTTTTCTTATGTTCAATTTTATATTTTATTTTATTACCAACTCCATCCATCCATCTAACCATCAAGCTAACTATATTGCATTATGTTTTTCTTTAGAGCCTTTTTATTTCCAATGAACACGAGTCTGCTTAAAGGTAGCATTAACATTTTTCGCAATTCAGCAGAGTAACTACAGCGTACAGGCTATCACTATAGTTTCATGTAGAGTGGCAAACTAGCTACCTACCTAATAAAAACCTAACTCACTTCATATTTTCATCATCGTCATCCTTCTCACTTCACGTCACTTTAGATAACTGTTATCTTTATTGATACTTCTTTTCCCTTCTGTTGCTCAACCAACTGCATCAGCAGAGGCAGAGGCAAAAGAGAATATAAAAAAAGGAAGCCATTTCTTCACATTATTTTCTCGCAACCAGGTCTTATCATAATAACCAGAAAAGCTTTATTTTCACTTGTTCCAATATTCCAATAAGCCACACGCACTCCTCCAGTAATTGGACGTCATTCATGTGTGCAGTAGTGCTAGAGTGTATGTACACTCATTACACAGGGATATCCGCTGTCATTCCGGTAAGCAAACCAAGTGTAATGGATGGCCTTCCTGTTCATCGTCGTGACGACGACGATTATGATGGAACACTTTGTCAATTTTATTAGCTCACTCACATCTCCTCATAATAATAATCATCATCATCAGTTGCCTCTGAATGTGCAATACTTCTGTAATAACAAGTTTGAGCGGATCACGATGATGATGATGGCCATGTTTTCCAGTAACGACTTGTTAATCAATGTGATTGTTTGAGTTTTCCATGCATTTCGAATACAACCACGTCAACCGAAAACTAACGCGACGCCTTGTGCCATTCCAAACAACCGGATGCGGCGGCGACAGAAAAAGCAAGAATGATTGCGCCATCATTATACCAGCCATTCCACCATGCCAATGTGATGGAATATAATTATTATTAAATTATAGCAGGATTGCGTGGATTCTTGTCGCTGTCGCTATTATTGGAAGCACAATCCTGTAGTGTCCTTCTACTCACAAGGCCAACTAGATATTTTAAGAGACGGATATGAATGATATGATACATGGATACTGGGAAAACAGTGTCTCGCGTTTTTCTGCTAAAAAATCTGGCTGGTGAGAAGTGACAGTGAAGCAAGTATGGAATATTATTATATAAGCCAACAACATTCCAGGTATAAACGTAATCATTTCCAAGTTTGTGCAGACGCGGCTTGTTACGTTCCGCTTAGCCAGCAGATTTTTTATGACTAATTTCCTCTTCTTGTTGAAAAATAATTACAACCTATTTGACTTTTCCGGTTGCTCTTCTCTCCTGAATCTCACTCAACCTTGCTGTTGATTGAATAGCACAAGGCTATGCTCAGATTTTTGGTCGTATTTTTAGCTGGACTGAATTGGAATGTCTGGTTATTGGAAATGCCATGGTCATTTTCTTTTCCTCTCTCTACTTTGTCAAGTGTCTTGGTTTTACAGGGAAAGGAAAGCCATCCTAATCCTGAATCATGATCAATTTATTACGGTCAAACTCACCTTTCCTCTCCAAAAGTCGTAATAGAGGAGGCAAATAATGTGAGGTGAGTCTAGAAAAAATTGTGTAGGAGAGAATAAGAATGCCAGAAGCATAACATCAGCAAAAAAAGAGGAAAATGAATGATAAAAGTTTTTTTTTGCTCTCTCCCTCTTTCTTCAAACTTTTCTTTCTTGTCCACACACAACTAAACCAAGTAATGTGTCACCTGTCATGAGTATCATGAGTCCGCGTGAGTTGTCGCAGTTTTGATGTTCTTTTCCATTCTTTCTTTGCTTGTTTTCTCTGCCCTGCTCACACTGCGTTGCTCTTTCTATTTTCCACCGCCGATTCTTGGTGACATTTTAGCGGAAAAAGTCAACGAGGAGGACAGAGGAATAAAAAAAAGTTGGGAATAAAATAACAGAAGCAGCAAAAGGAGAAAAAAAAAGAAGATAAAAATATAAATTTTTATACCTGCTCAACTCTTTCATTCGAGGAAACTAGTTCCAAAATCAAATAACCAAGTGACAAAAATCCCTGTCCAAACCAAAAAGTTATCCAAGAATTTGAACAGATCTTGTTCATCTTTATAGAAGGTCATGATGGTATAGGTAAGTCAATAGTCAAACATTAGCAATGTATCATCTAAGCAAAACGTTTCCAAAGTCTTCAACGGCACATTGACAAAAAATGCTCAGGAAACTGCTGGTTCGTGTACGCTAGCTGCGAAACTAATTGTAAATTACTGTGCCCGGATTCAATAAAATTTACATTTTTCTCAATTTTATGTTTATTGCTATCGTGTTTTGGAACTTGGGACTATAGTCTCGCATTGAAGATATTTCCATCCGAGAAAATGTCATTTCGGATTTTGTCCCAGTTCTTTCCGTCGAATGACATTCATTGTGTCACATACCATCATCATCATGGTCATCATGAAACAAAATTTCATTACATTTCTTATTTCTCTCTTCCTTTTCCACTGATTCCAGAACACAGTTTCAACGGATTTCATGGATAAAAGACATAAAGAAGCCACTCAAGATTGAGGATGGGTCTATGTATAGCTGCAAGAATGTTACATAAAAGTTATACCTGTATTATAAAACTGCACAGTGTACCGTGCATTATACAGAGTAATAAAAGAAAGTTTGGAATGGAGTGGAATGCCGCCCTGACATGATGACACTCTCCCTGGAAATGTCATGAAAAATTAGGATTTTAATATTTCTCTTCCTTATTTCAACAGAGAGCGCAATATAAGTGCTTCTGCTCACAATTCATCTCCTCTCCACTCTACTTTCCCTCTACATCCTTTTTTTAGTGCTTCCGCCTCCTCCGTACTGTCTGTATAAACAGGTCATTATGTTACAATTTTTTTGTGACTTTTTGTCTCCTTTTTTTATTTATTCGTTGTTGGAAGCAAAACGTAAAACTTTTTAGCTTCTCAAGATTTCTTTCTCTCATTTTCCATTTCCTTCTTTGTGAAACCCTAATAGATGTTCGTTGCTCATATGATGGTAATATATGAATTCCTAAGTTGGCGAAATACTTTTACGTATACATATTTCGCCATGTGCAACTTTATGTAACGCTTAAGAAACCACATTACATCACTCGTGAACAACCCCCGGAAAAAAGTTTTTATCTGGCAAAAAATTCGATGCCGCTTTCACAATTAAATAATAAATAATAATAAGAAGGAGAACACTTTATTGTTATATAAGCTAGCTTCCTCCAGTTTTTCCTTGTCACGATAAAACTATGTGTAATATATGATGAGGTGGTGTTTTTTCGGTGTATAAAAAATGAGGAAGCTAGATTTATTAGGGTACGATTACGACACAAGAAAAATTGACACAACATGTGACAACGCTATAAATTACGTGGAATAAGGAAGGAAGAAACGAAAGAACGAATGAAAAAAACAGTGAAAGTTTATTTACAATGATGAGATGAGTAAAAAATATTTTGCTCGGTTGCTACTTCCAATCATTTCTCATGTGTCTCCACACTTGAAACTGTTATTGTTCACACCTATTTGATTTAATGTTTCATATGGCGACTTGATGACTTCCTTAATTTAATAATACAAATTGCCACAGTTTTTAGCGTTTATTTGGACTGTTGAAAAATAGTTACCAAACAAGAATTGAATGATTTTCCAATCTCTTCTAATTCAACCGCTCTAAACAAAAAAGAAACTCAATAAAAAACATCCTAGTTATTATACAAAAGTTGTGCCCAGCACTTTCTTTCTAATCACATAACTCTCTATTCATCATTCATATCCACGTCAGCATGGAAATGTCGTCGGCTCCGTGTGACACACGACGGATTAAATTGAATTTATTCATGACGCACGACTTTTAATGGATACGGAAAAGTGGAATCTTGTCTTTGTGACGAGCAATCTTTCAGTATTTATTGACAACTAGTCAACCAGCCATTGATGCAATTTAGCGACAGAGATTTATTACTGAAAAATTATTTTTCACCAGGGGTACTATGAGACATGTTTAAAGTTGCATTATGATTGTAAAAGGATTTTCTGAATGGGTACAGTACTGAAAATAATTTCATATTTATCGTAATATTCAGCATATTTCCAGAAAACATATAAATCTGTGGATGACATTATTTTTATACAATTGATAAATCAATAGAAAGCTTTTGTTATTCGTAGAAAGAGAGCGAAAAAATTAAAACGAAAGCATTTTCTTTGTAAAAACCAACAATATGAATAGATAAACTGATTGTTTGCTGACTATACATACACAGCATCACAATTCAAGACCGAAAGGCACATAAATAGTGAGCAAAACAATCGAACAAATATACAATCTTTCAGAATCCATACTGCAATCGAAACAATGCAGTTCTTGCAGCAATCAATTCTTCCGCTTGGCTTATGCTACCAACAGAGAATAGAATAAAAACTCACGCTACAATAAATACCAATTCCACTTGTCTATCTTCCTTTCTCTCCATGAAATTTATTTTGACAATAAACTCCCAACTCGAAATATCAGAGAATCAATAATTTTTGCAACTTCTGCTCTCATGTTGAAATGCCAGCGCTTCGCAATTTTTTCTTCACACAGCGATCAACTTGGCGAAGGGAATTTTTTTGCTCAGTTCAGCAAGTGTTTCTAGCTCCACGGTAGGATTTCCATTTCATTTCCGGACAAGCTATATAATGCATTGCTCTTTTATGCATTTCAGGCACTGAAATGACTATCTTCTCCCGCTGCTTGGCTATCGCCTTTTTATGCCAAAATACATTTTTCTGCTTTTTTTTGCTGAATGGAAAAGCAGATAAAAGTGATGAGGAATATTATGGAATGGGTCTGAAAAAAGGCAGAGCAGGAGAATTGATGATATCAGGCAAGTAAGCAAGGCAGACAGGAAGAAGATAAAGTAAAAAACGAGAGAAAGGAGAGTAATGCTGCTGCTGCTGCTTTTGCTGCTATACTCTTTTGCTTTTCAAATTATGGTAATGTTTACAAATCTTTTAGAAAGACAAGCAGCAGCTCACTGGTCGATTCCATTTTCAAGAGAAAAGGTTAAAGTTCACTCAGGTGTGATGTGTATCTGTTTTTGCTTAGCGAGAGAAAAAGTGCTCGCAGCAGCGTGCTCTTAAAACCTGAGAGAACAAAAATGATGAAAATGTAGAGAAAAAAGCTATATACCTCTAAGCCTAATAACAAATAAGCAGGGAAGACTGCTACACAGATAGAATTAAGCGTGCCCCACAAAATGTAATGCATAAACGGAAGTGATTTTTTTCTATGGGGTGGCCGATTCTACGGTCGGAAAACGCCATATACGGCACATTTTAATGCCTGGAATCAGAGATTTATGTTCTCATAATTTCTAGACTTTGATAATAAAATTTTCTGGTATGAAGTAGAATTTGTTCCGACCTTGCAACTGGGATTCGCATGGCTTTTCTTTTTTGAGTCCGGGAGCTTTCTCTCCCTCCAACTTTCTCTTTTGTAGATTTTCGCCGAGGTAGGTTTCTTTTGCTAATTTTTTCTGCTATATAGTCTGTCTACCTGTTCCTGTCTTCTTAGTACCATGGTTGCGTGGCTCATCATCATCATCTCTTGTATGATCGTCGTCGTCGTGACTGTGACTATTGTTGTTCGTGAGGTGCATTTTGAGCCAAGAGAGAAAGAAAAGGCTGCTTATGCTGCTGTTTTTCTCCCACACACGACCATGTATTTTCCCTCCCATCGCAGTTTGTTCATGCTCATGTCGGACGGGGAGAAGAGGTTTAAGCAGATAAATGGGTATACACGCACTAACATGAGACGAGAGATTGCATGGTGAATCAAAGAAGAGAAGATAGCTCTAAAGCCCATTATCTAATAAAGCGAAAGAATGAAAGCCCTAGATAGCGGCAGCCAGCCGAGAAGATGGAAAAGAATCTATGAAAAAAGTGGAGCACAGGTAACAAAAATTGTAGAAGGAAAAATGAAGAGGGGAAAGTAATGGTGAATGGCATAAAAAGGAGAAACATTAGTAGTATTTTTCTTATTGATCTTTTTTTGTGTGTGGGCAGCCATTTTATTTTTTAAACGACAACGAGATAAAAAAGAACAGACATGTTTATCTTCGTTTTACTTGAGCAAACATAACCTGAGGAAGAGCATTTTATCTGAGAAAGAAAATCTCTCCACTTGATACCAATATTTTTGTCTAGAGAAAATAAAATGGCTAACTGAAGTATAAAATATATACACATGCCTATAAACAAATAGTAAACCATGTAATCCATAGAATAAACGAAAAAAATGAGGCCGTATTAATTGAAAAGAGCAAGCAAATAAATCTGAGCAAACAGTCGGAAACAAAAACATCAAATATTATACGAATATTGTTATTATCCACTTAATAATACATTTAAGGTATATACTTAATCTGATCCACTTACTGACATCTCTCTATATATATTCTCTTCCAAAGTGTAAGTCGAACCGATTTAATAATGGCCATTAGAATATCGTGTAATAGCCCAGTTTGAAGCCTCTCAACTAACTCAACCTGCAATATCCACCATCACCTTTCACTACCACCATCTCTTTGAATTGATTTTGCTTTCCACAGAAAAGCCTTCCAAGTTGAATCTGCCACATCATTATTGACTTTCACTCTCTTTCTTCTTGTCTTGACTCTCACTCAATAAAAGACTCTCTTTTTCCCGTCGTTATGTTAAGAGCCATTAGCACGACGACGTAGTGGCAATCTCGTCATAATGAATGACCACTTGACCGCAATGAGATTTTTCGAGGAAAATGTGAGAGAAAGCGGTGCTTGCTACGAATGAATTATTATTATCGCTTTTCATTATTTTAATAGTGGTGACGGTATTTTCAATCATCTCTTGTGGATCGGTCATTCACCACTCACAACTACCACCATCGTCCTACAAAACATAACCATGACGGAAATAACGACGACAACGACGAGCTTTTGTCCTATTCATTCCTCGGGAAGCCTTATTACAAAATTATTATTATTATTATGCTCTTCTAAACATCCTTTCTTCGGAATTGCGACAAGGAAAAATTCAACCAATAAAAAAGATCAGACGGGAAGCCTTTTTTTATTATTGGATTAAAAACATCAGAGGAACACTGAGATTTTTTTATATTTCTTTTATTTTTTGGCACAAAAAAGTCCCGTAACAACCCAATTGGAATCCTGATATGGCAACCTATTCATTTCCCGCATGGTATTTACTTTTGGCGTGTTTTGGTCTGATTGGATACGACATAACTGACTATTACACAAATTGCTCTCTTTTTTTCTTGTGAAACTAGGGATTTTGTGGAGGTATATGCAAGAGTAAGGAGGGAGAGGAAAGAGAAAAAAGGGCGAAGATAAAGAGCATAGAGTCCACCATGTCCAGTAAGTAGTAGACAAAAAATAAAGATATTATTATGAGGTTTCTTCAACGGTATTACGTGAATTGCTGGATCTCTGCTTGTAACGTCTTATTTTTTATTCTGCTCTACATTTTTCTCTCCTTTATCTCTTCTTTTTACATCATTGAGTTCCTTTTCACTTTTTTCTATCATAATATATTTTCTCTCTAACAGAATGAAGAATTAAATGGTAGATAATAGATAAACAGTGTTTTCGTGTGCGATGAAAGAAAATAATAAAAATTGCAAATGATGAAAGATGAGAGAAAGAGAGCATTTTTCACATTTCCTCATGTCCCCAAGCAAACCGGCTCATTCATATGATGCTCTACTTACCCTGTTACATAACTGCCCTTTCGGAATAATTCTCACGCTTTTTTTCTCTCAAGGCAAAATCTTGAAACTATTCACACCACCAACCTGTGTGCCTTTTGTATACTGTGTTGCGGAAATAGTTTGAAGCCCGGCGGGATTTATTATAAACAATTCCTTGAAGGTGTATATCTACAACCCTTTGTGCCATTTTCTTTACATATTTTCAGGTGGAATGCATGTCGTGAGAGTTTTAAAATCAGAATCTATTTTTCTTTATTTTTTTGGCACTCGAAGGAGATCATTCACACTTGTCACTGCACCACCACTGATCCAGCTATAGGCACATTCGCAGAATCCGTACAATTTTACATACTACGCCCATTACATAATCGTCTACTTTATTTTCAAACAACTTTCTCCCACTTTCACTTTCCAAGTTTTCCTTATCTGCATCAGTCCATCGACACGTTCTTCCAATTTTTTTTTACTTTGCATATTGTCTCTGTCGTCCACCTACTTTTCCCTGTTCGCTACTGTAACAACACGTAATAATATGTAGAAAACCGGAACTTTGGGCTGATTCCCAAAGGAGACGTTTTAAAGTAAAGTGTGAATGCATAAAAACGACTACTTGTGCATACATTTCTCGGTCGATGCACCACTTTTTGGCTGGATGGTGATAAAAATGGAATGTTAATTCTTGTACTGTGTAGCAATCTTGCAGCGAGTAGCACCAGGAGCAAACAATACCAAGGATTAGTTAAAATTCATCAGGATTATTTTTCAAACAAGCCATTATCGTCAACCGCCAAGAAGACAAACTTTCTCCACCAAACTATGTGACGGCTTCTTTATTCTAACAACTCTGCTCCTACTACTTCTTATCTCCATTTTAACAGCATTAAGCTGTAATCTAACAGGTCTTCTGTCATTTTGGCTTAAAAATTACAAAAACCTGGATGGAACATAGTTACTACGTACACTTGCGGCGGTAGCTATCCCGAGCAAAGTGTTTCCTTTTTCATTTTTATAACTTTTTATACCGGGAAAGTACCCTTGTATCATTAACTATTGATGATGATAACACACGTGTGTGGTGTATTTCGCTGTTGTAAAAACGTAAAAAAGAAAGAAAGGAAAACATGATAAAAATAATGAAAACACTTGAGCGTCTGGCTTCGCCCAGCTTACAATGCAACTTTTTGAAACGATAGTCAAGTATATAGTAAAGCATTCATCAATTCCTAAAGCGCGTAATAAACCAGAAGTAAAGCGGCTATCACTTAAAATGGTTTCCTTGTCAGTTAAAAAAGAGCAAGAAAAATGGTAGGTGTGATGTGAATCGATGTACGTACGTACGTACGTATACGCCTGGTTTTTTTTGTGATGTGGTCTGATACTGGTCTAAAAATAGACTTGTTTTGTAAATGGTTATGTAGTTTAGAAGAGGTGAAAATGTAAATGCGAGTGAAAGTCCCTGGCAAAAAATAGAACAGGATCACCGCAGCAGAGCAGCTCTCACATCATCACAAATTCCCTACTTGCCTTTTTACATGCACATACTTTCCATCTACTATAGTACTTGTTCATCATCATCATGTGTTTTACTAAGTAGTTTTGGGGGAAATTTTTTTTACAGTTTTTCGAGGTTCAACTTTCTTTTTTATAGCGAGAGATCCATATAATAAACAGTAATTTTCGTTTGGGTGGTGATGCTGATGATGATGGTGAAAGTCTTAAAGGGAAAATATTTTTTTGAAGAATGTTATGCTCCGGGATGCCGACATGCATGAGCGGTAATAGTAAAGGCAGAGCTTTTATGGGTTCACTGCGACTAAAGTTAAGACGAAAAGGAAGAGGCAGAAAAGAGGAAAGTTTTGGTCTAGTAGGTTGTTTGGTGTGAAATATGGGATTCTGATGCATACGGCGAAAGATTTGTAATGGAAAGGGAAAAAAATAAAAGAGCTGTTTGTTGCAACTTGTGAGACGGCTTCTAGGCCTAAACCCGCCAGGATTAACGTGACAAAAACATCTTTAAATTTTACTAATTTCTCAGGGTTTATTTTTTTTTGCTGGAAGGTAGTTCTAGTTCACAACTCTTGTAACGAATGCAGTCGAACGGAGGACGACAGGCAAAGGCAAAGCCTTCTTGATGCAGTTTCTTGTAATCTTTAAAGAAACTCGACGGGAAGCGTAGCGGAAAAAGAAGTGTACTTAAAACGCATAGATGTTCATAGTTCGTGTAATATCCCATGTTTATCGGAAGCAAGAGAGCAAATTGGCTGAGACTACGTTGTAGATATGAAAAGCAGCCGTAGGCAAAAAGGAGTTGTCCTCCTGCTTTCCTCTCTCTCAAAAACTGGAATTTAAAAATTCATAAAAAATTTCCCCTAAAACGTGCTTAAAGGAATAGTTGTTTGGTATACTGCTTCACGTGCCGCGTCCTTCTCTGCATTTTTACTACACCCACACATTTATCAGCTTTTCAGAGTCCACTCTATTTCTCAGCTTGTAAAAATTCCATTTTCCACTTAAAATAACAGCAGCACATTCCTCATCATCCTTGTCATCAGTTATTTATATTTTGTGTTCAAAGTCTCCTTCGTTTAACCTTGCCATCTGTCCATACAAATCCGTACATGCTCTCCTTTTGTAAACTCATTTTCAAAAAGGAGCTACTTTCTCTCACAAGTTCTTTTGGGATAGCAAAAATAATCATAACATAAAATTGTATTCCTTTCTATTCCCCTGTTATTGTTAGATGCACTTTGAGAGAGAGAAAAAAAATAGACCCTCTCATTACGCAGATCTTGTATGCACCACTCATGCAAAAACGAACAAGATTACAAAAAAGAGAGAGAAGAATCCTTGTTTGCGGTAGCATGGCTAATAAATACACTGTAGGAGAAAGCAATGGCTCTATTTGCGAGCTAGGAGAAGGGATGAGAGGAAAGAATAGTGGAGAAAGCATCAGCACGGAGCCCAGTATATAGTTAGGAAAAATCAATTTTCCCCAGTATGTGTGTATCCATGTTAGTAGACTAGTTTCAGCTTCACAATATTACACTGTTCCTCTCCCCACATTTTTTTCTCTGCTCTTGTTTTCTCTCCATGTTCAACGGCCAAGGCAGCAGCAACAACATCAAGGAAAGAAGGGAGAGAGAGAGAGATTTTGCAGCTTTTTTGTGCCTTTCCTCTTTTGTCGTATCCCCTTTCTCTCCAAAGCAATAATAGCTCATATACAAGTCTGTATGGGATGCTGCTTCAGTGTTTCACTTTCACTGCTTTTCCATACACTTTCTCCAATTTATTCTTTTGCAGCAACTTTCCATTACAGATGGGTACCTATTGAAAAGAATGGTCGATGGAATAACTATTACAAAACAAAGTTATGTTTTGTGTGAGCTTGTTCATCGGTTGCTCTGGTGTGTGATGGAATCTTTCTTGGTTGTAGTAGTTGTAGTAACAATATCGGCCTTTGTAACAAACTAGTTAGGATTTTGACGTATTTTGGTTGCTTCACCTTGAAACTCTAATAATATATTCTATGAGCATAGCATAACTGCTGCATTTAATGAGGTTGTGTATGTGACACAGAGAATTGCTATTGATATGAGTAAACTTACAATAGTTTCCCATTTGCCTTCGACGTGGGTGTATTTAATCGAATTGCAAATTACAAACAACTTTATTTTCTTCTGCTTATTACATCATCGTCGTCGCTTATTACAAATTTAGTTGTCACACCCACAATCTTTTTACTATGCTCAGGGCAAGATGTAGGTACATACATATTTCGGCTAAGAAAGCCTGTAACCAACTACAAGAATTTTACTTGTAAGGAAAATACAAGTGTTTATTTTGTTATTAGCCCTGGAAATCAAATGAAAATATTGACGCTACAAAGTCAGAATATTTATTAAGTTTTTGCTGGTCCCCCATTGTCACCATCCCATCAAATTTAAATGTCATTACTAATTTCAGCAGCATCTCTCTAAATCTAGTGCGCATTAGATTTTACTTCATAAGTTTTAACTTTTTCCATTATGTATTAAAATATTTCGTCGGAGATGAAATAATTCGTAGACATAGCGCTTTGACAGCTGAACATGATCATCAGTACGTGCTTTGTACTAAAAGTGTCGAGAGAGAGAAATGCCACTAACAGGCACAATAAAGTGTACAGCAAACTGACTTTAACTCAGAGTCCCCTTTTAGGTTTTCTACCAGAAATTTTCTAGTATGCTGTCTGACTGTTAGTTTTTGTGGTGCTGACGATGTCACACAGTCACATAATATTGTCAGCAGGCAGGGCAGGTTACAAGCCTTTTCTCTCAGCGGGACACCACCACCGTTTTTGTCTTTTTCACTTTCTCCTTTCTCTCCTGTCGCAGAATAGACATCCGTCCAAATAATATAGTAACAGCATTTCGCAGTAGTAGCAATTTAATACGCTGCTTGTATATTATGGCTACATTGAAAACTAATATCAGCCAACATAGTGCCGGCAGCAGGAGCTACAACAGCAGCAAGCAAAATGTCTGAGTCCCTTCTTGATTGCCATTCGTCACTTGTAGCGATGTGCTCCTTTCTCCCTACCCAACAAAACACTTTCTCTTCTATTCAAATTATAATATGTACCTTCTTCGGAAACTCGCACCTTTCGCCGTAATATAAAAATGAACTTGGTAGCAACAGCAACACTATATCTCAGGAAAGAGAGGAAGCAGAGTCGAGAAATGAGAGAAAAATACATCAGACAAGCTATTCAATGCAAGCAAAAGGACTCGCAGGTCCAATCCATTTTCCATGTCACCTTACTCCTCTTTTGCGAAATGTACAAGACCCAAGAGAAGGTGACGAAGAGAAAAAAACTTTCAAATAAGTTGTATTGCTTTAAAAAACATATTTGGGGCTGTTCACAAGACGCTCCTGTATTATCGCCTTGTATTGCCTTGCAACGAGGAAATTGTTGCAGTGGAAGAGTGAATACACTTGCTATATTTCGTGAACAGTTCCCATAGATGCGAATACTATGTGAAGCTTGTTTCAACATGTCTACTGCAGCATATGGGAAACAACAGTTTTGGAAAGTTAGACAGGCAAGCAGAAAGAGAGAAGAGAGAGTGTAAATTAATGACATTTCATATCTTATCTGACGTTTTTCATTAAACAAAATGCTGAGGGGAAGAGAGAAAGCCAATAAAATGTTCCTTTGTTATTCTTTTCCGTCCACGTCTATGACTACCACCACCGAACTGACTTGAGTAATGTTTATTGGTGACTTGAGGAGTCGTAGTCAGAGTCTCGCGGCGAAACAGACTGACTTACACTGAGTGAGTGAGTCAAGTAGTAGACAATAAGCCATAGTGATAGTCAACAAGCTTATTTTCACTGGTGATATGATAACAAAGAAATGTTAGTCTAGCGAAGCAATAGGGATAGATACCAGCAGTAGCACAGAATTGAGTGGAGGAGGACGCAGTAATAAAAATAATATGTTGCCAGCTGCCGTTTATTGTTTCCTAGTGCAAGGAGCTACACTGCTCAGCGGCATTCTCGCAGAAAACAGACAAAACGAAGATGAAGAACAATGGATACCTCTACTTCATTTTCTCCAATACTAGCAAAATAATCATATCCATATTCTATAGTGTCATCAATATCTATTCCAACCAATATTATGTGCTTATAATATGTAGCTATACATAATATTACACATCTCTGGTATCATTTCTGAGTTCGAATCAGGGACCTCTAGAAATTCGGATCCTGTATTTACTTTGCACTATTTACGACGTTCATAGCGATCTTATGATTTCTAGGACAATACTCTTCCCTTCCTTTCCATTATCATGATAATTTTATTTCAATTTTAACCATGTTTGTCTCTGAAAACTAAATAGTTTCTCCATAGTTGACCTGTTTGGCTAAATAAATAATATTTCAACGTAATTTTGTAAAATAATTTGCTATATATGCCTACTACTTATGTCACAGAATGGAATTGATCGAAAAGGTGAAAGGTATAAGCTATTGTCCCATATTGCATCACATCTTTCTATTTACTTGCATCTTAGTTTTGTCATGATTGTGATTACTGTGCCGGAAATGAAAGACAGTTTATAATCAAATCAGCACAACTACTCAACTGTCTGTTTGAGAGTGCCCTGGAGACGCATATTATATGTACCTACATATTCAACATAACGAAGTACAATGGTTTTGTTAATAGTTCACATTATTCTATTAAAAAGCTCATAATCATGATGGACACGAAATTGTGTTTCATGCAGTCACGTCGCCTGGAGAAAGGGCGACGACGGGAAGACTACTAGGTATGTAGGCATGTACATAACACATGAAATAATTAGAGCAGTAAACAGATTACCGTCGTCACGCCAACTAAAGGGTAGAAAATTAAGTCATGGTCATTTTCTCACTGAAGAAGAAGAAGAAGCAGCAGCAGCGAGGAAAGGTGATGTGTTGAGTGTGATTCTCTCCGTTTTTATTTGTATGAGGCAACGGAGGAAAGCGAGAATTACGTGTAAATATTTTAAGGTGAAAGAACAACAGGAAAATGATGGTCGTTTAGTGCTTTCTTTCTCGAAAAAGTACACTAATAATATGAAGGTGAGCACTTGAAAATGGCTATCAAGCTAAAGTACTCTCCTCACCTGATTATGTAGTACATGTCTCTAATGTTTCTTTTAGCACTGCTTTATTGCCTCCTATTACCCACCAGGTATTTTCATAATAAAACGAGCGGATTGCACGGAAACGGTGAAAAAATAAGATGGTGTATTTTTTAGCTTTTATAAATTGCTCCCAAACTCGGAGAGGAGGAGAAGAAGAGTCTGGGTGTTGTTCGTTCTCTGTTTCTCTCCTTCAAGGTCTTCCAGATTCAGGGGTTCTGATAGCGTTTAAATGGCTGGTCAGGGACTATATAGGAATAAAGGGAATGTTGGGCGAGGTGGCTTCAGGAGGGAAAATAAGCGTGTTTTGGCAGTGTGTGAACAATGAAAATATTATTGTGCCTCTTTTATGTACAGGCATTATAGGAATTCACTTTATTGTTATTTATTATCTCAGTTTTTGTAACTATCGGAAAACAACAAGAACAACCTCTTCGTAGCCGTTGTTGTTCGTTTGTACCGGTATTGGAGTCATCATGATTGCATAACTGTGTACACGGGTACAACGGAAACGAGGGCAAAAATCCCCGTAGCGCAGAGTAGCCTGTAGTGCAATGTAGAAACAAACCTTGCTTCAAGAATGTTCAAGAAAAGATTGAAGATAGCAAAGAACAAAGTACTAAATTTTCTGAAACGGCAGATGTATACACATTTGATTTCCTATTTAAATACATAATATAAGGATTCGCAGTTTGAATTAAGTACGAAAAATATAGTATCCAAAGTAAACAATGTGCAAAGATTAGGTATTTTGTCTTCCAAGTTTAAATACATAGGTAGTTTAATTTCCCAACATCTTCCCTGAATTTTGTCGATACAAACTTTCATGGAAATATTTGTATACTCCTACAAATCCCAAGACATCATCCTGTGCGTAGGACGTAGTATTTCAAAAGATATGTAGAAGTAGATATTGTCTACAATTAGTAGGTTAGTTGGATACCAGTTAAATGTCGACATTTGCTATAGAAGCTTTTCATTCTTTCGGCGATTAAAATTTGAATTTGTGCGGACATACGAAATGTAAGCAGGTAGGTTGTTTATAAAGCCAAGCCAACTTTATGCTATGATATGAACTGCGTACAAAATGTACCGTTTAGTAAAAAAATTAAAATGAGATGAAAATAATAATGGCTTAATATTACATTTGGCTGTTCTACCTCTTTTCTCTCTCCACCATCTATTCAAACACACATCTATTTACCCAGTCTTAAATTGCCACTTTTTCTAAACTTGTAACCTGCCAAACATTGTCAAGAATAATAATAATAACCATTCAAAACTTCAAAATAAGGCCACTAGGCTAAAATACAGTGGAAGCAGGCAATGAAAATTACTTTCCCAGAAAAAAATCCCATTCAGAAAGGAGATCAAGACAATTTTTTGTTTGTCTCTTTTCTTCTCTTTTGTTTGCTCCTTTCACTTGAGCTTTTTAGCTCAGCATTTTTCTTTGTCTCTTTCTCTTAACTTCTTAATGGTATGGGACGTAGATGACGTGCATCGAATAATTACAGGCCGACCTCTTAGAGAACCTTTTCTTGCCATAAATACTTTCACCGTATCAATTCTGAATTTAACCCTATACCACCAAAGTTAACAAAATGAAAGCATAAAGCTCCATTTAAAATCCAGGCCATAATAAGAGCACTTCCGGTAAACCTTAACAAAAAATACTAAATTGTATATTCCTCTGTCTTATTTTCTCCTGCCACCACTTTTTTTGTAGTAACATCATTATTATCAGCAGCCAATCTAATTCACCACCAAGCCAAAAGTAGTCAAGTGCCACTTTTTTTCTCGCGTGAACGTCGATTGTGCACTTGGCATCTATTTTGACTCTGACTCTTTCTACGTCGCAATAGCAGTATATAGGCAGTGCAGCAAATCCTTTCTATTCTTCTTCTTTTTTCATTTTATCATCGCGAAATAAATGGTGATTAATCTTCTTCTTCTTCTCCCCTAGTGCTACAACTACTGGCTACAACTGCTACTACTACTAGTGTTGTTGTGCTTTTGTGTGCAATGTACTGTATCCTCCTATCTATCCATGACGCCAATCCGTCAGCAAAACTTGTTTTTTTTTCTTCTTCGTGGAAAGCTCTCCCAAGTAATTTTATTAATTACACTTGACTTTCCTCTCCATTTAGTTAATGGCAAGCTGTAGACACGCTATATTATTATGCTCTTTCTAGTCTTTGTGCTCTTCTCGTTCTCTACAACACGCACAGCAGCAGCCAAGGACTAAACTATTTTTTTGCTAGTCAATATATTATACATATATATAACAGCATGTTTAATGAAATGGATGCTAGTACTTACTTGATTCTAGTACTGCCCGGCTTGTAGGATGATCCCCCAATGACATTACCACCGGCGGCACACTTTCTCTCATTTTGCGACTGCTCCTTACCATGACGATACTCTCGCTGAAACTCCCGAATTAGCGTCAGTTTTCCCTTGGGCATCTCCCGTCCATTTTGAAGAAGTTGGTTGTGCCCTACAGGACTGTCAAGAACTGGGCAAACTTTGTTATCTTTCTTTGCCATGAGACTACCACCTCCCGGACCACCTGTTCCAGAGCGGGTGTGTGGACTTCGGGATGGGGAAGGTGAGGAGGTTCGCAGGGGTTGATAGCCCATTTTGCTGTAGGAGGAGTAGGATCGTTTACTTTTTAATGAGGCGGCGGAAAAACTGGAAGAACATGTTTTGTAGGAGCTGGCCGAGCTACATGAACTGGCGGAGGAGACACCTATAATATTACAATGCATGTACATATTTATTAAAAAGAAGGTTATTTTAAAGAGGATAAGTGATTACTTCACTGAAGGTTAATACTATACTTTCTATGATAAGATAGTAGTACGTACCGGAAACTCCTGACGTACTTGACGTAACGGAATACAATGACGCACTTTGGGGAACGTGGTACCATTGTCCCCCGTTAATTGTGTATTGTGACGCAGATGAGTGAACACCACCGGCGGCAGTGTGTTTCAATCTCAGGATTTTAGCCCGACACATCACGCAACGGAGTGGCAACAGTCGTTGGGCCACCGCCATTTGAATCGTTTTCACAAAACACTTGCGACAAACCACCCGATGGCCACAAGGATATGTCTGCATTGTTGCTTTGGCGTGGACGCAAACCACGCACTGTAAAAGAAGGAAAGTATATACTTGTAAGCCTGCAGTGAAAAAATTCTTGACAGGGAACAACTTCCGGTTTTTTATTCGGCTTTCACAAGATTCTATAATAAAAGCACTCAAAGTGTCCAAAGGGACTGCTCAAAAGCCAAAATACTAAAGTTTACTATTTCCGCTAGAAAAATGAATGCTCTTTTGTGCGTCTTGATAACTTAATGGATTGGAACTTTTATGATAAATTAATTTGCATAATAATGCCATAACTTAATATTTTTCTCAAAAATAAAAATAAAGTTTGTTACCTCTTCATCTTGATTATTTGCCAGTTCTGGCTCATGTTCATCCAATTTTGACAGAAGTTTGTCCTGAAATTATAAAAAAATAGATTATAGTCATAAAAATTAATGCACATATATCGTAGCATAATTTGAATCCAAAATATTTAGAATGTATATAAGTAATTGCTAGTGTGGTATATTAAAAACCGATGAATTTAAACAGTTAAATATGCCATTGAGGCAAACCAGTTTAGTACCAATAGTACAGATTAGAATCATTAAATCGCTAAATTCACGACACGAGAAGGTCTGTGGTTTGAAAGGCATGCGAATGGCATTGCATTAAGGGGTGGGTTCTGATTGCTTTGCCGGATATACATTTATTTTTTATTATTATTTCCTAGACATTGATGTTCATAATCAAACCCCATCCCATCATCCATATTTTTTCCATTTCCCGTTTTATTGACAACTACCAAAGTGTTTCCAATGCTCCAATAACCTAAAAATGTCTAAAGGAGTGAATCTATAGACTAGCTAGACTCAATGTTCCTGTGGTGATGGTTTGGTGTACTGCTCCAGATCACGCAATCTTCATAATCATCATCTTCAACTTGACGACCATGGAGCATACACTTTGTTGTGTGCATGCAGTGCATTTCCAATTTCCATTATGTATTTTGCATTGATTGGTATACACCCTTTCAAATTACATACATTATTACCAGACTAGACTAATCTTAACATACCTGTTGGCACATAGTCTAGTAGTCTCGCCTCTCCTGCTTTACAACCATTACCAAACCGACATGATTATCGCCGTCGTTTGCACAGATTTTCATTGCAATTCTTGCAAAATCTCTTTTTATATTTTCTACCATTATTGCTACCATTTGTTATCGTGTGCTTCCGGTAATGTCAACGATGGCTTTGTTTTGTTGTTATTTCTACATGTTTTAATCAGAGATTGCATAATGACATTATCTGATTAGGGAAAGCTTCTTTAGAGTGAGCATCCCACCTGATTGCGCCAACAGCGTAACAGCCCAAAATTAGGTACATTATTACGCAGTTAGTCTAGCTATTATAATAAAAATGGATGATAACGCGCAGTGAAACATTATTTGTTTTATGCCTCGAATTCCTGTTAGTCGACTACCTCGATTTAGTTAGGCTGTTCATCATTCCATTTGCCCTTTCACCTAAAGTCTAAAGTCATTTCGTTCTTATCACGTTTTGTCATTTATTGGATTGGAAAGGTCACCACCATGCATTTATGCAACACGCGGTAAAACAACAATAATTAGATAGTGAACGGAGATCACGAAAGAAGTGAGATGCATAACGTTTGCAAAAAATATTTTAGCACATTTGTAGCCCTAAACAACTGTTTAGGGTAGAATTTAATTGTCTATAATTTGGCAGAATTTTGTCTAATAACAAACCTTTCCGACTATTCTAAATAGTGAGTACAAGCGTTAAAATGTCTAAATTTAGCTTAAATAACAATAGCAGTTTGACGTAAATATGAAATTAAGAGAGGATTTATTTCATAGAAGGAATTGTTTAGTAAGAGTAGGCGAGAAATGGATCCACTGTTTTGTAACTATTTTTTAGGAAGTACGTCATGCGTATCGCTCATTACATCTATAACATATAATCCATTTTTCCAACATTTTAAAAGATTTTTTCCTTCCCACTTTCTCTCGTACAGCTTTCAATTTTTCTAGAAATTGATTTCTATTTTTAGCCAATGAGTTTCTTATTTCTTTTGTGAAAGGGAATCGCGCGTTGGCTAGGTTCATTTCCATAACAATAAGACGGAGACTAAGCGCGTTCTATTTATGACTCACGACAATAAAGCACAATATTTCAATAGTAAGCCGTACAATGATAATTTTGATAATAATGCTGAGAAGCATACAAGCTGTTCGGCGATCAAATCACGACTCGCGACTACAATAAAAAAATCTTTCTGAAAAAAAAATCAGATAGAGAGCGTTATGAGATAGAACTGTGTAACAGAACCACTTGTAACGGTTCCCACGCCTTGTTTATATCAACAAATCTGCTACTCGTGCAAAATATTCATATAAATTATAATATTCCGAATTATCAAACCGAGCCTACCCACATTCTTCAAACGCATTCATGAATGACTCACAATCTTAATGACACAATGGATTTACTGGAATCCACCGGATTGTCATTATCAATGCATGTGTAGAAAAGCTCATATTCCTCGCTTGTGACGACGATGACCAGCAACAATGGAGCGGAAACACAAGTATCGATTCTCCATTTACTTTTAGGTTGCTTTCACCACGAAGTATCGTCCTTATCACCATCACCACCTTGTTCAGAATTCAGAAGAATCATCGTCTCCAGAACATGAATAGGTCCATGCGACAATAAATTTAATCTATCTGCACATTGTACATTCTCGAAAATTGCTATTCTTTCCCTACATTTTTTTTCTCCCCTTCCGTGGTCAACTCACTCACTTCTTTGTTTAGTATGCCTGTGCACTTTTTGTTTTCTGGTCAGTAGTGGAAGTATGTTTGTGTGGGGGTCACCGGGAAATATTAATAGTGTGACCGTGAACTGAACGACTAGTAGAAGCTTGGATCAAAAATTATTGCGGGAATGATTTTTTATTATCGCTTTTATTTTGTATACGTACACATTTAACTACATGAATGGACATTTTCTCGGCGTGATGTCCCGGGTTTTATTATTATTTTTATCCGTGCGCCCATATGTGCTTTCTCCCTATTATTCTTTTCTCTTCTTATATTCTCCTCGTGCATTATTAGTTTTTCTTATAATATTATTAGGTATTATTATTGTGATTCATGGTGACACCACAACTGCTGCATCGATCGGTATTTTTTTAGGATGACCAGTGGTTCATTCCAATAACAGTGCATTCTGTTCTTTATATAGGCAGTTGTATGATTCTTTCGAACTTGGTAATAAATAGTATGGAACTTTGTGTGATCGGGAATAGTACGGGGAATCGAAGAAATGGGACTGCTGAATTGAGGAGGAGAATTATGATGAAGATAAATGGTACCATCCTCTCCGCCTTCTCTTCTCCTTTCTCGAGAGCATGTCCCAATAATGATAATAAAAAAGAAAAGATAGTATGCTGCCGCCCGTGGAGAATGAACGAAGAAATAATATTTATTCTGCCTTCTTCAGTACAAATAAAAATAACCTATTGAATAAATATGATCATGGATAGACTCTTTTCCTAATAAGATGTTTTAGGTGATAGAAGAGTGAAAGTTAAATTTTATTAGAATTTCTTTTGGAGTAAACCTAAATTCAGGTGTATTTTACTACCAAGTGACCCGAAACAACTTCCAATAACTAAAAGGATGTACCGCTGCATTCACATAAAATTGTATGAAAAACGGCATTTGGGTGCTCCGATAACTGGACTCCCATCTCGGGAGTATACCTTGTGAGTGTGAGATAGATGATGAGAAAAATATGGGAGCAATATCCATACGATCCAGCTGAGGCCGAAAAATAAAGCCCGTTTTCGGTCGGTATACATATTTTCTCTAAAAATGCTCAATGCTCAATGTCAACAGCATCATAATTTAACTTCACGCAGGCAGCGGAGAGTTGTGCTGACCAAAACCTGAAAATTCCTTCGCAAACGTTTGCCTTGAAGAAGAAGTTAAGAAAAAGATGGGATTTATGCCGCTTCCAACACGTGTATGTATTTAGACATAATATGTGAATGCGAAGGAAAGTCAAGGTGAGATCCGTATGGAATTAATTTTATTTATTTCCATGGTCGGCCAGAGTGAGCAAACAGGAGCAGAGAGATAACTTTCTTCTTGAGAGAAAAAAAGCAAAGCAAAGAGAAAACCAGGTGATAAAAATGAAAAAGAAGGGCGAGGTGGTAAGAAGATGATGTTTTTTGGGAAAAGGAATTCGTTCATGTTACAACGGTACATGGATGGAAAAAGAGTGGTGGAGATGTAAAAAAAATCGGGAGAAAGTAGTGAAGGAAAGAGATGAGATGGATAGATGGAAATCGCATAAATTATTCTGTATTTTCTCTCTCTTAGGATATTCCTTGGTCTGTAGTAGTTATGATGATACGATGGCATGTGGCATGACATGCCGTGTACTTCTCACTATATTTATTTTGGTGCTTGAACCGAAACTGGACTTACATAACTACACAGACGATGGATAGAAAAAGGTGAAGGAAAAATGAGGATTGGAATGGATGTTGACGGGAGATAAAAATAAAACGGTGAGAATGATTCAGTGTCAGGCGAAACGCAAGAATCAGGTCGAAATGATGACCATGGTAATGAATGGTACATGTTCAGGAGAAAGTTGAAAGTGCCATTTATCTTCTCGTGCACATGGATACTATTATGTAAGTGGATTGCGCAATTTAATTAAGTGATGGAGGAAAAGTTTAAATGATAATTTGATTTTAAAGTTAATTAAAAATTCAAATGAATATCTTAATCTTAATGTTTACATGTAAAATACATGGATTTTGTGCTTACAATTTTATGATTCAGCTGAGCCAACTCCTTCTCGGTCACCTTTCGTTTTTGCTGCTCGGCTTGAGCAGCCTTGTATTGTGTATATTTTTGTATTAAAAACATGGTTTTGGTTGTGGTGATGGGAGCTGTAACACGTTCCTTGCCGGGATTCTCCAGGGTTTCAGCTTTTCAGCAAAACTTTTTTTTACCACTTTACCTGTAATTTTTCTTTCTGGATTTGTAAAACTTTCTGAATCATGTGGTGTTTATTTCATTTTTATGGATTCGTGACAATTTATAAAGATCAACAATGCACTTAATCTCAACAGCTTTCTTTTCAGTTTATCTGTTTATTTACTAGAAATCACTGAATGTTTTATTTCTTCAACATTACTTTTAGATTTAACTTGTTTATATCAATTGTCACCAAAACTCTAAAACAAAGCATTGTTTAGCTCACACAAACCACAAATATTACATGAAGCACTACTACTCCACTTTTTTATACCATGTTTTCCATTAATAGCGTGCAATGTTACAAGAGATTCATATTACAGAGATCGGAGATGGGACGCAGAAACTAAAATAGCACGCAACTTATGATTGCTGTTGTCTGTCTTCTCTTCGAAGCTCTCCTCGTTTAAATGTAGAGCTGCTGGAGCCCACTTCCTTTTTCCGCTCTTCTGCTCACAAACTTTGGAGGCAGCTAGCTTCGAAAAGCTTATTATTTGCTTTGCTATTTCCAAACAGGGAAGTCAAAGACAGTCAGTGAAAATGACGAGGACGTCGACGACAGCAGAAGCAGCAGCAGCAACAACAACAGCAGCAACCGAGATGATTTTTTTTCTTGTTCTGCGATGTACGAAGTAGGAATCTATAAAAAAGATCGCGATTCGCGAATACTGTATTATTATTCTGCTGATAGCTTGGCTGGCTGGTTGGTTATGGGAAAGGGCAACCTGCTTTTGAGAGAAAACGTCAGAGAGATGTGACCATAGTAGTCCTATCACCGACGAGAGATGTGTGACGAGTGAAAAGTAAAAGGGAAATGTGGACGATACTCATATCAGCACACTAGCATCGAGGACTACTACTTCTACAACTAGCCTTTGTAGTAGTATCCTTGCAAAAATAATAATATTAATAATAACAAGCCATGCTAAAAACAAGAAGAGCGTGTGCTTATAATAAGTAGTAAGGCTGGAGTAGCAGCAGCAGAAGAAGACGAAGAAGAGGAACGTTCGTTCGTTCTCTCAGATAATCATGATGATGGTGGTGGTAGTGGTAGTAAGTAGTGCTCCAAGCGCCTCTTCTTCTTCTATTTTAGTAGCGTGAGAATTTATAGGCCAAACTGATATAATATCCATGTAGAATTTAGAATAACATGTAGTTTTCCTCGTAGTCGAGATGCACCAGCAGCAGCAGTGGAGCGGGATACACTATCGGTTTACATCGGACCAGATCGGTGTTGGTTCTGCTGGGGCTGTTGGTGGTCCAAAAAAGGTTCACTTCTCCAGAGTTTGAAGGATCCAACTTTCTCCAGCCTTCGTTTTCGGCATGTTTGTGTGCCTACTATAACCTTTACCAACAACATTTTTAACTCGATGGCGATATAGTTATAGTTAGTGGGGAAGAGGTTCCTTTCCCTATAATGAGTATTTGGAGTATACATACTTTCGCAGTTTCACATCTTGTTCTCAGCATCACCAGCAAAAAGTACCATGGCAGTCGTTTTTGCTCTAGCGTGGCCTTCTAACATACATACATTTTTGGAACATTACTCCAGCGCAAAGCAAGCAGGCAGTCTGGAAAATCTTTTTTCTCTTCTTTTGCTCCCTCGAGTTTTTACGTTATGTTGGGTCCTTTTACATTTTGCAAAATAAAATGGATAGAGCAAAAAAAACTTGCAATTTTTACTATGGTTACTAGGACACTACTTTTCAAAGTAGACAAATTCTTAAATTCTTTCCATGAAAATGATTTTTATATGTATGGGGCTAAGTGAGAATTTAATTCATTTAATGAGTCCTTTTTTGTGAAAGGAAATTCTTCCGACCTAAATATCGTCCTCTGATGTGTGGTCTATCTCTGCGTTCCAAGTCAAGTAGCTGGTCCCACTTCACCTATCTCTCTACTTACTTTACTCACTCACTCACTCAGCCAGTTGGAGTTGCTATTTGTGATGATGACTACTTTTTTTTATATATTTCCCTCAGAAAAAGTAAAGTTTACTATTTCTCTCTCTCTCTCTTATAACTTTTACTTTTGGGTTGTTGTATACTGCACTGTGATTTCCCACGGTTGAAGTCTCTGCTTTTGCTGGCGAAAAAAATGAAAATGCCTAGACATATCACATCATGCCAATGCACATTTACAATTCCCTCTTGTGCACTATTCCTTTGGCCATCTTATTATTACTAACAACCAAAGAAGCTTGCTTTACACACATATATAAAAAGAGAGCAGGATTTTTTTCTTGTATTTTTAACCACAAGTCATTTTCTCCCACTTTACTTAATGTACTCTTCCCCGCAAAGTAAACCTTGTTACATAATATTTTAATGCCTTTCTCTTTGAGAGCACGTGGTGGTGGTATTTTCCCTTTCAAACAAAAAATATATAACAAGGATTTTTTTTCTCTCTTTCCCACACCGCTGGAGGTAGCATGGTATTAAAACTCAATTACTCTGGATGACCTTCACTTTAAGTCGTGAGCCTCTCTACTTTCTGTGTGTGACCAAACCAAGCTCTTTTGCTGACTCTAGACAAAATGCCTCAGAGAGGTAAGTAAATTGAGCGTGCAAAATGTGATGTGATATGATGATGATGATGACGATGTGGTTTCGGTTTGCCCTTCTCTCTAACTCTCGTTCAGTCAGTTAGCAAAAGTCTTCTTAATTTTATGTGCATACAAAATGTGCCAAAAATGAAATATGTTACCTACCTTTCCACTACCACCACCCCAAACATTTAGACAAAATGCCTGATGTGCATGTAGTAATACATTTATAATGTGCGTGGTGGTCAAAATCCGGAGAAAATTTAATGACTTTTTTCTTGAAACAAAAAAAAGAAGAAGACGAAGAAAATCCTTTACCAACTTGATTTGATGGACAGGCAAAAATAATGATATATAAGCCCCATTATACCTCAGCCAGCCAGCAGCATAGAAATAGCAGCAGTAGTAGAAGCACATGACCAGCATTTTTTCTGTGTTTCTGTAGAAAAAGCAGAGAGCCAAAAAGCTTGGTTGTTTGCTTCGATGAAGCTGTATAAATTTTACTATGTGTCTCACTATTTCCAAGGAAAAAATATGATCCCTTCACCGTTTCTCCGAGCTATTTTGTTGCTTGCTTTGTTGTATGGTAGTTTTGGCAAAAGTATGCGTATAGGTACGATGACGTCATTTGGGAAACTATATCATCATTCTGGATACACACTGGAACCAGCACAGAACCAAGGAAGGATGATGGAGTAAACATCTATAACGTTCATATATGTACATTTGGTAGCATTAGCGTTTGTACTGGTTTCAAATATACCAACAAAGCTTGGATATCGGATACTTGGATAAATGTGGAACACGTTCAATGACGTCATTCTGCTCTACTGCTCCTTGCCGAACAGGAAGGGAAAATGATGAACATTCCATTTCATTTATTCCAAAAGATTTCAATATAATTTCCGCTTCTTTCTCGACGCATGTAGGTATACACTTAAGAGAAAGAGGAGAGAAAAATGTACACTGATCAATACGAGAGGACAAAGAAAGCATTACCCCCTCCGTCTTTTCCTTTCGTGATTGCTTCCTCGCACTATACTTTCTTTTGAAAACTTATCTGCGCATTTTCTTCTACGTCTCGTATTATTTTGTTTTGAACACCAAATGTTCGAAATATAATCAGAGTGTTTTAGCACACGATCAAAAAGTGTGAAATATGTGAGAATGAGAAATAAAAAAGAATTCTTTGATAGTGTTTTGTTTTGTCAAAAAAGAACTTGTTCAAAACTTTTTATTTCTTTTTATTCATCTCTAATATCACTCGGTTCAGTAATTTTTTTTCTTTCTGTTGAAAATGACGAAAATTGACCAAATTACATTTCACTTTCTTGCTTTAAAATCATGCGACGACAAGCGAGCGAATGAGCTAACAACGATGATCATTCTTTATGGTGGTCCCACAACCTTATAATAAGAACTAATACACGATATAAATTCAATGTTCAATATTTTACAAATTACTACATTATCATTATTATTTTCTCAATTTTCTGACAGTTGTGTTGGCCCCAAAATAAAAGCCTGTTAATTTCTGTTCTTTCTTTTCTCCTTGCTATAGGTGGTTTTTCCACCTTAAATTGTCTTAACATTTTTGTATACACGAAAAAGACAAATATTCACAAAACCTTGTTCACGTTTGATAATCATAAAATATCAGTGTATGTAATCATACGAATCTAAAAAATTATAATATATATTTAATGTTTATTTCTTATCACTAACCTAAAGTTTTTATTTACTAAACTGGGACACAAAACGAAATCTACGAAAAATCTGCGAAAATGTATCCCTAACTAAAAGTATACCAATTACATATACGTACGAAATAATAATACTTGATCATATTTTTTATTCGCATATTATAGCTTTAAGTGCCATGCATAGCTATAGTTCCACCTTCGACTGAAATATTCGCACCACAATCACAAATATATCTGAAATATAAATACCTAGATAAAACCTGACACTGACACAGTCAGGTCCACTTCTCACAGTAAATATGTACATACGCTGTAGTTACGTAAGCATTGCTTATTATTTTCTCTCTTGTAATTTCTACATGCAACTACTTCATCCTTCTGGTCATAAAATAATTGACAATTAATTGTTAAGACTATGCGTAAATAATTAAGTAGCTTATAATACATAATATTAATTTAATTAAAAATTTGCAATTTCTCTACCAAAATATCATTTTGCTCGCACCGGACCAACTTGAGAATATATATTTTTTATTGGAGGAATCCTGCCGTCCAACTGATTTAACACTCTCTTCATACTTCATTTCCAAAACTAATCAAAAGACGAAAAGCATGCGTAATATTATTGACAGAGATATTCTATTTAAATTGAATCATCCTTTGTTTCAAACGCTTTTGAGTGTACGTATGTCTTTTTTCTATATGCTGATTGTTTCGATGATGGTTGTTTATGAGTCAATCATGTCGTATCCTTCACTGGAATCGTCCATGCTTTCAAATGTCTTTTGACGTTTTCTCACATTCCATTGGAGACAGTCGGCGAGGGAATCGAACCAATCTTGGATTTGATCCTGTGCACAGATTGATGGTACTGGGAAGATTGATGTTGTAACGGAAAGTCTGCAACAGAATAACAAGTCATTATAGAAATTCATTTTTGTAGGGGCACCGTGAGATTTACTCATTCAAGGAAAGAGGAATACACTTACACATCGCCATGATGGAGTTCTTGGCGATTTCTCCCGTCGAAAGAGACCCAAGCTGTGTTACGGCTGTCGGGTGAGATTTTAATCTGTGGAAAAATAGTTACAATGGTCAATATAAGATTTTAAAACTAAACTACCATTAATACAATTTAAAAAACCAAAATCGCACCTTCAATTCCACACCGGCTGGCACGACAATGGGCCGGAAGCTTAAGGAATGTGGGCAAATGGGCGTGATCATAATCGCTGGTACTGAGGGATGAATCATGGATGCTCCTGCAGCCACTGCGTAAGCTGTGCTACCAGTGGGCGTTGATACAATAAGACCATCTCCTTGCACCACAGTAACATGCTTTCCGTCAATGTATAAGTCGACATTGCTCAGATAAGGGCTTGGACCACGATCTACAACAACTTCGTTCAAAACGAGGAAGTTTCTGGGAGCAGGCCCAGTATTGTGGCTGCTGATATATCCATTGGCAACCCCTGACCCAGCTGCAGCTGATTGGGAGTTTGCAGCGTTGTTGTTATGATTAGCGTTATTAACGGCAGGAATCAAACCATGATTGTTGGCTGTGGCGACAATGGCGTCAGGGTTCATTGAGGCGTCAATGGACGGACGTCGTTTCAGCGTACATTTTAGCCGACTCCGCAGAGTCAGCGCAGCATTCCCTTCCAGCACGTTGGTAACTTGTTCTTGAAAGTTGTCAAACAAGAATGGTGTCAGGAAACCCAGAGAGCCGAGATGGAATGCCATGACAGGTGGTACAGATTGCTAAAGAGCAGACAAAAGAAAATCATTTAAAACTAATTCCCCGCGGGAGAAGATTGCGCAATGAGTCATATCTATTTTCTTCGTGTACAGGTGCTGGGGTTCACTGTACCTGAAACAGCGACGAGGCATACAACAAAGTGCCATCTCCACCAAGACAAATGATGAAATCAATCTTGTCTGTAAGGTCATCCCGACCTTCACGAAAGACCTGGAGCTTATCACGAAGTTGCAGAAAGTCAGTGTTGGATGTGAGCACCTTGTCGTCCAGAATAGCTGCCTCCACGTGCACAACCATTCGTTTCTCCTGTGATGAAAATCAAACAAGTCAAACGTCAGAAAATAATACATAGCACATTTTCCCACAGCGTTTCGCAATAAAAAAATCTCAGCAGTGCACAACCTACCATAATGAGCCATTGCGTCAGCTGAACAAACGGGTTGAGCACACTCACATCTCTCGTCTTTTTGATCACCAACACGGTCAATGGAGGTTTGTACCAAGTTAACCTTTGGAATGCCGGGTCTTGGATTTGCCTAAAAGCAGCATTAACAATAAAAAATTAATAGCTTGTATATGCATCACCAGAGATTTTTTCACAAGTAGAACGAATCAACAGGCAATCATAATCTTCATTTGATTTCCCAAATGAATGCACACATATGCATATGCGTATACATATGCATGCATACACACATATACTGTAGCGTAGTACCAACTTTCTTGCCAAATTTTTCATATGTTCTCATAACAAACCCACGTCATTTCTACCAAGAAAAAATTGACAACCCGAAGGAATTGCCTTTGCATGTCAAAGTATGATTTATTTCTTTTATAAATGCTTATGTGCAATTTACCACCGAGAAGAGTTATTCTGCGGCTCAATAATCTTCATCTTGACAGCTAATATTCCTTTGTTCCTTCTGCAGATGATGAACTTGTCCTGCAATTTTTACGTCAATCCGCCTGGGAATTCCCTTGACTCTTCTCTCTGATGATATGATATGATGAGGAATAGTTGATCTCTTCTCAACCAATCTAAAGATAGTGATATATAGATATCCACTCAGACAAAATGGAGTCTGGAGAATCTGGAACTGGCAGGTTGGCAATGATGATGATACGCTTTGAAGATGATTAGCAGAGAGAAGAGAGTGGAACGAAATCAAAACGCAACGACGAGAGAGCTTTACGGCTGCTCCTCTGACGAGAGAGAGAGCCGACGAAAGAAAACAGACTAAAACAAGATGAAGACGAACGAGCACGGTTATGGACTCTATGCTGGTCAATTTAAGGCGATCCATAAAACAAAAAAAAGCGAACAAAGTGAAATCACACCTCTATCTCCGCTCTAGGAGACAATATATACAGTTCTCTGTCTATGTGTATATATATGTATGCACACCATACATAGTTATGTGAGGACACACATACGACACACGTAGCATCAACTTGGTAATGCGTATTCAATTCAATGACACCAAAACAAACACAAAAATCTCAGCAAAAGACTTGGAGAGAGAGAGAGAAGGTTACAAAAACTGTAATGGATGGTAACGTGTTGGTTACTTAAGCGGAATGGTGATGATGAGTCAACAAAAGCGTGTGTTACGTGTCCCATTACATTTTTTTCTTGATAAGAAGATGAGAAAAATAATAATAAAAAGAAATCCTTTGGAAGGGTACGCTATAATAATTAGGAAGAGAGTTTGAGAGTTGAGAGAGACTCGATTCACTTCTGAACTGGACCATGAGAAAGTTGATGAGTTGAAGACAATGTGGTGATGTGATGAGATTCAAAATCCACAACAATTTTTACTCCTTGTCATTCATTAAGTTTTAGTTAGCTTGCCCTAAATTATTACTATCACACATACAAAAACACTAGTGACAACGAGTTGATCTAATTAATAGAATTTGATTAAGACGATGATGATGACCTTCCATTATGTGGTGATGGGCAAGCATTGTACTATTGTTTCTTGTCAAGAAGTTTACAAGGCGACGATGATGACAGAGTCAACACAAGAGAGAAAGTTGTTGTTGGTTTTGGGTAAACAATAAAAAGGAGAAGATAGAAGAAGAGTAACGGTTGCTCTTGAAGATGCTTATTCTCCTTGAGACAAAAAAATGATAAATTATTGTTATGTTGATGTTGTAATAGTACTTCCATCACTATGCAGTTTATTACTTCTTCGTCTTCTTGATGATAGTAATAAATGATAATAAAACTGATTGATTTTTTTAGAGATGCTCTGATTTTTAGAGGTTAAAGAAAGAACATGTAGAAAGTTGCAAGTTATTGTATGGCTTTTTGTCGTCTGCTTGCTGAGCTGCTGCAGTTGAGAATTGAGAACGATAATATATGCTGTTGCTCTGATGAGAACAAAGACGTGATGGCGAGACGCGTAGAGTTGCTGTGTGAAACTCTCACATGAGGAATGATGAGAAGGAAAATGGATCTTCTTCGAGTTGGACGAAAACTGAAACGAGAGCAGAAAAGCTCTGTTCCTTTTTATATCGTGTCTTTCCGGGTATGTTGTATACACTTGTTTACAAATAGACGTAATAGATAGTCTAATATGTAGTAGTAGTAGTTGGTAGTAGCATTACCGCAGAATCTCAGACCGTGCAATGAATATGAAGAGACGATGATGATCTATGAACTTAAAAGTGGTAAACAGCATCATCCGCTTTTACGATGATGAGCTATGTGGCTGTACAGTGGATGGAAAAATTTTTAGGGGTAAAAGAGGCAGTGATCTAGTGAGCGAGAGTGAGCAAAATATGTAGGTATTCATGCAATAAATACCTACCAACCCTATCATGACCACAATCCACCGGCCTGTCGGTTTCCTTTTTCTTCGTGTTTATTTACAACTTACTCATCATCATCTTCGTCGCAGTCATAATCATGATGAATGGGATGAGGAACAAAACAAAGAGACGAGTTGATATGCAGAAAAAAACTTCATCACAGACAGAAGGAAAGAGTCAAGTCAACATGTTTTCCTTTTACACTTCCAAAAATATAAACAAAAATAATAATTAATGTAATGAAATGCCTAGTAATAAACTCATTCAGAGCCGGTTTAGAAAAGACGCGAAACCAATCAAAGGAACCTTAATCTTTACAAGATATTGATAACATAAAGGGTGGGCACTTTAAAACGAGGACACTTTTGTGCTAAAACTTCAAAGTAGTGTAATTTTAAAAGTACCTTACCGATTTAGATGAAATTTTGCATGGTTACTAATCAATATCTGGTTGATCCTCCACTGGCTTCTAACATTGAAGAAATTCTGTTGGGCATCGATTCTACTAAGTTTTCCAACGTAGAAACCGGAAGTGATTTCCACTTTTTTTTAAATCGTTTAATTAATTCCGGTTTAGTCTTGGGTACTGGAGTTTCATACGCAGATTCCTTCAGTATGCTCCACAAGTTCTCGATAGGGTTAAGGTCCGGACTATTTCCAGGCCAAACCCCCTTACCCCAGACCTCGAAACCTTGCTCCTCCAAAAACCGTTTTTGCAGTGTGCGGTGTGGCCCCGTCTTGTTGAAAAACGACTTTTCGTTCCTGAGGAAATAAAGCTTTATCCTTTATGGCTGCAATGTACACCGGAAGAATTTTTTCCTTGTAGTACTGGGCGTTTACTGATTGATTTTCGACGACATGTAGGTCGGTGACTCCACGTGCGCAAAATCCTCCAGCTACCATTACTTTAAGTCCGTGTTTTGGGGAAACAATTGGAGA
The DNA here is from genome assembly GCA_004115045.4 of Sinella curviseta. NCBI lineage: Eukaryota > Metazoa > Arthropoda > Collembola > Entomobryomorpha > Entomobryidae > Sinella > Sinella curviseta. Next base: position 32,853,011 of record CM023199.3, on the reverse strand, counting down.
TACATTTTCTTTGTTGTCGGTATAGTATCTCTTGTTTTGACGGTTTCCTATTGGGTTCAGCTCAATCCAAGATTCATCAGTGAATAAGACGTGGGAGCGCTTTTGTTGACCTAACCTTCCGGGGTCCCAAAATCCCTCCTTTTTCAGCTTTTCGCCAAACAAAACGCGATCTTTTATATTTTTTGCGCTTCGTAAGGGTTTAACGGAATGTTTATAAGCTGTCTTGCCCCAGGTCTGCGTTTTCAGATAATTCCTAACGGTTGTTCGGCTAATTGTTTTCCCTCTTTCTTGATACCGTTTTGATTCGTTTATTCTCTGGACTAATTTTCGCACTGGACTTCCACTTTTTTCAAATAAATTCTTCTTTATTAGTGATTTGGACACTGGTGACAACTTTCGCTTCCTTGGCGTATGAGGTTTGTCCACTAATTGTTCGGAATTCACCCACCTTTCAACGGTACTTTTTGCCACTCCCAATTTCGAAGCAATTTTTCTAATTGAATATCCCTCTGCTTTTAATAGTTTTATTGACACTCTTTTTTGATTACGGTCTAACAGAACGTCTTCCATTTTCAAAAAATCAAGAATTACCAAAATCGGAACAGTAAAACTAAAGTTATACTCATTTTAGTAAATGATCGCAGCTTGTTTACAAGTGTCCTCGTTTTAAAGTGCCCACCCTTTAGTAGTAAAGGAAAATCTATACCTGTGCAATGAAAATATTGCTCATATTTGGACTATGAACTCAATTGACATGTAAACTCTGCTCTGCTCTCTTATCTATGACGCAGCTCGTTCTTGGAAATATTGATCACCATCGACATATCTGTGATGATGAGCTGTACAGGTCAATGTCGAACTATTTATGTATAGGTATGTAAAATATCAACGGGTTCAAATGGGCGGGTAGTCGGACAGTCGAGCATGTTCCTTCCGCCCGTTAACATGACTTTCGGTTTATCATGGAAAGTTACCAAAGCATTTTAATTATACCCTTCCAAAAAAAGACAAAAGATTTCTGATATACGGATGACATGTAAACAAGCAAGGATTACAAAATCCTTCTTCCATGCAACACACACGTAGCTTCTAGGAAGAGTGACGACGTTGATAAGGATATACAGGGATTATGAAACGTACGACGAAGAAGGGGTCATAAATAGCTGTAACAGAATATTGCATAAACGCGTCAAAAATGTAAACAAGAACATGGAATTATTTTTTTACTTGACTTGCCTTTTTTTTCTCTAAAAAAGAGTAACTTGGATAATACGCAGTGTAAATACACTACAATGCAATGTAAGAGCGCAGGGCAAACAGAGAATATATAAAGCTCCTATAAATCTCGTACCGTACAAGAAGGTGCAATAAACTAACTTAAAAAGCGTCAATGGAATTTTGCCTTTCTTTTCGTTTGGTAGAAACAAAAAAATGTGAACAATCCGAAATATGTAGATTGTGGATGATGATCGTTTGTTTCGTTTCAATTTTTTCTCTCTCAATGTCTTCTTCTTCGCGTCTCCCTGAAGCTACAATCTCTGTAAATGAATTTTGTATCGCTGTATCTGTCAGAATGTAGCAACAGTTTTCATTGCATATCATTGGCTAGTCATTTTACCACCTTTTTTTCTCTTACGGCATATTATCATTATTATATTTTCATTCCACTACTACTACAACTATTTATCTTATATAAGTTTTTATAGCTATGTTGACCACCACCACATCACATCATTGTAATAAAATATGTACACGAGAGAGAGAGAGATAAAAAGATAGGTACATGTTATGACCTCACGCTCGCCACCACGACACGAGAACAAAACCAGCACCCATAAAAATCAGCAGCAGCTGCAGCTGGTTGGGTGCTTGCTCGGAGCGAGTGCCGACCTGTCCCTTTTTCCTTCTCACTCCACATCTTTTACTTTTACAAAAGGAATTTTCTACACACATTCCATCACGTTCACCAACATCATACTGATCAGATTCGATACATATTATTAATCTGGTGCATTTTTTCTTCAATGAATGGTGGTCGTGGCAGCAGCAGCAGCGCAGCGGTGCATTGCTTGCATACTTTTCAGTTGTCTCGTCGACGTTCCTCGACATTTCGCCACATTATCATCATCATCACATCACCATAATCACCAATAAGGAAACAATTTCTCTCGACATCATATATTCACCTATATCAAAAAGTCGTACCTACTTATCATTCTACCGACCGAATACCTCATTATCATCACGACTAGCACCTTATCACCATAATCTGATGAAATAAAGTGCCCAAAACTACCACAAATTTCGTCATCTTCTTCGTCAAGGGATACTTGGAAATGATATGGGTACTTGGGCCACACCGTACCCGTTGAACCGTCCCGTCGCCAAACTAAAGAATGAGCCTCTGATTGGCCAACTGACTGTTGAACTCGCTTGCTTTCCTAAAAATAACCCCGTCGTAAAAATATTTGAGTTGCCTTCACACGCCCCTAAAATCTGGTGATTTATAGGTACGTAGGTTGTAGGTAGGTATACTTATTCGTTGAGTTACAAGCTACAGGTGAGCTTGAAATCACAAAGAGCTGATTTTGCATTTGCTTGCACCATTTTCTTTGGTCTACTTGCTCAGCTCATTATGCTGAAAGGATGGTTATGGCCCTGCCATTCACACATCATCATCACCATCAACGTCGTCAGATACAACACATTCATTCATTTTTACCAAGAAGAAAAAAAATCAGTACGTTAAGTAATGATATGGTAAAGGATGAATGAATAAGATGACCTTCTCAACAGGAAAATATGTTTATCTTCTTGGAAGAAACTGTACACTAGTTCGTTCATTAGGTCAGAGACTCATCAATTAAAAGCTACGTAATATATGTAAATGTAATGATGGTACAAATGTAGGAAGGAAAAGAATTCATAAGTTGTAAAGTTCCCTGGAATTTCTCGTTAACACCCTTCAAACTTATAAAGGTTTTTGCATTAAAATGTGGTACAGTTACATATGTAATACGTATTAGTAACGCAGACAGAAATGCAAGGGAGCAAAATACGGGGAAACAAGGCAATTGACCCTCTCAACAAAATCATTACAAATCATCCAGTCTCAGCCCAGCCAGCTCACTGATTCCAACGAAGAAGTTCTTCGGAAGAACCTTGAACAATGTTAAAAGTCACATGTAAGTGATTGCAATCATCGCATCGCGACACAAGATGTTTTCACAAAATTTTGGTGTATTAACTTGCGTGATTATGATCACTTCTTGAATTGTCAAGAAAATCAAAGGCTATTTTTTCTTTGCATAAGAACTATTGTAGGACTGACTAGTTGAGACAATGACAACATAATTAGCTAGCACATAATATATTGGCACGTATCATCAATAATGACGAGAAGGAATAATGGGGTCAACCAGCAGCCACAGGGCCTTTACTGACGTCACAATCAGAATATTTGCCAGCAGTCAGCACAGCAAGTACCACTCCTCATTAATAAAAAATAGCAGAGCCTTTTACACTGACTTTGCGCTATGTATATTACCGTTGTTAAAATATTTCTCACTTTCCCTTCATAATTCCTTCAACCAAAAATATTGCCTGCTAGCAATGTAATTATTATTCTGACTTTATGGAGAAGCCATGATAATCGCAGCATCATTTATGCAGTTTACTAGTCTGCTTTGCTATTACAGATAATATGCAGGTAGTACATTGTGGTTGTGATGTGCGTGATCCTCAGGAAAACTGTCTCAATTCCTCAAAACAAAATAATTACTTATCATTGAACAAAATGCCCTTTCAACACCTCATCATCGCCAAAACAACACCAACGTTATTCTACAATTAGTACTCCAAGTGACATCCACAATTCATCATCCATCATGTATCTCAATCTCAACACGTACAGGTGCTCTTAACAAAACAGAAGGAACAAAGTACAGCATGGTAGCCTTCGCTTTTTCATCTCTTCAAGTCTATCGACGTCAGCAAACCAAAATCATTAAATTCATCATGTCCCGTTGTCCATGCTCCATTCAAGTAATCAACATAAAAGGGCATTGTGGTTTAAATCATCACCAGTCAATAGCACTCCAATTAACCAAGTTTTTTTCAATTACCAATTTAACAATAATCACTACTACCCAATGCTTCTACCCAATTGCACAATGCTTCTCCGGAAAGTGAAAGAATGCAGATAAATGTGAGCCCATGAAATCTAAATCTCACAATGCCCCTTGATTATCGGATTTTCCAGCTATTTTCCAAAGATTTTCACACCTTACGCTAACACTGACAGTAATAAAATTTTTATATTACGATCAATCGCTTCTCATGCCAAAATAAAACGATGATTGGTTTCCTCTTTTTCATAATCTTCAACCGTCATCACCTCACAAAATTATTCGTATCATCAACATTAGCCAGCTCCAAAGATCAACCAACCAGCTCAAGCCGGTTGCTTATTATAGCTTGCGACGCCACATGCCTAGGTATGCACACGATCAACATGTGATTCGAATTCCTGCACCTACAAAATTATATCCCTGTCTGTTCTACTACTCAAAGTGCTCTGCTTGACGCAGATAGGTTATAGGTAATACTTTTTTAACTGCCTTACTTGTTCAATAGCAAAAATATTATTATGATATTATGATGATGATGACCACGACAAAAACAAAGCATCATTGTGCGATGATCATGATGATGATTATGACGATGATGAATGGCAAAGGTTGAAAAACCAGTCTGTCCGTAAAAATAGAAAAAATAGTATAGATAACATAATCGTAGTAGTGCTATTGATGGATTTTAGACGATCAATGATGACGGATTCCAATCTACTTAGCAATAAGTTGCTTGGCTTGAAGCTAAGAACATGAGAAAAAAAAATCAAGTCGCCGTGTGGCGTGGCATGATGATATATTGGAAAATATATGTATAAAGTGTGTGTGTAATATGCTTTGACATTATCATCATCGCTTCCCTCTTTTCTTCACATTACATTTGGTTCGCAGTTCATGAACAACAACATGGCAAGAAAGTTGGTACGTATGTATACGTATTGCTAAGAGAAACATTGCCTGTTAGGATGTCGCAATAATGTACATATTGCTAATTAACAAAATAAAGATGAAGAAATCTGAAAAATAATAGCAGTTTATTCACTTACATGACCATGGCAGAGTTCTTCATGATCCTTCCACATGGTCCAAACTGTTGAATGGGAGAAGGCGCATTCAGAGATCGCGTTCGTCTGCATATAAGAAAAAATTAAGAAAAGAAACATTTAGTCATTTCATTAATAAAATCTAATATTTGGACAAACTTAAAAAGCTTCATTATAATAGCATTCATGCCTTAGCTAAACCGTATAGGCATACTATTTTGCTGAAGACTGGTAGACTGACTTGCAGCAAAGCGTTAAAAAGCAAAGCAAGGAAAAAGCAGTACAGAAAAAGCCGGTAAAATGCATACATGACAAGTTTCCTTGTACAAAACTAGTAGTAAAGTCCAAAGATCAACGCTGAGGTAGGCTGTGGGTAAATATTTACAGAAAAAATGCGCAAAGGCAATAATTACTGGTGCGCAAAAAAATAACTACACATTAATGTTTACAGTTCACAGGAGTGCACAACGCTTTCCATGTAAGCCAGGTTATTGCTTGAGCCGTAACATGTGGCATGGGTTGTAGAAATGTAAATAGTAAATGTATGATCGAGACTACTCTACGTGATGCAATAGATGTAAATATTGAGGTATTTTTATTGTTATGTTATATGACAAGTATAAACACAAAAAACTGCTGCTAGTTCTGGAAGGTCATACGCGGAAAGTAAAAGTTGCAAACTACGAGGAAAAACTCAGAACATGAAAAGTTATTGCCGTTTTAGATATTTACATATTTGATACGAATCTATGAGTTTTATGGTCAGCAAAGTATGTATTAATTTAGTCTCATATTTCATTGTATTTTCTATAGTAACTACACTATTACATCACATCACACAAGCTTTGTATGAATTTGTATTGGTTTAGTTTAGCACGACATGATACAAAAAAATTATGTGGATTTTCCAGGAATTTCCATCTCGTTCTCATTCCCATTAATACATTTTTCATCATCAAACAAAATACATACCAACTAACTATGTAAACCGTTTACGATACGTGGAATTCTAGAATGGACTAGATTCTGTGTATGTACTCCGCTGGCGGTTTGGTGACCGAAAAATCACACGTCAGCATGACAGATCTATTTCAAAGGAGTGACAGAAATGTCGCATTAAGGACGAAACAAGCCATTACCGTAGTTAATCTAATCTAATGAAATATTCATCAGCCCATTATCAAATTTGTGTTTAAGATGACGTGATTGCGAAACAACTGCACACTTTTTTACCTGTCTTGTCATTTTTCCAGAGACAGAGAGAGGCAAACAAAAAGCTTGTTTTATTCAATTTGCTTCCTCGTTTCTACCTTGACAAAAATTACCATCGACTTAAATCTCATTTTTTCTGTCTGGAATTTTGGCCAGTTTTGACTAGATATTTGTCCAGCAAGAAAAGAAACCAGACATGCATTTACATGTACAGTACATACTAACGTAGTACATGCTCTACTATTACTACGTATGTATATCGTATGATCATCTTAGCAACTGTATAAACAAATTTTCAAGCATGCATGCATGTGTGTGGTTTTTCTAAGAGGATTTCTAAGTTTTCGTCAATGAAATGCGTGTTTTAACATTTTCCACCACTACTGCTAAAAGGCTAAAACGTAAAAAACAACCATATAATGTGCGGTCTCTTTTCGCCAGTTTGCTTCCTGAATAATTTGCAAACTGGAAAGTACGCATGGCACAAAACCACAAACTAAAAATCAGCTTAAAAACGTGACATGTCACACATTTTGTGTAACTACAGATGAAAAACCATGGTCACAAAAATTGACCAAAAAGGTCATAGGCTGATATGTATAGATGTATGTACCTACATATATTGTGCAATAAAACAATGAAATCGTAATACCGAATGGATCACAATACAATTTATTACCTTGATACCGAGCATTACTGATAAAAACCAAAACCATATGAAAGAACAAATCCATCAAAATTGCTTCATATTAAACTTTGTATCTCTGGTTAGTTTTTGTCGCATTTGTATACAAACTACATACCTAAGCGCGGTTAATACTACGAGTATCCTACCTATGTACATTAGTTAAGCCGATATTTCGGTAATGTAAGTTAAGTTAGCCTATCACTTTGACACCTGAACAATGCCAAATTATCTTACTCATCATGGTCACAGTGTGTGATGCAATGGTGAGGTTAAATATTTCTAAATGAGCTCAACTGGTATTCCATTTATTCCGGAAGAGGAAGCAGATATTCCTTTCACCGAATCACACTGATTATCACGAACCAAGCGATAGCGATAAGCTTTGTAGACTTAGGCTACCCATTTAACTTCACTTTTGCTTCCCATTTCCCATGATGAGTGTAATCTGAGATTAACCTATTCACCTTTTCTGTCTGTTTGATTTTTGGATGATTCAAAATGGATTTCATGTTCATGAGAATTCCTCAGAAATTCTCTATTTGTCAAGCTGGTTGCATCAAGTCTCGTTCGTTAATCCGTAATCCCATATTCAATTAACCACGCCGTAGTTTCAACTTGTCCTGACTTTTACTTTTACCACTTATATACATATAAAGTAACCTATATTTAAGCCACCAAGCTGTATGTATTTAAGTAGGTATTTATATATATAATCAATGAGTTTTGCTCCTTTATTGAAAGCTTACGGCCAAGTTCCAGATCGTTTTCTTCTCCGATGAAAGGAGCCATACTCTGTGGTGGCATCATCGGCACTCCTGTATCCTCCGAACAAATCGTCATCATCACTAGCCAAGCTTGCGCTACTACTCTCCGATGAATGATTATTCGAGGACTGGCCAACCCAGTAGTTCCTTCGGGTTTCTCCCCCAAAGGAAATGCTACTGAGGTTACGGTGAGATCCGTAGAGAACGTTACTATTACTACCGTGTCTACTGTTATGGACAACCATTTTTGCTGATTGATTGATCGACTGATTGTATTGGCAACTTGAAAAAAATACTATTTATTTTGACTAAATAATATAGGAAGACAGTTAAATTACGTATGACTGCGCGAGACAGTAAAATGCTTTTTAGAACACTGTCATTTCTGTCCAAATTCCAAAATGAATTGCTCCATCCACTTCACTCGACTGTCTGGATAACTTTTCAATTGTTTTATTTTTTTACTATTCTGCCAACAACTTGCATTGACGTTAATTGATACTTTATGGCTATTATTATTTTGTTGACTAAATTTTCTCGATTTTTCTTCTTCCTCGTGGTCGTGAGAACTAAACCTATTAAAACGCTGGCGTTGTAAAATAAAGAGAATGATATGGTATTTCTGTCACACATGCAAAATATTTATACTCATTCCTCGTCCCTTTTGCATTACTGACTTGACAGTAAAAACGACAGGGAAGCTGTATAGGTTTCTATCGTCTCTTTTAACACCAAAGTAGTAATCTATCTTCTCACGAAAGAAAAATAATATTATATTGACACGATCACCAAGATAACAGTCAGTGTTCTTATTTCTTATAATGTCTGCCTGTCTGTTTTATCTTCTTTTCTCACTCCACTCAACTCACTCCTCCGTCCTTTGTCCGCCGATGCAACTATTATGCCCACAGAAATGTGAAGATAATACGAAAAACATAACAAGAGTAAGAGTATCTGCAGTAGTAGTAGTGGTTTCAGTAGCAAGAATGCCAAATGAGGTCATCATCATCCTCACACCACCACCGTTTCTTCTTCCAGCAGACATTCCATAATATTTCTGTCACCGTCACCAGTTCAGTGTAGTCAGTAGTAAACACCGCACCACACTATCAAGTATAGCTTTACTTCTTCTTCTACAGTTTCCTTTTTCCTACTACGACTGCTGCTGATGGCCAATCATTAATTTCCTGACAGATTTTGTCAAAACAGGGCAGTCGATTGAAAAAGCTGTATGTATTTGCTTCCTAGCAGAATACACCAAAAATTTCACCAATGTTTTTTAAATTTAGTATCTGTATGATTTTTTAGCGTATCTAGTGATGTTGCGTGTAAATTACGTTTGTCGTTGTTTTTAAAAATGTTTTTGTCACTATATTTTACTGCTATTGATATCGTTGATACAATTTTTATTGTTGTTATATGCTACTGCACCAGTAGTGCAGCATGACATATTATTATGTATTTTACGCTTGCATCTCAAAACTCAACTCTTTCTTTTCAAGAATCACTCTACTTTGTGTGCTTGGCTTTGTTGCTTTTTGTTGTTGTTGTGGCTTTTCACAGTTTTTTTCCTTCTTCAGTAGTATCACACACAACAGCGCATTTTGTCGTTATATGTGCTGTTTTAGTTAGTGTTGCTGCTGCTGCGTTGAAAATGGTGAACGATATATATAACGACGCGTAGAAAGAAAAACTGCTTTTATTGCTCCTACCAACAACCAACTATTGTCGTTAGTTTGTTTGTTGTATGTACTACTACTACTCGTCCTCTGTGATCATCATCAATGCTCTCCTCTCTCAAACAAATCAACTCATTCAAAATAAAAACTCCTCTCAATACACGAACAAAAATGATGAGCGAATGAATGATGTGATAAGCTTTGACTTGAGTTGACTGAGCTTGTAATGATGTGTTGATGAATTGAAGGTGATATTGGGACAATACCTCTCTGCACGTCTGTTTCAGTATCCCTGTATAGTTTTTAAAATGCAAACAAATGCGATATATTATACAAAAGTATTATTTTATGATATACATAATAGAACATTCCTATTGTCCGAGTCAAATATATAATGCACAAAAAGTTTTGTAAAAATCCACAAGGATCTAGGAAAGAATCCTCAAAACTACAACCCCACGTGGAAAAGTACCGAATAGATTATCGTCCAAAAATAAAATATAAAAAGTAAAAATGTTTAGAAAGTTTGTATTTGATGTGGTTATCTAGAAATGGAAAAAAGGAAAATGCTTCAATAACGGCCTAATAATAATCTGCCCCGTGCGACCGTGATTTTAACTGTGGGACTTTGTCAGATGATCATTTATATTTTAGAGATTTTTCCACGGACGAAAGATAATATCAAAAAAATATTATATATTTGTTTGTATAATATTTGTTTTGCCAACTTCAATTAAGTTCCTCGTAAATTACTACGCTATACACACATTCACGTTTGTTTTATTATAAGGTGAAGTGCAAACACACAGTATCCACATAAAAGTGGCTTTTTACACACTTCTATAATATTGACTGACTATAAAAAAATAAATCATCTCTCATCATGGTATCTCCTATGTCGATAATAATAAATAGGTACTGCAATTTTGATGATGATGCCAGTATTGATGCTGCTGCCGACAATACGACGATAAGATGTATAGGTACATATACTTATAGTAAAATAATAATTTTACGAACATGTTTGGCAACAATAAAGAGGCAATATAATACTTTGTACGTGTAACGCAATGCAATAATTTTTTTTACTGACATATTGTTTCTAATGTAGTACAGCGATCATATACGAATATTAAAATCTATGATTTTTTTCATGTAAATTCCTCAATAAAAAGTGAGACTCGTAGTTTCAAGATGAATGAATAAGGGTTTCTTTTGGGGGTGTGGAAATGTACATTGAAGCCAAAAGAAAATATCTAATGATGATAGTATGATATGAAGATTCAATCTTTAAAAAGTAATAATAAAATTGCTATAAAATTTGTAGCACTGACCCAAAAAAAAGATTCTAGAAAAAACTATCGTTACGCACTCATGCACGCTAAGATGGAACTACAAATTAAAACGGCTGTCCTAAAGAAAATTGTCCTTCTAATGTCGACATTAAAATATCTAAATTGCTCTGCCGATCTATCCAAACTAAAGTTTTTAGTAAAAATTAACCTTTGGCAATCCCAGAAAACAAAATCATGTCATGTGACATGTACTACTACAACAGTTAACAAGTGTGTAACCCAATGTTCAGGAGAAGTCTTCTTGCTGACCGCTGATTCATTTTTGAAAAAAAAATGCTTGCATGTGTGTAAATCTTGCGGCTTGTATATGTACCGCTTTTTATCTGCCAGATAATATCTGGCACAAACTGCTGCTGTTTTCGCCACTAATTAAGCATAATGACATAACGGCTCTTGGCGATGACTCATAACATCATCCATCGGTGAAGAAACCGAGTGTATATTGATTAGCCAAATGAAACTAAAGTACGCTTGACTTTCATCATCGTAAACCCATAATTACACTCTTCTGATAATGATGATCAAATGCATTGTGCAAAAAAATTTAGTGCATGTACCTATGCTACATTATGTGACTAATGCAATCAATAATGGCATTTCTAACCGCCCGCCATGCACCACCCCACACTGCACCTCTTCATCAGAATTGTCAATTAACCTGAAAACTGGAGGCTATACTAAGCCAGTTTTTGGTGGGCATAACACTATTTATCCTTTGTTGTATAAGTTTGCCTTCAAATCAATCAATTAATTAGTAACCTCTGTTACTTACCACATAAAATTCCAGGAGGCACGGAATGACATGATATTGCTCTACTTTTCACCCACTACATGCGTGCAAAGTGTAATACCCATGAAAAGTATGCTATACACTACTACACGCCCACGCCTACAACCAATTGATTAGCTTAGCCAACTGTAAAAATGCGATATACTGCCATAACTACAAGAACATGTAAATGTGTCAATAAGACATCGGCATGACGCAGCGCATACGTTCCGCATTCCGCTACACTTTTTCCTTTTCTAATTAAACGTACCTAAATTATAACACGTTGCATTTTGTATAGCATCGTATAAAAAATTAAAAGAACGTGAGTAAATAGTTAACTGACAACAGCTTACAAAAAGAACATTTTAAACCTTCCTTTCCTCCATATTTTTTCGTTTAACTTCAACAAAACGCCTAACTGTCAATTTCATTTACAAACAGTGAGCCTATTAAACATGCATTGATATTCTATCGTATATGTACATATACATAATGTACTTCCATTTTATCACACATAAAGAACTGTTCATTAACAGAAATGGAAAAAGGAAGTCCTGATCCAAGTTTATTTTTTGCACATGCCAATCAAATTCCTATATAACAGACTACCTGAATCAATCAATCAAATATGCCATAAAATTTCCAATTTCCTGCTGTCAGTTTCTGTTAAAAGAAATTTGATATCTACCTTAAGTCTTGCTTGTTTAGCAGTTTAACTTTAAAAATTCTGAAGTACTTGAAGTAATGTTTCTCATTCTCATTTTCGTTTTAAGACCAGTCATTCCATCAATTATTGTACCATTATTATCAGAGAACACAGAGTACAGTAAAGGGCTTAACAATAATTGTTAGTGATTCATTTCCTGGCTATAGCTTGTCGAATGTAACATATATAGATAGCCTTTGCCGTTATCTCCTTGGGGAGCATGATGATTACCCTGAACAAATCAAAGTTTCTCTTTTTACCTACATTCTATACTGCCATCTGCCCTCATACCAGAAGGATAGAGTCTACTTAAACCCAGTAGCAGTACTGAGAATGATAAGTAAAGTAAATAAAACCGGAAAAAATTAGTTTCCTCCCAACTTATCTACTAAAAATGACAAGTCGACCATTTACTGTTGACGTCCAACTTTCTGCTGTCGACCATGTAAACAAAACAGCAGGATTTTTTCCAATATGCATTACTTACGTGTACTATCAACTATCTCGCGACCTGCAGAAATATAAGTCAATTTGGTGACAAGGTACATTACTATTACTATCTCTCTGCAATTGCCATAAAGCTACATATTGTGAATGTATTGACATGAAGGTAAAACATTGGCAAGAAAATTTCATGAACAATATCAAGGTATATTGATTTTTCTCATTTACGTAAATTAAATATTCGTAAGTTGCACAACTGACGATACAGGTATGTGTGTACCAAAATACCGAAACGCTTATATAAGAACGGAAACAGGTAAATAGATTTTCTTTCTCCAGAAGCTCCTATACTGTATATACCTATTAGTATTATCCTTTATATGACAATGACAATACCGTCATACAAAAACCAACTATGATTACACGTGCATATGAAACTCACGATCAATTGGATCAATGCATTTACATTGAACTTGTGAAAGTTGACGATGAAGTTGGCAAAATGAGCTTTGTGGGTCGCGTCAGTTCTTGGATTTTTACAAAACTTTAACAGGGTAGTTCAAATTTGAACTCGGATTGAAATTATATGTTATATTTGAATCAAAAATATTGTATAATGTACCTTCATTTCCGAAGGTTAGCTGTCAAAATCGCAAGTTGACGTCGCGAGAGCAACAGTTAAAAATAGGTGTACCGGAAATATAAAAACCGAAAACTATATTTCCAAAAACAGATTTGCTTTGTTGGTGCTAAAATTTGCATAGACGCAAATCAACAGCCAAACAAGGAAATATATGATATTTTTGTTGCACTTGTTAACTCAACAACACGATGGAAGTCTACCACTGCCGCCTGTCCAGTTAAGGCCAAACGACGTCTTCTACACAACAGAACAGACTGACGAATTGAGCCATCGGAATCTCCACTTTTTAACAAGACAACACCACCACCACTACCGTACACCAGCAACAACCTTCTAATATTAACCGAACCATCAAACCAACTTAACTTTTTTACAGGTAGCTCTTGTGGTACAAAGTCAAGTCAGGATATAATATGGCATACCATTCGACGGCGACCACGACCAAACCAATCAATTCAGTCATAGTCAGTCAGTAAGTTCAGTGGCTGATCTGATCATCACACTGGCCAGAAGAATTGAAGTTTAGCTTTGAGTTTTTTTCAGTTGCTGATCAATTGAAAAAAGAGCTATCTATCATTTTTTATGCTGGTATACCGAAGAACGAAGGTCGTCATCGTACGTGCTGGTATTCCACATAGATAATTTATGATACAGCTAATAAGACATAATAATATTATAGTCCGTTAATATGCATGTTTGCGACATGCAAAACTGTTTGACTTGACATGCTTTGATCAGTTGACTGTTTTTTTTGTCAGAGTGTTTAGCAAAAATAACACTTTCCTATTTTTTTATCATGTCATTACTGCCATGAGCATATCCAAAAGACACTTTTCCTCTTTCTCACCTTCCATCTCGAAATAAGTAAAGCCAAGCCACAAAAGTTATAGGGTAGCGTAGCGTGCAAGGATAATTACGTGTTTTTTTCTCTACACAGCTACTGCCCTACAACGATAGCAATGCTTATTGCCGATTGCCTTATCATTATGTCTGGAATCATTCATAAAGCACGCTATAATTTGTTTGGACGCTACTGTCCGTGATAGCATTACGGTACTGACGACCATCATCACCAACTACATTTTGTGGGGGAAATCGGAAATGCTTCCATTGTTGTACATATCATGTGAATGGGCCCTTATATTATGCCAATAATAAAGTTTTTTGTAGCGTGCATGGCTGTCGGCAGTGATCTTGAGTAAGTGAATGATTGACAGGTAAGTGATGATACGACAACACTACTTCTACTGTCAACGTCACAATCATTGTGAGAAACTGAGAGATGGACAGTGGTCAATTTTATTGAATGTTTTGATTGGAAAAATTGAATCATGCAGGCAGCACGAGCCACGTTTGTACATATAGGAAGATGACGTTAACGTTCTTAATCACACAGATCAAATAGTGTGAACGAACACAGTTTTTACACGAGTATTTTATAAGGAAATTTCCTGGGGATTCCGTTTTTTCTGATTAATCGCTTTGAGGATATCAAATTAACAGGTCCTTTATGCACATATATTATATGGTCATAAAATGAATACCCAAGATGAATTTTATGTGCAGAATATCACCGTTGGCATCAAGTGTCCATGTCGCTGCAGTATAGCGTGGTGTGCCAGTACCATGACGCTGCTGTAATGATGTGGCAGTGACTTGTTGGAAATGGTAAAAAAGCGATCCAATCAAAACTTCATACGACACTCCACCACCGTTCTACTCAACAGATAACTAGTTCTGGAGTTGATTGTGAGGTTCACAGGGGCATTCCACCATAGCCCATTACCAAAGTTGCACAAACTATTTTCGAATGGATATCTACCTAGCTTCGTATTGCAGCGGATATTATAGAATGAACCATCACTTTCAACAACAACAAGATAAAATGACGGGTTGTTGTAATATGAATGTCCATAGGTAGTACATATATGAATTGATTGCGTATGCTGATACGATACTACAGATTTAAGTATATATATACACATTTTTATAAAACATAAGCACGCTACGACACGACGTATAGATTTCAATTTGCTGCAAATACACGTGATGGTAATATCTCATGCAGAATAATAATCAGATAGATAAATATACATACATATGATTACTCTTTTAATAATAAGCAGATACTATCATTAAAACTGTCACATCAATTTTCTGCCAAGTCAATGCTCACGTTAGTTTCATTGATTTCCTTTGAACGAGCCTATCTTCTCCATTTTCAACTTGTTTGCAATATTTATATAGACATAGTAAATTAATGAGGAACATCTTTTAATTATGAGTCAGTCATCGTCGTATCGAATCGATCGTTTTACAAAGTTTCATTCGAGTGTCCTTCAAAACAGTAATGTCTGTAGATACTATATATTTATAGGGCTAGTAAAACGATGTGAAGTAGTCCCTGTTTTTGATGGTTGCGTTGTTGCAGTAGCATCACAACTAGTTTTGCTTCCATTATTCATTGAAATGAAGTTGAAGTAAACAAATCTATTTTCACAAAGTAGGATCTCCTGCGATTCGCATCCCATCCAGTATCACTCTTCTGATAAACATTCATTCAACCGAATGTTCTTCGTAGTTTGCACATTGCTCATCCGATAGTTTGTTACGACGCGAGTTACGACATCAAATTATATATTTATATACATGCCCTGCCTACTGACATTTGGAATAATGAGAGCCCTGAACGTTCCACTTTTATTGTAGCATCTTTTTAAGATTCAGTGATTTGATGTGATTGAATAACAGATATAAAAATAAAAATACGCGGAGTATCAGTGTATAATAATAATATATTGAGTAAGTGTGCAGTGGCAGTATCATGTAGATGTACACTCGGTCGACAAAAGTTCGTGATGAGAATCAGCCAATTTTGATTATGTGGTGTAATTTCATTTTATGAACGGCAACAGAAAAACTGTTACATACGTGTGAAAGCCCGTACTTTGCTCTACACCAAAAGACGTTTACATGTTAAAAATAGTTAATGTGTAAAATACCACAGTAATATTACATTTACAAAACTGGAAAATGGACAGACAAAAAGGTTCGTGATATGAACTGAACAAAGATTATGGTATGATATCTGAAGAATAAACTACATTCACGTTACTTTAGTCTAGCTGAACTGCTACTGCTTGAACTTATAACCGTAAAATTGATTAACGGCGATTTTGAAATGGCTCCTGATGTGCCAGTTTGCTCTGAGGAACGGGCCAGCATAATTAAGCTTCATTTGAAGGGTTATCGAGTCTATAAAATTGCTGAAAAGAAAAATTTAAAGTGGCCATGTGTGAAGGATGTCATTAAATTGTACCAAAAGACCGGAGCAGTGATTCCTGCACCAATACCAGGTCGTCTTAGGTGTACTGATGCCAGAATGGACAGAATTATTCTTAACAAAGCATTGCAGAATCGTAGAATGTCACTCCAGGAGCTTGGTAGGACCATCCGGAACAACAAGGATCAATCAATATCGAACAAAACAATCAACCGGACTGCCCGATGCCAAAATATATGGGAGAGCTGACAGGAAGAAGCCATGGTTGAGTGGCACACGCCAAAAGGTCAGACTTGCCTGGTGTAAGCAGCGAGTAAATTGGACCTCATTCCAGTGGAACAACATTCTCTGGTCTGACAAGTCCAAGTTTTGTCTGATTGCGTCAAAAGGGAGCCATAGGGTCGGGAGGAAGTCTGGGGAAGCCATGAAGCCAGAATATCCACATGCGACGATTAAGCATGTCTACATGTAAGAGCACGCGTAGCAAGCGCCATTTTTACATTTTTAATTTTCTTACATCGTCATCTATAATTCTTAGATAGGGTGATGAATTGGGGCTCTTACGCAGCCACCGGAGTGGGGAGCCTCCGGCATATACCCACCACCATGGACAACGAAATCTACGTGGACATTATCAAGAATAATTTGAAAACATCGGAAAGCAAATTGGGGATACGTCGGAATTTCCTGTTCCAGCAGGGCAACGACCCCAATCATACATCATAATTGACAAATAAGTGCTTTTCTGACAATCGGGTTTGTTTGATGGATTGGCCAATAAATCACCAGAACTTGACCCCATCGAAAACTTATGGAATGAGCTGGAACGGCGCCTGCGAAGACGAGGAACTTCCACGCGGAACAAGGATGAGCTGCTGCTGCCTTTCTACAGGACGAATGGAATTCCATTAGCCATGAGACTACAAACAAGCTTGCAGAATCAATGCCAAGGCGTGTCGCAGTAGTCATCAACGCACGTGGTGGACATAATTGTAGTTAGAAGTACATTAAAACATTTTATTTTACCATCACGAACCTTTTTGTCTCACCATTTTTTTGTTTTGTAAACGTAATATCGCTCTATGATTTTACATATTAACTATTTTCAACATGTAGACATATTTTTGTGTAGATTAAAGTGTGGACTTTCACACGTATGTAACAGTTTTTCCGTTGCTGTTCATAAAATAAAATTACACCACATAATCAAAATTGGTTGATTCTCATCACGAACATTTGTCGACCGAGTGTAGATATGCCTAATATAACATTCATTTATGTAAGCAAATTATCTAAATGAAATTTTACACAAGTTTAGATTCGATTAAGGGAGATAATAAAAATACGTTGGAGTTTCTTTACTCGAAAGTGGATTGGATGAAATGCGATCTTGTAGGCTGACGTAGTACCAGCCGAACACATTTTCTCTCTTAAAACTCTTAAATTGTAAAATACGAACATTATGCGGCGCAGTAGTACATACATATAGCTAGTCGTATACGTTTGCAAGATGACCATGGATAATGGGAAAACAAGATTTTCTTTTCCCTCCTCCGATTTTTTTTTGCCGTTGGCAGCGAAAGTGTTATGTGTCGCCTTGGATTTTTATTGGGCCAGACGTAACTGAACGTAAGAAAAAGGAATCCATTTTCTTTCTAAATGAAAATCTTATTTAGGTTGTATTGGAAACTGTGCATACCTCACCAAAGCAATAAGTAAATTCTTTGCAATGATAATATGTGAAATGCGAATCCTTCCGCAGTCGGGGATTCGGCAATTTAACACCACCACCATGGCATATTAGCGTGCATAGTAGTTCTTGGAAACAGCTATCTTGAGAAATGAAGTTGGAAGTTGAAGCAAACGTTGCACCTTTGACCCAAAAAAATATGCCCAAAGTATATTGTTTGGAAGTTACATGGGATAATGATGACGAAGAGTTCAATGTAATGGTATATGATATATGGAAATGAAATTTGTAAGTATAAATACCTGCATATATCCAATACTGCGTACTCGAACTAATAATAATTAGTTTAAAATCCATATCAACATTCAAAAAGTATTTGGACGGCTACATGTCATTTAATATGTAATGGGTTGGGTATGTCATTATGTAATTCCGTAGTATAATCAATGAAATCAAACACAAACAATAGTTTGCCAAGTATGCACGAATGTATGCTGTATGCTGTGTAGTTTCAAAGCTGAGCATCGGTACAGCTTATCGTTTTTTCGTGTCATCACATTTTTAGAATATTAATTATTGTTAAACAGGCATATTTATGAAGAAAGTTTAATGAACCGAAGAATGTTTATGTAAATATGCATAGAAAATCACGCCATTTGTCTTCAAATTTTCAAAGATAAAAGAACAACGTAAATCTATAGATGGAATACGTGAAGCAAGTAAGCAAACATTAATATTAATATTTAATCAAGCCATGAAATCACGAATAAAAGCATAAGCAGAAAAATACAAGGTATGAAATTTAACAATAAAAATACTAAAATTAACGATCCATAGGATAATCATGAAATGCATGACTTATTAAGCTTTTGTGTTCTTTACCTGTTGCGTGATGAATCATCCTCATTCCCAGAAGCACCAGCGGCGCCACTGACATTTCCCTTATCCCTTTTTTATATTTTGGCAAACCGAAAAGCAATTGTTCCAAAGAGCCCATAAAATTGTGCACCCAATAAATGTTTTATATACCAACCATCACCGTCAAACACACCAATTCCCCAGCCGCATTAAAAAGAAAACGAAACCATCACCAAAAGTCATTTTATATACAATACTTTCAAACAATTTTTTTTATCAAAGTGCCCCAATTCAAGGTAGGTTCCCAAAACGTACAAAAATCAACCCCAATAAACTACAATTGTTTCCTTACCTAAACGTCCTCCTCTTGTCTGAGGTCTTTGGTGGCAAACCAAGCGGTCCTAGGGTTCCGTTGCCACTTTCTCCACGAAAGTGATCCCTGCTTTCATTGTTCAAACTGACCGACGACATTTGTTCCGCTGTTGCTTGGAAACAGTAGTCGGAACCACTGGAACTGCTGCTTGACGAGCTACTCATGATATTGCCGTTACAATAAGACTCCATAAAAGATAATATCAGAGCTATTAGTTGGTCCCACCGCAAGTAAGCACTTGACACCTGCCTTTATTCCCCGGAAAGTAAAAATTCCTTGTAAGTATATTTCTTTTACAAGTTTCTTTGACCAGCTTAGTTGATTTTTGAAGGCCAAGTATTTTTTTGTGCTTTAATCAGTTTCCGTTAATTTGTTCATGAACACCAGTCAACTGCCTCCATCACCACTGCATGCAAGCCAACTGCCTCCAACCTCTTCAAAATCTTCAGAAACACTTCACGATTTTTTCTTAAAGTTTAATCGCTGCCAACAGGGGATCGTTTTGTCTTGTTACCACCACCAAAGTTCACCACCACTGCTCTTGCTTACTGTGGATGCGACCTGCTGTCGTCGCCGTTAAAAAGGTAAGTGGTTGTAGTCGCAGTAGTAATGAACGCTAATGATGACCAATGACCACTGTTGCACTCTCTGTGTGTCTGCTTGAATATTGTGTTGTGTGCTGTATGGTGTCTTCTTGGCGTGTGATCTACAACGCTAATAACACAACGACATTAAATAAAAAATATATACACATAATTTGTAAGTACAAAGTCATAAAAATGTGTGCCTAGTGCTCACTCAATCCTACTCTCTCTCTCTCCCTCACTCATGGAGGACTTCTTTACCAACTTATTCTTATCATTATTTTTCCTCCCTCCTTGTCCTGTCCTCTAATGATGTCTAATCTAAAATTTATTTTAATTGATATGGCATATTAATAAGACCACTGACTGACTCACTCCAATCACTGAAGATTATTATGATTATCTTATTTTACAACTACATTTAGCCACTCCTTCCTTTTTTTCTTCAACTACATACAGATACTATTCTCAATCTACTGATTAGTGATTCCGATTATTTTGATGATTATCAGCAGAAATTGGTCGCCGGCACCCAATGCAAAAGGAAGGAGATACTTGGTTAGAGAGACGGAGAAAAAAATCTGTTAACAGTTCAGTTAACAACTGGATCCATTAAGGGTCTTCAAACAACATTTTTATACATACGACACACAAAACAACAAGTCCTAGCGCTTTGCCCCACCCTGACAATGTAATACAAGCAACGCAAGCACACAAGAATGAAGAAAAAAATTATAATTATTCATTGAAGTCCAATAATAAGCAAGTCAAGTACTCACAGAAATACTGGCCTAGTGATGCAGAGACAGGGAGAAGAACATTATTTTTTTCTCCTTAAATTCATAGACTTGTGACTTGACTGATTGAAAATGCATATTAACAAGAGAATATAGTGACAACGACCTTTCTTTTTTCTGTTATTTTGTTCTTCATCATTATAATCATAAAAATGAACAAGAGAACCAGCATAGCACCTTAACATGCCTAATCATATAATATGTATATCCTACTAATCCTCCTCTGCTGTAGGTATGTAGTGATATTTTCAGACCTTCAGGGTTTGCGAGAAGGTAAAAAATAAAAATAATGACAATTATTTAAGAAGAATCAAAAACTTTGTTGCCATGATCACTTGGTGTGGTACGGTGCGATGGTTGGTTGTGTTGTATGCAACCTGCTCTACAATGAAGTATCCTCCTAGGTTGTAGGAAAATATCCTTAAAACAAATTACCACGTTGGCATCAATCATGGCATGGCAAATTCGGTTATCACACAATACAACAGAAACCAAACGTTGACAGTGATGTTACTTATACCAATACTCTAACAGTAACAGGTACTCATATATCGGAATTTAACCGTTTTGGTAATTTAGCTTGTATACCTGTAGGATAGCAACCAAATTGGGACTATATTCTTTGGGCTTGGGCTTTAAAAATATTTTTCCTAGCTACATCACCAATTGCTATGGTATTCAGCAGAATGAATGAACTTTTGTCACTAATTCGTTCAATAAAGGACACGCACAGACTCTGACTCTCTGACACATAGAAACCAGCCTATATGTATGTACGTAATATATGTGTTTGTCGTGCTCTGAATTCTCTTTAAAAATTACCATCATTATATATTAAAGTGAATTATATTCATTTTGTATATCAGGGCACGCGCATATCCCTGAAAATGCCCATTTTCTTAAAGCTTGGCAAAGAATCTTCTTTACAAAAAAAAATATTGGCATTCTTGAAAACATTCTTCAAAGAAGCGTGAAGAGTCAAAGGGTAAAAATGGTTGCGAAAAAGGTAATAATACAGTTTACAGTCAGTTTTGTAATTATTATCCAACAAATTATACGAATATTATCCTGCGACAAGGTTAATGTCCCTGATGGGTTATAGAGAGCATGTAACTTTTAACTACATTGTAAGTCATTACATGGTCATGGTATGCGCAATGAACTGAATGAACACTTAACGGAATGAATTACAAACCATGTTTTTTTACTGCCGCGCTGTTTTGTAGTCCGTTCTAAAATACGTAATCGACCTCATAAAAACAGCAGGAGTCAAATCGAAATACACGAAAAATAAATAAAACAGTCTAGGATCAAGTCAATCGACTAATCGTCTAACCTTCCCTAAACAGAGGTCCCAAGGAGGATGATTTATTAGCCTGAAAACCCGACTGACAGAAAAACGTGTGGCAACAAAACGATAATAATAATCAAAAAAGAATCTTAAAAAATGACTGACAATGACAATAAATGACAATGTACGAATGACAATTAACTCCGCAGGGATGATAATGATGATGATGAATACGCAACGCGGGGAGAGAGAGAGAGAGAGAGAGGAGAGCAAGCTCCATTTAATATGCTAATAATGTCGTTGCTGCGTGCTTTTGTGATTTTTCTTTTAAAAAATATCTGGGCCAAGTTAGCAGAGTCAAGTTGTGAATTTAATTATGTAACTCTCCATTATTACCGTCGTTCGTTAGCACAAAAAATTACTGACTAAACTGTCTCAGGATTTCGCTAACTCACATAAACAAAGACACCAGAAATAAAGAATGTGCGAGGTGAACAGTGACAATGAAGCTGATTGATGAATGATATTGTTCACGTGCGTTCTTCTGCGTACGCACGCACATTCCATCAGAGAGCATCAAGATAAGAGAGGAGGATATGAAATGATAATTAATAGCAGCAATACTTTTTTATTGGGGACCACTACTCTATTACGACGTCAGTTTAATGACCGAAGATTACCTTTATTATTAAAATTTGCGATCATATAACGTATGCAATTAAAATGTGATGGTGATGCTCTACTGATTGACTGTTTATTGGCCTTAAATGGCTTCATAAAGTGAACAGCGGGAGGGGAAATTACTAGGTAACAATGAGAGAGGAGAGCGTTTCGTTAATGAATGTTGTGTAGATCTTGCCAGCTCACATAACTTTATTTTTTAAATTAATATGGTGAATAGAATGTTATCATCGGTATCCTCAGTAATTGTTGTAAATGTAATTTAAATATATTTTGGACTATTTTAACAATAATTTAACTAGTCTGGAATGGAATTAATAGAAAAGATGACAGATTAGGCCAATTGATTTCAGTTTGCAAGCCTGTAGGCCACATTTATGTGGGTAGACCTTATCATTTAAATTAATTTTTCCAACAATCTTGCTCCCAAACAAATTTCTCTCTCAAATGTTTCCTTAAAGCAACAAAGGCAGCATTGCAGAGCACTGGGCACATGACCAGGGCAACAATGGACAACAAAGAATGAATGAATCTGTAAACAACTTGCACGCTGCTGTCGTAGTCAATTGTTCACGTTTCTCTCTGTCTGCACTCTGTAACACAACACAACCAACATCGACAATGCAATTTTTTGCATTGTTAAGTCATGTCGAACGTGGTCATGGTTCGAGGTAATAATAATGCAACAAAAAAATTGAAAGTACATTTTTCAACAATCGATTTTCCCTTGTCCCAGACAAAATTAGATACAAACTCTGAGCAACAGACTTGCAGACAGACAGATTCATATATCACTTTTTTCATTGTTGCTTCACTTCGCATCATCTACCCACACCAATGGCTTTTGCTGCAACAATACTTACTCACAGACAAGCAGACAACAAGACACTTTTCTCGCTGCTGTTACTAGACGAGACTCTAACCTTCCTCATTATTATGCATGCACAAAAACAACACTTCATCATCAAAATGATTGTAATAAGCCTTAAATTTATTGGCTTGGGCGATTGAATGAAAAGTCATTATATCTCGTCAATATAGAAAAATGTAGATTTTTTTCCAATTTTTAATTTAATTATTTTGCTCGCCTCTTTTTATTCTTTTATCTCCTTCGTTTCATGTTTTCCAATTTTAGCTTGTCATCATGACACGATCGAAAACTAATAAATTATGTTGTTTTTATTATTTCATACAAAACCTTTTAAAAACAACTTAGATAATGATCCTCTCGCAATACCAAACAAAAAATATCTCTTTAGTAAAAAGTCATTTTCCAACTTTCTTAATCCAAAAATAAAATCACGAACAACGACGAATTATTAAAAGACATAAAATGAGACAAAGAATGACTTACCCTTATTTGCTGATTCCTTTGACAATCATCTTTGTCATGGTGATTGTGACGATGATAATGATGACTCAATAATGATTATGCAAATCAATCCTCCAAAACTAAATGACTGATGACAGTCAAGGAGAACCATGTAGCACCTCCTGTAAAAATAACAAGCAATAAATATCATACATTACATTATTATTATCATAAAAATACTCATGTCAACAATTCAGCTTAGTTCAGTTCTCGTCAGATTTCGTTGGATTGCTTGCTGCACATCAAATCAAATTTTCATCAGTGAAAAAATAATTAACAAAGATGAAAAAGAGACAAAGTAAACCTAATAAACCAATCAACCATCAAAATTATAACAGCCAAAAACCTTTAGCTTTGAAATAATGACAATGAATTCTAAATTAGCCCCTTTTAACAATCAAATCTTAACCTACAAGACCTACATACCAGCTAATCTTATTAGCCTCTATTATTATCTCTTCTGACTGAATTGGTTGTACTTTTTGTTGCCCAATCTGTTTTGGCTTTCAAGCTTTATACCGTCGTCAACACAACCACAGTTAAACTTGCAACTGCCAAAAATATCCTCCACTAGTACTTCATCCACTCCACTCCACTTCACCTTCTACTCCACCTCCACACTCCAACACCGCAACACTGCTGCTGCCGCCGCTGCTACCGTTATACCTCCACCTCCTCCTCCACCACAAAAAAAATGACTTACTTTGCTTTTTTATTTTTAATCCTCCTCTCCTCAGCGTCGCGTCGTCGTCATCAGCAGCACCACAGATCCAACCACACCAAAACGAACTTATCGCTCGTCATCTTAAAGAATTCAACGACTTTTCTTGCGTCGTCGTCTTTTGACTTGAGTCTTAGTCTTGTGTCCTGAGAGAGATAGCTTCTTCTTCTTCCTTTACCAAAAATGAATGACGGCGAGATGCAAGATGAGATGAATCATAAAAAACACGACTTGACTATCCTTATAACAACGACATCCCATGTATCAAGTGACAAAAAACACACTTTGACTTTTGGAACATGTTAAGATGCACCGATTCTACTAACTATAACTGCTTTTAGTTGTCAGCAGAGGAACAAGAGATGAGACGATGATTTAAAAAATGTGTGGAGTGGAAAGATGAGATGAGATTCTTCTTTTTTCACACGAGACAAGAATTTAGACTAGGTAGATATATTTTTTTTTAAATGTTGAGAGCAATAAAAGCGATAAAAAAGTACACTTTCTTAAAAGTAATAGTAGTGTGCTTTTTATGACTTTAATTGGCTGGCACGCAGGAAGAAGGAGACGACAAGACTAGAAGGAGGAAAGAAAGGTGGTGCATTTCCTTTCAAAAAAAGGTCTCTAGCACAGAATCTGTTTAGTTGACTGCCGGGATGTGTTGTGGGGACATATGATCACCACACTCTTTGTTATCAAGTTCAAGAGAGAGATGCGTGTTGTGAGGTATGTGCAAAATCCGTAAAAATATCAACAGAGAAAAGAGCCAAAGAGCCAGGAAGAGTCGAGATGTAGATGAGTTTAGTGGGGCCGTCCATAAAATTACTAGTTTTTAGGTACATTACAATCAAATGCAAAAGAGTGTAAAATATTATCACATTGACCTACATTAAATTTGAAAAGGGTGAAATTATTGGAATGGGAAAGTGGGTGGATACAAAAAATGTGGTACAATTTTTGGGGAACGACCCCATAAGAATAGTGCACTGGACTAGAGTAAAGCAGATACCTGGGTGGTGGTGGTGGAGGTGGCGAGATACCTAAAAGCACACTCGCATGAAACATCTGATATAACAACTTGCCTTGCTGCTTTTGTGTGGCTCACAAGCTGGCTGAGTGAGAGAGCTGGAGTCTTGAAAGTTGAAAGCATTGTTTTCGGCACGAGCAAGTGCTTTAATTAGTCTTCATTCATTTCATTAGCAAAAAAATCAGTCCTTTTAATTACATGTATTTTATACGCGATATAATTATATTTACAATTAAAAGGTGTCATGTTTCTTTAGGCAGTTTCCTTGACACTTTAAGTCAAGTTTAATGTGGCTGTAAAAAGGAGAGAGAGAAACAAATTTAATTAGGGAGAGAAAAAATCAAAAGCTTTAAAGAAAGAGATTTACATGCACGCTTATAATAACTGTATTTTAAACTGTTAGCTGTGTAATTGTAGTAGTGAGTAGTAGAGAGATTGTTGTGAAAAATATAGTTTAAAATGAGCAGTTGAATATTCATGTGTTTTTGTACCTACTAGTCAATCTGTACTTGTCTTTGATGATGTTGCTTCAACGCGTGCCAATATAATAAAAAGTAATTGTAAGATTTAATGGCTTTTTTAGTTGGTTAGGTGGTAAATAGGTATATGGTCAGGAGTCAGGCGAGTTTTTGTGTTATTTGGCGTTTGTCAACAAGTTTAATTATTGGAGAAGAGGAAAACAGAAAGGGATATTAAATGCGAGGTTTATAGAGCCGGTTTTATTGCTACGCGATATGGTGTCTAGTTCTAGTTAACTTGCCTACAAATTTATTGCTGATGATAAGCTCATATATATTATAAGTTGTCAGCAGTCCTGTTGTCGTCAAATAGCTTTATAGTTTCTGTTGGCTTTAATAATTACCGTTTATCAGAGTCAGAAGATAAAAAAAAGTTTTACTAGTTTTTGGATGTTTGTTAACGAATCGTGTGAAGCGTGGTGACAAAAAAGTAAACAGAGATAGTCAGAAGTAATGTCAACAATAAAAAAGAAGGAAGGGCTGATGACGTTTTTTGGCGTGCGTGATCTTTTGACCATGTCGAATATGCAATGTCAAATAATATGACGATTGCTGTAAATATGTATATTAATTGAAGTTAAATGACTTACTTACTGTACTTAGCTGAAAGATTAAATGTTTGAAACTTTGTGCCAAAACAGGTGAGTTTAAATGAATGAGCATGAAAAACACGTTAATTAGATGATTACTCTTTACTACGGTACGATTTGGTGATAAGATGATTTGGTGTCGATTATGTGACACAATCTATACCTTGACAATTGAGTGTCTGTAATTTTTACCTTGACTTTGACTTCTTTTGCAGATCTCACTTTTACACAACAGCAGAACAAAAAAATAATACTGGATGTGTTTCCTATCCCTGCGTGGAACAAATACGATGACTGATTAAAAGTTACAGAAAGCATAATAATGTACTTATCTCTACAAGGAGCAGATTTCCGAATCGAACAAAACAAAAAGGAATTATTGTCACAAAAGAGTTCCCAAACTTTTAATTAAGTCACTTAAATGAGAAGAAGACTTTTTGGAACATTCTCATCCATAATCGTTTATTAGCATAATCAAATCGAATATTCTTTGTCAAGATGAAGTTTGCAGAGCATCTTTTAGCTCATATTACCCCCGAGTGGCGGAAGCAGTACATTCAATATGAGGTAATTTGTAATTAAAAATAAAATTATTGCCTTTGAATAAATTTGCTGTCCACGTGAACGGAAATTAATTCGTACGTACTTAATTTTTCTAGGAAATGAAATCCCTGTTGTACAATGCCGTAGAACAGGCTCCTTCGTCAGACGTTGTCGAACCCGACATAATAACCCGTTACTATGCGCAGTTTGACGAACAATTTTTCCATTTTTGTGAAAAGGAACTGGTGAAAATCAACACGTTTTACAATGAAAAGCTCTCAGAAGCCACCCGTAAATACGTTAATCTGCGCAGCGAGCTGGACAGTCTCCGCCAATCGGAAGAAAATGAAAGTGGCCGTTTGGGTGCTCTTCGCAAAAGGAAGGAGAAGGCTGTGCAATTTTTTGGAGTGAAACGAGAACCGCTGAGAAAGCTTCAGGACTTGAAGTTGGCCTTCAGTGAATTCTACCTGAGTCTTATTCTCCTTCAAAACTACCAAAATTTGAATTACACTGGTTTCCGTAAAATCCTGAAGAAGCATGACAAGCTTATTGTCAATGACAACGGAGGGAAATGGCGAGAGGACAAGGTGGAAGTGGCGGGTTTCCACACAAACAAGGACATTGACAAGCTAATCCACGACACCGAGAATACGGTGACCATGGAATTGGAAAGTGGAAACAGGTCAAAAGCCATGAAAAGATTACGCGTACCCCCACTCGGTGATCAGCAGAGTCCATGGACCACATTCAAAGTCGGTCTATTTTCCGGGGCGTTTATGATTCTGATGGTGGCTGTCATTTTATCAGCCATTTTCCATGGCCGGTCGAGGGAGGATTGGCGAGTAGTGTTTCGTCTGTATCGCGGACCCCTTCTACTAGTCTTATTTATATTCTTAATGGGCATCAACGTTTATGGGTGGAGATCGTCCGGTGTAAACCATGTACTTATTTTCGAGCTTGATCCTAGGAACCACTTATCAGAGCAGCACTTAATGGAAATGGCAGCCATTTTGGGAGTTGTTTGGGCGCTCAGCGTTTTAAGCTTTTTATACTCCAATGCCCTCAGTATTCCTCCGTATGCAAACCCATTGGCCTTGGTTTGCATTCTCTTCTTTTTTATTATAAACCCAACGAAAACGTTTAGACATGAGGCGAGATTTTGGGTGCTGTCCGTCCTGGGTCATATTTTTGCTGCCCCGTTTTTCCATGTCGGATTCGCTGATTTCTGGCTCGCTGATCAACTCAATAGCTTGGCTAATGTTTTGTTGGATTTTCAATATCTCATTTGTTTCTATGCCACTTCCGAAGGAGATTTTGAGAAAGAGGCTGCAGGTACAGATTTCATTAAGTCATCAGTACTTATTGAAAGATGCGGATTTTGACTGAGAAATGCAGTTTAATATGTATGTGCGAATAAAATTTTTGTTTGAAATATTTAGACGCGTCCCGCTGTGTGACTGGAAAATCGTTTTACATTCGGCCAATTGTGGCTTGCCTACCTGCCTGGTTTCGTTTTATGCAGTGCCTACGACGTTACCGGGATAGCCGAGAAGCATTCCCACATTTAGTAAGATGATACATTTTGCATATTTTAAACAATGAAATATTGTCACTTATGAAACTTACTATTAGACATGCGTTAACCTCAACCTCATAATTTTGTATTTATTCTAGGCAAACGCAGGAAAATATTCAACCACATTTTTTGTCGTATTATTTTCTACACTGAACGTATACTATAAAGGTAGCAATAACAACACAACCACAAAACATTTTCTTTTAAGGCCAGTTAAAAAGATAATCCGTCTCAAATTAATAATTATTATTGACCTTAATACCTTCTAGAACAAAACAATGACACACTGAATCCCTTCTTTTTCCTATGGATCGCCGCCTCAATAATTTCCTCGTGCTACGCGTACATCTGGGACATTAAAATGGATTGGGGTCTATTTGACAAAAACGCCGGGGAAAATACATTCCTCCGCGAAGAAATAGTCTATTCCAGTCCAACCTACTACTATTTCGCCATAGTTGAAGATCTCATTCTCCGTTTTGGATGGGCCATCTCGCTAAGCTTAACTGAAACCGGGTTCCTCCACGGAGATTTAATGGTTAGCGTCCTTGCTCCACTGGAAGTGTTTCGAAGGTTTGTCTGGAATTTCTTCCGTTTGGAAAACGAGCACCTTAACAACTGTGGTAAATTTCGAGCCGTTCGAGACATCTCGGTGGCACCTTTGGATGCGTCTGATCAAACGCAAATTATTAAAATGATGGACGAAGCAGACGGAGTGACAAACAGAAAAATTAGGAAGAAAATGCAAAAAGGAGGCAAAAAGGGTGCCGATCAGAGAATTCTTTTGGAAGGGGACACTACTGACGATCCTGATAATTAAAATTGCTAATCGGAATCTAGCAGCATCCCACCTCTTTTGTAAAATATGTAAACTTGTATTTTTGAACAAAACAGAATGCACTTCTTTTAGTCTATGTAACGATTATCCAAAGTTTTTAAAGCTACGTGGAAAAAATATATTTGCAATTTGCATAATGTTTAAATATATGTACTTAAAAGCAATGCAGGGTGCAATATTTTTAACCAGTGATACAACAGGTGTATAAATAGGAACACAAATGAAAGCCATGAAAAGTTTTAACAAAAATGCAAAGTATAAAAATATTATAGTCTAGCCATATTAACCGTTGTATTAATTTAATAATAGTCAGCTTTTATGTTGTAGTATTATATTTAACCAAGTCATTAATTAACTTGCGTATTATTTGTTCATTGTTCAAATGGATTTGTATTAATTAAGTTATTAAACCGGAATGTTTATTGTTTTCGTTATACATAACAACAAGTCCAAAATGTAGTACAACTTTTTTTCATTGCGTATGTATCTATTTATGTACATATAAGTATGTATATATTTTGTTAAACAATTTAACTAATTACTTCATCATACTGTTTGCACCTCGACTGTAACGATATTTCACTGTACATCAGACCCCATAATATGATAAGATGAACTTCAGTTTTGAAAATATCGACTAGAATAAGATCCTCTGGAATCTGCATGTCTTTCCCAAGTCGCTCCAAATTTCTCCGTTGAATGATCTCGTTTTTACCTAAAATGAAGGTAGATTTGAGATGACTCATGGTCATTGCCAGCTTTTCCTGCGCGGACGAATGCTGAAATCCTGGAAATAAATCCCAACAATTTTCCAAAATAATAGCTGGAACCAGTAAATTTGGAAGGGTGCAGTTGGGAGGATATGGTTCCGTTCCTTGCAGCAGTCCTTTATAAGCGGATCGTAGTGTTGTTTCAAAAAGAAAAGTTGGATTCGTGTAGTCCCTTCTCAATTTCATCCAGTCCAGAGGACCATCACATTTTGACAGGCTACCAGAATTCAAGCCATGCATGACACTACAAAACGAGAAAAAGTTTCCCATGGAAGTCCTCAATTCATCTGCAATCCGTATCCACTTTGAGAATAGTTCCTCTCTTGTCTCCGCCCCCAAAATGGTAACCACGACAAAATGACTCAGGGATAGAGATCGTTCAATAACGGCGTTCCAACGGAATTGGGCGTTTTCAAAAAATGTGTTGTATATTTTATAGCCCTTCTTTAAATGTGCTTCATTGATAACTAATGGCGTAATTTTATCAGATTCTAAGTCTTCTTGAGATTCTTCCGGTTCCGTGGTACATTTTCCTGTCAACACGTCCCAGTCCACTTTGGTCATATGATAAGCAACCGCTCTATCCGACGCCTCCAACAGCCTTGTATTCACCGTCTGTATGATTTCCGGATTTAGCACGGACTCCTCCAAATTTTTTGTCCCCGGTAAAATTATACTTGACACATTTCCCAAATCAAAATTGCTTTTGTTACAAGGACCCATCAACTCTTTGACCACCTTTTTAACTCCTTCCGCAGTCAAAATTTTCTCTGGAACATACGCCAACTCCTCCAGTAGTCCCGCAGGGGCTCTCAAGTCCAAACTGGCTTGGCTGAGTATATCTGAATGAGTACTTTTATCACTGGCAATGCTATGCAAACTTTGGGACATTAACTTTGCCTCTCGATTCAAACTAACGTAGTCATAGAATTCACTCCCTTCACAAAGTCCAGCGAATGTATTGGGAAATCCGTAAATTTTGCTTTTGTTTGTCAAGGGAACGGTGCGATTTCTGGGCAATGAAATTTTTGCCCCGCTTTTCGCTGAAATTGGAACGCCATTCCCAACGTAGTAGGTAATGAGATCTGAGACTGTTGGAAAGCTTTCGTTCTCAAAGCGGAACCCCACCTGCTCATAGATGGTGTCTTGTTGAAGGACATCCTAAAATTTGAAGCATGAAAGAAAGGAACCATAATTAGCCTCCATAAGAGTCAGTTAGTACTTTTCCTATTTTTTCAACGTACCTTTTGAATGAGAAAATGAAGAATTGCCCCTTTCCACACACAGCTAAGTGCAAAGTCACCGGGCCGTCCAGAGCTGGTCGAGTCTCTTACAAGAAACTCTCCTTCTTCTTGAAGCAACCCTTCAGCGTCCATACGAGAGACGTTGCCATGGTACCAAGCATGAGCCCTTAAGTCACTACTCTGTAAGGAAAGCTCCCACTCGAGTAGTTCTCTCTCGGCAAATTGACGCTCCTTTGTTGCAGTGGAATGTGTGGATGAAGCGGATGATGGACACGGGCTTGCTGAACCACTCCGAATATTATTGTCCATTTCCATGATTTAATTGTACAATAATATTTATTTGAATTTTGATTAATTCAATTGCAGAATTAGAGTACACAACTTGATGTTCTGTCTGTGTAAATAAAACGGAATGACAAATACCTATACGGCATGATGACAGTTTCTCCGAAATGCATTGTGGGCATGGGATCTCACCCTCAGAAACTGGAAACAGCAGAAAAAAATATATCGATTTTCTTTTCTGTTTCCAGTGCCAGTATTAATATTAGTACCCGTATAAGTACAGGAAAGTGCATAACCATCCATGTAAAATAAAATCGGAGGGGTTGTTGCACTTTTCCTTCTGTTGGGAATATGAACGTTTTCTGTAGGTATGTTATATAAATGACCATTTGGCTTTGTTCGTTCATCTGCCGTTCGCGTTCTTTAGAACAGCACGCACGTTCAGCTTACAAAAAGGTAGGGAGAATAGAGACAAAAAAGCTTTTCCCCTTTTGAAGCCATACAATTCAACTAGGGTCTCTCTACAGTGGAATATCATTGTGTATTTTTGCCAGAAATAGTTAGTTGGGAGGAATATGGTTTCCTGGAAAAGTTGTTAGATGGAACACTGAGTCCATTTCTGTGAAAGGAACTCCATAAAATAAAAAGTAAAACAGGATTGTAGACGATTAAAATATCAAATCTGAACGCAGTGTATTTAGTTACTCTGCTATTCCAATTAAACTTTGCAGGCTGTTTAGCCCAAGTAAACTACACAAATATTCCTAAAACAGGTCAAACTTTGTAATTATTTTTACTCTTATGACTATGATTAGGTTTTTCACTCTTGCTACGAAATCGCATATATGTATCCATACTAAAATTAGTTATGTTTTAGTTTGCTTTTTGGCATTTGTGTTTCATTTATTTATTTAATCATTCATCATTTAGAAAACTACATGAAATTTGTTTTCAAAATACGCGAATTTTGAAATGGACTAGAATGGCTTGAATATCATTATGTTAACCAAAGAAATACCAATATAGCAACCGGCACAAGACACCCGTCAAGATTAACAAATATGAGTTTGAAAGAAAAGTTATTGATATTGTTTATTTATTGCTTTCCCCCGCTTTCACAATGAAATTTATCTTCTCTCCCACACGTTCTTCCTCACTTATCTCTCTGTGCGTATCCTTGCCAGTGGTATTCTTTTCCTTTGTTTATGCATTCCACTTCATTTTCTTCACACCGCGAGTACGACGACTTATCATAGAACCGCATCATTTTTACTGACACCACAAATGAAAGAATATCTCCACTTCACTACTTTACTCCCATTTTTTGTCATTCACTCATTCATTCATTGCCGTTGCACAACCAACCTTACGGAAAGTGAGAAGCTGTTAAAAACTTTACACACAAGACGCAAGAGAAGCACTCCGAGAAAGAATGAACAAGTCGTATGTGTGGTGGTGGTGGCAGAGAAGGGGTCATTTTTTCATGTCGTTTTCATGGCAGATCTGAACTCCTTTCCTTTTTACACATGAAATATATCCGTATGTCTCTCTCTCTCTCTGACTCCATGATCTTCTTCTCTCTCCTGCTTTCTACTGCTGCCAAGAAAATTGAATTTGTTAGCAAGAGGACTGCTGCTATTGCTTGTGATGCTGGAAGGCTTTAGCATATTTATTTTTACAACTACAACTCCTCCACCACCACCTCCGCCAGCTTTTTCTCTCTCTGACTCTCTGAGTCAAGTTAAAAGAATCGTATCGTATGCATGAAAAATGTCCCGGTGGATTGGTTTTCTCTCTCTCTCTTTCCATCTCGTCGTGTGTGTGCATAATAACTCAGTTCAGTCAGTAGCGGTGGCGGTGGTTGTAGGAGGGAACATGAACTCTCTGTGAAAAATAACAAAATTTCATGCCCTTTTTAGCTTTTTCTTCACTTAAATGCTCTTCTTCTTCTTCCGCCCCATGTACAACAATCCATACATCAGTTTGAGAGAGAGAGAGAGTAAAAGCATGCAATTGAAAATTGAAGAGAACATAACATTAGGAGAACATATTATGAGTGTTACAATAATAGACGTATTCAAAACATACATATTGTAAAAAGCCTTTCCTTCTTTTTTTCCTATTGCTTTTTACCATCATCGTCATCACAATAAATATTATGTGTTCTGGTGGAAGAAGATGCTTATATTCTGGTCTGGTAGTAGCAGTAGTGCTCTCAGCTTTCTCTCTATATCTCTTTTCAACTACAGCATGCAGTTTAACAGAACAGCCTTCAGCCTTTTTTTCTTCTTTTTCGGTCGGATTATCGGTATTAATCTGTTGGGAGTCGTTTTCTGACTTTTTGCCTTTTTTCCCCGACTACTCCTTTTCTTCTTCTTCTTTTATAACTTGCTTGCTTGAGGAGAGAATTCCCAGTGTTCCATCTCTCTTCGCACCAATTGAATTTTCCAATGAATCCTAATGATTCTTTCCTTCCGAGTCGCGACCCCAAAAAATAAAAAGGATCAAATCATCCTCATTCCGTATATAACCCGACCGTTATTTGTTCGACATGAGAAAAGAGAGAATAAAACTCATATCATCATATCTATGCTATCTCGCTTTACACTATACGTCTTCTTTTCTTTTTATTTTACTCTTTTCCCCGCAAATAATCACGTTTTCCGACATCATCGTCATCATCTTGATATAATACGCTGTATGTAAGCTGGGCTGGTTGAGAGCATCAAGGATTCTTCAAGAGTACTCCCTACAATTCTTCCGCTTCTCCGCCTTTGCTTTCTTCTTCTTCGTCTTCCTTCCTCATCGCTTCCTCCTCCTCTTCCCTCTCTCTCTCTCCTACAAAAATAAAATTTGTCTGCTTTTATGCTGAAATACAATCTCCTCCATCTCCATATAATATGATGGAAAAAGGAGGAAAAAAGGGTTAAAAAAGAAAATATTATGGGAAAAGTGGTTAAAACATTCATATTTACTTTATAGTTCAATTTTGTTCGGAATCCCTTAACAGCCAGAGAGAGGAGAGCAGGAAAAACGACAAAAAACGACGTTTGCAAGTTGTTGGAGGATGCATACATGCATGGAGGAAAATACTAGACAGGAGCGTGAGTGTTCGAATGTGTGATGTAAGATGCGATAACCGTTCATCTGAGACTTTTATATGGCCATCATATTGGATTGGTTGATGGGAAACTTGTTAAAATGCACACATTTCAATTCCAGGAGAAAGCCAATCGTCCCAAAGCTCCTGTTTTATTCTATTCAATTCCTCTGATGGCCGTGACGGTGGAAGAGCTGTCTTCTTCTTCTTCCACTCCTGCTTGGCTAGAAGACAATAAAAAAGGAGAAAATGTGAGATATCAATTTTCACTAGATTGAAATAAAACGGTTGAAAATAAAAGTAATCTTGCTTCCTTCCCACCAACGGCATCCTCGTCGTCATCATCATCACTCAAAGTTTAACGGCTTTTTTCAATGTTCAAATAGGGCAAAACCTTTAAAAAAGCTGAATTGAACATTCAATCGAATGAGCATGTGGAATGAAGCACTTTATTCCCTTTTCCGTGGAATGTGTGTGTACCTGCCAGGCCAAAGTAAGTAAGTCAGCGAACAAGATGATCATCTGCATCTCAATTAGGACCATCCAAAAAACCACCTCCTTCATGCAGATTGCTCCTCCAACCTCCAGAAAAACTAATCCAACAACTGCTTCTCCTGTGCTTTCTCTACATTACGCATACATACATACAAGGTACAGAGTCAGGTTCTGGCAGTAATTCAAATGAAAAATGGAAAAAGCACAGTAAAAAACTTTCGGGACCTATATTAACCTTTATTAATCTTATCAATAACGATAAAAGAAACTTCTGTCGGAGTAACCGCGAAGCGAGGTCATATCCCAGTTTTACATAAAAATATTATTATGATTACTACCCTCTTCATAATTCTTCATGATATTTCCTAGCTTCAATTTCGACTCTTTTTCTTGGAGAGAAAGCGATTCAATTTTATATGTACATGCCTACATATGTACATGTTTTCCATTCCAGCTCGTGGTTTCATATTCACATCAAAATTGGTTTTATTTGAGACAGTAGGAAATGGCGAATAGAGAAAAAATACATGACGAGCATTACATAGATTGCGTAGGTATTATTGTTTTACACGGTCCTTTCAAGAATCCCGGATATGATTTACAAACTACAATAAGAAGCTACTAGAAGGGGGAACTAACCTGAAAATAAAAATATGACTGCTAATTAGGTAGGTGTTTTTTTTCTAACAGATAAATATTTTTCTAATCTTCTTGCAAACAACGATTTTTATATTTTGCTTTGTAGTTATCATTTGTAAAGCTTTATAGGAGCGGAAATGTACTAACATTAATAGATCTAGATTTGACTGAAGGAATCAACTTTGCCAAACTAGAGTAGCTATTGTACTAAAAATATATCATAAGCCATTAAAATAAGTTTCCTATTGGTATATTTCCTGAGGCCATCTCAAAGCACATTGTTAAAGGCAAGCAGATTGTGATTTCACATGTGCATCAGTGGTCAAATTGACATTCAGGTCATCATTGTGTTTCATTGGCTGATATACGGTTTTACATACTATTTTCGAAGTTATGCATACCTATTATTATGGATTTTTAAAATTTACATGGGAATTCAAAATCGACGACTGTGACTGACATTTGTCTTGCTTGGTCTCTGCGCTTATAGGGAACTGAAAAGAAAATACTCCCTAAACTTGAATAATGAGACAAATTACAGCGACAAAGGACAAGGAGTGATGGATGTCGCTGCGAATTCTGCAAAAAGAAAAATAGACGTGTAACAAGCTGCCTATTGTATATCCTGTGTTTTGCTTTTTCAAAGTCGAACAAATAAAAATAAAGAGTAGGAATGTTTTCAGAAGCACAAGTGACAGAAGGCGACATTGTTACAGTGACATTTTGGTTGTTGTTTCTGCTGTCACTTATATCATGTAGCAAGTAAAACTGGTTATTGGATTTCCCAATGGGTAGTGTTCCTCTAAGTCTATTCGTTCGCCTCCATAAACAGTGTCGATTATTTTTGACATTTTAACAGTAATTCTTGCAGTGGTCATTTCTTTCCTTTCCCGTAGCAACAACTTTAAAAGCATAAACTTTCTCATTTTCACTTTATTGAAAGCTTGTTCTTACTCCTCTTCTATCCGTCAAATATTCTGGATTGATTGACAAGAGGACTACTCAGACGTAGTAGTTCGCCACGCGGAGGGTGGACAATGAGAAGAAGAAAAGAAAGTAAATGACAGAAAATTTGTAAAATGGAGAAAAAAGAAAACCATTTTGAACAAGAATCCCTTGCGACGTGACAAACATGTTTGACAGCTGCAGGGAGAGGAAAAGAGTATTCACCATCATCATTACTTGTAAACGGTCAAGTTGTTAAGTGGAAAAAATCCACAAGATGAAAAAAACTGTTTGTTTTTATCTGTCTGTTTAAATCAGTCAAAGTGAATCTTTTGAAGGATTTCCACCACTTCCTCCATGAAATGAGCTGCAAGAAAGAAAAGTGCAAAAGGGATTGCTTAAGCCTATAAAAACCTGTCTCTATACTATT
The DNA here is from genome assembly GCA_004115045.4 of Sinella curviseta. Lineage (NCBI taxonomy): Eukaryota > Metazoa > Arthropoda > Collembola > Entomobryomorpha > Entomobryidae > Sinella > Sinella curviseta. Next base: position 32,814,925 of record CM023199.3, on the reverse strand, counting down.
CTGTCGGACAAACATAAAAACTAAAAGGAAACTTGTAGGAAAACTTGTGTGACCACTACTTTCACTGAACATTTTTAAAAGAAAATAGAGCTTCCAGTATTACGCTAGATATTTGTTATTTGAAAGCAAAAATCTTTCAATTTTCTAAATAAAGCAAAAAGAGAAGTTGAGAGAGAAAGAAGATTGCATTGACTTTTTTCAAAGGTGTTTCTCAAACTTTTTAAAATTTTCTCCCTGCCAGTTCAAAACATTTATTTACTAGAAGTTGATTTTTTCAGGTTTTTATTTACAAAATTTTTAAATTGATTCTCGACACTGTCCTTTTTTAGTTTACTTGAATCTACATGACGCATATATTGTGATCCTCTGCTCTCTAAATTCCTTTCTGATATTGCGATATAGTTTATTTTTATGGCTACCTATCTATAATGACGCTGTCAAACTGAAAAAAACTTTCCTTTTCCAGATTAGATTGGTATTGCTACTGATGGTGGTGGACCTCCACCACCACACACAGTCCTTTTGAATAATAAATGATTTCGATGAGGATGATGATGATCAGAAAAAATGAGTCGTTGGGGATTTGCGTGTCTATCGCAGTTGGTATTTTGTCGTTCTCCGTCCGCCTCCTATCTTTTTTTGGACTGATACACTCTACACAGTTATTGATGATGATGATGACGTTTTACACTGAAGGACACACTGTCGACGTTGTGTAAACTGAACAGAAAATTCGACTGGATAAACAAAGTGAAAAGCTTTCCACGTCATACATGTAGGTGTTTATATCATTCTTATACACATAATGCATGCATGACAAATTCACGTTTCCCCGATCAAAAAATTTACCTTTCGTTTTGTTTTGGCTTTTGGGACATTATTCATTTCACCGGATTTTTTACTAATGAATAATTATCATACATATCATTACAAGGTATGCATACACACACGCCTACTTTGAAAAGGAAAACAATGAAAAACATGAGGGATAAAAAATATTCAATAGGGTATTTGCAATTTGAAAGTAAATCGAGCATTGTCTCATGAGCACGTGATGAAAAGATCTAATCCAAAACCATCGGATTATTATACGCCCTTATCATCATGATAACCAGTGGTATACGTATTATATAGTCATGATCTAGTTATTGGTAAAAATGGGGATAATTGCGGCGGCAGCGGAGAGACATCATCAAATCAACCATGTATGGAGGAAGTGAACCGATTCTCTGGAGACATTTTTGAGTTGCGGATCGCATGCATTGTGCAAGTTTTGGTTAAGTAAAGTCTATCATGGTCATCATGATGATCTGAAATTCCATTCCCGATCCCGAATCTTCTGTACCTACTTTACTCTGATGAAATGAATCAAAGATGTGTTCATCGTCATGTTCCTCCGCATAATATATAAAGTTTGCTTGTTTGCCGTCCTTAAGCTATATATGCATAATAGATACATGGAATGGGGATGATGATGGGATCTCCTTCTTTTTTCTGGTGATCTGGTTCCTCACATCTTCCGCTTCTCTCACAGAATCAATGTGACTTTTCATCAGCAGTAACCATCATGGTCATCATCGTCCTGAATCCTGAACAACATTGATGATAATGGATACATGCTTTCTGTTAGATGCTCAGCATTGACCAGTAAATGGTCATTTCATTCAATATAAATACAGCAGTGGAGAAAGGGAGACCACACACACAGAACAGAAAAAAAGTTTTATTGCTGTAGTATGATTTGATCCGACAAGTATAATATCTTGTTTGACCATAGCAGAGAAAAAAGTAACCTCGGACATTACCAAGCTATTTTTACCTTTTTGTTTCGATTTTCTCGGGAAAATGATCTTTGAACACGCAGCATTGCTTGCTGCTGAGGCTGTGTATCTTTTTGAGATTGAAATTGGATTGGAGGAAGAACAGACCCGGTCAGTCGGATGGATTCAGAAAGAAAAGAACTTCTATAACAGCAACAACAACAACAAGAAACACTTGATACTTCTCTCTTTTTTTGTCTGTTTTCTCCAGATTACCTATCATCATCGTCAATCGTCCTCATCATGATCCTCCAACAGCTCAACTACATGAAAGAAAATGGTGGTTGCGTGCGTGCTCTTTTCAACTTTCTATCTATAAAAAGAAAGCAATTTTGTGAGACGATCAGATATACAGTAAGCGAGAGTTTCTTCTTTACCTTACCTGAGAAAATGAAAATAAATTGCGTCGATTTATGCTCTACGACTCAACTGCTTTTTAAAGGCTCTAACTTCAATACTTTCTTTTCTGTGTAATGAGGGGGAGTTTACTGTGTACGGTGCCACATTTTTAACAAACTATCCATCTACACACATATATGTATATGCTTACCTATTCCATCCAAATAAACATCTCACTCAAGTCAGTGAAAAGTATAACGTGCCCAACGAACGTTCCCAGATAGTATATCAGCCCTTTTATTTCTCAATTCCCCCCATTTAATCTTTATTCTTTCCCTCTCGTTAACTTTCACCCACTTATTTATATGATCCCATTCCATATAACTGATCATCATCAAACGATTTCTCCATTTTGTTATCTTTCCAAGTCAAGCATTACCGTTTCTTATATAACCGCGGCGATAATATAGGAATAATATTTTGATGGGTGTTATTATCAGATCAGCCTCTGCTGTAGGAGCATCAAGGCAGGCAGTCTGTTTCTGTTTAGTTTTTTTCACTCTGTATCTGATAGAAACTCTCAACGGGGATTATGAAGGAGAAAAGTCGATGGGTTTTCTTTTTCTTTTTTTCTACTGCTGCTCGCTACTCCTACTAGCCAACCTGCTACTCGTTACTACTTCTTATTTCCTCCTCTCCCTTCATCTTGGATTGGTAGTATTGGATTACTCGAGAGGAAAGGAAGAGCCAAGACCACTACTGCTGTTACTGTTTCTGCTTTCCTTGCCGTCACGGAGAAAGAAAAACAGAGCAAGATGAAACACGACACGATACAAGAATATATACCGCTACGATTATAAGTGCCTACATATATATATCTACTGCCACTGCTATAATCATAGTAATAATCTTGATCGGATCGCGCTCTTTAAAGCAGAAAAAACATGAAAAAAGTAAAAGCACTCATTTTATTTTTTCTTGTCGAAGCTGAAATGTCTATATAGCTCCACTCTCAATTCCCTATCGCTCGTCAAAATCATCCGGATTCTCGTCCGTCTACCTTTCTAAGCGTCTCGAGTCTTCTTGTAATGGTTAGGTATTTATTTTTTCTGGGATTTCAACCCAAGAAACCCAAAGAAATAGTGGAAAATCGTTTCTCATCATCCTGCTTTTTTCCTCTCTACTTAATGGTAAGTGTCCATTTTCGGAATTGATTGGTTGAACTAGACGCAAAGAAAATCGTTTTCTTCAAGATTTTTTTTTGTGGAAAAGAAAATCAAACGGTGATGGCGTGTAATACTTCGCCATGCTGCCCAGACTAACTGACCACGATATTATAGCAGGTCATATATTTGATGAGGATGATTGATTGTTACAATTGACGTGCATTATACATTACATGGCATGCACTATTCTATTACGGACATTGAATAGACAACTAAACTTTCATGCTGGTCAAACCCTGGACAAGTGGACAAATATATAATAATTTCCAGAAAAAATTGATGAGTGTCATGCTGATGACGATGAAAACGATTATTTAGACCTGTTTCCTACCTTCCTTCCTGTCGAATATTAATCTTTTTTATGATGACGGGTTATTTGAGAAGTGGGTGGTGGATTATTGTTGGATATATATGCAATCACATACAGCATATCATTACTCTTATTGTTGTACAAATAGGGTTAGTCGCCGGAAATGAAATCATGTCTGTGCACAAAAAGTGATAGCAGCAGTATAGAAACTCACTACATCTTTTATTATGTTGCGACTCGTATTTGTCGAGACTACGAGACCGTCAGTGGACAAAGAGTACAATGGTACGCTCTAATAATATTAACGATAATGAGAAAACCTCGTTGTTCATCCAACTAGTCAGTGTGTCTGGTTTTCCAAGTGAAATTTTTACGACTGTTGCTGCCATAAGTAAACAAGCAGACTACAATGTATGTGTCCACATACCCATTCAGCCATTAAAGTAATCTATTTTTCTCCTCGACTTTTTTCTTCTCTCACTCTCTAGATTTGATAATTTGCTTTTGAAAATGCAGGCTTTATAATATTGATTCTTCTGGTCTGGTCGTCTTGTGTGGCGGTGTGTCGTGGTGACGTGTGCCGGTGGTGGTGGCAGTCGTAATGTATTTTGCTGTTTGCTGAGAGTGGAGTTGCGACTATATAACAAGAAGGACCACCACCACACACTCCACTGTCACCAGATCACTGTCAATAAAAAAGGGTTCATAATCATCATAATAGTAATCGTGTTTGTTTGTTTGTGTTGTTATTATTATTGCTTCACTTTACGTTATGTACACTCATTCATCTACTGATTTTTGGGAGTTGGCTCACTTTGACTCGCTATAATACAATTTTGGAGTGAATGAATCATGATATTATTATGATGATGAGTGTGAGACAATTGAATGGAAAAGGGAAAAAATCAGCATGACGATAATATGATAAAAGTTGTCATTGTAATGCGTTTGACGTGCGCTTCATCGTCGTACATTGTAATGGGTCGAGCGAAAAAAAGTAGTTTTACTTTGTTTACTGACGACGACTACGATACAGAGATACGCGACGCGATTGACGTAGGTATTCAGACTTTTTTATGACATGACAAGGCAAAGCAACAGGAAGAGTAGTAATAACGAGTCTATGCAAAACGTAAACACAATCATGGCAATTTAATAATTTTTACTGTGTGCAAACACAATTATAATTAGTTTTTTTTCTCTGTTATTTTTCTTTTGAAACAGTACGAAGATGAGCTTTAATAATACATGGAATCGAGTATAACACATTCTTTTAAATTGTTCATGCACTGAAAAGTAGGGCAAGTCATAGCCAACTTACAAGTTATGTCACACGAAGGTTACTAAATAGAATACCAGATATACCTGCGTGGCATTATTAGCAACATTTCGTAACAAACTGAACAACTCATCTTATATACACCTTATCTTCTTATACAAGGATATCCAACGTCACACTCTTTTCTTTCTTCGTCTTTTCCCTTTTCACGGGTGTCATTTCATCTAAAACTCACTCCTTTCTTCTCGTACCGAACAATGCACTACTCACAATAATATTATAAACTCCGCAACAGTCCACACGCTCACCCTAAAATACCTATAAAAATAATAATAATATGCTCCCCTTTGCTAAAACCTGTTGTTGCAGTACTCTACCACTGAACATAGAACATAATGCTAACTGGAAAATGAAAGGGTAAGATTATACATTAGTTATTCTATCTTTCTTCTCCTTCTACATATATATATATATATATATATCTAGTTGTTTTACTGGTGGAGTTTCATGATGATGACGATGATAATGACAATGATTATTACGCTGAGAGTTAGTCAGTCAAAAGTATTATTTTCGTTGTCGTGATATATCCAGTCAGAGAATCATGTCGTCATGCAGGCCTATAAAAAGTACGAAACAAGCAAGCAAGCAGCCATAATAATCATCATCACCACATGGCATATTATTGCATTTACTACTACACTCACATAGCTTTGCTGTCATTATCATTCTCCCTCTCTCCCAGCTCAACTCTCATTTTCTCATTCTCTCTATCTCTCTTCTTGGTTTTATGACCTTTTTTCACCATGATGATCATCATGCAAGCAATGCAGCACCAAAGCATGTCGTCGTCGTTGTCATGAACATTCTCTCTCTCTCCAGCTCGGATAAAAATTGATTTTGATTAAAGGTCATCAATCGTCAGCAGTACTTTTTTTTCTCTCTCTCTCTGACTCTTGCTTTCTCTACGATACTGGTAGGAGAGAGAGAAACAGAGAGCGAGAGAAAATGGTCAAAAAATAATAAAATTTTGTGTGACTGCTGAGCAGCAGCAGCAGTAGAAGCGAACGCTCTGTGAGTTCCATGGCAAAAATGTTCGTGATGATGATGAAGGCAATTATTTTAATCAGATTCTTTAGAAGTAGAGATCTGTCTGCGTGATTCTAGGGTTTAATGATGGCAAAATTTTCGAGGGTTTCCAGCTAACAGCTCTGATATGCTGTGTGTGGAGTGGAGGATTTGGATGGATCCCTGCACAGATCAGCAGCAGTAGCAGAAGAAAAACAAAGTATGTGTAATGTGGTGATGATGATCAGAGTGAGAGTGAAAAACATGTACAATGAAAATAATTTCTCTCTAAAAGTATTCTCCTCCATCCTTTCTCTCATATACACACTTTCTGATGATATGGTTATGTGTATTTTTCGGGTGGGAGGATATTATGTGACGACGCGAGAGGAGAAAGGGATTTCACTATTAAAATGGGAGGATAGGATAATATGTTGAATGTGAATGCGAAGAGAGAATCGCTATTACTCTTGGTTGTGTATGTATATATTTATATTTTTTCTCCGTTTTCCAGTAGTACGATATAGTATTCGTCGTCATTCTGCATTCTTTCGCATAATTGCATGCCTCCTAGCCCATAAATAACCCGCTCAACTAGAGAACCGACCAAACAAGAAGGAGCAGTGGCATTATTAAGAAAATCTTAAACACGTTCTGCCGAGGTTTCTCCTTTCCTTCTCTTTTGCTGCTGATTCTACAACTGATGCTGCTGCTGTTTACGATTATTGTGCGATTACTGGGAGGAAGAAGCTTAAAGGAAATAGGGTTGGCAATCAGGTTCTAGGTGGGCAAAACTGGACAAAATTCTATATTTTATCATTTTCGTGTAGGATTTAGTTTTGACCATTTTTGGGCATAATAAGACTTTAGTCCCGTTATTCCGTGCAAACCCTCCAAAGTTTTTAACAACCACCACGAGAATCAAAAAATGTATAAAATACTGCGAGTCAAGAGTGAAGAAATAAGAACCATTGGAATTCAAAGGGAAAAGCATTTATTTGGTTTCATTCTGATTCCTGCCCATATAAGTTTTGGATTTTGGATGCCTAGTTGTGTGTTGAGGGCAAGGGAGGCAAGGCAAAGAATCTTCGTTGAGGAATCAGACAGGCAAAAAGCCAAGTATTTTATGAGCTTTCTTGTTTTAATATTATCGCCAGTGCTGAGAATACGGCTCTGGTGATTACGGGAATCAATGTGAGACAGTACAGATGCCTATATTAGATTTTTTGGAGAAGATAAAAATCAGCATTTTTATTTCGAGTTTCGAGGCTCAAAAATTATTACAGAACGGACAATGCAAATGTACGTATCTCACCATGTTATCCTTGATAAGTTCATATCTACTTATAGCTCGAGTTTATGCAAATTGTAAGTCTTGTTGTAGCCAATATCGAGATAAGTCGTTTGGTTGCCAGCTTGATTTCGATTTCGAATCGGTATATAGGGAAATCAGTTAAATTTCCACGGTAACAAACTTTTCCAATGTCAACTAAAAGTTGTTACGATATTCCTTAAAATCTGGCACATACTGCTTTGCATTTCGGCACGGTTCTTCTTGCATCTGGAAGTGTGCTTGTAAAATTCATTTCAAATGAAAGCGGTATTACAAGCCATCAATCAGGGTTTTATTTGACAGCTCAATTTAGTACCTCAATAAAATCTGTTGATATTGTTTGTGCTTTCTATTTAATTAAATCTAGATAAACAAATTCTTATATTTTATTTTTTTTAACTTGTAAACATTGTGCTACCTAATTATACAGTTACTGTTTAAACATTTTTATTTATTTTTTAAAATAGTAAATCATGTATATAGTATAATGTATAATGCGTCTTTTGAAACGGCGTCGTGTCGCTGTCAAACCTTCAAAACTTTGTGAAGTAAAAGCAAAACTCTTTCTAATTTTTGTTGCCTTCTCCAAACTTTCTTCCTTCTTTTGTCGTTGTTTTCTTCTGAGTGAAGTGGAATAACATAGCAATAGCATCATTTCCTAATGCCGCCATTAATAATGCAATTTTTAATTTCTTCTGATTACATGTACCAACTTATTCATATATTTTTACCTTTATAATATTCCTCTTCATCTTACATTCCCACTTTTTTTCTGCAATCATTTTTATTCAAAGGAGAAAAAAAACTGTTCATACCTAATTAGAATAAATGACTATGCCATGCTACCATATTACACAGGCACAGTCCGCTCCACTCAAGTTACTAAACCAGAGATACACATTTTTTAATGTGTTATTTTTCCATTTTTTCATTTCAGAGAGTAGGGTCCTGGTCCATTCGTCCGTCGACTCGTGTTATCGTTTATCCCACTAATTTCCCTTTTTTTCTTGCTCGCTTCGCTTTTTAAAACCATTCCACTCCACCACCCGTGAAAAAAGCAACAGAGCGGCAGCAGGAGTCGGCGTGCAGCAGCCGTCGCTTGCCACTTGACTAGCTTTGTTTTGTTCATCGTTATCATCATCATCATTAGATCATCATCATAAGCATCATCAAGATCATCTCTCTCTTACATCACGCCTCTCCTTTTTGTTATCTGCTTTGTATTTTTTTATCCCATAATATCACGCCGCAACAACACCAAAAACATAACAAGATTCACTGTTCACTCTCTGGCTGCCTTGCTCGGAGTGTTCTTTTTAAATAATTTTAAAAAGCAGAGAGAATAGAAGCACTGGCCCAAAAAACTTTCCCTCTTGTTTTTCATTCCGTCTCTCTCTCTCTCTCTCTCTCTTGCTCTCTCTTTAACATGCTTAATGGATTCGACTAATTTTCACCATCAAGATCCTCCTCCTCCTCTTTGTGCGTCTGCTGCTGCTCTTGTTAATGAGCCTGTAAATATTTTATGACTCTGACAAAAACTTTCTGTTGTACAGCTTTACAAGTAGTAACAGTAGCAGCAACAGAAACAGAGTCTCTCTCGCTTTTTGTTTTCAGTTTTTCACGAAGAAAGACAGAGAGAGACGGAGATCATAAAAGGAGGTGGACTATTTTTTTCAAACAAATATGACACGCCACACTCCTTCTCATCCTCTTTGCCTTTTCTGCTCTTATTTTAATAATAATTTTGCCGTGCCGTGCCACAACCACTTTTTCATTTTTACCTTCCTCTTGTTAATCAAGCTAATTAGCAAAGCTGATTAAGTTGATCATCTCACTCGAGTATGAATAGTAGTGGATAGCATCATCTACTTCATCCCCTCGTGTTCTTCTTTTCCTTTAACCAACTACCTATACACAGTCCATCTCATCATCTGCCGCCTCTCTCTCGTGAAAACTTGCTTACCTTTTACCTCGCTTGTCATTTTTGGAAAATTCTCATGTTAAATCCAAATGAATTTTGAATATCCGTCTCTCTCGACTCACTCTCTGGATGATGACGGGGGATCATCTGCTTTTGTATATATATTTTTTAATTCACCAACATAATCCGTCTTTTTATATCCTTGTAATGGAAGTAGAGTGAGTGCCTGTGCTGTTTTTATAAAGCAGAAATAAGGGGAACTTTTGTATCATTGGACACGACATCAGGATCATCAACAACGTCTACCGAATTTATGTCACCTGAACATTCTACAGTTTATGCAGCCGTAATTATTATTTTACCTTATTAAAACAAAAAAAACTAATGAGGAATACTGGAGAGGAGAATGATGATGACATTGCTCACGGAAAGACATGGAGAAACATGAATAAATTAATTATTTTTGACGAGGAAGAACCGTGCCACTCTATACCCTTGTTCATCAGAAACAACATCTCAGCAGTTCAAATATTCAAATGCATCTTGTACATGGCATCTGGCATGACACAAGTCACGAATAACTTGAAACTCTTGATATTATTGAGTGTGTATGTATGAATCATGCAGTATGATAAAATGTTGATGTCTGTCCTTAGTTTGTCGTTGTCTCTGCATTTTTATCTCTCTTATCTTCCTGTTGATTCTATGTTTCTTCGATATTCGCAACTCTTCTAGCAAGTTGCATTGTAAGGTAGAGATAACCTTAGCTACTATAATGTACATATAAAATGGATTGCATATACAGTTTTTATCTTTGAGCTTTTACTACCTTATGTATTGCTAATCAGGCAGAAGATGCATAAGATAATATGTTGAAAAATTGAAAATTGTTGATATGCAAATTATTGTTATCAAATGATTTTTCCTCTCAATGCTGTCATGTTCAAGGAAGAAAAATGCTCGCCACAAAAAATGCACAAAATAAAATGCTCATTCTTTTTTCGGATTTCATGAATAACAGAGCGTGTTACTGTTTTACTGCAGTTTTTCAAACCAGGAATAAACACTAGTGAAATTATAGTCTTGATTTTGAAATTTGAAACTTGCGTTACAAATAAAAGTAATCAGTAGTGTAAAAAATGAGTGGGTATTTGTTACGACTTGATGCTAGAGGAGGAAAAGGAAAAAGCGCAGTAGGGAAGCGTCCAGATAGTACCACTCCACAAAGTAATCCTGACCCTAACCACCAACTCAATGACAATGAGTTTCGTGAACAATGTGGTCGTAAGAAGTTTAAAGTGTTGGCGAAACTCATGGAAAGGGTATCATCGGAAGGCAAGGAGCTCCATGACATTAAGGCCATGCTTGAAAGTGCATTGCAAGATTTGGTGAGTTATAGAATCAGGATTACTGTTTCAATTGTTGTTTGGTTCTGATTTATTTTACATAAGATATATTGTGTATAGTTATAGGTCGGTATCAGTTATAGGTATGGAGAAATCATTAATTAAGTTAACGTGTTATGGCAATAGCTAACCTAACCGTTTGTTTCTGTTTATTTTCACTAGGACAAGGAAATCGAGTCAGCCACAAAAATGGCGAAGTTGGCAGAAGATATGATGGCATTTCAAATGGCGCCGGTTTTCAGCCAGTTTTCATCTCGTATCGATGTGGACCATGCTTTTTCTGAAAACTATGACGGTCCAGCTAACGCAGGAGAACCTGTTCCGAATGGCCCTGCTGCTTCAATGTCTTCACTATAAACATCATCATCATTATTCTCAGCAGTTGTGTCACCAGCAGCCTCAACAATAATACTCAAAGCAAGTTCCATTGATGTTGTAACTTTAGATAAGTAAAATTGGCACATGAGAATTTATGCGTGAGTGTCTTTACTAGCAGCATAAAGGAAGAAAATGATCAGCAAAGAAACAAGTTACCAATGCTGTCAAAATAAAATCATATTTCTCTTAATTTTTGACGTTTTAACTTTTGATTCAATCTTATTTTTTCAAGAAATATTTTTATTTAGACTGCTACATCGCTACCTTCCTTCACATGAAAATATTTTGCACAAAATACAATTGTAATTCTTCATTACTTTTCACAGTATCCATTCACTTAATTTCCATTACATTGTATGCATTTTTAAAATGTACAATAATATTGCATCAAAAATACACCCATAAAAGGGAACAAAAAAGGGGAAACGAGAAGAAAAGTCCCAAAGCGAGTATCAAATTATGTTAGTAGCCGGTGCGGTGATGGAAAATGATAAAGCAGTAACACACATTACCTCAGAAGAACCAGAAAGAGTAAAAACGAATAAGACTACAGTATATATACCCCAGCAACTAAGTTAACTTTGCAATATTTTCATTTTAGTCAAAGTTCTTCTTATTTTCCGAGTAAGAGATGCTCGAACTCGAGCTACACACACAGGATGCACGTGAGATGAATATGCAATTGGTAAAAATGGAAACAGAAATCTAAACTTAATTCACAGGACAAAAGAAAAGCAGAAAAGTGTTACTGGCTTGTATTTTAACCGTCATGTGATTTTGTTAAAAAACTGTGTCCTTTCAAAAGTTTTTTGTACTAAAAACTTTTTGATTTTTTAAACAAATAAGAGCGTAGCGAAGATATTAATTTAAGTATGAAAGCAATAGTTCTGAAACATTCCGAATTCCCGGGATTTCGATTTTAATAAAAGTTGTACAAGAAAACTTTCCGTCCCCGTCGACTTCATGGTGTTATAAGTTGTCAGGTTATCCAATTGAATTCAGTGTTTTCTTATTCTGGGCATTCTATGCACTTTAACCCATTCTAGCCAAGAGCAATGCAATCATGATCAGGATTATCATCTTTCTCTCTGTAGAATACACAAGTTACAATAAAAATTCCCCAGAGATTTGTTGGGAGATGAACAGTAAGAAAAGAAAAAAGTATAACACTTTTCTGGAAATATTATTATTCGTACCGTAGTCCGAAAAGAGCAAAAGCAAAAAGAGGGTTTCTACATAATTCGTTTGTTCTTTATTACGATTTCTTTCTGCTTGGTCTACTGACAATATATTATATCCATTTCTAAATTTTTCATATATATTGCTACCCATATATCCCATATTTGCCGATCTAAAAATCATATTTCATCGCTGAAATTTTCTGAATATTTTCGTACTACATTAATTGCTCGAGGACTTTAGTTTTGCAGCTATCCCCTAGTCCTGAACAGCTTCAGAATAAATCACGTTTTGCTGCTAACAAAAGGTTGTCACTTAATAATTACTGATTTTCCACAGATTGCTTAATAACTTCCATTAATTTCTTCAATTAAATCTTGTATTTAGTATAATTTTACAAAAGCATCAAGCATTCCCATCTTCAGAAAAAAGGCATAATCCTTTTGATATCATATTTTATCATTATCACCACCATATCACATACACGACATGTTAGGTATATAGCAGCTTATTAGATACATACGTAGAAATGTATTACTTTCGTATACACTCAAGTCGTATCAACGTCTCCCTGCTCTTTTCGATCTCCGAGAGATGCGAAGGAGGAAAGAAGACAAAACAAGATTAGACGGATGATATATTTACGATGACTTGTGGAAACCACATTTAAGTACGTACGCCCGTTAATATTTAATAATGTGAGAGGAGGCAGTAGTAGTAGCATAAAGCAGCAACAGAGAAGCATATATTATTACATAAGCAGCATGTTGCCTCCTCCCGCTGCATGCAGCGATCGTTTTAGATGTTTAAACCAGATCAAGGCATTTACTAGATTGAAAAACTCATCTCTCTCTCACACACACAAGCTTGTCTTATACAATGTAATGCCTTTTCCTCCTCTGCTGTCTCTCTCTCACTCCCTTTCTCTCAGAGGAAGAGTGAAAGTGTAATAAAAAGGGTCATATCTCTGCATTATTACTATTATAGCTCTATTTTTATTTACAACCTCTCCATCATCAGCAGACAACAGCCCAGCACACACACACTCCCACTCCTTTTCTTCTATTTTTTCCCAACCTCCATTCCACTGCTAGAGATTCTTCTTGTTTTTGGTAGTAGTGCTGCAGTAAAAAGATGGATCAGCTCTCAACCAACGTCATCATCAACCTTTTTTTCTGGAACGCGAGAGTAGGGGCGATATGACATATTATGCATACGGGTATCCTATTTTAGGTAATATTATCAAGTCTCTCTCTCTCTGTCTTACTGGATGTCTGGATGAAATATGATGACTGCTACTTGCTCAGTGAGTGTGTTTTGTGGGATATAGTTCGGCTTTCTGGTAAATATCTCGTGGAAAAAAGCAACTCTGTTCATTTTTTATGCATTGATGCTGCCGCCGTTTTGTTAGAAAAAAATTATGATAATGGCTCAATGATTTTGTAAATCTTGTCAAAAAAGTGAAAAATTGTTGGTAGTTGAGCTGTGTAGCTTTAGCATCGGTGGTGGTCGCCGCCGCCGCCCCGTCGTTGCTGTTTACTCTCCAAGGAAACCAGAAACGGACGCTGATGGAGTCGGAGTGCTGCTGCTGCTGCTGGAGTGAGTGAACCGCACTGCTGCATTAATCAAATAATCATGACGATGACGATAAAAAAGCTGGAAAAGAGCAAAGCTAGTAGGGCACAAACGGGAAAAAGGATTGGAATTGAGCATGATAATTCCTGAAAAAAATAAGTTGATGTTTTTAGATTGTTAGTGGATTTCTTTTCCTTGATCGCCTTTGCAATTATCACAAATTGTTTTTTTTCTCTAGGATGATTGTTTATTTATGTATGCTTAGTCTGATTAATAATTCAGTAAGAAAATTCGGCATAAGCTATTTGAAAAGAGTTAATATTTGGAGATTGCGCGATTTTATTTCTTTTTCCTGGGATTCAATTCATGTCATATGTATATTCTGCTTAAAGTTATTGTAAACGTAATATATATGTACATTAAACACTTATAGTTATAATATGTAGTTTTAGAATAATTATTTTTACCACAATTTTATATATTTATTATTAGTGATGATAATGTGACAATTTTTCGGTGATTCAAGGAATCTATCAATTCATTACATGAGTTTAATTTTAACTTAGGGATATTTTATGTAGCCACCACACAGAATAGTTAAATTGGAATTTCTCCCTAAAAATAAGTTTATCCGTACTTTAGTGCGGGTATTCTTAACAATAAATAGCGAATTAAAACTCGATTGCTCTGTATCATTTACATTTAATAAAGAAAAGTAACTTATTATTAGTTTTAGTTGGTATTAGGATTATGACTGATATATAAGGTAGGGTCGGTAGGTACATACACATATTATATACGATGCATAACCTACATACGTTCATAACATAGAAATAATATCAAGTGAGATCATGTTTTCTGCGTCATGGTGGTAATCTGAAAAATGTATTCTTGGCTAGAAATAAAATAACGTTTCTGTTTGTAATTATTAAGTCATTACAGCTCCAGACTAGTATGTAAATTATGTATTGCGGGTTTAAAAAGGACTTGTGCGTGCGTCCACTTGACTTGAACAACTTGTGTACGAATTAGTCATTTAATTTAGTGTGGATTGTAAAGCATGTGAAAATATTATGTAAGTGCAAAATTTGGTGATAGGTAAATACTTTTAATAATAATATTTTCAATGCGGAATAGGTTGAGGCTGGTGTAAATTTTTGAGAAAGCTGGCAGACACCTCATTGTGTTGAGTCTCCCTGCAAAATAGAAAGAAATAAGATTTTGTTAAAGCGGACAATGTGCTACACTATGGCAGAATTGGTAATTATATTAGGGAAACCACTTTTGTTTCTCTAGCGGAATTTGAACATGTAGCTAATCAATGCAACTTTTGTACCCACCTGTGTCTCCTCAGATCCACCTTTCTCTGGAAAGCTCTGCCACAAAGCTCACAGGCAAACGGTTTGAACCCTGTATGTTTGCGAGAGTGCGTGATCAAATTGGATGATTGAGAGAACGCCTTTCCGCAAACCAAACATTTGTGAGGTTTCTCGCCTGTTGTTAGTGAAAATGAAAACAAGCAAACAAAATGTTGAGTAAACAGTCATCCAATCAATTTCTCCTCTACTTCAGCTTCACTCGAGCTAACCATGAGCCAACCGAGCATTTTTTATTTAAAAACAACTAAAACTAATCCATTTTCTTTCAATCCTTTCCTACCATGTTCCTATAATATAATCTCCATAAACATTCAAAGAATCCAAAAATTTCACTATATTCCGCTGCCTTTTGAGTAGGTATTTTCTGTTTTCATTCACTCCACTCATATTGTTGACCTTGAAATCACTAATTACCAATCTCTTTCCATGTACATCATAATAGCCAATGTTTACTTGTAAGCTTATCATCATCCTCATCATCAACACCACATCAAGCTCCTTTTATCTTTCTCCCCTATCACATCTCGTATTTTGGTAAAGGGTCCAATCTAAGCACAGATACTGTAAACCCTTTTGTTATTTTTAACTTTTCCCTTCTTCTCACTCTCTCAATGAGTGAATGAACGTAACTCAGGAAATCCACTTGCTTTTACTTTCAGCATTATTTTGCTACCCATTCTGTTCTCCTGTGTTACTTCATTCTTTTTTCTCTGAACTCTGATCTGGGATCATCGTCATCTTGTAGATTGCAACATTTGGTGTGGTTATAAGGCATTAAGTTCAGCTTATAACTGGTTGATACGCAGCTTGGAGCAATACAAGAAAACATACAAGCTTTTAAATGTTGTATATGTAGTGTTAGTATTTTCCTTATGGCGTGACGAGATCATTGTCATCATTTTAGCTTTATTTGGATTTTCTTTCACTTTTCTCGCCAGTAGTATTGGATAAGTTATATAGTAGCAGAAGAGTGTTTTGGGGTAGAAGGGAAAAGGAATTATCTAATTTTCATCGTTTTCAAGTGTTTTTCCATTTCTCTGCTGCTCATCTTGTAGAGTAAGTAGCAGCTGAAATTACTAGCCAATCTTTGGTGTATTTCCGAGGAAAGGAAAAGAAATAGAAAGGGAGAACTAGAGAGGAAAACGGTGGATATGGTATATACGTTCTCCCGGAAATCTTCATTTTCACTGGAAAAACATTCATTTTTTGGAAAGAGAAAACTGCCATTTTCCAAGATCTACAAAGTGATCTCCAAAGTGGTAAAGGTTTTCTCCTTCCAACATGAAGATTTTTCCAAGTGGGAACCATTACATTTGCCTACATTTACAAATATAAAGCATATACGTAATATGCAAAGGATATAATGAAAATTATCGCTTCACTTCGCTCATACAATTGGATTAATTACTGGAAAAGGAATGAATAACGTAATGTTTGACAGGTTCCGACCTCAATAAGAGACACGAAGAGTTTGGCTAAGAGAGAAAAAGAAAAATAAAAGACAGAAGTTCAAGAGCTTTGCTCCCTCCCACTCGAGAGCAAGTGTGGATGTGGCAAGTGTCAGTCTACGGTAAAGTAGGCTTCAACTCGAAAAAGCAGAGAAAACAATTTCAAGTGTGTGGGCACATGGCCACATGCCTTTAATGAGATTTACCTTGCGGACTTATTATTTCCTTCCTTTCCCCAATCTTCAATCCTATCCTCAACTAACTGGGAGAAAGGAAGAAGCGATTTCACGAATCAAAACATTTATGTTCTGTGATGGAAAAAATCTGCTGCTCTTCTGCGTATGTTCAATTTACACATATGTACATACATACCATGTATATTCCGAAACGCGTAGTTGTTACGTAATACGTATTTTTCTAATTGTAACTTGAAATATTCATTTCCATTTTTTTCTAAAAACGAATAAGTATACAGAAAGGGCAGTACTCTGAATCTATAGAAAATCCACTTTAGTGAAATTTCATCTTATTTGTAGACTTCTATCATCGAATTTCGACTTATTTTTGCTTTAACCCAACCATTTCTGTGTATTTTGATGTCCAGTTGCAATAGTAAAGCTACTGGACACATCCTTTCATTCGCTCAATCAAATTAAAATCATGCAGCATTTTGTTTCCTTTCTCTCCCTGAAGCATCTGCTACACTTCTTTCTCCTTCCTGATTACTGCTTGCTTCTTTCTACTAATGCAGCTCCATGTATCTATCTATCTATCCTGAAATCTCTTGAAGAGTGATAATGATGCAGATATCTGTTACACTAACACCACCAGCAATCTTGATTGATTGATCAAGGGAAAGAGACCACAACAGCAGCAGCAGTGGTGGTGGTCAGCTCAATAAATTTTAACGAGTCTAGTTGAATTTTTTAGTGGTAGCAAATAGCATTGATGGCTTGTGATAGAATCTGGCTGAAAGTAGATCTGCTATCGGACTAGTGGTGCATCGATTGCTGCTGTGGAGAATCAATGGAAATTGAAACCATAATGCACTCACTAACTCTATCAAAACTATCTATCCTAACATCCATATAACTACCTATACATATGCTGTGGTCAATTCTACTACTAACAAAACAACATTTCACTACTCCTCCTGATCTTTATCTCTTCTGGACACACTTTGGCATTTATACTGATTGAGTGAGTCCAACGAATGGATAGCCCACCAGCCATCGCGCATCGCAGACACAGCACAGCCGTAGGTCGATAACTTTTAGTATTGCAGTTGTTACTATTGCTACAGTTACCACACTGTGTTGCCAATGAACCAAAAACCACTCTTGGCGTTTTTTGGCGATAATAATCTCCCTGGATTTGAGCTTGCTTTTGTCTATGTGTCTGCTGCTCCATTCCATGACAAGAGGAACGGGAAGGAAACATTTTTTCCGTTTATTAAATTAAGTTTTTACTCCTCCTGGACTTCCCACACTGGAGTCCAGCGAAGTGCCCAGTGTGAAAAATCCCATCTCCACAGACAGAGCAAAAAAATTACTCTAACAAGTTATAACTGAAGGCCATAATCCATTTCATGAATAAAAACACGTCATCCCTCACAACAAAAAATTAAATGTGACAAATTTTTATTCAGTTTGATTTCCGATTTTTACAAATTGCAAGGAACATTGTATGCACGCACGCAGTGCTCACTGTGCGTAAACCACGGAAATAAAGTGAATTTTATTCTACGCTAAAAACTGACTGAATGATGATCATCGTGTTGATGATGATGAATCAATCTATTTGGTTTGATACAGTAACCAAGTCCATGCAAGTATCTATATTTATGTACTAGCATGACGATGATGATAAGGAACATGATCTGCTAATCGAGAGGGATAAACCCCCCGGGATTTTCCCTAATTCTCTTAATTGTAAAGGCCAAAAAAGAGAAACCAAGCTGCTGCTGTGATGCTATGGTCCTTTCAAAAGAATCAATTCCCTTCATCATCACCAGCTTTACAACATTACACATCTCCCTTTTCCCCGATATCAGCAAAGCGAATGCATAGGATTACCATTATAAAATATTTTGTCCTGTGTGTGTAATATGGGGCATCTCTACACAGACCATGCTGAAAGTATATAATATGCATGTACATCCAACATGATAAATCAGCAGCTGTGCCTGCCGATCCTGAAGATGATGATCTTTGTCGTGCTGCTCATATGTAATTTCTCTTGTGTTGCCAATGATGATGATGTGCCTGCCTAAAATGAACCACGGACAGTGACATGCATCACTAAACCCAACAACCAAAAAACCCATGCTATCTCTCTCCGTTCCTCTATTGAGTTACATATATTATGTGTACATTGACATTGAGTAACGTTATAAGGCAGAGAATCGGATGAGGTTGATGAAAAGTAGGAGACGAGATGATTTTGCTAAGAAGGGGACAGATTCATTCACTCACTCACAGTCAGCTAGTCATTCATTCATTATTAGAGAGCAGAAGAGGAACACCAACTTGCCCAGACTTTGCTATTCTTTGTTGCTCACTTGAAGTGTTCAGGAACAACAGCTTTTCATTTTTGCTGTTTTCGCTGGTTATATATTGCTTTTATTTACATGCATGCTCATTTTTTTTGGAGCTCGGCCTGTTTCTGATGTCGTGTTCACGCATAAAAATGCGTGAAAATGCGTGAGCAGAAAAACAGAATTACATATTTGATATTTATGGGATGGAATCCATCCGATGGATGAACGAATGAATTATTAATTAAAATATCATATTCATTGACTTTTGTCTAGGATCCTTTTATTTCTACCTAAATCTATTATGTTGGCAACTAAAAATACTTTCGTTCATTGCTCATAGGCATCGTCACGTACGTACGTAAATCGTATGAACTACATCTTTCGAGAGAAGTTATACTTTTTACACAATATATTTGAATGATCTTGCAGAACCCATTAAGCAGTATCAGTTAATAAACGAAGGTGAGCTAAAATCGGTTTATGAAGACTGTGAAATGGTAAATGAAATCGTATTTGGTTGAAAACTTACATATACTATATTATGCATCCGTTCTTGCCAACGGACAGCTAACAAACTTTCAGTTAAAACACTAAGACTTTCATGCATAAGAATACTTTCTATCTAAAATTAAAAGTGCAATTAAACCTAGTTTAGACTATATGTGCATATAGATATAGATAAATAGTAGTATATATGATCAAGCATATTTTACCTGTATGTATGTATGTGTGCTTCTTCATGTCGGACTTTTGATGAAAGCGCTTCCCACAGAAAGGACAAGGAAAAGGTCTGGAGAAACAGAAAACAATATTTCAACAACACTTATATTTTTAAGTTTAAATATTGCATTTCTGTCCGGAAACAAAACCAGAAGAACTGAAAATATTTTTGCACTATTACGTATAATGATACGGTGCGGTATTTTTAAAATATAGATGGCATATTATCTAGAATACAAAAGTCAGTAAAAATAGGTTGAATGTTATTATTACTTTTTATGCTCATACCTCGTATCAGAATGAATCAGGAGATGCGTGGACAATGTGGACGAGCGCTTGAAAGTTTTTCCGCATTGGGAGCACGAAAACGTCTTCTCAATCGAGTGTACAGCTCTGTAAAGTAATGACATGGAAAAGATAAGGCAAATTGCGAAAGTAGTGAAAGTATTAACTAAGAAGTTTTCTTTGCTTTGTTCATTGTCAAGAAAGACAAAAATAAAATTATTTTATTTTACATTTTAAAGTGTCTATTTAACATATTTTAAAAGAAAAAGCTCAAATGTAGCATTCAAAATAAAATGATATTGGTTCCTGAAATGAAACATTAAATATTAAAGGTAAGCCACTATTTGGAGATGAATATCATTTATCACGGTGATGATTTCAATTGGAAACTAAAGGGTTCATGTCCCATTTTATTTATAATATCCAATATCATGCATTCATAACGATTAGTATTTTTACAGTAAAGTATTATATTTTATATACATACATATGTATTTATATACTTTCCAGAGTTACAAGTGTTCACAATCCTCAATCTCTCTTCATATTTCTACAAAGCAAAACATTACGCCACAAAGAAGCAAAGCAACAATGAAAAGACAAGGGAAAAGGGATCAATGAACGACAAAGAAAACAAATTTGCTGTACGCACATAAATATTTCACGGGGAAAGAGCACAACAGCAGAGATCAGTGAAGAAAAGGAGCATGATAAGGGAACAACAACGGGAGAAGTAATAAAGCCGTGAATAATTGCATACATAATGGATCTATTGAGCGGAGCGGGCCCCAGAAAAAAGAGATAAATAACCAGAGTGAGAGAGAAAGAGAGAGAAAACAGGACAATAAATATGTTTTTGTGATGATATGAAAGCTATATGAGCGCATACGAACCTATGTTGTGTGAGGGAGATTTCATGGCCAAAGGTCTTGTTACACAAATGGCAGGCAAAAGGTCTTTTCCCATTGTGCGATCTTCTGGAGTGCACCTCCAACCCGTGGGGTGTGCTGAACATTTTCTCACATTTTACACAACTGAATACCTCCGAACCTCCCAACTGCTGTTGATGATTATGAGATCCCCCACTGCCACCGCCCGAGGTGGCAGAACCACTGGCTGAAGAAGAAGAGTGATGATGGTGGTGAGGATGGTGATGATTTTTGGCACTATTAACACTATTATTATTACTACTATTAGAATTGTTTGTGTTGCCACCTCCGAGGATTGAGCCACCCAGGGAAGGTGGGACGGTGGAAAGAGGTAAAAGGTGATGGTGAAGATGTGACTTGTTTGATGATGATGGTGATGATAACGAGTGGGGTGTTGTGAATGGAGATGGTGCGGAGACGCCGCCACCCGCGGCGGATATGAGAAGGTGATGATGAGGATGTTGTGGGTGGTGAAGATGATGTTGGTGATGATTGGCATTGTTTGAAAGATGATTCAATTGTTGATTGCTCAGGGGCTTGTGGTGATGATGATGATGGAAGAGAAGGCTGCTCTGAAAGGCGGCAGGAAGGAGAAGTGCAGCGGATGGATGGTGAGTTGGGAGAAAGATGCTGGGAAATGCGGCGAGCGATGCGGGGGTGATGTGAGACGCAACTGCAGATGTGGGAAGTAGACTGCCGAGACGTGTGGAAAATGGGAGGATGGTCGCGTTATTCGTTGTGGAGGAGGGGGATTCGGGGGGAGATGCAGCAATGGTAGATTTGGATATTGAAATGTTATTGTTGTTTGACGACGAGGAGGATGGTGAGGGGGAGGAGTCCTTTTTACTGTTGTTGGTGGAGGATGGGGATTCAGAGGAGGAAGGTGGCGGAGTACCTTTAAGAATATCCTTAACAGAAAGGACTTTGGGTTTTAGGAGGCGATCAATGCCAAACTTGATTTCAGAGATTTTGGAGGGTAGTGCCTTTTTAGAGGACACTGATAATGTTGGGGGCGGGGGACTAGGGCTTAGAAGACGATGATGGTGGTGATGATGATGATGGTCAGGTGAAGGGGATTCATGGTCATCTGCTACGGAGGAGGAGGAAGCGGAAGAAGATGAGGAAGATGACGAGAGTGAGGTGACATTTATCGTAATATTTTTTGAGGTGGGAGTGGGAGGACTTGTATTAGAAATGGTATTGTTGTTGTTTGTCAAAAGAGGATTGTTATTGTTGTTCAAATGATTGTTGTTGTTGGAGGATGCGGAATCTGTGGAAGCGGAAGATAGGATAGACTTTGGGGAAGATAGTAAGGAGGATGCTGAGGTGATTGAGGATGAAGAGGATGATGATGATGTGGAGGGTGGGGAACATAATGTAAGCGGGCCACCCCCACCACCTCCTAGAGAAGTCGGAAGAAGTGGAATGAGATCATTCCAGGCTTTTAAATGTTGACCTGTGGTAAATCCTCCTGAAAAAATAAACATCGCAAATTAAACATATTGGACACAATTTACTGACTCTTTGTCATAATACTCGATTATAGCAGACTACAACTATGTCATTTCCGACTTAAAGTTAATTCCATTATTGAAAGAAACGTGACATAATTCTCATTCTAATTAACTCACCTGGACTTTTAAATAAATTAGCGTAACCGTGTGCCGCCGCTGCAGCAGCGGCTGCACTTGCTGCTGCATGTGGTGCAACAAGTCGAAATGCACTTCGATCACCACATTTTTGCAATAATGTTAGTAAATCAGACTGTCGATCTGTATCCTCCATGATCGATTAATATATTGTTTGAATCACTTGCAAAAGCAAAATTGTCACGCGTTACTCTCAATCACTGAAAACGTCTACGAGTAAGACATTTATTCGTCTCGTAAATCATAAACGGGATTTCTTCTACAATAGATTTAATTCGATCAACTTTTATACAAGTCACTCACTTTCACCTGAAACCTCACAATTGTTTAAACCTTTCTTTATCACCTTGTAACCAACTCCACCATATCCCTCTGTCGAAGTTGATTCTTTAATTGTCTCACTTTCTCCCAACATTACAAAAAGGCAAAGTCAAGATTTATTTTTTAGAAACAGATTTCACCGTCCAATCATCCGACTGCCACTGCCACTACCACAGCTTATTTTGCTCATATGTTCCTCGGATGTCTCCTCGGAGTGAAGTGAGAAGAGTGCGGAGAAAGTGAGAAAGTCTGTTTTTGTTCATTCCCATCATCATCATCATCGCCATTCCCCATCATCCTCTTTTCACAATCATATCATCCTATTCCCCATAATATTATCATCATCATCTTCTTCATCGTTATCATCATAAAGTAACTGCTGCTTCTGTTGCAACTACATACAAGCTTTAACTCTCTTTTTGCCTCCTCCAACAACAGATGTGCAGAGAGAAGGAGTCAGCTTTAAGCTGAAATCCGAAAAAATATGTATGGAAGGGATTATTATTACAACAAGGCAGCAGAAGCAGCAACAGAGAGAAAATATGTTCGTGTTTAAAAAAGGCAGAGCTGAGAGCAGCACAAGCACAGGAGACAGTGGGGCTCCTCCAATTTTTTTAGATACAACATCGCACCACCATATATCTGTATCTAACATGCCTTGCTTGTTATGTCATTTTGTGGCTTGGCAAGTTGGCAAGTCTGATCTGATGAGGTTTTTTCACTACATTTAACTACGTATTTTATCTCTCTACAAAGTATACATTGTGTACTTCTCCCTCTCTCAAAAGAGTGGACTGCTGTGCTGTGTTCAGCAGCATTGCATTGGTTGGCGGGTTGGTTTTCTCTTTCTCCTGTTGTGTGCCTGCGTGGCTTTTACAGCAGCAGCAGCAGAAGGAAGAGGAAAAGAAAAAAGTCTAAAAAATCCCGGACAAGCTATACTATTATGTACATTTTGCTTTTCTCGGATTTCACCGGGTGCGCGCATCACTCGACAAAAATCCTTCTGAGTGGTGGAGATGTGATGGTGCACAGGATACACAAGCAAAATCCGGACTGGGGGAATGAAATCGCTCCGCCTACTTTTTTTCCTTTGATTTTCACTTTTCTCTCCATCATCTACCACCACCACACACCACTATATATGTACATATGTATACCACTGCCAGGGCAATATGCTTCGTGTATGTGTGTATCTGAAAAAAATTTGATATTACTCCTGCTATTGCCAGTAAGGCAGAGTCAAAAGTAGTAATATGTTGAGAGAACTGTGCTGAGCTGAGAGTGGAGAAAAAAAGAAAATGTACACAAGCAGCAAGTAAGCAAGCAGAGAGAGAAAAAAGTTATAAGGTTGGCTCAATCTGAAGAAGAGTTTTGGATTTTTTCGTGAGGGTGAATTTCAAGGCCCGCACATCACTTTTCTCGCTTGTAACATCTCTGTACTTTCCCTTTACTGGTTCTTGGTTCATGATCATGGAAAGTAAATTATGGAATTTTTGAAGGCAACGCTTTTGTCGTGCGCCCACTCGAAAAACATCCCACCTTTTATTATGGACTTGGGATGATCATGCAGTGCAGTATCTGTGCAAATATTGCCTTGCCAGTACTGCCTCCACTGCAGTATCTACTTTTTTACTGCTTTTTACTTACTTTTCGTCCTGTTTGGATTTTTTTCTTCTCTTTTTTGGAAAGCTTTGGGAAAAGTGGAAATGGAGTGAAGCAGTCGTTCTCTCATAGTCATCCTCATCGTCGTGATCATCTTCGTGTGCTACGTGTGGATGAAACGAGACGAGACGAGCCAAAAACAAAGTATATATTTTTCACACACAGTTATCTATAAGCCACACGCTTATACTGAAGTTCAGTAACTGAACATATATGCATTCACATATAAAGACTAGTACAAAAAATACGAATCTGCTTTTTCTCCTACTTCTCCTGAAGTCTCAGCCTCACACACACATTTTTTTCAATCCAATCCAATCACACCTCGTCGTCGTCCACCACACCAGCAAAGCTAAAAGCAAGCCAGCAGCTTCACTGAAATACCTTCCTTCTTCCTACCTACATTACATCATCATCAATCCCTCCCTTTCTCTCTCTCTCTCACTTTTCTCCTTAACTATCTTTCCATCTGGTTTGCTCTCCCACCATTTTCTCTTCCGATTCTCTTGCTGCCATGCTGCTGCCATCAAGGTAAATTAATAAATTGCTGCGCAACCTGATCAGATTCCCACAGTGACTCCTTCTTCTTCTTCTCCTTACTTTTCCTCTATTAGATTTTCCCTGCCTTCATTTCTTCATCATGCGAAACTTTTCTGCTTATACTTAAAGATATACCGTTCCGTATAAAACTGACCATTACTATAATATAATGACCACATCTATATAGGCATAATGTATGTATGAACTTACTTAATCGTAAAAATTGGATTCTAAAGCAAAGCAAACGAAAATAGAAAAATCTCATCTTCATTTATGTACTTTGCTTTCGCCTTGCTTCTCTTCACTGAAGAGATTGAAACTGCGCACAGGTATACCGCTGCTCCACACTGTTATTATTTTTATTATGAGCATCTACTCGTTCATTTCGTGGAACAGGATGGGAATGGAGAAGAATTCAGCTCAGAGATTTATTATCGTTATTACCGTAGTATATTTTATTATTTTGGTCAAGTTTCGCAGTTAGGGTAAATGCAAGTTAAAGTAAACTAACCAAAGAGAGTAAAAAATCAATGCGAACATGCTTTCAGTAGGCAAAAATTCTAAAGCTTACCAAAAGCGATTTATGGGGGATTGGAACATTGTCATAAGAATAAATCAATGGTTTAAACTGATAGAAATGCTGTTACATGTGGAATGACTCCAGGGGAAAGGGTAAATGTCATCAATTAGCATTCCCATTATCCGATGAAAATTGAAAGCGACTCTTTTAAAAATTAGATATATATTTACTTTACATTGTAAATTCACATGATCGGACGATGATGATGATGATAAAATGGTGATCATAGCGTATAAAATAATATGAGATTACTAGATTGAGTGAATTGAGAAAGATGAAGAGAAGATCAAAGGGATGCAAATCAGGGACACATGCACATTATGCAGCAGCAGCAAAGCGGGAGGATGCTCACTTTGTTCATGCAGCATCATCATGATCATTGCTACTTGCCATTGCGTCTTCTCTTCATCTTTCACATCTTCTCCGCCTTTCTCCCAGCAGCATTTTATGCCCTTTAACTATGTAAATTGTAAACTAGTTGCTACTGCTGCTTGTGAAATGATGTGATCTTCTTGTGTGATGGGAAATGTAAAATGGGCAAGTTCGTGGAATAAAAGAGAGGAGGAGGAGAGTGCAACTGAAAAGGGAATAATGCAAAGCCTGTTACGTAGTTATAAGCATGTCGTATATATATTTATAAAAGAGAAAACATAATAGAATGTCGTTGGTTGCTACGACTATAAGAGTTGGAGTGAAACGCTGCGGATTTGGATTGGAGAGGAGATGAGCCTGGATTCCATCATCTGAAAATGTATAAAAAAGAATGGAGAAAAAGGGTACAAAATAACAGTAGAGAGGAGAAGCAGTGGTAATAATAATAACTTACCAGCTTTTACTTTAACTTGAAAGAGAGGGAAATGGAAAGTAAGCAAGCAAAGTGTATAAAGTTTTTAGAGAGAGAAATGCACAAGGAAAGTGAATCTTTTTAAGTTTTCTTTACTGTTCAACTCAACAGAAACTGACTGCGTTCGGAGGATGATGACGATGATGACGGTGGTAAAAGGAGACACACAAGGCACATAGGTACTTTGAATACTTTTGTAGAAAAAGACAAGCGGAACTCTGTTTATAGTGGTCTGCTCCATAAATTTATTAGTCGAAAGGCAATCTTTTTCGGACAGCTGCTCCAATAGTAGATAAATAAATCGCATAATTTGTACATTTATGAAATTTTATAATGGATTTTTTTGGACAACTTCATCTGTCAATTTTCCCTTTTATTAAAACGATACTAAGCGCTATAATCAAAAACTTACGAATTACGAGCGCGTTTTCATAATAACTAATCAGCCAGAATTGCAGAAATATAGTCTCCAAATTTATGCCTCTGGATTTAAAAAAGTAAAATCCAGTTCCTTATAATTGCTGCTACTATATCGCGATCTTTTCTCAATTTTCCATTACATAACATAATGTATGTATTATGCATGGATTTTCATTCGGAACGACGACAAGGACGAAAATTGTAGGAAAATTTTTAACAAGCAAGCAAAAAGCAAAAGCATGATAAGAGGCACAGATACACGCTTGAATAGTGCTCACTCACTCGAGCACAGATAAAATTGAATTCCTTTTTTTGCTTCTTTTTCGTCCTCCTCTTATCCTTTACTGCTTTTTCAAGCTCTACACATCTTTATTCCACTCTTTGATATAAAAATACCTACACATAATATGTAATATGCATGATATACTTTCTTATTCGCCTTACTGCCATTCCATTCTACATTCCAAACTCGCACACAACCAAAAACACATTTTAAGCCATGCTTTCTTTTCTCTCTCTCTCTCTCCCTCAAGTAAAGTAAAGCGAATGAAAAGCCTTGATAGAAATAAAAGTTGAGAGAAAGTAAACGTCTTCTTTTCCCTTTCTTCTCCTCCTTTGCATCAATTTTCTCCAATCTTTCTCCTTCGTTTTGCGTTTCAACTTTTGCCACCAGTTTACTTTTAGGTAGGTGCATATATACATAGGTCGGGGTAGAGTAGGTGGGTGGTAGGTAGAAAATATGCAAGCAGTAAAGCATCCGGTAAATATGTAAAACTTTTTTCTCTCTCGTGTGACCTGTGAGATTTGAATACTTTCTTCTGCAAACTCTCTACCTCCTTTGCGTCGTCCCTTCTTGTTAGAAGAACCTGTTCAATCATTTTGAGGAAATAACAACACTTGCATGCATTATTCAACAGCACTGCAGAGAAAAGTATATGAGATGAAGCTGTGTACCTTGTACGAGTAGTCAAGTCAAAGTCAAATCCTATATAGAATCTTCATCGTCATGCTCTCCATGCTCGTTGTCATGAAAAATGTAAATATTACAGCGTTCCAATTTTTCCCAACTTTCTGTTTTGTCTCCGCCTGTATATATTTTCTTGGCAGTTGGCTGACTTTGTTATAAACAATTTAAATTTTGTAACGAGCAACAACAACGCAATATATTTTTTTAACATTCCTTGTCCTTGGTTTTTAGACTTTAACCTGATTGTAAATAGTGTTGTATAGATCTGATCTGACCAGTTAAGTGATTTTACTCAGCAACGGGGAAAGCGCATCGTTCTTATGGCCAGGTTATTTCCAATGGCTTGTATTACTGTTTGTTTTCGGCAAGATTGTCTTAAAAATAAGCAGCTTACAATCACCTCAATGTTTCGGAAAAGTTATCCAAATCATAGAGACAATACATCTGTATTTACTTACAAATCTATCAGTTAGATATGCAATTAGCTATTTAACTGCATCAGTGCAGAATGACTTAATTTCGTTATAAATGAATTTTGAGCAGTTTTACAAAATACTAATCCGATTTTTATAGTCTGCTCTGCTATATTTTGTTTTTTATCTAAATTCATACCTAAAAAGGTAAAAAAGGATTAGGCATACATATCCTACTTACTCCAACTTGTAAACTTGCCAAAAATCCTGTCCTGGCCACTACTATTATTATCCTTCTCCATAAATATTTTCTTCTATTTCACTTCTCATCTTGCTTTTATGCTTACCTCTTTCCGCAGCTTTTATTTCTCACCATAACAAACACATTCCTTTAAATATACATACTGTACACTTAAATGCATGCATAAAAATATATATGTTTTCTACATTTTTCCACAAATTCCCACTCGGTATGTTTCTTCCAAAATGTCAGTAATTCAGGAGGAGAGATGGTATTTCTGTGGAGATGGAGCACTCACTTTCACCTCGACTTTTCCGTGCTCAAGCTCATCATCACAGAGTATAGAGCAGTAGTAGCAGTGCTTTTTCTCCTTTTTTTCTTTTCCTTCACTGACACTAAAGACTACAGGATTTCTTCACAAGTTGTTCTCTCTACAATTCCATCTTGGATTTTTTACTGCTGCTGCAACTTTTCTACTTGTATACTTTTAGTTGTGAAATGTAATCTGATGAAAAGGGATTTTTCTTCCTGCCTTTGCTTTTCACGTATCTCTTTGCTTTCTATCACACACTCTATAAAATGTGCGCAGTAACTTTAATAAACTTGAAATGAATC
Organism: Sinella curviseta; assembly: GCA_004115045.4. Classification (NCBI taxonomy): domain Eukaryota; kingdom Metazoa; phylum Arthropoda; class Collembola; order Entomobryomorpha; family Entomobryidae; genus Sinella; species Sinella curviseta. The sequence continues at coordinate 32,785,539 of CM023199.3, read as the reverse complement.
ATTGCATCAGCCTTTCAGAATTCCGAGTCAGAGTACCCAAAAGCCTCACCGATATAGCTGAGAAGTGAGCTGGAAAGTAACATGGAATGTGGCTAGATTTTTTTTAGTTTCAAACTTTGCTTTAGATTTACTATAAAGCTTAAGCTTGCATGCAATCATCATTATCATCATCGTCTGACATTCAATTCTCATGACATTACTGGAAAGTGGAAAAAGATGAAGAATTTCTAGTTAACGAAATCTTAGATGAGAAATTTTGCAGCAATTATTTGCTGAAGCTACTGAAGCAGATGGTAACTAAAGTTGCGCTTTGTATTTGTGTTATTTAAGTTCTTGTGCTGCGTTATAGTTCCCCTATATAAAATATTATAGGTGACGCAGAAGCCATTGACTATGGCGCCATGCCACAACAGCACTACCGCAAGGGGGAAAAAAGAAATTGCTGTTTAAAATGTTTAATTGTAATTAAATTTAAATTCGGGTTTCAAGAGTCGATTGTCCGGTTAACTGTGAATCGATTAACACCAAATTCTACAAGTTTTCTCCACTTTTTGTAGGAAAATAGTCGTACTTTTGTTCACCATTTTTGCATTAAATCTATACGTATATTTTCCTACAAAAAGTGGAGAAAACTTGTAGAATTTGGTGTTAATCGATTCACAGTTAACCGGACAATCGACTCTTGAAACCCGAATTTAAATTTAATTACAATTAAACATTTTAAACAGCAATTTCTTTTTTCACCCTTGCGGTAGTGCTGCTGTGGCTTGGCGCTGTCCTTTATGGCTTCTGCGTCACCTATAATATTATAAATGGGGGCACATTTATTCAAGACAAGTCCTTAATTCTCATACTTTTTTTACAAATTATGCCGAAACGATTTTGTATTAAACGTTCTGCGAGAAATATACTTTGTTAAGTACATTAGAATATTTTATGCAAATTCCATAAAATATAAAAAAGTAATTGATAGAATTTAAACATGAAAGAGGAAATATAATCGTAATAATATATATAATCTTCGTTTCCTTTTATGATAAAAGCCAAGTATTTATTAGTGAGTCTTGTATGCACCACTACTACCACCCCTTTACTTTATCTCTGAAATCACCTCCTGAAACCAACATGTGTATGTATATTCTATTTAGGCTAGCCGGAGAAAAGATTAAATCCCTGGTTGATACTTTTCTCGTCTATCTATTTCTTTTACCACTTGTCCTTATCTTTCTCTCACATCCTCACTCTCTCATTTCTCCACAAATTTGTATCATTGTCTCGTGTTATTACATTATTTTACATACATACCTCCAGCCACCATCCCCCAATAGCTGCATACCTTTCCCACTTTCCTTGCACGCATTTTACGTGCCATAATAATGTATCATAATCATAATACATCTTTTGCTTTCCTTGCCCCGCTCGACATAATATAATATGTTTGATAATAGCAATAATGATAATAATAGCTATTCTCTGCGTGGTAATAATAAATAAATACGCGCATAATAAACCTCACTCACTCTCCTTCTTCTTTCTCCCTCTTTCACTTTTATGTCATAATATTCCTCATAATTGCTCATCTCCTCGGTTGAATGTTGAAGACAACATCATTATCCATCCATCCATTCTCTCTCCGTCTTTCTTTGGTTCAGTAGACATACACAACCGAGAATAACAATGCATGCTTACAATATATACAAGATGATAATAATAATAGAAACTTTTTGTTGCTTTCGCGGTGATGAAGAGGACAATAAAAGCAGTAGTAGTCAGTACAGCAGCAGACAACAATATAATACGGGAAATGGCAAAATCCCTTCTTGTTACAACGGCACAAAAGTGGTTTGTGGTGGTGATGAGCTAAAAGAAAGGAAATCATAATGCTCATCATTTCGTATTATGGATCTGGATCATTACTAAACCATATGCCTTTGTCACCACCACCCTATGTATATATGTCTTCTTGTTTTCTCTGTTGTAATAAATATCTCTTTAACTTGCTTATTGTTCCTGCTCATTCTCTTCTTCCTCTCCTCGATTCATTCAACAACGCCAAGCAGAACAACAAAACAGCAACATCAACAGCTCAATCCCTTTTTTATTTGTGTCTCCTTCCTTTTCTCCATCTCTCTCTCTTTCTGACTGTCTCTCTGTGTGAGAGCAGACACCTGTTTTCTTTTCCGTTCCCTTTTTTCTTTCTCCAGAGCATGAACAAAACCAAAAATCCAACTCTGAAAAAATCTAACATGTTCTCTCTCTTTCTCTATTTATATATATTTTTTGTAACAAAACCAAAACAAAACCTAGCACCTCAAGGCACACACACACACATTATATGATTTTTGTCGGTGGTCGTTGTAAACATAAAGCACAGAAACAAGTGCAGCAGGAGTAGTAGCACAGCAACAAAAGTCTGCTGTTGTAAGTATATTAATGTCAAAGAAAAAAGCTGGATAGAGCCGACCAGACAGGCAATAATATATTGCTGGAAAAACAAAGCTTTTTTATGTGTCTATCTGTCGCTTCGTGTCGGGGTTGAGTTGTTGATGGAGACGGTATAATAGTAGGTAGAGTGTATGGTTATTTTTGCTGGAAAAAAATTAGAGTTTGTCGGAGATGTGGTAGTGGTCGGTAATCGGTGACTTGTTTTTATTTTTTCCATTTCAAATGCATGCAAGAGCGTTTATGCTGCTGGAGATATGGAACGAACGGATTCCCAGGATTTACGATGGATGTCTGGCTCTGGTCGGCTAGTTTTATGCTCATTTATATTATTACTGTGCTTTATCTAGAGATGTGGATGCGATGATGAGAGAAAATCCAGGCTTTTATAGTTCAATCTGTTTTCCTCCTTTCATTACTCGTCGCAGCTTTCTACACTAGTGTAGACTGTGTACAACTGGCTATTGGTATTACCCATACACGATGTAGAATTAGAATGAATATACGCACAAAACATGGGCAAATTTTTACATGACTACCTATCTGCATATTTTGTAATATCATTAACAACATACAAATTGAAAGTACACGACAAGGGCTAGCTAAAGAATCATAAGGATAAGTTGATAGTAAGCTTTCCAACTATGTAAATACATCATATCACGCCTAATACTTTGTTGAAGGTACCAAGGGACAATTTCACTTATGCAGTCAACATCGTCTTTCATTAAGTTTTAATGTTGTGAGTAGTTGTATTGAGTTGAATTTGATTTTGTCCTTACCATGCATACTCTTCTGTTGCAACTCAAAGTGTTTTCTCGTGATTTATAATTACCTATATACGCAGAGCGGATTTTAATATTACAAAACATTTAGCTTTTAACAACCAAGGTTAAATGCAGTGGGTATGATATTTTTTGCTTTGTCATTTCCAAAACCGTAATCAGTAATTTTCCAGTGTTAATGGTGGACTGGTTTGGTGTGAAGAAACCATTACTACTGAAGATACAGCAAATCTATAAAAAATCTTCGTTTTCTAACCTGATTTACACTACAAGTGTTGTTTGAAATTCAAAATTGAAGGTATCATTAAATCTTCCGTAATTTTAATTTTTATCGTTTCTTTATTATCTCTGCTAATTCTATACTATTTACTAGCGTCTAAAATCCAAAATTAACAAAAAAACATTAATATGTCTATTCCGTTAACTGTAATTTAATTCCTTTTGATACAGTGCGAAAAAATGGCTACCGGAAAAGAAGATGAACCTGCGAAAACATTTTATAAAGGTCGCTTTGTTGCTGATAAAAGAATTGGTTACGGCGGCTTCGGGGAAGTATATCAAGTCACCGACACCCTCAGCAACTGTCAACAATTAGCCCTCAAGACGTCAATACCAAAGCCATTTCTTAGAAGACGTAAAAGGGCTTCATCAGCAACGACACCTGGAGCAAGGAATCAGTCTCCTCCAGATAAATGGAAATGGGATTTGAAACATGAGTTTATTGTGTTACGATATCTCAAAAATATACGCGGATTCCCAAAGCCCTATGCATTCGGCAAAAGCGGCGGCCAAACTTTTTTGGTGATGGAACTACTAGGAAAGTCAATAGAAAGCCTGTTTCGAAAGCGTCATCGCATTTTTTCAATCAAAACCGTGATCATCTTGGTTGACCAACTGCTAGAGCGTCTTCAAATGATGCATCACTACGGGATAATTCATGGCGACATCAAACCAGCTAACATACTAGTAGGAACTGGCAAAAATTCTGGTGTGGTCTACTTGATTGACTTTGGATTGGCCTCGATTTGCATGAACCTCGAAACCGGGGATCATCTCCCGTATCGGGAAAGTTCAATGTTTAGCGGTACATTCTGTTTCTGTTCCCAACACACGCACAAACTAATTCAGCGAAGTCGCAGGGATGATTTGGAGTCGCTGGCCTACGTCTTTGCATATTTACTTCGACGTGGGCATCTTCCTTGGGAAAAGTTACAGAGAGAAATGCTTTACAATGAGATCGAGTTACAGAAAAGGGAAATTAAGGCAGAGAATCTGTTTGCTGGCCAGCCAAAAGAATTTGCCATTTTCTATCACGAAGTAAAGAACTTGGAGTACACGCAGCGGCCGCAGTATGAGAAGTACCGGAAAATGTTCAGAAGATTAGGAGTCATTTTCGGAGTCAATTTTAATGAAAACGGGGATGATTTTGCAAGACTACGTTTCTAAACTGTTCCTTTAATAGTAAAATATCTAGTTATTTGTTAATGTTTGTGGGTATTTTAATGAATTAATTGTTATTGTTAGTGAAATTTTTTTTATTGTGGTTTATAAAATATAATTTATCGGATTGGTGTTGTATAATTTTTTGTTACGTTAAAAAGTTTTTTTTGTGTTCGGAAATAATAAAGTTATTCGTGTGAACGAAATTTTCTGAAGCAAAGATATCTATTACACAATATGCATACATCAATAATCGTCGCAATTTTATGTTACAATCGATTTCGATTTGTACAGACATACCTAATTTTTTTACATTAGGTTTTCATTTTTAAGCAAGTATACATAGAAGGTTGCTACAAACTAATACATAATATGTACTGTCCATCTTACTATTTTATGTTACAACTAACTCAAGGGACGTCGGTTTTCAGGAATTAAGTAGCTCGACACCTCCAACCATCACCATTAATTTGCAGTTTCATAAAAATTTAATTTTAAAATTTTAACTTTTCAATTATTTCACCTACAACGAGTCAGGAGAATGACATGCGTAAAGCTATGATAGTCATCTACAGGCACATTTTATCACTACATTTATGATACCAAACACAAATCTTTTCTCTTTGTCTGCTCAAGCTCTTCTGTGACAGTGCAGTTGTGTATACACAGATGGCGAGAGGTGAATAACTTCTGGCACACGGTTCGCTAAAACCTGTCTGTCTGATTTGGTTGGGATTTTGGGATGTAATGTATGTACATAGTTACATATCACATCATGCCATTGCCAGTTAAACTTCCATGAAAATGCTTATTTTTCAATTGCGCAGGTTGCATTATCAATTTGTAAATACTTTGAAATATTTGGAATTTATGTACGCGTTTTTATGCAGGTAATTAGATTGATTGATGTAATCAGTTTGAAGAATTAATCTGGCATATTTTAATCAGACGAGGCATATATAAACAACAAATTATACCGTCAGTAAAAATAGTGAATGGAAAATAATACATGAACACCTATCATTTTTACTTTTTCTCTTTATTCCAATCATAACTGACAGTGGAAATCCAATGTTTCTTTTTAGAATTTTAGAATTAGGACAAATTGAAGATGCTGTGCCATTTCCTTGCAGATTCAAATGCAACTTGCAAAGGAATTCTATTTTACAAAAGTCAACACACGCCATGAGCTTGTCCCGTCGACAATAATATCTCGTTATACTTATTACTTACATAATGATGATATTATGGTCATAATATACGTGGTAAAAATGCGTAAAGGATACAAAGAAAAGATCAGAGATGAACTTCAATTATGGTAGTACATAATACATATATTTATTACACAACACTTTCCCTTTGCACAAAAGGAAGTATTATGATTATGCAGTAAAGTAAATTAGGAAGTAAATGTACTTGTTCCGTTCGCTTCTATGCTTGTTTGTTAAAAAACATACATTCTAATACATTGTCTGTCCATTTACCTATGCCCACTAAATTCGCCTGCAACTGCTAAGCTTGTTTGTGAGATTCCCATAGTTTCTTCTGGGGGCACAGATTTTGGGCTTATATGGTGGGTAGTTAGAAGCATAGGGGGGCCTAGACAATAATGTATATTTAAATGGAGCATAGAATGTATGCAGACGCAGACCTACATATAGGTATGTTGAATTGCCTCGCCTGTTAAAAAGTACACTCCCACTGCACCGCCAGATATGCCGCTTTTCTTCATTAAAGCGCTACTTACCATAAGCACGGCCAGTGGAACCGTTCATATATTACGTCGTCATAAAATCGACAAATTTTTATCCATAAAGGTACCCTTTTATTTTTAACATAGACGGGATGGGCTTTTCCCAACCAACCCAAAATGATGACGTAATATGTGAACGGTCCTACCGCTTTTCTATGCTGAAGCGCTACTTACCACAAGCACTGCCTGAAATACCATTTCACTATGCTAAAGCGCAATGCTGTTAAGTTAATCGACAAAATGTACACTACTCTGTCAAGGAAGTGTAGAGTGTACTTTAGTTGAGGGGGCATCTCAGTGCATGTTAATAAGCCGTATCCTACAAAATTTTTGTTTCATATCTTCATATAGCTTTAACATATATCTCAAAAAGTACACTACCGCCAACTACACTAGTAAGCGTGTGTTTGGTACAACTTGTAAGTATATGTCGACATAGTGGTTAGGTTAGTCAAGTTACGATTTACCTTTTTGTGTTATTCCCATATACTTCCATTAACCACTCTGCTCTCATGTCAGCTGGTCATGAGCGTTGCAAAAATATTCTAACTAAGCGAAACGATATTTGCAAGTGAGCTAGTTAATTGAATTTTGCGTTTTTAGTGAGGTGGACACGAGTAACCGGGAATTTGTTGTACGGAATTATTTGGACACGCTAAACCCCGAAGGACCCCCTTCTAACTATAGGCAAAGGTAAGGTGTTTCACTACGATTTAAAGACAATCGTTGAATTTAAAATAAAGTCACCGAGTTCTAGTACCCTAGTGTGTCAAAATTATAACGTTTTTTACTGATTTTCTAGATGGATTTCCAACTAGTTTTGGTGGACCCAACGACACTGGTGCCCCGTGACGTCCCCGAAGCTGCATCCCAGTCTGCCATCCCTGTTGCATCAACTTCCATCGGTGAAGCAGTGGCTTGGGTCACCGAAACCCAAGTCAAGGTACCACGTCAACCACGTCCACGCAAGCAAAAAGCCAAGAGCACGCGCACCCCTAAATGGCAGCTGGACCCATCCGATCCTAATCTAACAAACAAAGAAAAGTTGAGCATCATGAAGGCAATCCGCTGCCGCAAACAACGGGAGAAGGAACAGGCAAAGCACAATCTGAAAGACGGTCAAATCGAAGCTTTGAAAGCCTACAATGCCCTGCTAGAGGCCAAGTTAGGTGAGGCTCTCCGAGAAATTGAGCTTCTCAAATCTGGTGCGGTAGTGGCCGTGTTTACTACCTAAGCAAATTTCCGGTGTAGTTAGCCATATACATAAGCCAGTGTTTTTTATATGTTCCTGTTCTCATTCAACTTATTATGTATATGTATGTTTTTGAGTTTTTAAAAATATTTACTGTTTTTATTCTATTTCTGGGAGTGACCGTGTACGATAATGATTTTCATTGCTAATAAATGTTACAAGTGAAAAAAACAAAAAGTACTCGCTACATCTTGGCTCCGCAGTGTAACGAAATCATTTTTTCTTTTCTCCACACTCAAACCACTCACCTTATTAGAACGATTGTGCAGCGCTGCTAATATATTGCTGAGCTGCGATCTCGTATTTCTACTACTGTTGCCCTGATAGAATAAAAATGTGCATAGTACATGCAACTTACCTCAATTACAGATATTTTTCTCCCATCTCCAGAAATTCACACTTCATTGATCAAATATGCCAGTTCATTGAATGGAAGTAAAGGGTATAAGTTAGGTACATATATAATAAGGTACTAGATATCATGTATGTAATTTTTATCATTTCCAAACTCATCGAATCTGCCCTATGCCCATTTTTTTCTGACATTGTTGTGAGAGTACGTGTAAATACGTGTTAATTGATTATCAAGTCATAGTCATTATCATCAACTGCTGGATGTGGTCATTTCGTCTTATTCCCAGTCATCTCGGTTATGAAACGTCATTAGAATACTGATTAAATATTCCGTCAACTTGAAGCTGTCATTTCTTTGCAAAAAGTAAAAGCAAGAATATTATTATACAAAATATGGTTTTCTGTTAATGTCATATTATTATTGTTATTATAAATTGCTTGTTTTACTTGACATTTCTAAGATTTTTTTACATAATGTTACACCTGCGGTATAGCAAGCAGTCCATTCCTCTCCTGGAGAACATCGGTTTTTACGATAAAAACTGCAATTGATTAGATGTTTTTTTCCCTTCTCAACAAAAATGCATGGTTTGAGATACTGATGAAACAAGTGAATTATTGCATTAACTAGGTATATAAATATTTTTCATTACACAGAACATTCGAAACTCGAATCATCGCTAGTGCTATTACAACTCATTGAATGACTCATTTATGCCAAATATGTAGGTGAAAGGTTACGAAATACTTGACATGTGACATATTATGCATTGGTATTGGATTACATACCTAGGTAATTTACATCTTGAACATACATTTCAATTTTTATGTTATTTCAGGTATCTAATTATTCCAATAAATAATTAAATACCTACCAAATAAACTATACTGTGAACTTTTAAAATCTACAGTCGACTAAACCTCTCACGCATTCGAATGTGCTAATTTTTTTTAGCTCTACTTTACTCATCAATCAATCAGCAATCACCAGCCTGGCGCCTGGTAGATATTTCGTACACAAAGGTACATAGTTTTTAATACGTGTTGATAGCAGATATCCATGTAGTAATTACATACCTATTTAGGCACATTGATACTCGTTCTCATTTTAGTATTAGGTAATTCATGCAAAAATAATATTAATTACCTACTAGACGACTAGGTGAAAACAACAATAAAAAAGTTATAAAGTAATAAAGCGTGTAGGTATGTATTATTGTTTTTCCCAAAAGTAGGAATGTGGGAAATACGATACCCATAATAATATTATTCTTTATAGCATAAATGCTACTTATGGCGATTTCAGATTCCAACAGGATGGTCATTTCTTTCTATATAGAGAGATTGCTGCATAATTTTGTCATTTGTAGAATGCAATATGATAAAAGCCAGCCGCAAGAACACACATACAGACAGAGGTGAAGAAGAGCGAAATCCGTCCCCGTCCGGCTTTGTACATATTACACATATGAATCCGTAATATTGTGTAATATTCTGGGTCACGCGTCATGCGAATGCACTATGCAATGCATCAATCCAAAAAGAGAAAAGAAAAAGACAACAAGAGTGAAGAGGTTTCATAAAAAGCAACCATGAATCGAATAGAGCTAAATTCTCGTAGACGGACAGACAGCGAAAAATTTTATTTTGTATTTTGGGTGGTTGGGTAGGGGAACAACGCGTTATATGCAAAACTGAAATACAACAATAACCAACCGTATCCTACTATATAGTGAGTCATTTTATGGATAGGGTTAGCTATTATAACAAAGTAATAACCCAAATGTCCCATATCGTGCAGCGCTCTGTTGTAAAAAATAATATGGGGCCGTCCATTCACAACGTTCACTATTAGATGGGAATTGTCCTTTGCAGGAGAGGTTTACACTTATAAATATGGTATTTCTGCAGGTTAAATTTTCAAAGTTGGCCATGTGCTTAGTGAATGGTCCCTAATTTACAGGCGTGTTCAGGTTAGTATGGGTAGGAATGAGTAATACGATAGGCAAAACGGTTAGGTTAGTTATGAGCGCATCTTGGTGGAGGCTCGGGCTCGAGCCCATTTTTCGATACCCTATGCCATCAATACCTCGCCGTAGTTACCTTATGGGCTTTTGTTGAGAGAATTTCCTCACTTTCGTGTCCTTTTGTCCTCTGATGGTCGCCATTTCTAAAAACGCTCTCCTCGTCTTCAGTTGGGCTCTCAACTAGTTCTCTTGTTCTTTTCAACTTTGTGCAGTTTACTAGTTTTTTAATCAAGCAAAGCGTATATTATTTTTTTTTTGCAAAAATTAAATTCAGTACTCAATCTCCCCCACACATCGCAAATCGCTACAATGTTTAGTAATATTGACACTAGTGACGATCTGTTATATCAATCCGTGGACCTGGACCAGCTAGGATTTCCAGATTTTGATTTACCTCAGTCTGAAAAGGTAAGATCAATTTATACAATTTTAAATATTTAACAATAAGTGCATATAATGTGAATTCATCATTATTCATTGGGTTTAAAATCCCAAATCATTGGCGAAAAGTGAAAGCGTGAAGTCTCTCTATAGTGTAGTGATACTTTGTACTTTGGTCTCGGTTCTACATCAAATTCCACTCTATTTGTATAATTCTTTTAAGTATTATTTGTCCATTGTAGTCCACCAAAAACTTACATTTTTGGTGGACTACAATGGACAGATTTTACTTACCTGCATTATATATCGCGTATCTAAAAAAATCCATTGGACTCGCTACTACTGCTACCCATTTCCTCTGAAGTAGTTGCTGCGTCCGTCTGTCTGTTATGTAAAAGATATCTACTTACCTAAGTACTTATCTATTCATTCCAATAAATAATGTGACGGAAAATATTGGTTAGACTCGGCCTAAGGGGTCGTGGAAAAAAAGTCTTTTTTGGAAGTTTAAAAAAAACAATTTTCGACATGTTACGATTCTCAGCCCGTTACATTCAGACATGATGCTGATTATGATAGAATCTTCAAATGTCAACCACGAATCAATTTTTAATTTAAGTTTTTTTTAATTCAAAGATTTTTTTAATGCAATTTTTTTTTCTCAAAAATGCTCAAAAAGTGATTTCCAGTCGATTTAGATCTTAATTTTTTGTGACAAAAAAATAAAATTATTCTACGGTCCCTTAGCCCGAGTCCAACCAAACACCAAAATATTGTCCTTGTGAAAAGTATTAATTTCACAGCTAGTATGTTTGTCTGTCGGTCTACTTGACTGTTTCGACAACTCATTTTCATTCGATTCGATTAATGTTACACACGTATTTAATAGTTTCGTCTTATAATATCATTTCGTGAAAAAATTCTACTTTTGTATCAATTGGAATGTTTGTCCGTCCGTCCAATTCTCCATCAACTTTCAAATTCAATTAAAATTCAATCTTATTCGATCATTGCATCAGTGGTGTGATAACATATTTCGTATCCGAGTCTGTCCGCCTGTTTGTCTGTCTGTCTGTCCAGTGCACATTAAATTCGGTGACTTTTGAGGATTAACTTTGTTTTAAAACAGTGAGATCAGAGTCCGTCTGTCTGTCCAGCCCAATACGCATTAAATTCGCTGACTTTTGCGGATTAACTTTGGTTTAATATATCAGAGCCCGTCTGTCTATCTGTTTGTCTGTCAGTCTGTCCAGTACGCATTGAATTCGCTGACTTTTGCGGATTAACTTTGGTTTAAGATTTCCAATCTTTTAAGACAGTGAGATCAGAGTCTGTCCGTCTAATTTTTTCTGACTCATTGTTGGGTTGATCTATGTATACATCCCAACACGTGTTCACGACATTATATATGACTTTACTTCAAACTGCTCTTCTTACTCTGTTACTACGTTTAGATTGAATCTGTAAATATCAGTGAGCTGCTGGAAGGAATGGATACGGATTACTTTTCCGTTTCCAATAATTCAAGCATGCTTAGTGAGGAAGAAGAACATGTGGATTCCAATTCTGATGCTGAGACTGTCGGGGTGTCAGAAGGCGAAGCGCTGACTTGGGCCAGCACTACCCAATCAACTTTGGAGTTGCCACAACAAGACAGCCAGACTCAAAACACACCAACAGGGTCCAGCAGACGTACCCCTCTATGGCAACAGGATGAGGACGATCCACGCCTTTCAGAAGTTAAGCGGAAAAGCATCAAGAAGGCGAAGAAGTGTCGACAACAGCGTGTTAAGAAGGCTGGCACTCTCAAGAGTAAAGACGAGGAGATCCAACTTCTTAAAGAGAAGGCTACTAGTCTAGAAGCCGCTTTACGCGCAGCTCACGCGGAAATTGCTGAACTAAAGGCAGTAAAAAACATCCCAACGATCATCTTTTTTAATAATGTGCAGTGAGCGTGTAAATACTTAAATTGAAAAATGTACTATAGATCTTATTATTTTAAATATCAACTTTTGTACGTTTTAATGTTATTGATGTTTTCCTATGTATATAGTCTAAAAAACATTGTAAAATAAAAATGTTAAACAGCGACTTACTACTCCGCTAGTTCATTATATGTGGTTAAGTGTACACTCATTTTTTCTTCAACTCACTCGCGTAATAAGAGCAGCAAACAGCACAGCAGAAGCGAGCAGAGCTCAGCTCAACTTTTTTTTCTCTTGCTTGAGAACGGGTAAGTAGTAGTAAGTACTAACATTTTTACATTATTCCATGCAAACCTATGCTATGACTATATTAATGATCAGCAGATCATCATGAAATTGTGAGATGCGAGAGGACAATCTCACTAGTAAGTCATACTTACACACACACTTTCATGGCCAATAATTTGTTGTTTGCATTGAGGCGCTGCTCAAGCAATTTGACCCAAATTTTATGAGAATGGTAATAATCTGCATCTATCTGTGTGTGCATATTTATTCATTTTAATGATGATGATGAATGTGTATGGTGCACATTTTTATTCTCATTGCGCAATCATCAGTAGTCTGTATAGTCTATAGTAAACCATACGCATACCTAGGTAATATACATAGGTAAGTTGAAAAAATCAGTAAGTGAGACTTAGCGTCTGATAAAAGTTATTAATATGTTTACACAATCGTCATCATCGCGATTTTCTGAAAAAAAAATCCAAACTATCATTTTTTATTCACGCACATGACACAGATACTTTCAATTTTTCTGTTTCCTTATTCATTTAATTACCTATCGTCTTAACTGTTGTTAACATAGTAGTCGCAGCGCTCAAATATATCCTATTCCCTTATTAAATAGGCAATATAAATTGTTTATCCCCTCTCAAGTCCGATCCAAAAGATCAGCCAACCAACCAATCCCTCATTTAAAATGCGATATTATAGAATCATGCCATCTTTCATTATCATCGTCATCCCCAGCACCAGACTTACATTTTTACATTTGCAGCTGTTTTAATAGATCAATGTATATTTTTTCAGGAAGAAAAGCCGTTCTCCTTCCTTGACTCTTGACGCTGTGAGTTGTGATTGTGACAATCCACGCAAACAAGCCATGCAAAGCCACCATGCCAAACACAAGTAAGTAAACTAAAAAGCCTAGCAGGCCTGGCCTGCTGGACTTTGTCATTTTAAGCGTTAAGATTCTTGAAAAAGAGAAAATCGCATGTCTCCATCCAATCCTACACACTCCACACCAGACTTCTTGCTATATTTTTATTATTAGGTATATAGAATTTTTTAACACTTTGCAATTGATTTTTTATATGAGTCTCTCAGTCTCTGGTCAGCCCAGTTATTATCCTCATGAATGTGTCAGCGTCATTAGCGTCATAGCATTTGATACAATAAAAAATAGCTATCATAATAAATATCACCAGAAGCGCAGCACTGACTGAAGCGTCACCCATAATGCCTAAAAATATAATCTCAATTTTCTCTATTAACTAGTGCTGTAACTGTATCTGATGTTGGTTTAACTTTTGATCTTTCAATTAATTCTCCTCAGCGCTTGCAAAATATCAAAATTGATAATAGTCTCTTTTCAGAGTGATGAACCCATTCATTTTTGCATTATGGCGCAGTGGATGGATGATGGACACTTGAAAATTAATTAATTTATTTGATCGTACTAGGTGTGGCGCCACGTTATTTTTTATGTCGCTCTTTGATAAGCTACATAGTTGCATCACTGGAAAACTGTAACTTATGGGGAAAATTTACACGGATTTTTTTTTCTTTTTTCTACTTTTTGCAGGCATCCAATAACATAGGAAAAGGAGGACGTGACGAGGACGGTTGTCAATAACATGATAATGCATTTGATTATGCAATATTGTGGCATTAACACGGACGGGTCTTCTGATGACTGATGCTGATGATGCGATGCCAGGCCTTATCTCCAATGACCATAGAAGGGCTTAAGATTTGGACTGATGGCCATGACCACAAAGTTGGACTGATGCGTAAACTACAAAGGGATGACAACGCAACGCTGTCAGATTCATTTTAAAATATCTATATGTAATAAAGTTCATCGTAAAATTGATTTATCATAGAATCTCTAACTCTTAAATCATCATAAAAATAAAATGTAATCATGTTTAAACTGTACTTAAATCTCAAACAAGTTTACAAACTGCATTCATTACGTCTCATCTTTGTTACCTCATGCTGCACGTTAAAATTAGCTGTGCAAACTAAATTCGACCTTGACTCAAAGATGGCTCACCAGTGGATCCTCACTTGTTACGAATAACACATTTTTTCGCGACAAAATTTGAGACTAGTGATGTTTAAACAAGCACATAAAATACTAACATGTATGTACATATCCTATAATAGTATCTTTCATTTTTCATCTTATGTTCCGGTAATTCAACCTACCTACAAACTTTTCTATCACCTGGATGAAAAATATAAATTTATGCAGGCGTCAGACTAGCGTAATTTGCAAACAATGAACCTTTTTCTCATTGTCACTCTCCTCCACCCGTTTGCTATAAAGATAAAAATCTATTCATTACTTTTTAATGCATAAGCAAATATTAAGCAGTATTGCGCACGTTGATATATGTCATCTTCCATAATCGATCATTGTCTTCCTTTTATAATTTTTCACAATTTCGATTTTATCACATAATAATGTACATGGCCATGGATGGCACTTGGTTTTTTTCGGACATAGTGAAAAATCAACTCTGATTTATACTTATACTTATTTATACTTATACTTCATTATTATACTGCAAAAAAATTCTCAACATTGTCGGTCTAGCTAGAGTTAGGCATTTTATTCCACAAGACGATGATAGTTGATAGCCACAAACAACACCAAACCAACACCAGCAAAGCAGCAATCCCGCTTCAAAGAGGCTACTAGGTATATATACTCCATCCATATCCTCATGATCATGATCGTCATAATAATAATATCATCTCATCTTCTTAGACTGCCTGCCCTTTTCTTCCTCGAGCCATCGTGTCATGTAACTTATTTTTTGCTTTGGCATTTTTTCTTCTGTACTGAATCTCGTGTCGTATCATAGTGTAATTTTTTGGCAATAAATTATACGATAAACAAGCAATTTTCAAGGAGCAGTATTAGCGGGCACAGACAAAAAGTGCAGCAGCAAACCATCGCACCGTCGTGCCACTTCAAAACGATGATTTTGCCATTAGAATAAAAAATTCCGTTTTATTCCAAGTTGGCATCATAAAACGTGCATTATGATAATGATAATTGCAAGGCTGGTTAGTAGTTAGGTTGGATGAAAAGGATAGCGAGAATACATGCTGCGGTTGTGGCGTCGTCGTCGTCGCTTAATATTACTTACTAGGTATGTTAGTAGGTCCTACAAAGTAGGATTATCTTTTTAAGAAGTGAAACGAGACAGTAATAAAAAAATTTGTAGCTGTTGTGGCGGTGGTATAGTAATGTAGGTATTTAAAATTAATTTCGTGTTTATGCATCACTTCTGTTGCCCCTGTATTCTGCTTTAGTTACGTAGGCGCATATTAGGTAGGTATATGCATGTATGTAATTTGGGTAGTTGCATTAATTAACTGGTAGTTGTAGTAAATTGGTATCCAGCAGGGATTTTTACGGGCGAAAGTGAATGGAAATGAGAAAATGGCAGGAGGGTAATGGCAATAATAATGCCAAACAAGATGGCTTTTGCTGCTGAACTGCAAATTTCACTGCAAGCTAAAAAAGTGTTTATGTATTTCCTGACTACCTATTCAGAATGTCAGTAGAAATCTCAACTCTTCTTGATGTCTACAACGATGATAAAAAATGATGATTCTTAAATCGTCTTTAAAATTCTGGAATGGTCAAGTCATATCGAGATTATACAAAAGGAATTTTTGCGCAGACGACATCTACTACCACCCAGACTTATTGCATTACAATACATGAAGTTCATCATTAGATTTATTATGCAACCAAAAAACTGTTTCGTGGCGAAAGATAATAATATGCTACTACGATAATTGTTGCTATCGGTACGCAGTAATAATAATGATACTAAAAATCGTTAAATATTCTTTGCCTTTTTATCACTTTACCGCTGCTGCGACTCTGATATTTTTTTGAATATTTAATGTCATTTTCAAATGCACGGCCATGACACCAGTGCAGCGAGTAGTAAATCTAAACGAGGACAAATAATATTATCTATCACGACATATTTAGTAAAAACATTTTTGTCATTCTCATTCAACTCATCAAAAATCGAAACTAGTCCAATGAAATGCAGCAGAAGACAGAGAAGCTCATTCAATATTCTTGAGTCGATGACGAAGATAGTACTGTGAATGGAGACGGCTCATCATATAATAAGCCTTTGTTCTTCTTGGTTCAGATGAGCTGAAACTGAAAACCACGCTATTCCATGTACATATTAATATTTAAATAATAAATAGAACCATTATCATGTTTATCCCTTACTCCTCTTCTCCACTGTCTTAACCCTACTTTTATTACCATGTGTAATGGTAATGGAAAGGACACAAGAGACCAAGAAGAACAAACAAAGTGTTGTGTTATGATTTCATCATCATTGTCGCCGTATTTGTCGTCTTGTTATTGTTATTATCTTAATGCCCTTATTCTAGATGACAAAACAGCCTCCTTATCTGTCACGTTGTCGTACAAAGAATTTCAAATGCTTTCGTCAACAAGTTCAATAGTCCACTGCTGTAATGGCGTCATTCTTATTTTCGGTGCATGTATATTGTTATTGTTACTGCTTTTTGATTTCGGTTCCCACACTATTTAATTGCGCATTATTACATGTCCACATAGCATTGATTGTAAGACTGATACACTGGCCTTAAACCGGTAGGAACCGGAGAAAGAAAAGTAAATACTGTGATAATAAAAGTAAACCGAAATAATTCCGTGGTGTGCACTTCTTGTACACGAGTTATAGTTATGTAATGTGTTTATTACCGAAGTAAATCTAAACCGATAGGATGCGCAAGTTTTTCTACACTAACTCATCAACAGGATTGATTTGATATACAGAGAGCAAGTAATCAAGGACAGTCAGTCAGACACAGATCATGCATGATCCAGTAAAAGTATTTCAAGCTTGTTAAAGAAAGATGGTCATGTTTTAAAGCTTTGCTGGAATAAGCGTTTTTTCACCTTTCCTTGTTTGTTGCACCACAATCTTTGTGCTGATTGTGCTTAGAGATTTTTCTTGTATCACCTCGGCGTGGTCAAAGTCAGTCATGAAGACCAATGCAATGCTCATCATGATCACTCATTTCTTTAAAATGGTAAGATGAGGAGTGAGTGAGGTACTGATTGTACGCATTACATTGTCAGATCATCATCATCAGGAATCTGCATCCTTCTCTTTTAGAAGAGCTCTAACTCTATCTTTCGTCCGTCATGCTCGTGTAGTCCGATCCGTTTTCTCATTTTGTGATCCTGCAGAACATAATATATACCTGTTACTCACTCCTCACATGTTAAAGTGTTGTGGACCTGGCATGGGAATTATCCCGAGGCAATCATTATTGAATCATTCCAGAGAATCTTCCTAAAAAGACGAAGTTGATGATGATGATGAAGATCGTGGACCTGGACCTTTCCTGTTGCTATCTTGATTTTCTTTTAGCTTTTACTGGATAAATGTATGAAGTCCTAAACAAAAAGGTATCTTCTCCCACTCCGATATCGTATCATCACTAAAATATCATCTTATCGTGTAGCAATAAGTCCTCATTATAATTAGTCTCTAATTGAGTTGAGAGTTAGTAGAAAAATGGTCATACTATGTCGGACAATATGGTTTCATTTACCATTACGGAATTACATGGGATGGCAGAGAGAAATAAAGGGTTAAAAATTTTATGTTTCACCTAATTGTACGTTCTACAATACGATTCAATTGTTACTTTGACAAGATCTCAACTGACTTTTGTACCAACACTTTTTGTACTTGTGAAACTGGACCAAAGCAAGAGTACGTGGATGAGTGTGGTGTACGGACAATGGAAACTTTTATCTTTTTACTTGAAAAATGCATCTGGTAATCAGGTCTGTTCATTATCATCATCATAAAGTAGGACAGTTGATTTGATAAGTTCTTTCAATACCAAAATAATCGTCATGAATAATTTATATCAATACGCCAGAAATGGATAAAAATCTTCCACTTAAGCAATAATAATATTTATTTATTTAGTGCATTCTCTAGTGGAATCTGATGTCTAGCATGTAGTCTGGTGGTCATACGATAAGAATATTATGATGTCAGTGTCAGGTCACCAATCAGTTTCACCAATTGGCATTATTGTTTGTTCCCAGATTCCCAGCTTAGAACAGAAGAGCAAAACTTTCATCAAGGTGCTTGGCTGCAAGAAAATGAAATTACCTATACCACGGATACTCTTGTGAAGTACATAAAAATAAATAGTTGAATTTGCAGATGAAAGTAGGTATTTACATGCAGCACAGAAAATAATATAATATGTACATGAGTGGTAGAACATAAAAATGAAAATTTATACCGTTGATAAAGTAATAATCGATATTGTACAGAACGCATGATAAAATGGTAAAAATAATAACCCTTTCAAAAATGTCAAGATGGCTGATTCGCAAATTACAATCGATGACGATATCCAATTGTGAATGCGAATGTCTATTATGAAGACTGCATTTTTCATCGTTTAAAATTATAAGTTCCTTGCATGTTGAATTGCTGATTTTTGCTGTCTGCTTCTCGTTTTACACTAGTCTCCAGTATTCTATTATCTTTTGACATGGATGCAATTTATTGGAACAGGGGGAGTTAAATAGTGATGGTGATAAGCAAGTAAACGATAAGTTCTAAGAATCGAAATGTCTGGGTGGAATTTGCAGCTGCATCCTGCTGTTGTGCTGTTCCTCGAAAAAACCATTTACTAACTAAAGTAAAGAAATGAATCGGTTCATCAACGTTAATGGTGATTCGTCATAACTTCATAAGCATTACAATATTACTGAATTTATTCTCATCAAAAGTTACATGTCAACTTTGTGGCTAATGTTGCATTTTCAAACATGATAAAACTTACCAATGACATTTGAATATAGGTACATACTTTCTCACACTGACTGAATTTGAAACCGACTCCATTACCATATCTTTGATTTTTCAAAAACATTTTATCTTAAGTTACCATTAAATTAAAGATTACCTCATTTCCTACAATATTTTACATCGTAATAATCATAATGACCATCGTAAAAAACCGTCCATTAAATTGCAAGCGGTTGCTGCCAGAATGACACACTACATTAATTTAACTTTATCCTAATTTTCGGTCATAAAATGCCCACACAAACCCATAAATGGCCATAAAAGTCAGTACATTATGGACACAGTACATAATTTTAATATACATGTTACACCGGCAATGTTCAAGTTGGGTTTTGCTTGCGTAGAAATATGACACTATTCTTTTCAGTGATAAACGATGAGTCACATCATCATCCCTTGTCTGAAGTCATTTCACCGGTCATTATCAGTTACATTATTATTATTACTTAATAAGCTTAAATTACAAGTCGGTCTCAACAAATCGTCATTCATGCAGTTTTCATACTTTCACAGCCAAGCAGAAATGCAATTCTGGCATGCAAACAAGCAAATCTCTACTTTTTTATCTTTTATGCTCTTCACTGACTGGAAATGACACAAGAACAAAGATCATCTATAATATCATTCATGACCAGGAACATGCATAGCTGGTGTGCTGAACATCACGCACACACGCACGTACCCAACATGCACACACATTGCAAGCAACAATCAATGTATGCATCACTTTTTCCAATTTCTTAACAAAATACCCTTTTAAAATCCGAGCTTAGAGAGCAAGTACGACTAAAAGGACTGTCTTATTTTATGCCCTATGCTCCCATCACCATAATAATCATGAACATTTTGGATTTTGGACACCCCCGAGGAGTGAAAAAAGTCACTCGTTTTGCTTTGTTACGCGCGTCCCTTGCCTTTTTTCTTCCCCTTCATCTTTTTTCAAATTATATTTTTCCAAAGAAAATCACATGAGATTATGCACTCCCTTCTTCTTCTCACAGTTATTACGAAACCTGCTAGTTGGTCTTTTAAGCTTTCTTAGAAGGGATAAATAAATATTTGTCAAAAAGGAGTTTGTTGGTGGCATAAAAATAGCTGCTTCCCACAAGAAGGCATCTTTTAAAGTCGTTTCCTACTTGCATTACCTTTTGGATCATATTATAGATGTATTATAGCTGATTGTAATATCTTATGAATAGGCTTGTTTGTATTTTACATGAAAATCAGTTAACTGTCGTCATGTTGGAAAGATAAATGTGTAACTTAAGTTACTTCAGGAGACGAAAAAGGGTCGCTTGCTTGGTTGACAGTGTAAGACAGGAGTTGTTAGATAATGGATGTTCTGTAAAAACGATGAGAAAGGGGGGTCATTTTACATTCTTGCTATTTCACGGATGACTCAAATTATGAATATTTTTGGGTAATTCTGTGAGGGCTTTTCAACAAACGTACACAGCTTACTTTTTTCTAGTGAAAAATCATTTATTGAACGAAGATGCACAAGTTCAGGACATCTTTTTAAAGCCACATGAAGATGGCGTTAAGTTGTTAAAACAGGTGCATACTTTTGAGGTAGCTATAAAGATAGTATATGTTAGGTTGTCGATTTAAAAGATTTCATCTGAAAAGTTGTAGATGATAGAAATGAAATGATAATTGGTAATAATAGTGATTTCATCATCTCAATCTACAGAGTCATCATCGTTTAAAATTGATGTGCTTGATTTTATGATAAGTTGAAGATAATGATGATGATAAGCTTTGAACATACATTCGTACTTCCAAGAAAATATCGTTTTTCATCTTTCTTTGTTTCATGATCATTTCCAAGCAAACGTTTGTCCAAGATGCTAGACTTGCTGCCTGGTGGTCTTTCCAGCTTTTTACAACAACCAGTCTGTTTTATGACATGGCTTGGCTGAGGGACTATAAATTGCGCACCAACATATTATTCTCTTACTTTGTAGCTGACAAAAAACTGCAAAATAAAAGCTGCACAGACTTCTTGTTTTGATGTAGTCCAAACTCTCAGACGTACAACAACTTTACAACAAGTGGATTTCCAAGAATCTATTAAAATTGCCAACAAAAAATTATTTAAAAAATACGTACAATTTACCAGCAGCTGCATACATTTTGTGCTAAACATCTTCAACGACAGCAAAGGCATAAAACCCAAGAAATTTCAGTTATAATTCTGGTATTAATATTATTACATAACAACACAATCCAATCATTGATGCTGTCTTGCCTGCCAGCGTAAAAAATGATGATTATAATTTGCTATTAAATAAA
The DNA here is from genome assembly GCA_004115045.4 of Sinella curviseta. NCBI lineage: Eukaryota > Metazoa > Arthropoda > Collembola > Entomobryomorpha > Entomobryidae > Sinella > Sinella curviseta. The sequence continues at coordinate 32,763,671 of CM023199.3, read as the reverse complement.
ACGCATCCTAGAATGCATGTACCTACCTAACTATAATAATTATGCTGTGTGTCGTGTGTGTGCACTATACATTCTTTTGATCATGTATCTCATCATCATCATTATATCATATCGTTCATCCTGATAAGTTCACTTGACTTGACTGTTACTGGAAGAAAAAGATTGGGAGAGAGATAGAAAAAGACGAAACTTGCTATCACACATAGCGTGCAACATGCAGCAACAGGCGAAATGCTTCTTTGAGTAAAAAAAGTGCAAGAGGTCAAAAATATACACTCTCGCTCTTCCAGTCGGAGATTTTTTATAAGAAAAATTAGGTGGATATAAAAAGGGTTCACAAAATCGTGGAGGTGGTGGAGCATCTTGCCTTGTTACATAGTCAATACTGAAGACACACAAAGTTATACTTTGTTACATATTATGCCTATAAAATAATGATGGTAAACATATAAGCTGAAGAAAAGGGATTTTAATATTATTTTCCCTTCTCTCTCTGCCGAAGACAGACAACCCAAAACTGGATATAATTATTATGTGGAAAGAAACAAGACACTCGTAACAACAGTCAGAAAAAAAGTAGAAATTCTATCTCTGTCCATGATGCTATATAAGTTTTACGATTATAAAATAAGCTTACATAACAAGAAAACACGTGTGGCGGTGGTCAACCTTCCTCTCTCTCGCTTTTACAATCTTGTTTTTTATAACCGAAATAATAAAAATGTATTCTTCTATTTTTCTATCAGGATTAAATGCTTCATATTTAAGAAAGCTGTCTACAAAGTAGGTATGCTCACAACAGGTATGTGTAGGTATACAATGTTGGATTTTCATTTTCTTCTCGCTGTAAGCATACATAGAAGGGAAATACGCGACGAGATGCAATAATGAAAAGAATGAAGAGAGAAAAAATGCATTTTTTATTTGAACTTGCATGCATGCTGATCTTGAGGATGACGATGAGTAAGTTGACTGGCTTTACATTTCACATGTACCTACACAATGTTGGACTTTGAATGGGAAAGGAGAAGACGAACAAGTCAGTACGAAAGGTATGAAACCTTACACTTTTCTTCATCTTCTTAAAAAACTGATTGCTATACTTGCTTATATTCTATAATGTTGTTATATTAACTTGTTCTTTAATATGTTTCCTAGTACTGTACAGACTTTCATTTGATTGCTATTGCTTGCATTAATATTATTTTACATTATGTATTTTCTTTTTAAGCTTGACTGACTGTTGAGGATGCCTTTTTATCCTTCTGTAAGAAACTGGCATGTTGTATCCAACCAAAAATTGATGAAACTGCAGCGTACTTACAAATTGCATGAGGGGGAATAACCAATACTACCATGTCACAAGTCAAAAAAGTATATACCCCCAGCCAGATAACACTTCACCTTCCTTGCAATGTAGAATCCTTTATCTGTTCACCTTATCTTAAGTACCATGCATACAACAAGCAAGACAAGCGATAGTACACTTCGTCGTCATCATTTATAAGCACACATTGTTATAAAAACAAGTAAAGAGACAAAGCTGCAATATTAATACAAATTCCGAATAAAATACGCACTAATATAATCAGCATTTGCATCCTTATCATCATGGGAATGGCCACTCACCACTTTTATTAAAGTGGCCAGTACATCTATGCAGTTTTGTCTACGCCGTAATGAACAGCAGCGTCAATGATAAATAGAAAAATGAAGAAACAAAGGTCCATTTTAAAATAACGTAAAACATAAAAGAGATGATCTACCTTAACGGGCTTTTTTCATTGCCTTGTCATCGACACTGTTCATTCAGCAGAATAGGTAAGAATCGTCATAGGAATGTGTATTATTATGAATATAAGTAAAGCATGTGCGTGAACTGATGACGAAAACCTAGGCAAAACCAACATTATCGAAAGGCAAGCAAAGCGATGGCATGTTCATCAAATTATTGGTCATGAAGACGCACAAGAGCAGGGATTTTCTTGGAAATGCATGTGATGTGACGAGATGATGTAAAAAGCGTTGGGTTTGAGATATGTTCAGAGTAAAGCAAAGCAATGAATACAATATGTGTGTGAGGACCTTTACTTGTGTGGAGCGAAGTTGTAGCTGTTGGCTAGGCCATTATTATCATTATAACCATCAGGTACCCACACACAACACATCTAACCGACGAGAGTGCAATGCATTTTGCACACAGTAGTGCATAAAGCAAACAGGCTTTGTCTTTCACTTCACTACTGCTAAGCTTGCTGGTCCTGCTGTCACATCAAAAGAAAGAAAATGATCCTCTGTAAATCTGGCAACAACTCACCCCTATCCATTTTCAACCCTCACCATGCATCTTTATTGCAAGCATCTCTCTGTATGTGCAACAATATTTGTTGTTTGTATAGAAAAGACGAAAGAGAAACGAGAAATGGAAAAATAATACTTGTTCCATTTTACAGCATTCCATTTTACACACAACAAAAACAACTGTGCCTGCTTGCTTAACATGACTATATAATGGTACGGACCGTCAACCGTGTGTGTATGTGGAGTGGATGGATATATGGTTTTCTTGTATGGTGAACAACTGAAAAGATAAAGCTATTCATTATTTTCTCACTCTGTGCACCTCACACACACATTTTCATCTATTATGCAGCACAGCATTTCATGAATGTACAGCAAAGAAGGGCATCTGGCTCTCTGATATTCCTTCTCTTGTCACTGTTATCTTTTTTTCATGTCTCTTCATCCCAGCCATTACATTAGTATGTCGGGTACCTGAGCAGCTAAAGAGGTCCATGATCATCGTCATATCATCTTGCTGCTTGCAACAAAAAAGCGCTTTTCGACCTATCCTCCATACACACAAGTGAATACCCAAAATATTATGTACATATATTTAGTTTTTACTGCTGCCAGCAGTCACCTCTCTTGCTGACTGTAAATCTGCTTAACTTTATTATGAAGCATGACTGTGTGTAACTCAACTAATCTTTTCTCTCGAGATGAATATTACTGTGAAGTATTCATACTCATTGTCTGTCTACGCAGCAGTATGATGCATGAAGAAGCATATAAGCCTTTACGATAAATACCTATGATTGTGTGTAAGTGAAGTGACGGCTGTACACAGTGGTGGTAACTCAACTTTTTCACCATCTTCTTCATGCCCATCATCCTCTGATCCTCATGATTTTTTTCGATATTAAACTGGTCTCTCTATATGCTATGTTAGTTATGCACTAGAATAGAGACAGGACAGGGAAGCCTGTTAAAAGTTCTTCTGGCTTATTTTCACTCTCCTCTGCTCTGCCCGTAGTAGTGAGCCTTTATACAATTTTTATAGTACATTAGCATTAGCCACAGAAAAACGGAAGAGCTAACTGCTCCAATCCTCGTCATCATCACCATAACAATACTACTTTAATTGTACATTCCACAGGTAATATATACTACCAGCTTATTATTATTATCATTATGAAGTAACAGTGTGCTCATCATATTTACTGCCACCATCATCACCGCAGCAGTATTTAAAGTAATAGAAATAATGAAATTGCAGTTTTAATGGAAAGTTATGAAAAAAGTCTGGTCTGGTTTGTTCGCAGTTTTAAGGAAAATTTTACACCTTTTTTATTGACCATTCCAAAGTAATGTTTTCGTACTCGTAAATTGTCAAAAAATTCCAACAGGTCAGTTCACTGGTGAGAATAAAAATTCATTGACCGAATTACTAATTATTTTCCGCCAATAAATCCCAATATAATCCGTTCATTCTTTTTTTTCTCCTTGCGTGATTCTTCCCAATTCCAATAATTCCCACGTTATAAAAAAGTGATCTTTCATTGCTGTGTGAATTGAATGCAAGTTTTCTTTTCAAGACAATAAGGAAGTAAGTGTCAGATCAAGAAAGTGTGGTGTGGTGTGTGTCTGTGTGGTCGGTCGGTATTCGCATAGAGCAGCTTGTAGTAATGTAGTGAGTAGCTTAATCTGTCAGATAATTTTTTTTTCGCACTGCATTGTTCCATTGTACACGTAGTTTCTAACAAGACAAGCGTCTTAAGTTACATACGACCGTGTTCCGTCTTTCTTTTGGCAATTCAATAAATCAGGCTTGTCACGGTGTACAACAGCCAGTGAAAATAGAACGTTATCTTGACTGACGTTATTTCTTTGCTGCTGCTGCTGCCGACGTGATTTGGAATCTCGTTAAAAAATCTAAAATAAAAAATAATGCTCGTGTGTTCCACAGTCCACAATAACGGCACATCAAGCTTGTTACACATGTGGCGGTGATTGGTGATGATGATTATGTGGTGGCGATGGTGTGAAAGTGATCATGTGTGAATGGCCTAGATTATTATAATTTTTATTTTATTTTTCGTTTCTTTTTTTTTCTTTTTTTTTCTAGAAATTTTTGTTGTTTTTCGTGTGTGAGAGAGAGAAAGAAAAACTAGGAAATTTTTTGTTTTTGTGTGAACTGAGTTAAAAAAAGTCGGCACAATGTTTGATGTGTTCGGCTCAGTAAAGTCTTTACTGAAGTTAGACAGCGTCTGTATAGACAACAATGTGTTCAGATTGCACTATAAAGGTACCGTAATTGTCCTGGTGGCCTTTTCCCTGCTGGTCACCTCCCGGCAGTATATCGGGGATCCTATTGACTGCATTGTGGACGCCAGTATCGGCGGGGATATTATGGACACCTACTGCTGGATTCATTCCACGTACACACTTCCAGACAAACTGGGTGGAAAAATTGGTAAGCAGCTTGTTTTCATTACCTCCAAAAACTACTCCAAAGCATAAAAGTATGAAGCATGCATACCTCCATGTGCCTCCACACCCTCCAATGCTTTCTTTTTTTTGCAATGCCATCCCATCTCATCCCATACAAGTATGCATAATATATTGCAGCAAGCGCTAAGAAAACCGTTTCTTTCCATTTTGGCAACACTCCAACCAATGCTTTTCTTTTTTGCCTGGTTTTTGCAGGAGTTGATGTGCCGCATCCGGGTGTAAGCTCGCTAACAAGTAAATCTGATCAGGTGAAATACCACAAGTACTACCAGTGGGTGTGCTTCGTCCTCTTCTTCCAAGCTATGCTCTTTTACATTCCCCGGTATCTGTGGAAAACGTGGGAGGGTGGAAGAATGAAGATGCTTGTCATGGATCTCAACTGTCCCATTGTTGACGAGGACAACAAGTGTGGGAGGAAGAAGCTCATTTTGGACTACTTCATCAGCAACATCAAAAACCATAACTTTTACGCGTTCCGCTTCTTTTTTTGCGAACTTCTCAACTTCATTAATGTCGTGGGTCAAATCTTTTTCATGGACATGTTCTTAGGTAAGATGAATAAGCATATATACCTATATATATGTATGTAGTTGTAGTGGTCTATTTTTTGCATAGGTACATTAATGCACACATGGTTAATTAGGCTACTAGTTACTAATTACCTTTTCACCTTTTTCCCATGCTTTTTTAACAGGCTATGAATTCACTACCTACGGCAGTGACGTTCTTGCAATGACCGAGGAGGATCCCTTGAACCGTATTGACCCCATGGCCAAGGTGTTCCCCAAAGTTACCAAGTGCACCTTCAACAAGTACGGTCCTGGTGGTAACATTGTGCCATACGATGGTCTCTGTGTTCTTCCCCTCAACATTGTCAACGAGAAGATCTACGTCTTCCTCTGGTTTTGGTTTATCATTGTTGCCGTCATTTCCGGTGTTGCCCTGTTGTACCGTCTCGCCACCGTGTTTGGACCACAAGTCCGCATGTATCTCCTCCGTGCCAAGAGCCGCCTCTCAGAACAACGCTACATCGACAGGATTTCTCAAAAGTGCCAAGTAGGAGATTGGTTCGTTCTCTACCAGTTGGGTAAGAATATGGATCCTTTGATTTATCGCGAATTGATCCAAGAACTTGCTTCCCGGCTGGAAGGAAGGGATACTGTTTAGGTGACGTTATTCAAATTATCTAGATTTTTTAAATTTTCTAAGAAACTGAAAATGTAACAAGGTAACTGACCTTATAAAATATACATATTATTCATATCGACCAACAAATTACATATGGACCAACATACATCATCAAACATTTTTGGTTTCTTTCTTTCCGTTTTCTGCTGATCTTTATTTCGTTTGGCTGATGCGTTACTGCTTACAATGATCGTTATAATAGTTTGTTAGTTAGTTAGTATATTTTGTTTGCTTTTTTGTTAGCCATTTATTCTGTTCAAGCAGAATGTAAAAAGAATTCTTGTTTTTTGTACAGCAGAAAGTGGGCACTTATTTAAAATTTAAGACTACATTATTTTCTTTACTTTTTGTTGATTTTGTAGCATGTTGCATTTATTATTATTATAATCATATGAAACTAATTAGTACATTAGTTAAAACTACTACAAAATAAAAAATATTTATGGAAAACAATAAATTTTAAACTATAGCAAATGGGATGCGCGTAATTCCAGATTTTTTTTAAAGAGAGATGAAAAGGTGTCGAAAAATCTTTATTCTTATCATTTATCCATGAGCAATACTTATCCACTTTGAAAGACTTAAATAGGTTGGTACATAGCGAAAAACAATATTATAGCAATATTATTATATCCATAGAATAAGCGGATATGTCTATAGCTGATTCAACATAATTCTGTCTCATTTCATCATTACCCACAAAAAAACGTGCCGCGTTGCGTTTCATATTTGCTTAGTTATTAATATTCCATTAAATATGTATTTTTCACCTCTCTCACTCTCTTTCTCTCGTTTCCATTCAGATACATTATTGACTGACTGACTGAAGAATAAAATTCAGTTCATGGTACATTCTCTTTATCATTCCAGTGAGGTCATTCCTTTCCTGTTTTTTATTCTCTGCTCAGTACACAGTGTTTACTATATTTTTTTCTCATTCCACCTATCTATCTGTCTGTCTCGTTCATACGCTCGTTCGTTATAATAATAATATTTCGTTCGTTTCTTTGTATAGATAGATAGAGTAAAACGTAAGCTCAAAAAACTGCATTGCATTGATGATGCTATTATACAGCATAGCATACCAACAGACTACAGACATAGACACATTCTTTTATGTAGAGTTTAGAGAGAAGCAAGTTATATATGTTCAAGAGAGGTTTTAGGTTTTCTTTTATAAAGTTTACTTACGCTGTAAAATATAAAACGCGTACTGCTATTTCGTCGTCGTGAGTAAGGTTTTTAGTACACACGCACCACCACAACAACTCTACCCCAGCAACAATATGCACGCATGATAGTTGGTTGGTTGGATAGTTTAGGGATACAATGGAAAATACAAAAAGGAATCCTTTGGGCAGTTTGATGCATTCTGCATTCTCTGTTGTGTGCTTGCTGACACCAGCATATAAGACGACAAAAAAAGATGAGAGAGGATTTAACAAAAGGATATTACATGATATGATGAGAAGATGATGAGAGGAGAGGTATGTAGGGAAAAGGTGAGAGGGATGCAGTTTTATAGTTGTGTTTATCTTTTATTAAGCAAACCAAGCTGGAGATTAGAATATACATACAAATTCCATACTTGACTATTATACGCCTATCATAGGTACTTCCGATACAAATATACGTACACATTTATAACAAAAATATTAAATATGCAGCCTTACTACAGATATATGAACCTGTACAATACAAAAACATCTAAAAAAATGTTGATGAAAAAAGACAGAAAACTATACGAACAATGGTAAATTTTAATTTAGGGAAGAAAAGTATTTAGAATTAGAACCGTGGCATAGGCAGATCATCATGACTAAATAGAATAGCTAATCAATATAGGTAGATATACCGAAAAAAATATATACATATATCGTCAAAGTTACTTCGTGTCTTTCTCAATACAGTGTTCGAGGTCACTCAACATGACTTTTTTTAAAACCAATATACAGCCACTCTAAACTATTAGATATAATTAATTGTTCTTCTAATCTAATTATCTATTATAATATGATGTATTCAGTGTAGGTGTTTTTGGCAAGTCTAATATTTAAGTTTGAGAATGTAATTTATATAAAACTTTATGCGAGGCAAGTTCCCCACGTAATATTAATAATTAGAAAGGAAGTGCACTAATTACGTAAGTGATTTTAGGTTAAAAAGTATGAAGAAATGAATAAGTTGTCTCATTAGTATGTTCGTTCGTTGTTCTATTATTGATGTTAAAGATTTTGTTATTAGTTTAAGGTGTAATTTAAAGGTGTGTGCGCGTAAATAGTTGGACTATTAAAAAATGATAATATATATTATTATGTAGGTAATTACCCCATGATCATGATAACTATAATATGCTATTATTATACACTATATCATCTTATGCAATGAAATATATTATTGTACTATGTATATTACTACTACTGCTGCTGTTCAATGATATGAAAAGAAAAAGTCAAAATGTTAAATAAAAACGTACCGTTGTAAAAAGAAGAACAAAAATAGAGTTAAGTAAGTAATGATGATTAATGGATTCAGACGCAGATATTACTCGATATACATTATTGCCCCATCATGACACAAAAGTAACATTTTTAATCATAATCATCATTCATCAGTTTCAAGTGGAGCATTTTGGCAACTGCCAAGTCAACTGCAATGCATTCCATTCTCGCCGTATTTGGAAGGCAGATAGTTACTGATCCTGTCATGAGATAAAAGGCGATCGTAACGAACATCGTGTATCAGATGTCCAAGCACTATTATGCTGATTTCTGCTCATTTGGTTTTGAGATCGACAAGATTTTCTCATCTCTCTAACCAACAGCGTAATAAAATTTTTGCATTGTTGCATTTAAGTGATGTTGGATCATTAAAGTAAGGGTTAAAGAACACATTCGTTAATTTATGTGGCATATCTTGTCAAACTCACCATTTTACAGCAGCAGCATTGCAAAGGATGGAGGGAGGTGGTGACGATGGTAATAAAAATGCGCAAAGTGCTGATTAAATTGGGACCAATGCTTGCAACAAAAGGTGCAGAAAAGGAAAGGTAAAAAATGCTTGCAAAAGGAGGTGTCCATACAAAACTGGCACTGCTTTTAAGCATTTCTCGTTCTTATTGCTATGATTTTTTACGATCCACCCACACCCACACATACTATACGCTATGAATGGCTCCAAGGATCCTAAACTTTTTAACAGAAAGTTAACCCTGAAAGTAATATCCCAAACACCTATCACGTTTTCCTCTTCTTCCTCTCTACAGGTTGTCATCAGAAAGGTAAATAGGCGGAATTAGGTACATGTTAGTTTAAACGTTTATAGAAAAAATGCAAAAGGTATGAACAAGGCTAGACATTCACAAGTTATGCAAACTGCAAAAAATAATAATTGCATTTTACTTATATTTTTGAAAGCGAAATTCATGCATCTTCTGCATCCACCAACCAATCCCACATAAAAATGCATCCTGCAAAACAACCCTAACTAAGCATGGAATTGATTAAAAATCAATGAGTTAAAAGCTAATACCAAATCAAAGAGTTTCAACTTGGTTCAGCAATAGAGTCAAAGTATGCAAAGTTCACAGCATTTTTCAATGAATTGTTACAACAATTTATTTGCAGTTTTCCCATCGACTTTTTATTATGCTGCAAAATTCGAATCTTGGCATTCCCTTGACGCTCAGCAAATATCGGTTCAAAGATTAATTCGTTTGAAGTCCATGCATATCGCATCTATTAAAGTGGTTGATTGAGATAACTTAAATAAACAAATAATAAACTTTGCTCTTGCAAAATCAGCAAATAGTTCCACGGTTCATCCAGATGAAATCGACGGTATATTTTGCGTTTCATCAACTAAGCACTTTGTCCGTAATCCTTGTTCAATTGTACGTAGATGTAAGCATTCATGTGAATATTAGTCACAACATTAAAACAATGGTCCAGCCCTGTAGGTAGTTAGTAAAAATGTTAGCAAACTGCAAGAACAGAAGGCTACTTTTAATTAATACCCTAAAGAAATGAGAGCCTTCTTGTTGACTTGTGCAAACTCAAAAAATTATTATTATACAGGTATTTTAGATATGTATAAAAGATAGGGAAAAGTTTCTTATTTTCTATGCAAATCAGACATCAAGACGTAGACATGTAGACTGACTATAAACCGCGTCATCGTCACCACCAGAGAAAAAAACAATCTATATTGCTGTACATTTTGCGTTTATTTCTTACTTTATTGATAGTGCAGGTTCATTTGAAGCAGCAGCGGATACAATACGATACTTTACTTTTTGAGAAGAAGAAATGGGTAAAAAAAATTCGTGTGAGTTGGGGTTGAGCTGATGGCGAGCGAGGAGACAGAAGAAACAGGTTTTCTCGTTTTCTTCGTGTTTTCAACATGTTCCTTTTCTTCGTGGGATGTGTGGCATTGTTGCAGCAGCGGTATTACATTGATGTCGATGTTGCTGAAATTTTAATATGTACCACAAGCACACTAATAAATGCTTACATTGCATTGTTGAATAAATACTTTAGAGGCACAACATAACTATGAGCAAGTGAGTGGTAGGCAAGGGACGAGAAAATAAAAATGGGAGACTGTAAGTACAAAGTAGGCACAAAGAAACTTGTACAAATATATACTACACTGAAATGAAAGACAAAAACGGATGAGATAGATTTGCCAGTTAACTGCACATCACCGCATTGCTAAAAGTAACATGTTATTATTAGTCTACTGTGTCTCTAAAAGCAGAAGACGCGTGGAGGGCATGGTTATAGTATGTTTGATGACGATGATGACTTGTGGATGTAGAAGAAAATGAGAAAATAATGTTTTAAAACATGAAAACGACACGCATGCAAACATTGCAAACATAATGTTGTAGCTTAAGTATTGTGGACGATGGTGCGATAAAAAGCTTGTCCTTTATGTTTGTACTAATGTTTGTATTACTTTTACAAGCAAAATTATTGCAATTATTTTCCACATTCACATGCATAAAATTTTTAATTGGACCAAATTGTCTTTTAAAAATTTGTGGAGTGTTACCTATCCTGTGGTTTTCGTATTTTCACAGAAAAATGCTCAAAATTATCCTGTGAAAAGTTGAACTTTTTTAGTTTACTGTAAATGCTGTTATCTATCACCGTCATTTCAGCACTTATTTTTCTAACCATACCAGTAGAATCTTTTGTAAACCTGTAATCATTTTATATTCCTTTTTCATAAGGTACATTTTTCTTACTCGTTTCACGATTTTAGTTTGTCCTGTCACTAGTCTCATTCCTAATTTAATCATTATATGCAATCACGCGATGAGCCTTTCTTCACTGTCAAGCTCACGATGACGAAGATGTTATGACTGCTGTGAGGACATTAAGACGAAACATTTCAATTATTTCATATTTTCATCTCCAAATCCTCACACAATGTTATAGAATGCATCCCTCCCATTAAGCATGATATTTTATTACTTTCTTTCTTAACATATTTTACTACATGTTTATTGGCCGTCAAAACGTGCTAAACTGGGAGAAATCGCAGAAAAATACCACAACAGTCTAACAACCGCCGGCAATTTTTTTTCTGCAAAATATTTCATCAACAACAGAAGCAACATACTATTTTCAGTAGACTCACTAATTACTACGTTTTCTTTTATAATTTGATGAATCAGCTTTATAAAAGTTGTCGATAATTTAAATTCTAGTGTGGCGTTTCTGTCACCATCATGCTATATAATCGTCCACCTCCACACCACACCACGCATAGTCCAACAAACACAATAAATTATAACTACGGACAGTATAAAAAATGTTATATCCCGTGAAATAAAAAAACTAAATCTTTCATTCAGCACTCAACCTTGAGAATGCCATTGAGTCGTTATTAGCACATGTGCAGACCAACAGTAGAAGTAAGGATTATTATGATTATGAGTATATGGCATGTCCAAAAAATGTCCTGTTTATTATTGCGAAAGTGGGGATGGTGGTCTGTCTGGTGATGATGATGATTGTGGCAAGTGGCAAGGAGGCAAGCAAAAAAGTAAATTGCAAGCACGCAGCTTAGCATCGTCATGAGTAAAAATATCTCATCTGAAACTATGTATATGGATACCTACTCAAAGTTCAAATTAAATATATACACACAGCTTATTAGCTTGAATGACTGTGGCAGATGGCGATGGTGGAAAAGTAAGAGGGACACTTTGTTCGTATAGCACAAGCAAATAATAAGAAGATGATTATGTGAAGAGGAATGATAATCATTTGCCTTTTTTCTCCCTTTTCTCAGCCTACTCACAACAACAACAACTAATTCAATTCAATTCAACGCAAATGATAGCGAACAAAAAATCTTTCTGAAAGTAAGCCAGTAAGCCAATTTTCTACACAGACACCAGAGCAGCAATGACCAAACCCTTCTTTCTTCGCTTCATCTCTCTGCTTCTTTTTGCTCCTATGTATGATGTACCCATTACTTATTCCTTAATCATCATTATCATCGTCGTCCTTTAAATACACTCAATTAAGTAATACTCTCATTTTCCTTTCTTTCGGAAGCATTCTCATCCAATTTAAAACTCATTTTGGCTACTTGACTTTATTTTTATTTTCATGTCAAGCAATTACTACGCACTTATGTATCTATAAACCAGAGTCATCTCAATCTCTATCGTGTAGCTTTCTTCGTCATGAGAATTATCAGCACATTATCTAGTACCCCTACATGCCACACAATTCTGATTTTTTACTTTGCAAAATCTCGCCATACCCTTTTTAACTCAATTCGAGTATTGCTATTTAGAAGCGTATTATATTGATTAATCCGTACTGTGGAGTAAAAAAATCACATCACAACACGCACGCGGTTACTAACTTACCACGCACGGTACTACAACCGTTAATCTTCATCACCTACCTATTGTAATTGCATAACAGTTGACGCCAGTCTGGTCAGTGCGTCAATTCAAAATGTGAAACAGTAATAATAATTTGCCAAAATTATCCAACTTTTTGCGAAAATGGACAATAGGGAAAAACAAACCTCAGAGAGGAACCTGAACCAGGAACCGTCAAAATAATCATTCATCACAATTTAGTTTCATTTGAGATTTGAATGAATGGTGGTTTTAGCCTTGGCAAATAATAAAAACAGCAGGAAAAACAACTGAAAGTAAATATGCGAAATATGCCTATTTGTTTACTATGCATGATGGTGGAGGGAGAGGGATAGATGATGGATTGATATAAGGAAAACGAATGAATACAGCGTAATTGTTTGTTGTACTAGAAGCGCGTGCTTAATGGCAAATTTACTTTTATATCATTCGTAAAGCTTTCTGCGTTTCCTTCTATTTTTGCTACTGGCATTCTTCTTCAAATTTTACAATTGGCCCTGCACTACAATGTATAATAGTATTTTTGTTAAAATACTCATGTAATGCACGGCAAGGCAGCATAGCGACTAGTTTATTGGTGCCATTTACACTGTTCTTGTTTAGTTTATAGTTTATGATATTTTCCCGTTCGACATTTTACTGCACTTTATATTGATATATTATTGTTCTTATAAGCACTTAAATACAAAGTTGTTATTTTAGCTGTTGTTCATTGCACAAAATAGCTTGAAGCTAGAGAGACAGAGAAAACGGTACTTTGTCTATACACTTGCGTTATGTGTGCCTGTTGCTGCCTCAAAGGAAATGGCTCATATTATCATGATCATGATCATCATGACGATGCCTTCATATGACTTTCAATGCACCGAGCCTTGTACCATGACACCGCCACCACCACCATGCTAGAGAGTGCAGTTGATACAATAATATGATAATATTATGTGCAATGCAAGTGCGTGAAAATGCTCATCAGCATCATGGTTCATAATAATCTGAGAATGATGACGATGATGAGGAAAACAACTGCAAAGATTGACGTAGCTTAGCTTTGGCCACCAACCACCATGATGATGAGATGAGCCACCCAGAAGAAGAGAGATATTTTAATGTTTTTTAGTTTAAAGGACACGAATGACTTTATATTGTGCCGCATCACATTGTGTCATTTCAATATTTAGGATACACATAACTACATACAATCACATGATCATCCCATTTCACGCTTTTGCCATTGTGCCTTACTTTGGTAGAAGTGGATAAAAAATCCAAGTCAAATGCACCGTGAAACGTGATATTTAAATCCATAATTGTACTTGCAGTGCATGTCTGTATAATGAATATAATACAAATGTAAAACAGTATAATCTATGCCCATAATACAACTTGTGGGTCAATTCTAGTGCATCCTTCATATCTCAAATCTCGGATCCTGCCAAGACCTTGAGAGAAAAACAAATTAAATTTTTCATTTTCCCATCTCTTCATCACTAGGAATATTTTATTAATGATAAAGACACATCAGTTTGTATGTGAAAATTCACAATGCACAATATACACACCAGCAATACTCATATTATTGCTATTATGATAATTTCTTTAAAAATTTTGAGTTCCTTTTGACCGCATCAATATACCCAATCATCATCTGTACTGTCGTCGTGATAAAGAAACTTCTTTACTTTCCATAATAAACTTGTGGGTGAAAGTAAGTTCTTGCATTGAGTGGAATCTTACAATATTTGATGAACACGATGATACGTTGAGGATTGGGGCATCATGATTTATCCTCTTTGTTACATAGTTACAAGTTGGCACTCGTGTCAGAGGAGAAGTCTTTTATAGTTCAATTAGAACATTTACAATTTCCGAGCAAAGTTAATATTTCAAAAGGAAAAGCGGTGTGTACTTATCTACATCGATTATTTAATTAAATCTACATAAGTAATATCGGTGTATCATAGGATATGATAATGCTATTAAAATCATAAATACAACTTGTATGGATATCAACTGACCATTAATTTTTATCGATTAGAAACCTAAAAAATCAATACATGAATATAAAAAGATAACGCTTATTTCCTTCTACATGTATTTGCTCAAGTTTTCACACATATGATACGCCCACTCTCTCTCTCTCTCTATGATGCTCTCCAAAAGTCTTATGCCACATCCGTTCCGTCATGATGCACAATTTTTTAAATGCAAACCTAAATGTATACATGGAAACATACTAATGAAATGGCAAAATCAATGGCAATCAGTCGTTCTGTATGATTGAAAATTAGAAAGCACCGTGTGAGTAGTTAAAATATTTATGGTTACTTAAAAACAGAAGCTTTATTGAAAATACTTTATTGAAACATATTTGTCAGTATCATAGTTAAAATTTAGCAATTATCAAGATATTACCACTGGCTACAGCTTCTTTTTTTAATAACATGACATCTTATCATGAAAAGCGTATTATACTTATGGTTTTTATTACATACAACATATTCAGATCCTGTAAATTTGATATAAATTTAATCGTACTATGTACATTGATAAAAATAGTAAGAATAGCCAAATCCACATCAGATTTCAATTTTACGCTTTAAAAATTTTGATAACTCCAGCTGCCTCCAATTGATCAAGCACTTTGAAGAGTTCAGCGTTTAGTTCAGTTAATGTTTTATTTTTCATTTCCAGCGTTTTGACATATTCTACTATCTTATCACGTTGTCCCCTGCATTGGATGGCCTTCAGGATGCTCTTCCGGTATGCTGGAGGGTGTTTGGGATCGTTAGGGTCTTCCTTCCACTTAGGTAAACGTTTCTGGTTTTTCTGATTGTTGGGCTTTCTCTGAAGATTTAATTTGCTTTTACCTGATGATAGCGAGTCATCCTGGGGTTCCAAAGTTTTCGGATTCACGAGAGTGAACTCCATCTGTAAAAACATCAATTGTTATTGATATAACTAAAAGTAAACCAGGTTTTTACATCTTGTCTATATTACCCAATGGGAGAGTATGACTGCATTAGTTCATTTCCAAGCTAAAATAATTTATTCTTAAAGGATAGTATGCACTAACAGTGTTGCCCTGGGCCCTGGGCACATGTAGTTATCCGCTTCGGGACGTAGGGATGCCCACACTTTTCCAACTAATGGATCATCCCGTTTAATAATGTATCACGCCATGCCCTGTATTTTATGATTTCTCTAACAATGACGCATAAAACAACCAATATATCATTCGAAAGCCCTGATAATGAGAAATATTTTAATGGAGTAGTCCCAGTTCGGTGATTTCATATTTCCCAAAAATAAAACATATTTCGAAAATAGACCTAAACCTACTGAAGCGATATTTCGAACATCTCCAGTGAAATCGAACAAGTGTACATCATAAAAGTTGTATAGAATTATATTTTTGAGTTGATTCCAATGTTCATACATGGGGGTTAACGGTTGACCCCGGTACTCGAGATATTTTCATCGTTCATTCTTTCCGACGCCAAATGTCTTGAAAACTGGGCGTCAAATGGAAAAAGTGTACATCATAAAAGTTGTCCAGAATTCGATTTTGAGTCGATTCCAATGTTTATACAGTATGGAAGTATGAAGTTTGAAAATATTTCGTCCAAGGGTGAACATTGGAATCGACTCAGAATAGAATTCTGGACAACTTTTAAAATGCACACTTTTTACATTTGACGCCAAGGTTTCGAAATTTGGGGTGATTGGAATAATGAAAATTAAAATATCTCAAGCTCCGAGGGCAACATTTTTGCCCCCATATATGAACATTGGAATCGACTCAGAATAGAATTCTGGACAACTTTTATGATGTACACTTTATGGATTTGACGGTAACTTTTCGAAATATGCGTGCCTTCAACTCCATATATATACATACATATATACATTGGCATTGACTCATAATCGAATACTAGTGAATCGATACTAAATGATTATTTTAGCGGTTATTATTATTTTAGCGGTTATTATTATTTATAGCGGTTATTATTATTTTTAGCGGTTATTATTATTTTTAGCGGTTATTATTATTTTTAGCGGTTATTATTATTTTTAGCGGTTATTATTATTTATAGCGGTTATTATTATTTATAGCGGTTATTATTATTTTTAGCGGTTATTATTATTTATAGCGGTTATTATTATTTTTAGCGGTTATTATTATTTATAGCGGTTATTATTATTTTTAGCGGTTATTATTATTTATAGCGGTTATTATTATTTATAGCGGTTATTATTATTTATAGCGGTTATTATTATTTTTAGCGGTTATTATTATTTTTAGCGGTTATTATTATTTTTAGCGGTTATTATTATTTTTAGCGGTTATTATTATTTTTAGCGGTTATTATTATTTTTAGCGGTTATTATTATTTTTAGCGGTTATTATTATTTTTAGCGGTTATTATTATTTTTAGCGGTTATTATTATTTTTAGCGGTTATTATTATTTTTAGCGGTTATTATTATTTTTAGCGGTTATTATTTATAGCGGTTATTATTATTTTTAGCGGTTATTATTATTTTTAGCGGTTATTATTTTTAGCGGTTATTATTATTTTTAGCGGTTATTATTTTTAGCGGTTATTATTATTTTTAGCGGTTATTATTATTTTTAGCGGTTATTATTTATAGCGGTTATTATTATTTTTAGCGGTTATTATTATTTTTAGCGGTTATGATTATTTTTAACGTTATGATTATTTTTAACGTTATGATTATTTTTAACGTTATGATTATTTTTTAACGTTATGATTATTTTTTAACGGTTATGATTATTTTTAACGTTACGATTGTTTTTAAACAATGCATTGTTACCAATATTATTAGGGTTTGACTAGAAACCATTCGCAAGCGCTGAAACTAATAGACGCGTTTAACAAAGGCAGAGAATATATGAAAGGTTCCCTATCGATTTTGGTAGGTAAAATATAATTCGTGTATGAATCTATTTATCACAAATGAAATACTAGTAATATATCTTACCTTTTTTCTTTTTCCTTCTTTTGTATCAGGATGCTGCAATGAATCTTCGGATTTGCTTAAACTGGTCGTTCGTGCTAGAGAGCCGGATTTATACTGGCCATGGAAAAAGAGGGTTCTTCTTGTTATATCGTTGTGCTGGCGTATAATACAGTTGGTCGATATCATACATACCAGACAAAACTTGTTTGCTTGTAGATGCGTCTGAAAGGGGAGAATTTTACGGGGGTTGGCTGAGAGACATACTTTGCTATGTAAAGTATATACATGTAGCTAAGATACGCTTGCACAACGACAAGCATTCCCATTTATCACATAACCAGCATCTCATGTATGAAAGTGTATGTTGCACAATATTTAACTGAAAGTATTAGATGAATACACATTGTTCTCGAACTTCTTCCTGAAACGAAATACACTCTGCAGCACATAATTGAACTAAATATACCCTGCTGCACACAATTTTACATTTAACAAACAAAATCCATAAGTTGCTTTCTCAACTTTGCAATATTACCCTCGTCACAAATTTAAGCTAGACTATCGCCATAAATTTGCACTGTACTATCGCCATAAATTTGCACTGTACTATCGCCATAAGTTTGCACTGTACTATCGCCATAAGTTTGCACTGTACTATCGCCATAAATTTGCACTGTACTATCGCCATAAGTTTGCACTGTACTATCGCCATAAATTTGCACTGTACTATCGCCATAAATTTGCACTGTACTATCGCCACAAATTTGCACTGTACTATCGCCACAAATTTGCACTGTACTATCGCCATAAATTTGCACTGTACTATCGCCATAAATTTGCACTGTACTATCGCCACAAATTTGCACTGTACTATCGCCACAAATTTGCACTGTACTATCGCCACAAATTTCCACTGTACTATCGCCACAAATTTCCACTGTACTATCGCCACAAATTTCCACTGTACTATCGCCACAAATTTCCACTGTACTATCGCCACAAATTTCCACTGTACTATCGCCACAAATTTCCACTGTACTATCGCCACAAATTTCCACTGTACTATCGCCACAAATTTCCACTGTACTATCGCCACAAATTTGCACTGTACTATCGCCACAAATTTGCACTGTACTATCGCCACAAATTTGCACTGTACTATCGCCATAAATTTGCACTGTACTATCGCCACAAATTTGCACTGTACTATCGCCACAAATTTGCACTGTACTATAGCCACAATTTTGCACTATACTGTCGCCACATATTTTATATATTCTATACAGTTCATCAATGTATAAAATATATACCCAGCATGCAATTGTACAAGCTACGGAATATGCTCTACAGGACACTAAATTTAAATGTACTTTGAGCACTTTTTTCAAAACATACTTACCCTTTGGTATTTACATGGTTTGTGAAAAGTTATTTTTCTAATACCGCTGATTTTAAAGATATATACACTAGCCAGGCATGGCAGTGGGTAATATTGTGGGGCGGGTACACCCGTTTTTACCCGGGTTTTAATGGACCCACTTAGCACCTTATTGGGTGGATACACTGGCTAAAAATGAGTTTACTATAGGGGTATATGGGACCATAGAGTAGGTGGGCAATAAGGTCCCCATGTTAATATATACAAGGCCCATTTAAACCCACCTACCCATTAAAGCCCATATTACCCATTAAAGCCCATATTACCCATTAAAGCCCATATTACCCATTAAAGCCCATATTACCCATTATTACCCGTACCCACGGGTTTTAAGATGGAAACCCGCGGGTTTTGCCATGCCTGACACTAGCATAAGTACACAGTTGTATAACTGTGTGGATTTTCATAGCCTTATTACTATCACAATTTCAACTCTCCAGCACACAAATTTTATTCAATGATGTACCTAATATATAATATGTTTATGATAATGCTTGAACGACGGTATTCGTTGCTAAAACGACACACGAACATATGAACATATTACCTTCTACGAAAATTGACTTAAAAGTTGATACGCTTCCAAACCACAAAAATATTGCCTCTATTTTAACCTCCAATGCTTTCTATAACTTCAGTTGGAGAAAAACTGCATTAAATTGTTGAAGTCTGCGTCAGGTAAGGTGCCTAACCTTCATATTAGGTAGCGCATCATGCATATCAATCAATCAATTTGTACATTGTAATCCTTGAGTATTAAGTTCTTGTGCTGCGTTATAGTTCCCCTATATAAAATATTATAGGTGACGCAGAAGCCATTGACTATGGCGCCATGCCACAACAGCACTACCGCAAGGGGGAAAAAAGAAATTGCTGTTTAAAATGTTTAATTGTAATTAAATTTAAATTCGGGTTTCAAGAGTCGATTGTCCGGTTAACTGTGAATCGATTAACACCAAATTCTACAAGTTTTCTCCACTTTTTGTAGGAAAATATACGTATTGATTTAATGCAAAAATGGTGAACAAAAGTACGACTATTTTCCTACAAAAAGTGGAGAAAACTTGTAGAATTTGGTGTTAATCGATTCACAGTTAACCGGACAATCGACTCTTGAAACCCGAATTTAAATTTAATTACAATTAAACATTTTAAACAGCAATTTCTTTTTTCACCCTTGCGGTAGTGCTGCTGTGGCTTGGCGCTGTCCTTTATGGCTTCTGCGTCACCTATAATATTATAAATGGGGGCACATTTATTCAAGACAAGTCCTTAATTAGCTTTTGATTGTATTCAATGTTGAGTTGCCTTATTGCTTATTCGAAATTGTTAAGCTTCTAAAGTAACGCTGTTTCTGGTAGTTAAACATGGGAAACTGTTTTTGTTTTCAGCCATTTGTTTTAATGGATTACAATGCTAAATGGCAAATTGAACCTAATTAAAAGAACGTTTGTTGTTTTTTGTAATAATAAAACAGTTTGGTGTCAATCAGGTCTAATGCACTTATAGACTATAATAAAACGTGGCATGTTTCTTATTAACAAAATCTTAATTATTAATAAAAATGTATCGATAGTTGTGACCTGGGGGTATATTTTGATTACACGTGTTTGGACAATGTGAGGGCATGTGTAATCGTATAATTCTGTGTTTCAAAATTTGATGTGTTATATAAATAATTAATTAAATCATAATATTGTACTACTGTAATAAATTGTTGTATATTAAATTATAAATGCATAATATATAGTATCGGACAGTGATATGTCGGTGTATCGATGCTAAAAAAATTGACCGTTACTACTTGACTTGACATTTCATATAACATACCATGGCAACGCAACGTTGCACTACACGTATTGTACTGTGCATAGAATGGGTTATGGTTGTTGTGGATAACGTAGCGAAGCGACTTAGCGATGTAGCAGCAAAGATTTGTGCTGGTTGGGTTGGGAGAGACCCACATCAACTATATCTTTACCTTAGCCCGTTCTGTATTATGTCCTAAGTAACATAATGCAAACAACAACTGCATGCAAGCCTAAATATTAGGCCGCGTGTTTTGTAGCTTGTTAAATTGTACAATTTCAGACTATTTAATCTCTAAATTCAAATTTCGATTGAATAATCTACAACATATTGTACAAGAGCGCTTTCAGAAGATAACACCGTCTTTGTTGCATTGTACATATTAACCGTGTTCGTCTTTTCTAGAATGACTTGACGGACAACACTACAAGATTTTATTAGATGAGACAAAATAATGCTTTAAGGACATTATAAATTAGATCTAAAATCTTTTTTTAATGTTCGGTAACATAATTATTTAGTAACATCAATCTACCAACTTAATCATTTAATTATCCATAACGCATACATTATACTGGTACTACAAAATATACATACTTGTTCGTCATATTTTTCATTATTAAAGTGAATCATTGTAGGATTATATCATATAGACACTTTTAATAACAACTGAGATAATGAATACTAACCACTAGGATTTTTTAGATTCATAATGTCCATACAAGCTAAATATCACGTTCTATAGCTAAATAGCTTTATATCACGTTCATGCATTTCGTTTTATTGTTTCACCTTGTTCGGATTAAATGCACATTTTCAATCATGTTTTAAAAACAAATACGCATCATGCTGAATCTAACAGCTCAAAATCGCACCTCTTTCATTGAAACAAGTTAAAACTTCTCCAGACAAACATTTGCGTTGCACAATGCTACTCCTTACATTTCAACCTACTTAATACAACAACTCATGTGTATTTTCAAAGTGAGGAGGGAACAAACAAAGACAAGGGGTTTGGATACATAAATGTTTACCACGTATCATTTTCCATGATAAATGCAAATAAATAACAAGTCTCTATCTTTGGTCATCATCAATCAACAAAAATCATCATGTAATCATCCATCCTCCATGATGTTCCTCACGTGTGCGTGCGGAGTCGAATAAAGCACCATCAAGGCAAATATTTTGTAACATTTTTTTCATTTTTTTGCTAAAGTGTTTCAGTAATTCATCATTACTAGAAACAAATACGAGATTAAGCCATTTTGGATACATTGCTATAACTAATCATGTGGTACATATGTATACCACCTCCCATCCTTAAATTCATAAAAAAGTTAATATTTATTTCTATTTTGTTTCCACTCAGCATTTTTATTATTAGTAAACTTCCTAATAATTTCACACCTGCATTATTTGCTGTGTAAAACATTCAGTTGTCATTACATTGCATTTTATATTTACTAGACAGAGAAACTCCAATGCATTTTCTCTAAAGCAAAATTATTAGCACAGTTGTTGCAGTTCACTTCACACTCTCGTGATTTTTTCTCGCTCCTTTTTCCTCTGAAGTATGCCATTAATAAGTGTCATGTTACAAATTCAAGCTAAACCAACTCAACCCAGCACACAGAAAGCTTGCCTTTTGCTTACTCTCATATAAGACGAAAAATTGGAGAAGCAGCTGCATGGCATCATCATCATAGTTGCTAGTCGTCGTAAAAAAGAATAATTTCTATGCAATTAGGTAACGTTTAAAAAGTGCAAATGTACACATAATTATTATGCAAAAAGGTGTACGCAAGCAAGCTAGTATAAGCTCATGATGGTCGCACTTGCTGGCAAAATATAATAATTAGCTCTGCTGCATTGCAATTTTGCTTCACTCACTGCTCGCTGTTGCTTGTTGTACGTACGTATACTTGTACACTTTTCTAGCTTCAAATTGATTCAGTACTCCGAACGTGCTTCTGCATAAATACATATGAAAAATATGAAACAAAATCGCAATGGTTCATCGCGTTGCAATGAATAAATCACAGCAAAAAACAAACATGCGTTATAACATTGGTCTACTTTTATCATCCTGATCATCAACAATGTATTGTGCTCATGGAAGTGTAATTTAACTCCACTGGTTGGTGGTAGCAACGACTGAATATTTGGAAAGACGTAATAATTAGTCGCCATCTTCATCAACATTTTAGACATGTATGAATGCAGGTAGAGGATTGGCTATTTAAAACCATGTTACTAGGTACGTAAGAAAACTGCACAAGAAGAATAATGAGTCGCACACCACCTGCGTGCTTGGCAGTTTGCAATTTTCATATTAATTTTCACTTACTTTGAAAATGAGGACTTCCATGGAAAAAATGCAAGTGAAATATAATATGGGCTACGTGACAAAAAAGACAATGGAAGTATATTTCTGATGCTGCACTATAGCTTAACTTTGTTTGCATTGCAATACTAGAATCTTGCTTGACTTGCAGATTATTGTTAAACGAATACCATTTTTCATTTGAGAATAACAAAGATTTAATGCATGTTGACAAGTAAATGTAAATAAATGAGATGCGAGATTTTCCCTTGTTTTTTATTTGAAACAAAATGGATCACTATCATATCAGATTGATCATATATGCGGCAGGTCCAGTAAGTGAAGTGAAATAGGAAACCTGTGGCTGGCATCATCGTGCGAGTGATCTATGCATGTAAATAGGTACCTACATTGAGCCACGTATATTGGATCAAGTACATTGTTAGACCACCTTGCATGCACATGAACACTTCAAAAAGTCCAAAGTGATGATGGTATCTTGATTGATGACATTTTTCCTTCCCTAAAAAGGATTATAACTCTTTCATTTCATGGAAAGTATGACAGTAACAATTTTTCACCCTCTGACTGATTTTTACTGGACAGTAACTTCATACCTCGTCGGAGACCAATGTATGTAGGTGTGTATCAATATCAATGAGATGAAGATAAATGAAGATGCTGCTGCAGGTGCGTACGCACGCATATTTTATGAAAGCATGTACTATGTGTGGACCCATTAACGTTAGCTAAACTAGAATGCTATACAAGTACATAGTTGCAAATTATTTCAGAACTTGACTAAATTTCATATAGGTATTTGACCATAAAATGTAATGGCATGAAAAAATAAGGATACAAATAGGAATGTGTATTTTTAGAAGGGGCAGCGGCGACACTTTTTTAAAGAAAAAATTATAACTCCAAGAGAATCAATTTAAGCATTTGAGGGTATGACTCCTTCATGATTAAATGTACATTGATCTGATGTGTGATGGATTGACATGATAAATGCATGTCACTTGAGTATTCCTATTTTGGGGCGAAGTGCTATAAAGATGAATTGGACATGAAATACATACTAGGTATCTAAACCTAGGTATGGGTATAGTGTTTGGTTGAATTGAATGTATGAAAATGGGAATGTCTTGACTAATTTGGCCAAGTTGATGAGATATGATATGATGCTACTATGTATATTCATCTTATCAAATGCTCAAATATCAAATGAAAAAATGCCAACTTGCAAAGTCGCTTTGGATGAAGAGGTTTGGAATATCGAGTGGGGAATTCATTTCTAAAAATATGTATATGCATTGTGAAATGGTGTAGAGATGAATGGACAATGGCTCCAAATAAATTGCCTGTCTGACTTGGTGACACACATCTGACTGAGTAGTTTCTTATCTTATTCCGGTCGCGTTGGCTCGGGGCACGTGGACGGAGCAAATTAATCGAAAGTGTAATCACAATAAATTATTGCTATAGATATAACGTGCTACGGAATCTCAGGTAATGTCCGTTTTAGATTAGTACCTGACTGCGTTAAAGTAATTATGGCAACAGTGTGTCATTAACCGATAATGCTTGTATTAAATATCGTCACTACGCATGTGATTGTGTGACTCCTGATCTTTTACTTTATCACGAGAAAGCCAAGCCAAAGTGTGCATAAGGAATTCACCGAAAATGAATGTACCTAATTATATTCAGATAGAATTCAATGCACATTCTGGTGAATAGAGGATATGACATAACGTGACAAATCGTCATATTCTTCACGCGTAAAAGCTTATCATAAGCCATACTTCTCAAAATATTTTTGAACGGAGGCAACAGGATGAATGAGTCAGGAAAAAATTCATGAGGCATATTTTAGTTGTGATATGATTTCATTTTTTATCAAGTACTTTGTATTGCACGTCATAATGTAATGTAATTTTTTGCCTAAAATTATGAACATTTCATCATCCATTGTCATAAGATTTATAAAGTGAATAATACTCCAGGAAAATAATCAACGGGAAATGGTTTGTAGTCTTAATCCTGCCAATTATAGTAAATATTGTATTACTCAACATATTTCAATAAACTCAAGTCACAAGCGGAGAAAATGAAATGAAATGCTGAATACGAACCTAAAATACATAATTTGTTAAGACAAGTTCTTAAGTATGTATACAACTGGATGGTACTGGTTGATCATTGCATTATTGCAAACATCAACTAATGGCCATATTTTTTTAAGTAACCGGTAACATCTAAATGAATCTGCTTCATTGTTTATTACAACATACCGTAAGATAACGAGGTTACATGACAAACTAATTATCTAAAAATAGAACATACGTGTCCAAATGAAAGTATTCAGGACAATTTTAATTGTGTAAAACAATATGAAAGTAAAACTGCAGTTTATCAGCTAGGCACATATTTTTTTTCAGAAAAAAATGGCTCATGGATTGTCTGGATAAACATGTCATCATCTCTTTAATTGGGCTATGTCATCAGTGCTAATTCCCCCGAACTTGGAAAAGATTAAGATTAATTTCTAATCAGGTCGGGGACAGGTTACTTGATAGTGGATTCTGGACTGCATCTCAATACAATCGGGTCGAGATCACATTCAATTGACATCACGGCAAACACGTCAGCCGCTTCTCAGCTTTACCACAATGCACTATGCATTTTCCAGTCAAGAGATTGATTTTTGATCGATTTCATTTGACCTATACATATTATCTGATAATGACTGACTGACTCTTGTTGATTCGCAGAACTGCATTTTTGTAACAGTATGTACTGCACTATGTGGTGGCGTGACCAATGTATTATTTACTTAATGTGTGCAAAAAATAGTTTTTAACTGATGTAATGTTGAGAGTATAACATCCAGACACGTTTCCAGTTAGCGTCATTATTTTTATCTGTCTCGTACTCTGAAATGTAATTCCATTCACGTAATATAATAATTGCATAATACTCAATTACTCATTATCACGGGACGTAATACCTTAATTATGCAATAAAGTTCGGTTTGAAGTCTCATTACAAAGTGTCATTTGATAACACGCATATAGAATTATCACCACTGCATTACCTATATTTTTAAACTAGAATATTATGTTTGCTTGTTCTTACGCTGGTAGGTAGAGGCAGCAGTAAAATTTTGCATTGATTATTATATTGCTGTTGTAAATGTAAGCTGTTCTCTGGGTCGGAGGATGCGGATGGGCATGGAAAGGAAAGTTTGGAGTAAATATTTGCTCACCGCTTTGCTCACCGCTTTGCTCATGCTCACTCAAAAGTCTACTAACCGGCGCATTATGGCTAAATGACTAAACCAAGCGATAGTATTCAATGATTTTATGTGTTTTATGATCAATATAATAGCTATATATTCTTTTTATTTTCCTGTTTTCTTTTACATTATTTTGTCAAACAATCATACTATATTTTACCTTTTGGCATAGGATAGCATTCCAACACTGTAGCAGAAATCATGACTGTGTCGCGCCTGCATCTATTTCCGACTACAGCATTTTCAAGTCCCGCTCTTTATATTCCTCCATTCCAACACGTAGTATGGCTCTCAGCTCATATCTTATCTATCAGTTTTAAAATTATCAAAGGCAAAGCTTACTTACTTACCAATATGCCAAAAATCGAAAAAAATGAGATAACGGATATGATGATGATAATATGCTTTAGTTCTCAGTTATATGCTTATAATATTCAGACAAAGCGAAAAAATTGCACAATGGAATGATAAAGTGTGTGCACTACGCAGAACCGAGTGGAATAGTTTAGTTTAGTGACTGGGGAGCAGGAAAATAGCTTGAGTGGAGTGTAAATTGAAGAACCAGGTTTAATACTACAGTGTCAAATAACATCCAGTCAACAATTAAATGTTATAATTTTTTACATATTATACATACTGCGTTGTATGTATATTTTTATTTCTTTCAAGTAATTAAGTTCAGTTATCAAATTCTAAGAAACAATGGATATCCTGAAGGCGTTTCAGGTCGACCAAGTCAAGTCCAAGTTTATGGTGAGGCTTGATAAAGTGTATGTAGAAAATAGAGCGTTTCGTTTGTTCTCAAGATTTACATCAGGATGCATGTTCCTCTTTACGGGATTGATTACTCTCAGTCAATTAGTAGGCATGTCTTAAAAGTTATTTTTTATACAAGCTTCCTACATTTTTATCATCATCATCCCACCAAGTATTGTACCTTACTGACTTAAAATGTAACATTTCTGTGTACATAGGCAAGCATATCGAATGCATCGTTCCTCCAAAAGAAGATATTGACCCGGGGGCACTCAACCAGTACTGTTTTATAATGGGCACATATACAGTACCTGAGCTGTAAGAAAGCTGAGCTTAAAACGATAATCTGAATAGATAGCCAAATGACAAGATTTTGCAATAAAAATCTTATTTTTTCGCCTGACTTGATTGACCTCATCATATAACGTCATTGGTCATTCATTTTTTCTCAGATACAACATGACAGTTGGTATAGACATTGCCCATCCTGGAGTAGGAACTTTTCAATTTGACGAAGAAGATGATTCCGAGCAACACTTCCACACGTGGTATCAGTGGGTCCCGATCGCACTCTTCGTTCAAGGAATCACTTTCATTGTTCCGCACATGCTCTGGAAGGCTTTGGAAGCAGGGAAGATTAAAGCCTACTGCGATTTGGAGGTTGCCAACAGTGTAAATCTTAAAGTAAGTCAAGCCAATGCCATTCCAGTAATAATTCGCCGGTCAATAAAATAATAAATTTTGCTTTTTAATGTGGAACAAATTAACAAGCCGAGTCGTAAAAAATTATGGTTCTCAGGAAGAAAGAAATCAAGTTACGTATTTGCAGAAGAGGGGAATGACGGGCGTGTATTTAATATGAATAGCTTATTATTATGAGACCTATGCTGCTGCTGCTACGTGCAAAAAACATGCATGCATATCTAGACACCTAGATCATAACCATATTTTATATAAGTACCTTGCTTGCAGCAACAGGCAGACTTGCAGATGCATGCATAAAAATGTTGGTTAAGAAAAAGAGGAGAAGACGCAAACAATTTCAATTTCGGCCAATAAAACGCTTCTTAATCCTCACAGACATGTCTGGTGAGATGCATGAGGAGGAGACAGAGGATGATAAAGCAGGATAATTTACATGAAAAATTAATAAAAATGTAATAAGTATTGCAAATTGCAAATATTGCAGCAGTAATAATAATAATATAACGATTACATTCTTAATACTTATTTTGCGAGTCGATAATGATAACATGTAAGTTGATAAAAAGGAGGTGGTGGAGAAGGAAAAACGTGTAAAGTTATATGAACTTGTATAAAGTACCTAGACATTACTTGAAGATGTAAAAATGGGATTAGGTTAAATCTTCTTAAAGTGGCTTCTCGTTACATGAATGTTTGAAAAATGAAACAGAGATGCTTCATAGCATTAAAAAATCGTTTGTTTTTGACCAGTTGGGGAGCCATTGTAGAAGGCCTACAATCTATTATCAGTTTGGTTTCGTAACAAGTCGTAAAATACATTTAGACACGACACAAATCACAAACACTCTTGTCTCATATACCATATTTGTCTTGTCTAGCTATAAAAATGATAACGCTAATAAAAAATTAACAAAAATGTTATTTTTACTATTTCAACATTTTCCCAGGCAAGATCTCTCAAGGACAATGATGAGCCCGAAAAGAAAAGGGAGATTATCAACAGAGCAGCCCATTACTTTGTTGGGACAATGTCGTACAACAACTTTTATGCGTATGCCTACCTCTTGTCTGAATGGTTTAACATGGCCATTCTCATTCTTAACTTTTACTGGACAAATCGGTTCTTGGGACAAAACGATTTTCTAAGATATGGTGCGGAAGTGGTCGAGTTTAATAATGCTGACAATACCGAAGGAATGATTAGTCCTCAGGATCGGGTCTTCCCCAAAGTTTCAAAATGCGACTTCCACAAATACGGACCGTCAGGTGGCTTGATTAGGTAAAGGGAAAAACACATTTTGTGCCAAATTCAGCACAGGACAACTATGCAGCATTTTTATGTTGATTTTTTGTTTCATTTCAACAGATACGACATTATGTGCGTGCTCGCCATTAACATTATCAACGAGAAGATTTACGTTTTCTTATGGTAAAAAATTCAGCTTTCTTAATTAAATTCCTCTCATTTTTCTTTTGCTTTTCCAGTTTGCTAGGAATTCTAAAAGGCCTGAATGCATTTTTTTAAATCTTGCTTTCGCACAGCTGCTGTGTTAAGAAATTCTTTTCCGCATTTAACTTCTCCTTTCCATCCAGGTTGACATTGAGATTGAACTGCCTCATAAAAATTTCAATCAAGCTTCTAAACTAAGTACTTTTGTGCTTCAATTTAAATTGGTTAATTAATTAGAGGCTGCCATAAAATCAGTATTTCCTTGATGTGCAAACAAACTACACCTTTAAAGTGATGCTCGTCTCATCATCATCTTGTTTTTCACAGATTAACCTTTTTTATTTGATCTTTTTAGCTGGTTCATCATCATATTAGATTTCAGGTTATCTTGTGAATCACGTCAGCAGTTTGTCAAGTGACTTATATATTCTTTTTAGCAAAAAGTAGAAAAGCGAAGCGAAATGCTGACAATGATACGATGATATTGATGATTATACAAGAAAAAAACTGGAAATAATCTTTTAGCGAGTATATAGTGACGTCGTTAGGAATGAGAAAAAATTGTTCCAGAACATAAAGATTCATGCGAATTTAAGCGTTGTTGACAAGCTTAAAACCAAGCTATACATGAAATGGAGTGCGTATGGCGTGGTGTGGCATAATCAAAGTTAAGTGAAATGAGGTCTCTTTGTGTGTGTGTAAAAAATATACGCTCCAACCATCCATCCACTTGATTTGTAGCTGTTGAGCTGAGTGAATAAAAAGGGCTTAAAAAAGTCAACATTTACCATTTGAGCTGACTCTGGCTGGCTGAAAGCAAAGAAGTGCATAATATCAAATCAAGCAACATACATAGTTTTTAGCTCGTCGTTTTTCTTCAAGTTGAAAGTTGACTTTGTCTTTTTATTTACCGATAATATGCTGTACTCTGATGCGAAGAACAATATTGGCTGTTTGTTTGATGCTTCTCCTCTCTGCTTAAGCTTGTGTTTTTCTTTTGCTGTTGTATGCTTGTTTTTGTTTGTTGTGTGTAAAATGGTGCGAGTGGAATAATAGGATACGCTTCACTGGCTTTAGCTTCAATTGAAGATCTGACTGAATTGTATAATACGTGCTAAACATGTTTGTTCTTTGCAACACCGTGATGCATGGCGCGTAATGATAATGTGTGTTTAAGGAAGGACGAAAACGACGAGAATGAAGTGAGAAGACAAGATGAACAGAGAGAAAGAGATAGAGAAAAAAATTGCTTGCCATGCTGCAGCTATAAAAGTATCTCTTGTACTTATAGTTACACACTTATATGACAAGTGTTACTATTATGGATATAGAGTTTGGTTTGAAACGAGAAGAAAATATCATATTAAGCACATCATACACACATGGTGCTGGAGGCAGCCAGCCAGCCAGCACAGCAACACAAGTTTCTATAATCTGACTTATTTGCCTTGACTGAAAAATGCCTCCTCTGAGAAGAAGAAAACGGATCAAGTATGGTACATTATAGTACGGTTGTTGAATGAAGCACAAGGAAAAAATATCTCCTTTATCTCTCATGTCGACGTTCTTGAGGAGACGATTTGGTGTGATGTGATCTGGTTCTTCTGGTTTCCATTAAAATAGGTATTATGTGCGTATCCTTCCAGAAGAGTATGATGAGACGAAAGAGTTTTCTCGCTCACTTGCTCGTTTCTTCACATATATGAGCAGATCTACGCACTTGGAAAATCAAAGAGAGAGAGAGAGAAGACAAGAGGGATTAGCTACACTCATCACGCAGAGTTTTTAAATACTTTGAACTGCCTGCTTGTTGTATTTATTTTGCATTGTATGGTAATGGTAAAGCAATTTAAAAAGGGAAAAAGACAGTCAATCCTCTTGTTTTTCTTGTCTCTTCTATTTCTTTGATGTCTTCATTTAGAAAATATCACGGCTCCCAAAGACTCCCGCTGGAAAGGAATACTTAAAAAAAACAAAAAGGGAGAAAAGGCAAAGAAGACAAAAATAGAATTTTTCTTTTATGGATGGTGATTGTGATATGCATCGGCAAATGACTTGCATTACATTGCAGTGCTGAGCACAAAACGACTGCACACTTGTTTCAATTCCTTTGTCGGTCGACTTGTCTTCTTAAAACAGAAACAGAAGCTAAAAATGTAAAGCATAGGCTTCATAATATATGCATACAAAACTTGACTTGCAACATTATTGCAAATGCAATAAAACACAGAACGTTATGTTTCATAAAAACAAACAGACAGAGGAAGAATGAAGATGATTTAATCTGTTTAAAAGAGATATTATTTTTGTGTGACGCGCACCGCAATGGCAGTAATGCAATGCAAAATAATTCTTTCAAGCATCAGTTTTCACAGGAGAGATATATAGAATACCAGTCATGAAAATTTCAGAAAGCTAATTAGCCGGTAGCCAAAAAGTACATAAGGAACGTTTTTTTCTTGTGTAGCTCACTGGAAGATTTATGCGTTACACAAGTTGCCTCTGAGAGAGTTGAGTAAAGATGCCAGCTTTTCAGTTGACTTGTTTGTTGTTATTATGAAGAAAAAAAATTAAACTAGAACTGCTGGAGTAGTGGCAAGTAGTAGAAGAAGTAGTAGGTAGCAATATAGTAGCTGAGTCAGTGGCTTCCATTCATTCCAGTAGTCATCTCTCTCAGTCATTTCAGATCCTGACTTTTTGGGAGCTCCCGTATTTAAAAAACGAAACAGAAAGTAACGTTTGCATAAAACTGACGATGATGATGATGATGAAAAATGACTTGTTCTTCTCCTTTGCTTTCTAGATTTTGCTTTAAGCATATTATCAGCATGAGCTACATAAAATAATTTTGAATGTAGGAATGTAGCTTTTATTCGATTCAGTTTATCTTATTTCATATTTGCCAATACATTTATGAAGATGCTTCTTGTGTTTTTACGCTCTCTTTCAGGTTTTGGTTCATCATCCTCTTTGGCCTTGGTATCCTCGCCCTTTTGTACCGTCTCGTTGTTGTGATTTTCCCTGGAATCCGCAATCTGCTCATAAGACGACGAACAGATCCTCGATACAGAGCCGCGTTGAACTACTGCCTTAGAGAGATGAGTTATGCGGATTGGTTTGTGCTTAAACTGCTGAACTCGAACATCAACTCCATCCGATTTGGAGAGCTATGCGAGGGAATTAAAGCGGAACTGATTAAGCGCACCCCAAAGGGACGACTGTCCCCTTCATCCCCTTTGCCAGCGTATACGGAAAGCGATAAGAGCTTCAAAGATACAGATTACGATGAGAGCCCTGTAGAAAACGGTGAAGTGGCATTTCTAAATAAGAATAGTTAAACTATATTTTTGTAAATAAAAGCTAACAGTAAGTTATTCGTGATAAACAACAATTTGAGTAATCTTCTGTGCCCATCTTAATATTCATCATACCTGCAGCATTGTTAGTCATTCAACGGTTGATGGTGGAAACTGATGCCTTCATTCAATAACTCGTCGTCGTCTCTTTGAACTTATTGTCATATATTTTGCCCATGATGCTGTACAAGTTTCTTGAAGAATCTTTGAAGATTTCATGCAAATACACGAACATGCATGCGTCATATCATCTCTTCAGACGCTCGACTCATTTCAACTTGTTGAATGATATTTGGAAGAAGATTACAAGCATTCGCACGACGATGATCATGACGTTACAAGGAAATTGTATTAAAAAACAAAGTTATGTCTGCAATAATTCCAGAAAAGAGATGAGTAGGTATATATTTATGTTTTTTTCCTCTAGGCATGTTACGTTGATTTTCATGTAGAAAAGCATCAAGTCATAATGATAGTTGTACTCACCCTTGATTATCATAAAAGCTGATGTATCATGTATGTATATGTACAAAATGTGCATCTCTGACCAAAACCTACTTTTTTCCGCTTTTTACTACTTATATAATGAACTGCTATACAATAGTGTGTGAGATTCTGAGGATCAGTGACCTAATCACCTAAACACTCGCACTCTCGCGTTTCAAATCTTAATTATAATGCATGCGTGTCTATGTACACATCTCATTTCTCCGAACATGAAGTCATTTGATGATTTTTTCTGTCCAAAAGTTAAGTCGTGTTGTTTCCGTCCTCTCTTACTTTTTATCGCTAATTTATGCTGCGTCGTGATTCCGCTAATGGCTGAGTAGTACGGACTTTACGGACTGGACACATACCAGGCACGTGAGTCAACCAGGGTGACTAGTGGGAGAGGTGATGCTCGAGTGTTTTTGTGTGTTAATGGAATTATGACATGCGAGCAATATAGCACAGGAAATGGGATGAGATTATAAGATGAATGTTTAATTTTTTGGGCACATTTAAAATCAGGGGGATTAGTAAATTTACAGGTGTTTTAAATAAAATTGGCTTACAAAATTACTGTCCTCGCGAAAATTTAATACCTACCTAAATTTATCCCCATCCACTTGCTACATCATACAGCCACAGTCATCGAACTAATCAAATCTC
This sequence comes from Sinella curviseta, assembly GCA_004115045.4. Classification (NCBI taxonomy): domain Eukaryota; kingdom Metazoa; phylum Arthropoda; class Collembola; order Entomobryomorpha; family Entomobryidae; genus Sinella; species Sinella curviseta. Next base: position 32,729,504 of record CM023199.3, on the reverse strand, counting down.
CACATAAAAAGATTTTTATTGCAAACATCTGCAACGTCATCTCCCCATCATATGTATTCTTTTCCTATCATCTTTTATATCTCTACTGTCTCTTTAGACGAGCGCAATTTTTATTGGCATGTCTCACACTATTTTGTTCACCATCTATCCTCATTCATGTATATTTAATATTTTTTCCTCTTTTCATTCATGAACACGATGACTCCTTTTATGATTCAGATTGTGATTCTGATGAAAATGACGACAATGACGATGAAGAGTACCAGCAGCAGTGACAAGAACCCTAATAGCGACAACGACAACAACAGCATTTTTACTACTACTCCACACACCATCATTATTATTACAACGAGCTCTCCCAACTCTTCTTCTGCAATGCGTACGGACGACGTAACAACTACTTTTATGGGCATGATGATGGAAGATTACGAATGATATTATGTATACCTGTGTGTGTACAGCATTGTACCTTCTTGTCTGGCTGGCAATGATGATGACGATGATGATAATCGTCCTCACCATTCATTATCCTATTGTTGTATTGTGTCAAATAAAAATTACGCTTCCTCTTAAAGAGATTCTGTTAAGTGGCTCTGCCTTGTGCTTCATTTAATTAGCCAAGTAATATTAAATGGTAGCTGGCTGCACTCTCCCATCAAGATTATTAGCTTACCTAATAATGTCTGCTTGTTTTGCTCTTGGCACATGCGTCTTTTTTGGACAATATTATCATTTTCACGTGCATAACCCATTCATCTTAGCAGCAGCAGCAGCAACACAGAAACACCTCACATAAATATTACGTTTGTAAAAATATTCAAATGGGTACACATATATGCGATGTGATTACGGATCTTCTTCTGGTTTAATTGTATGCAGATTTTTTCCATTTCTTCATCAACAGTTCATCATCATCATCATCACCGTCGAGCTCTCTACCAAACATACTTTTACTTTTAACTGCCTACCAAACTTATCTCCCTTTTTGCCTCTTGACTTGCTCTTGCTGATTACATATTCCTCCTCATTTATATTCCTTGTCAACTTGTCCGGCTGACTGGCTCTCTCTATCTTGGCCCTCAACTTCTGCTAGTGTCCACCTTTACCTTCCCAGCAATTATCATTTCAAAACTTTTAAACTCATCATCGTCAACAGTCAAGCGAACTCTCCTTTTCTCTCTTTACCTATTTTTCTTTCTTGCTCATTGTCAATCTCTCATTTCGTTTTTTTTTGCATTTTTATAGTTTTTTGTTACAGGAAATCCTAATATGTCCTCAAAGGTAATTATAATCTTTCGTTATCTGTATTCTTCTAGACATTTTGTAACTTTCAGGCATACTGATGATAGCGTTTTCTAAAAACCGGTCGCACACTCTACATAACAGCAGCAACAGCAGCGTGATAAAAATATACAAACATAAGTGCACATGCATTACTCAAAGATCCAATTCAACTACTTTAAAAAAGGTAGCTAGAAGAATATTAAACATTAAACAACATGCATCTAAATCAGTTATGGCTAGATGTATGTACTTTATTTTGATGATGATGATCACTGTCGTCAGTCACATCATCAATCAGGCAGCATGAGAGTAAAGCACACAGATAGGCAGGGTCGCATCCCATTCATTACCATTTTTTTCTTTCCCATTTACAGCAAAACGACGACAGCGATTTTACTTAAAACTAATCTCATTGTTGAATTGCAATCTAATAATTTACAGCAGGAGGAGAAAAAACACAAACGTGGTACTTTTCCATCATTACTCTCTCCATCTGTCATGCCTGTTTTGTTTTTCCTAAATGGTATTTTTATGCACATACCTATATCTCAAGTAAGTATATCGGTGAAACAGAATACTTTCAAGATTACTACCAAACTACCAACCAACCACCCTTTTGGAACAACAACGGAAATATATGGGAATGGAAAACAAAAAAGAAATACATACTTTACTTTACCGATTGAAGCTAAAGATGGTTTAGCAGATCACAGAATGAAAAAAAAACCTGTTCATGTTTAAAAAAGCATACCATTACCATTATACGTACCTTGATGGATCTTTTCTCTCTGTTGCAGCAGAAGAAAAAAAACGTGAACAATATTGGTATTTAGAAGTGCAATGCAATCGCAACGTATAAGTTGCTGTAATAAAGGTAGGTGGTATAAAATGTGAAATGTTATACACACGCGTTTTAAACCTGGGCCAAGAAGAGCAAAATTTTATATACCTAATATTCAAGAAAATAATATAAGGTTATAATAGGGCACAGGTATATTTTAAGGTAATAACAATTTTTTGTGACTCATTTCATTTGTTCATTCACACAGCTGCTCTGTGTGTGAGCAACAAGTAAAGTACAGCTCTCTATAATATTACTCGAGAGAGAGAGACTTCTTGGTATAATAATATAAAGTACGACAACAATGCTTTTTAAGAGGTCGTTTTTTTCTCTATATGTACTTGTCTTGATGCACAATACTTTTAATAGTTATTATAGGTAATATTCTTCTGATACTGTTAGGCTGATATTCTGTAATGCTACTCCACCCTATCTTCATATAATGTCTTCGTCATAGTCAGCCTCATCATCATCGTCATCATCATCGGTGTTCACGATGGGCTTGGCGATACGATACGATAATTTTTTTTAAAGAAGAATAAGAAAAGAAGAGGAATGCCATGTAAAAAAGGTATGCTAAAAGGAAGGAATTGTTTTTTTTTGAATTTCTTGAGAGAAGTTGAGAGGAGAGTAAGAAAAAAAGGTGATATATGAGACGACTCTTGTTCGTCTTTCTTATCTTTTTTTGTATGGATGCGATGTACTCACAGTGAGAAGAAGTCAACTTGTCAACTCTTCTTCTTCTTGAAGAAGAAAAAAACAGCAAGCGAGTGAAGCGAAGTGATGCAGCAAGTCAAAAAGTCGTTTTCTTTTGTAAAATCTATCGTAATATAGGTAAATGGTGGTGGTGGTAAATCCTTATAAAGGCCTAAATAGCCCCATTTACTTTACAATGAGTAGTGTGGTGGATATCTAAAGTACCTGCTTAATTGGCTGTAGAAGAAGACAGCAATGTACAAGAATCTCGCTGATGGTGGCATTATAAGAAAGTAAAGATGAGAAACAAGAATAAGATGAGACTGTGATGTGATGATGATGCATAGGAAAACTATTTATGGATTAACGTCACAAGTCGCTAGACACACAGAGAAAAGTAGGCAGTGGTCATTAATAAATTCACGTTACCTGCCTTGCGACTTGTCTGGCTTTCTTCTTGCTTGTTTTTCTTCTTCTTCGTTGGAGAGTGTGATGTGTGGTGACATTATGTCATCCTCATTATCTCATCATCATAAAATGTACACATACATAATACATTATAATAACAATAATTATCATCATGATGCTCTCCCTCCCTCCTTTTTCACGCTAATGTGGCTGCGCTAAATTGTTTATCATTAGCACATTTTCTTTCACACTATTTAACTCACTTTCGTCCGTCCAGCAGATTATTATGCTCCTTTTTCTTGCATGCTCAGTCGGTCTGACCAAGTCATTTATAGTTGGGCTATCTGCTATCTCTGGAATTGGAATAATAAAGCCATGTATGTTCGTAGCATGCAGACATACAAAAAAAGTTTTGAGACATTCGTTCGTGAAGAAAGGCATCAATTCAGAACATTAAAATGATAAAAGCTCTCGTTCTCATCCGATCTCTCTGAAAATTTGTACAAGAGAAGAGTTAAGACAAGACAAGAGGAGATGATGCTTAATGTAAACACATTATCGTGGTACCAGTTACTTTACACTCCGTTTAGAGTCTTGTGACTTAATGGCTTAATGATAACATGTTATGCAATAGTTTAGTATATAAGCTTTCATATTCCATCATATGCCGTATGCTCTAGTGGGTGATATCAAGAAAAAATTATGATAATTACGATATGACGAAGATGGTGCTATCTCTGGCGCTACAGTACACACGTTGGTGACGATGACGTTCTTAAGAAAGTTCATGGCTATGGTACATAAAGGATCATGCCATAAACCACAATAAACACTTCTCTCCAATCTAGTGTGACCATGTGGAATTTTTGTCTGGAAAAATATTTAATCTCTTCAATGTCACTTTGTTTGTGTGAACGTGATCTCTGCAACTTCTGGACTTTACACAACATTGACATCATTCTCGTCGGAAAAATATGTATTGAGCAGATTATCCTTTTTTGAATCCTTATCCTTATCAAAAACAAACTCCTTTCATTTCATTACACATAAAAATGTAGCAAAGTACATGGAGATCATAAGCAGACGCTGTAATATATTGTGTTTCGATAGAATGTGCGTGTAAAATTACCCGTACCACCGCCATCACTGCGAAATAATCAATGCAAACAGCGATCATGATGATCGTCATGATTGCAATCCTTACTTATCGTTTTACACGATCGCATATGAATCGCATTTCAGAATCAGAATTCTTTCATTATTTTCCATTCTGTTATGCCGACAATGCAACTATCAACTTATATCTGCTGACTTTGCATGAGCGAGCAAAAAAGAAGGAAAAAAAAGAAAAGAAGATGCCGATGCAATTTCTGCTTGCTGGTCTGACGCTCTGCTGCCATGCTGGAAATTTTCACTCTGAATTTTAATGTTCATGTTTTCTCATAATTTTATACTCTGCCATCAGCTCACCTTCCATCTGCGATACTGGTGGCGGTTGTAATCATGATGGTGTGATGATATGATAACATCTCTTCTTTTGCTAGTTTTTGGTTTATGTATTTTATCTGCAAAAGTGATCTGCAAACGAGAAACGAGAGCAGCAGAGCCCATTCGACAAGTGAAACAAACAGAGAGACACTTGTTAGGCCTTTCATTATGATCATTATTATTTCATTTCATTCGTTGCTGCTTACATTATTACGATCCTCTTTCTCTATCTCTCTCTCTCTCTCTCTCTCTCATCTTTTCAAAAAAAAGTAACTTCATCCAACCACCAACAACTCCAAATAAAAATACTTTGAACCAACTTGCTTAACTGCTGCTCCTTTTGAACTGGCATGGAATAAATTCGTTGCTTCATTGCACGGCTTTTTGTGCAAATATATTTGTGTATAAAAGTTTTAAATGAGATGATGATGCTCGAGGTCATTTTTTGACATGTGAGAGTCTGGCGTGAAAAGTTGTCGAGTTACATATTATTACAGACAAGAGCACACAAACGCACACACACTTGCTTATTTACTAACTCTCTTGTTGTGGTGGTTGTATTGCTTCTTTTCGTTATTGGAGCAGTTGAAGTTGAATTGCATTTCGCGTTTGCAGCCTGCTTGCCTTCTGTGCGCTTTCTGCTAAAATTATGCTGCTTGCTTTAAAACTTGCTTGTTTATTCGTATGTGGTGGTGTGGGATAGAAAAAGGTTTACATTACAGTTCAGAGAAATGTAACAAAACAACAAAAACAAAACTGTATCATATAATCAATCTCTCCTTCCGTATCTGCAAAAAAATACTGAATAATAAAAAGGCTATTCAACAACTGCCACCTTTTTTAGGTATTCATCATCATAATCATAAAATGTGTCGTCCTCGTCACAGGGGTTGTGTTAAAATTCGAAATGTGCTCTTGTCACGACATGCACGGAAATTGTATAAATTGTATAAATTGTATAAATAGAAATAGAAGCAATGCTTATAAAACGCACAACGCGCTTTACATTATTCCGTGCATGAAACGTAGTAAATAATGTAGATATAGTTCGTCCGTTGTAGTTTTTATTTTTTGTCCAGTAATGGACCCGCATCTTTAAAATAATAAATTAAAATTTGTAAAAACTAATAATAATTCTTTACGAAACAAACAATCATCACAAGTCATTTGTCCAGGATGTCTACAAAATTAACGTAAACTATCAAATTACGTTTGTCCTTCGTAGAAAATTTCCTTACTTCATAATCCCAAATGCTATTCTATATGCTATTATGATGATTTAGCAGACGTTTTAATGTCAGTATTTAAATTTGAACATCACAGAATTAGCAACGCCATGTCATCATATCATCAAAACGAACATAAAAATGACAATATTCATTATATTAGTATGTACATTTGGGGTAACAGGAATGTCGTATTGTAGCAATACATATTTTGATTCTGGATCATGTACGAGGTACATACTTCTATAATTTTCGTGGATTATATAGTCAGTCTCGTAGCCTGTAGCCAGTCAACAGTCAATGAACTGCAGCTGCCTTGGCTTGAACAGTACAAAGTTCATTTTTTGGTTTGATAAAAATTTACGATGATAGATAGAGATAGAATTGTTGTTCTTGTCTCCAGCCCAATTCTTGGACAAATAATAATCCCAAGAAAGTTACTGCACTACTTTTCGTAATGACAAATCTATTATAATACTTTGAACCAACTTATACATTGGACGTGTGTACTCATTTTGCACTGTCTTTGTCAAACCTAAAATGTACGATACGTTTGTTTGACTACTCTTATTCAGCTTAAAAGCAGATTGACTGATAACAACGCATATTAAATGTGCTCAAATAACTTAAACTTTTATTCACGTTCAACAGTACTATTTTCTCAACCCCTCAACTACTCAACCCGGCTGTTTTTCCAAGAAAACCATCTCAAAGTGAAACAAAGAACTCTTCAAAACTTTACTTTTTTCGTAAATAGGTAATATATTAATAATGCCTACATGCTTGTCTTAAGGGTTATTGTTCTGATTTTTTGGCTGGATTTCAATATTGTTTTTCTTTGGTTGGTTGATCTCGTGGTGGTACCCTTCTCGTTTTCTAAAAATAATGACTTCTTTGTTTTTTCTCCCCATTCTCCATTTACTTATTTTCTTCGTGAATCATCAATAAGCCCAATAATTTGTAAATGTGCATACATATACATAAATGTGAGTATGGATATATCAACTTCAGTAATTCTATTCATTTCGACTCAAACTTTTCAAGAAAATGTGAAAAGTTTTAGGAATATTTTCCCCTGCAAGAAGAACATTATTGACAGCAGACGAGCAAGAGAGCAACAAGAGAAGGGTAAATGGGATCAACACAACAGCGAAATGAAACAAACCCTGAAAACTCTATACACAGTCTATAGACTGGTTTCTTCATTTACTTTTGTGGCTTTTTCTTTATTCTTCCCTACTTCTCTTTCTGGTCTGGTCTTTTATGATTGATGCGTCGGCGTGCCCCATTAATAATCATCATAACGTGGTGGTTATCAACAGGATCATCAAATCATTACTCCCTCAAATTGATATGCTATGAAAAAAGCTATTATTCAAAAAACAACTATCACATTTTGACATTTAAAAAATATCTCACGTTACTAAATACTCGCATGCATGCATGCCGATTCGATATGATCATCATTACCAAATAGCCAAATAATCTTCCTTTCACATAAACTGATCAATATGGTGAAAATAATTGATTAACAACAAGCAAAAGCTGTCCATCTGTCAAGTCCAGAAACTCTAAATAGCAAATCAGATTGTTAGAAAGAAAACTTCATCCAAAAAAATCGGCATTGGCAAACAGAAAAGCGTATATACATATATTATTGGCAACATTGCTGTTTCACTGATTTTCTCGTGTCGTCGAACGTTTAATGGGTGCAAGCTTTGTTGTTTTTTAATCGCGGTAATCATAATAACAATTTATGTGAGTAGTGTAACGTATTAATGTCTTTTATGTATAGGTAAATATGATTTGCATATTTTTAGGTATTATCCAAAAAAGAGAAAATTAAGCAAGTCAAGTAAAAAAATATCTCTACTCTCTGTGTGTACTCAAGCTCTCTGATTCTTCTGCACATTTACACAGACGGTCATGGCCATTTATTTTTTTGCTGCTACAGCAGAGCAAACGAAGAGGATCGGATCTTCAGAATGATGATTCTCGCACGACTTTGCAAGACGAAGAAGAGAGGAGGCGTTTTACAGTACAATTTATTGTACCTATAATAATACTATTTACACATAAAAATACCACACGACACCTGTACAATATTAGAAGATGAAAAAAATATGAACGACTAAAATCCATACTAATGTTTCTTTATAGTGTATAGGCACCTGTACGCATCCATCTTTTTTATAATAAGCAATATGAATATTATTTGGGAGATTATAGTTGCTTTCAGGTGGTGTCGATGAAGTCGAAGAAGACGGTGTGATGCTGCTGCTGATGATCTCATTGCCTACTTAACAATGGAAATGGAAGAAGGAGCGTTTTTGTAATGATCATCATGCTCACAATAATGATCGGCATATTATTGGGATATTATTGGTTACTTTATAAGAATGAACGGCATTTTTGTAGAAAAGAAAAAAGGATCTTGATGATGATGCTGATACCGATGATGGTGATGAGGCGATGATCATCATTAAACAAGCCGGTAATCAAAAAAATAGAAAGAAAAAAACCAATCATGCAACAAGCTGTCTTCTGTTGAACGGACTGTCTGTTAAGCGTTATGGTTTTTTTATACTTTTCTTGGACAATATTAGAAAAAGCAGTTGAAAGCTGAAAAAATACTCTAAAATAGGCAATGCAAAAGAGTCAAAAAGGCACAAGGAATGCATCATCACGAAAAGAAAAGTTGCACGAAAATCTAGCAAACGGCAACCCAAAAACTAAAATAGAAAAGCCAGAGGGGAAGAGAACAAGAAAGATTTTTTTCCAAAAAGGAAAACTTCATCATTATGAAAAGTTTGAAATTTTTTTTTGTGTGTGAGCGAGCACTATTGAGCAGTGCAGGAGTGAGTCCTCCTCCGCCTCCTGCTTGTATTTCCACTGACTGCGAGTGCTGCTGCTGTGCCCTTTTTTCTTTCTTTTTCTCCTCCACTACCGTGAAAGATATATAATTAAAGAAGATGATGTCTGATTTGATGATGACGGGTTTACACACTCGCTTTACAAGGGAATGAAGCTTCTGTAGAAGGAATAATAATAAAAGGAGAAAAAGAAAAAAAAAGCTTCGTCAATTCCATCCAGCTTCCAACATACATATCATCAGGAGCAAAAAAAAGAAGATGCCTACACTACCTTCGTTACACACCATGCATAACGTTTCAAGGGAAAAACCGTGACATGAACAACATCACACACACAACAACTCCGACTCCTCCACCACCAATATAGTAGTCAAAAAAATCGGGTAATAAAATAACGTGAACATTTTTTTTTATTCTCAAGAAGACGGATGGATTTAGAGGGTGAGGGGGAGAAAAGAGAAAAAAAATGTCTTAAAAAAGCAACGCAGCAGCAAAATGATTCTCCTTCGTCGTGGCTTGGTCAGTTCAGGGACACATTGCAATGCAACAGGAGAAGCTGTGATGGAATGCACCTGGATACTATACACTGCTGGATAAGAGGGAAGGGACACCAGCAACCACCGGTTGATTCTGCTGTGTAAAAAATAAGGTAAGAAAAATGTTGATGATGATGATGATTATATTGTGAAGCGCAACTCGGTGGAAGCTTCTATGCCACGCAGAACCACATCTCTTTTTGATTATCAAATCCCCTGTTAAAATCCTACCTGCTGCTGCCTACTGCTCCTGCTATTTACCAAGAAAGAACTCAGCAGACGATGAGGAGGAAGGGGTAGAAAAAAGATGTGCGGTTTGGTTTCTTTTTCAAGAAAAGACGTCATAAGAAGAACAAGTGAAGTGAATCTTTCAAGTCAAGTAGAGAGAGATGCACAGAGATGGAGTAAAAGTAAGGGTACATGCATGAGAAGAAGTTGAGGATTAACGACAATGCAATGGAGGAGCAACAGTGCATTTTTATTGCCGTGTGTTTGTGTGCACGTTGAAAATGATGGGATGTGGGGAATAAAAATGCAATGCAATAATAAAGTTAGTTTTTTAGGCTAGCATAGCAACTAGTGTCTGGCCTGGCTGCGGCTTGATGATCATGATGGTTTGTGTATGTGTTAAAGGAAATGGGATGGGAATGACCTGAGCACTGGCTCAGTCTGAGCAACAGCAGAAAAACGTATAATAATGCCGGAGGTGATTTTTCATTGTACATCTTGTCTTGCTTTTTTAATATAATAACCTGTGTGTGTGAATATGACTGGCACTTTTATCATCGCTATCATCATCATCGGCAGTATGTAGTATTATCAGCCTTATACCAGTTTTTTACTGTGAAAAGGACGCAGGATTGGCGTTTTTCGCTTGCCATAATACCTTTCCGGTGGTGGTGGTAATGCTGAAGTGATAAAGCTTGTCTGTAAGTACCAGGCTTAAATTTGGCTTTAAAGAATAAATCCGAAAGAAAATGCAGTGTATATTTTAACCCTAACCATACATACCAAACTCATCACGCATACCTTTGCATGCATTTCTCTACATCCAAATAAAAAGGGTCTCATTTCTTTTTTCGTCTTTTCATCTCCATCTCTGTTTGCTCATCCCCATCCATCCCCAAAATTGACTTATAGACAGAAATGCATGCATACCTAGTAGAAAAATATGTTACTACGCAGCCTTTCCTTTGTTTTTCTTCTTATCATCCATCTTATTTGCCATTACCGTGTATTCATCATGTCTTAGCTCTGTTGTGGTATTTTCCCCAAAAAAGATGTAAGATCTTCCCTTTTTCTCGCTACTGCCTATAATAATCAAACATTTTCTGGTTTAATAGTATGACGACAGCAGCTGTATGACGATTTTAACGTTAACAACACAAACATGTGTGACACAAACACATCATATTTTGCATTCATGTCTCTTCTCTCCTCAACAAAACCATGAAAAAAACCAGACCTAAGATCTAACCAGTCGAGTCTAACTTTCATGAATGTTTCATATAAAAAGCCATGCATGTGATTCTATTCATAATACGACGTGATTGATATGAAACGCTGTCACTGCTGCTGCCGTTCGTTGCATCAACTGCATTTCATATTATTACGTCTCTAACAGTCTGTACTTGAACGCATCGATAGCACGCAATAATAACCACAAAAATATTATCATTTTTATCCCTTCACTCCGCTCCACACAACTTACAACTCATTCAATCCAATCGCACACAGCTTTTATATGTCAATACCAAGCACATTAAGCACATTGCCTTTGTTGTTTGCTCATCATCGTGTTCGTTGTCATGATCTGCTCAAGTCCCATGATGATAGTTCCTTCAAGCAAGCTTTTCTGTATGTTTGTCTACTTTTGCGCTGCATATTATTGCATCGCATTCTTCTTCTTCTACCATACAAACAATGCAACGCACTCATCAAATATTTTATAGCTTTGCTTGTTTAGCTTATACTTTGTACTTACATTATTATATACCTACCCAATACAGTTCACACACAGACTTAAATAACATACCCCTTACTTTACTTACTCTACTGATTCAACAAAGAGGGTTGGTTTCGTCATCATTATCGTTGTGGACTAGGAGAAAAACGCTGGCAACACCGCATCTCTCTCTCTCTCCTGTCGTCTCTCACTGAAAAATCATTTCATGTTCATAATATGTATCCATTCTGAAAACAACAACGAGATACTACGGCCATGTAAAAAGGGAGGTGGAGGGTTGAAATGAAAACTTTACAGGATAACATTTTCAAATCAACTTACAAATGGACATGAATGTGCAGCTAAATACACAACAAACGAGGCGGAGGACAAGAGAGAGGACCATGAAAATATTATATGAAAATACACTAATAGGATATTATTGAACGAGAGGGTCACTCTTTTCTATGCATTATTTCTCCGTCTGTGTCTCTGGACTTGATATTATAAAGTGTTTTAAAAATCACAACGACTCACATCTGCATATGTAGCATATATACATATTACTGTCCCCACAACATATAGTTTTAATAGGAGGATATTTTTTATTATTATTACACGCAGAGAAATTCCTCACAACTTGTTGAAGTGGTCTTGTTCGTGGTCGTCGTGAGGAGAACATCTTTTGAGGAGTCAGATAAGAAAAGAAGACATCCTATATCCTCGTCCGTGGTATCTGGTATCTATCGTCTGGTCGGTGGATCCTCATCATCGACGACGCTGCTGTGTTGCTTCTTTTATTTTCTGGTCAAGCAAGTTAGTTTATACCACTTATATATTACTCCTCACTAACTTTAATATTCTTTTCTTCCACTTCTTCTCCTCTCCGTCGTCGTCTACATCATATTATCCTTTTCTTCATCATCATCCTCATTTTCACAGTAGCCAAAGCAGTAGTTGGTTATACAGAAGCACATTTATTTGGAACATCAACTCCTCAACCCTTCTTCTTCCTCACACACACAGGCAGTCAGGCAGACAGTAAGTCAAGTAAGTAAGAAGCTAGGAGCAAAATAATATAATATTAAGGAACCTGAGAATACAGAGAGGGAACCTGCATGCATACATATAAATACATGTGACAGTAGCACCAGCAGCTACAAAAAAAGCATTGTTGGATAAGTAGCAGAAAAAGAAGCAGGAGCAGGATCATCAGTAGTCATTCGTTTTTGTGTAGTAGCAGCTTTAACTAAAAATATTATATTTTAGTAATTTAAGCTACTAGAGTAGCTGCTACTGATGATGATGCTGTGCTGCTGTTGACGATCATCAAAAAAATCTTTTTTTTTTCTTCTGTGCTGCGCTCACACTCTGCGCTGCGCTTCTCCTCTCGTTCTCGTCGACCACGACACGACGCTTCTTATAATAGGTAGCACTACCACCATAATACGTTATTATTATTACTATAAAAATTCATACGAAGAGTTTGGGTTTTTTTTTGGGTAGCCTACTAAAAAATTCATACACTTATACTGCTAATATGAGAGCCATGTTTTTATAGAGACAAGAAAAATGTTAAAGTAAAGTAGTCATTCTGACTAATGTAATCAAATGCACATTTTCTATCCCCATGCATGATGCATCATGCTTAAATATGTTAGCAGTTAGCAAGATATAGACGAAGAAGTAAGTAAGTGTGGTTTGGTTTAGGTTTGCAGGTTAGGTTAAAGCTATAGTTACTTTTTTAACATCATCTTCTTGTCTCTCGTGTGATATCTTTCTCGTGGTGCTTCTGGCTCTCTGTGGCTGTGGCGATGATGAACCTTCTGCATTGTTGAATAGCAGCAGTGGCAGAGTGTCTTCTTTCATTCCTTCAGTTTAATAGTCATCATTGCTTTTTTTCGTCTTGGGGAAATAAAAGCAGTAGTTAGTAGTAGTTGCTGCTGTGTTCACAAGGAACAACAGTAAGTAGTAAGTGAAGCCAGACACTGATGGTCGCTTATTTTTTTGGTATGCATATATATATAATATATATAGAGATTCATCAGTGCTCACACTTTTATATATCATTATTATAATTTTTTTATATTATTAGGTATATAACCATCATTATATATAGGCTACAGTGATTGGTATGCATTTATAGAATTAGTATAGGGATTTTCATAGGGATTTTAGTTTTTTGAAAGTTATTAGGCTTATAGGCATTTGGTCTCCTGCACTACACGAACTCTGGTTAAAAATGAGTTGAATCAGGAATGAGCGGATGGTACATTGTTGTCGTGGTGATTATTAGCGGAGCGAACGTGTAATATATTATTGGCATTGTTAGATTTTTTTAAAGTATCAATAATTCAGGTATACATTTCACTTAACATTGTTGCTATATAAAAAATTAACATTCTTTAGTTTTCAATATTCAAAGAAAACAGGAAAATCATAAAAGGTAGTGTTGGTATGCATTGTTCAGTAGCCAGTGCTGTTGCTACTTGGTTTAGTACATTGTTGAAAAAAGTGCATCTCTCGGATGCTTCATTATTATTACGGGTGTGTGTAGTAGAGTTTTTAGGAAAAAATTAGGAATTTGGAATAAATCTGTAAAAATGCATAGTGCTTAAGAGAAAGCCATTAAGAAGTGTATAATGATTTTTTAAGGATTTGTTGTGTAAAAAATCGGAATAATTAATTATATGTGTTAATTTTTTGTACAGAAAATCGGACTGCCAGTGGAATTCCGTTCTCGGAGTGCTGACAACTTTAAGGAGAGTTGATTACGTAATCCCGGGATTTTGACAAGTGGGATTCCGAATCCGACTATCGGTTTTTGTGGTGAAAGTGATATTTTTTGTGGACGGAAGTGTGGAGGAGCGGGTTGAAGTGACCAGCAGAGTTCATTGTTGGAGAATCATACGGAATTGTTGTTTTTTGTTGAAAAGTTAATTGTTGGAAAAAAGACGGAAAAGTGAACAGGGCTTCTTCCTGTTAGTTAAGTTGACTTGACTGTTGTTATTTGTCTCAGTTATCTTTTAACTGAGATTTTGTTTTGTTTGTTTTGGAAAAAAGTGTTAAAAAAGAACAGCCGCCACAATGTATAATTTATTGTCAGGCTTGAAGGACTACTTCAAGCGTCAAGAGATAATTATCGACAATCCGGTATTCCGGATTCATTGCACGTTTACCACCGTCCTGTTAATCACATTTTCCATGATTATCACATGGACGCAGTTTGTGGGTCAGCCGATTCGGTGTATTGTGGACGGAGTGCCGCCACATGTGGTCAACACCTATTGTTGGATTATGACTACTTTCACAATGCCTGGTAAGTTACATAGTCATTAGAGTTAAAATATCAATCAATAATTATGTTGTGTGTGAAGTGTTTAATCGGTCATTAAAAATCAATAGTTAGACAAACGGCAATGTTTACGTTACATAACATTTAACAGCTGTTATCGGTTAATTAGTATGATTTGTTAGCTATAAAAATAGTGATTAAGTTTAACAGCTGTCTCTCAGGCAAACATAATTGATAATGAGTCACTGCAATTAAAATTATTATGAGATAAACTGTCTACAGTTTATTACCACTTCTACTTGAAGGAAATGCGTTTAGTAAATGTGCGTTGGCTGTAGTTTTTTTAACGATTAGGGAAGTCTATTAAAATAGACAGTAGGTAAACTGTGGAAAAGTTGTATAATTGATAATTAATTGTTTATGTACCTGTCTAAAATGCAATCGTTGCAATTTCACATCAGACCAGGGATTGATTTGATGAGAAAATACATTTAGATGACAATGACTAATAGCAGCAAGTTACAACCCGTTATCTCATTCCATTGTTTATCTATATACCTGCAATGATTCATGATTGATTTGCACCAGTTGTACTTGCATTTAGAGATTACCTAATCGAGTACTCTGTAAGCTACTAAATGTTTTATTACGTTAGTCAGGTATTCAAGCATAAAAGATAAGTAGAGTAGAAAAGTTTAGTAAAATACACATCGGCTTTTTAGTACCTCTATCCCTGATTTAGCGAATTAATTTTGAGTGGAGTAACAGTTTACTGTTTGTCGTATGACAATATTTGTTTTATGAGCTTTAATTTGATGAATTCTGCTACAAATCTGTCATCAGTCGGGTTATTGGAACCATTTAAATTCTGTTTAATGTTGTTTTAAATGTACGTAGAGCTTTGTTCTAGTGAGGGAATTGACATTAGCACTTGACTCTTGTTCCATGCAGATATGCACTTACTAGCTTGAAGTAACGTACATGACTGATCCCTCCACTTCCATCTGATATCCCTCCATAATATACTCCTTCCTATTCACCTTTACATTATATAGTATCGTTTTTTCTTTCTTTCCACAGATGCATTCCAGCGTCCTTCCTCTGCCGTTGCACATCCTGGTGTTGCAAACAACTATGATGACGAATCCAGCCAAAAGCACTACACCTACTACCAGTGGGTCTGTTTCGTCCTCTTCTTCCAAGCGTTGATGTGCTACTTTCCAAAATGGTTGTGGGAAACCTGGGAACATGGACTGATGAACACAATCGTCTGCGGACTCAACATTGGACTGAGGACTGAGGAGGAGAAAAACCAGAAGAAGAGCATTTTGATTGACTATTTGATTAGACATTTAAATGTAAGCATGAAAATAATAATACATGACACTTCCTAAGATCATTTTTATTTATTTGCTTTTGATTAAGAATCAAAAAATTCTTGAAGCAGAAATAACCATGAATTATGGTCGTTCATTCATGTTTTTCTTTGCTTTTAATGTAAACTTCCAGCAACACAACATGTATGCCTTCCGTTACTGGTTCTGCGAGGTGATCTGTTTTGCCAACGTGATTTTCCAAATGTTCATCATGAATTGGTTCTTCAAAGGAGACTTTCTGTCGTACGGTCTCAACGTTCTCACTTTCGATGATCAAGACCAGGAAAACAGATCAGACAACATGGTGTATGTCTTTCCACGCGTCACCAAGTGCACTTTCCGCAAGTAAGTGGTTCAGAAAGATAGTAATAGTGTTTTTATTTGAAAGCTAGAAGTGGATATTGTGGATTATTTATGGATTTTAAAATGGCATTTTTGTTTTTCTTGTTTTTCTTCTGTAGATTCGGTCCATCTGCCACCATTGAGAAGCACGATGCCATCTGCATTCTCCCCCTGAACATTGTCAACGAGAAGACTTACATTTTCCTCTGGTTTTGGTTTATCATCCTTGCCATTCTCACCGCTGTCGTGGTTATCTTCCGTGGAATGGTCATTTTCATGCCCAGCCTTCGTCCTCGCTTGATGCACGCCAGGAACAGGATGGTTCCAGAAGAAGCAATAGAATCTGTTTCAAAGCGCGTCTCCGTAGGAGATTGGTGGGTACTCTACATGTTGGGTAGGAATATTGACCCTCAAATTTATAAAGAGGTTATTGCAGAATTTGCCAAGAAAAATGACACGAATCAGTCTAACAAGCAGTTATGAACCGCAAAAATTCCAGACTAGGGCAAGTACAAAAAATGAAAAGATTTGCTATTTCTCCATAAAATAAAGCAGTTTTTTATCTCAGCTTATTAGAAAAATACATAACTAATATTTATATGAATTATACGAAAAGAGTCATCACAACTTTGAGAAAACATGAATTTTAAAGCAAATTATTATTATAACTACCTATTCTGCTGTGGTGTCTGTCGCCCGCCGCTGGCGAACTGTGAAATAGAAGACTTGCTAAGAAACTTTACTGACCTGATTCCTCAATCGGAACAGATATTTTTTAAAATCAACAATTTTCAATTTCTGTTTAACCATTTTTTCAATATCGTCCAATTAGAAGAGTAGAGAGACACTAAATCTTCAAAAGTTAAATTTACTTACTGCCGCACTCTTTTGTGCCATTGCCATGAATGTCACCTCTCTTTGTCATTTTCAAGCGAAACGAAAAGAAAGATGTATTTTTTGCTACTCCACTGTACTCAATATGCTCGGTTGGATGATGGTTTTAGTACAGCGTTACATACGTACTCCTCGATCGTCGAGGCACGCGCTACGCGCTTCCTCCACCGAGAAATTACTAAAATAGCTAGCTACATAGTTATAGGTCGGTAGATGATACTCTCTCACAACAAAAAACCGAATAAATAAATGCGAAAATGATAAAAAGTAGGTACGACGACAAAGACGACGACAGTTGTAGCATTTATTATTCTGCTGGTGTGTAAAAACGAATAGAATGGTTCATTAGGGATTTTTTAAAGAGGATAAATAAAAATTATAGCTTATCATATTATCTTGTTAACTAGTGAGGTAGTAGGAAAAAATAGATGTGTTGAGTTGAGACGTCCATAGCTTAGTAGCTTATAAAGTGTATGGGGAAGGAGGAAAAGAAAAATGCTGTTCATTTCAATAATCTTAAAAGAATTATTTCATTTGTAAGCTATAAATCTCTTGTTGTAAATAATATATTCTCATTAAATGTATTTGTTACTATTATTTTCAATATGCAACCGTTCATCCAGATATACAGACGAATTCTTTTTTTTTTTCTGCTCACAATAAACTTGCAAAGTGTTAGGAAAGGCTATGCTATTATATACCATTGTTGTATCTCACAAGAAGAAAATGAAAATGAGGGAAATTATAAAGCAGTTTAAAATGACAATAAACTAGTTACTTATTATTTTATGTTAATATTATTATGAGTGTTATAATTTAAGTATAATTGTTGTTGTTAATAATTAATGTTAAATTCTAGATTAATTACTAAATTAGTGATTAGATGATCAAATACTATAATTTGTTGTTATTATGTCATGTTTTTTAGTCCTGCTGCTCTATATGCTCCTGTGTTGCATTTTGTATTTAATTTAATTAGTTTTACTTACAAGAAATAATTTATATCGATATGATAATGATGGATATCATAAAGATAAAAAACACTGGAGAGAAAGAAAAAGCGAACAATAAAAAATACATATCTAGTGAAAAATATATGTACTAGCGTATAAAATGGAATATTTTAAGCGTATGTGTCTTTTCATCAATGTAATTACTCGGCTGTTGTAGTAGGTGAGGCTCACAGCAGTCAGCATTTTACCGAAAATAAAAATGATCTGTATTTACGATTTAAAAAAAGAACTCTTGTGATCGCTTATTCTTTAAAAACGGCAATAATGGGAACATGACACGAGAACATGCATTGGAGATGGGAAAACTCCCACAGACAACTTAAAACAACTCATAAAATAAAATTCGCAAGGTTATTTATGACAGCGACCCTGGAACACATAAAAATTTCAACGAGTCCAGCAAAATAACGGGATTCGGGATAAAATAAATTTATGAAATACCTACGCAAGGATTTTACTTTTACTAAATAATAGTAGCATTAAATGTAATGAATTACTACTATACTACAAGTTTTTAGATGCTATCTAATTACATGCGCAGTCGTACAAAATACATGATTCATGGCCTAGAAAGCATCTTTCACATGAGAAAAGCGTTTTACTTTGCAAAAAATGTTTACTAAAAATAAAGGAGCTTGTTTATCGAAAATAGTGAACTTGTGTAAATCTTCTTTCTTGTTTTTAAATAATTTACGGCCCAAGAAAGAGTGTGTAGATATGTATGTAGATAGATATGTGACAGAAATAGCTTTTTACACTAGGTATATAACTATAAGTGTTTGACAGCAATCAACATCATTAAAGCCATTTTACCTAATGACACTGCTCACATTCGCATACTTCATCTACTCACTCCTTCATTTTATTATTGAGACAAAAGGACTACAGCTGGAATGACGGAAGTCGTAGATTTAACAAGATGAAAAGAAAAAGTTGGAAGAAAGTAGTTCAGTAGGGGAATCCGTATGAAATGAGAAGCTATGCAGATTGCAGTGGCTTTTGTCGCTGCTACCACGTTTTTTTCCTCTTTTCCTTGTGTCTGGTTTATATAGACTCGACTTACCATTGTCAGCGATAATTCATATTGTGGCAGAAATATCTTTACGGTATATCACTTTCCGTTGTCCCGTCATCATTCATCCGACATCCAACATGCGTCAGCATATGTAAGGAAGTGAGAATGCATTAAAAGAGCACAAAAGAAAATTGGAAATTAGAAACTGATATTGGAATCATATAATGTAGTTTTTTGTCTCTGTCAAATTGCGTAACTGTAATTAAAACGGTGGACATTGAAGTGACGAGGACGGTGCCAACAATGTGGATGGCAGATGGGACTACGTAAATTTTGATAGGGCAAAGTTGCAAAATTGAGTTTTATTTCTGTTTCATTGCTTCTTTCTCTTCTTCAATGTGTTTACCGAATTCTCAAACTCAACCACGTGCATAAGAGAAAATGGGACTGATTGTGGGAAATGAAGGATCAGAGTGAGCAACAATGTAACAATTTCATTTCATTAAGCATTGTCATATAATGCCTCTCCCTGGGAAGCTCCGCTACAAGTGAAACCAAGGTGAATTGTCTTCTCCGGAATATCGGAGCCTCCCTACTCATGACATTAAAATGCA
Source organism: Sinella curviseta (assembly GCA_004115045.4). Lineage (NCBI taxonomy): Eukaryota > Metazoa > Arthropoda > Collembola > Entomobryomorpha > Entomobryidae > Sinella > Sinella curviseta. Next base: position 32,709,658 of record CM023199.3, on the reverse strand, counting down.
TTACTTATACAATCTGTCAAATTGTTAAGATAGTCTGGGTCTGTGGAGCTCAACAGCATTTTAAATATAGAATTAAACGCACAGAAATTAACAACCTTCCTGCTTTCTCTTTAGATAGAGCAGTGGAAACAAAGTTGTTTATGCGCAAACATTAGTTAAATAGACAGCTGAAAAATTAAATGTTAAAACTAAAATCCGTAATGGACAGTGATTGGTATTTATTTGCATTTACATACATCAGTATTATTCACGTTGTTTTGACCAAATAACTGCTAGTTTTTTAATCGATAGAACATACAGGGAAATTGGAAAACCTGCTCCTTTATGAAAATAGCATTTATGTTAGGTATTAGAATGAAACAGTTTTGCCTGTGATGTTCATTTACTTTTTTGCAGCTTGTGACGGTGAAAATTTGACTATGTGGCTAAGAAGAAGATATATTGGAACAGTAGATTTGAGATAGGTATGCTAGTTCCGGAAGTTGTGCTCTTGTTCTAACGTTGCGTTACTGTGAGAGTGAGAACGGTAGAGCTGAAATTCAAATAGAGCTATTATTATCAAAGTAATCAATCAGTTATCACCTTAACAACATTTGACGCGGGTGATTTTTATTTATAACTGTACCCGCATTGTTGTTACAAACTGTCGTTAGAAAATAAGAACGTTATCTCAATAAATACAGTCACATATTTCAATCTATTCATGATTAATTGAAAATTAATGGGTTGGTAAAATACTTTGATGTGATGATAATGACGTTGATCACGATAACGATACGAATCTTTCAATGGATGGATTCACACATGCCGAGCATATGTTGGAAAATGGGAAAGCTATGAAAAGAAGTAAATTAAATATTCTGTGATGTTCCAAGCTTTCAAGTGTAACGTACCTCTTGCCTTGAAGACAACTAGTGGAACAGTTTCTTTCACAGCCAAAAAGAAAAACTGTATATACGTTTGTTGTAAAATCTTATTTCCCATGTAGATTGGCCTATTTTATTTGGTTCATTTGAATCTCCAAAGAAAATAGTTACATAATCTTGCTCAGAATCAGAAATCAAGCCTCATGCCGTTGGTATTTGGTGTTGAGATTTTGTGGAGACAGGAGGACAGAGAAGGGTAACATGAGATAACATGCTTGTCTTGCAGTTGCATTGGCACCTTGCATTGCAGCAACACCACTTCCTTCCCGAGCTTGTCAGTTTCCAATGGAATGACAAACACCGAAAAAATAGGTGAGAAGTGAGGTTGGTTGGTGGCAGACACGACACACTGCCAGAAATTAACAAATATACCTAAGTGCATCATCACATCAGTGGAAGAAGAAGAAGCAGCAGAAAAGCAAATCGGAATCAAATTTTTAACTCCCAGCCAGAAAATGTGGAATGGTGATGATATAATTCTGTGGAACGGTTGTGGTTTATATAATCTGAGCATTTTCTCACTTAAAATTATTAGCTTACAAGGAAGACTTGTGAGGGATATTCAAGTTTGGTTTATACCTATTACCTACTACCGAATTTATTGGAATATTTAATGCTGCGAGTGCTAATCGGAAATCTATTCAATTGTCAACGCGACTACCGGTTTAAAAGTATTAGCCCAATAATCTTGGTAACCACACATGCATACATAGGTACATAACTAACATAACATACATATAGCTTCTACTTTCTATGTACATTTGTCTTACATGAGTAGATTTTATGAGATTGCTTCTCTTTCCCGCAACCAGTTTCATGTTCTTTCTGTTTGACATTTCATGGACAGTGACGAAGAGGAAATTAATTAGTTTTTCGTTCGTTTCATCATTCTTTTTAATAGCTCTACTATTAAATTTTTCTCTATTGCAATTCATACTAACCTAGATTTGTTAATTGGTAAGTGTTATCTCTGCATACATTTTTTCGAAAGGTGGAGAAAGAAACTGCAGCATATCAGAAGTAATGACAGGAGACAGAAAGGCACTCATTTTTTTCCAATAATTAAATATTGTAAAAGTAATTAAGGAAGAGGAACTCACAAGTGTAAAATATTTAGGTAAAAGTTTATCCAAAGCCCCTTTCACTCTTATAGCTTATCTGATACCGATGATATCATGGTCGTAATCCATCCCATCCTATTCCAATTGGTGAATATTTGAAGTAGCAATACGTGTGTCGTCGTAGAATTCACCTGAAAGAATTTGATCATTAGTTGAAAAATGTGTAATGACTCGTATGTTAATAGACAAAGAGGAGTAATTGCGTGAAAATGTAATAAAGCGTGAAACGTTCCATTGTTTTAGCGAACAAGCGCATTTAAAGAGTTTTGTATCATTTTTCTTGGTAGAACCCAACACAATTTTTTTCTTCCATTTCTTCTGCTGTCTTCCTTCTGCACAGAAAAACGATATCTTTGCCAGGATCTTTGTATCTTTTTCACGAAAAAAAAAACCGGGTAAGTGTTGCAAACTGCACGTTGAATGAAATTTAGAAGAGAGGAGAAGTAGTACATGGATCGTTTGTGTCGTTGTTGTGTGATGAAATACATACCCAGTGATGGTGATGATGATGGAATCAACATGACAAGAGCAAGCTTGTTAACATGCTGTGACATGATTGATAGTTGACAAATTTCTCGTGGGTCGGTGATACAACCAAGAAATCATCATTCATGAAGATGACAATTACATATTTTGAAGAAGTATATATGCAAGGAAAGGATTTTGGTGCCCCGGAAGTAAAAACATATTTCTTCATGCGTCATTTATGTAACAACTTTTTTTTTGTGATATTGTCTTTTACTGCCACAAAATAATTTTATTTGTACATAAAGAGTCATCATCATCATCTTAAAATTACTTTTTACAGTAGTATGTAATAATAGTTATCAGTTATCATCATGTAATAATAGTAAACGTTGTTTTTTAAAGTTAATTATGTATGTATATATACAATTATATACGTAGTGTTACAATATCATACTTGTGTTTATAAATAAATAGTATTATAATTTATTAGTGTAAATGTACGTTGTATGTTTTTTCGGTAATTGGTAATTTATGATTAGACAATTGCATAATCAAGTTGCTATAATTATGAGTATAATAAAACAATTTAGAATATGAATAATAATAATAAATTGGGATGTTGGTAATTTGATAAATATAATATAAATAGTAGTTTTTATACGCTCGTAATTTTATACATATATCTATATTATTTTAAATTGTTAGGAAGCATTTATTCTTCGCCTGTCACACACTCAACTAGCAGCGCATTGTAATTTATCTTTAATAGGTATACCTAGAAATAATTGGCTACTAGTACACACCCCATTCGTCCGCTTTTCGAACTCTATTACTATATGACTTACCGTTTATATACTTTTTTACATGTCTTCTTAAGTTCATTTATGTTTAGAAAAAGTGTTCTTACCACCGCAATATTAATTATACACAATATGTACTTGAAAATTTATTATGCCATATATTACACAACTATGTATGCTGTAATTCACATTTAGTAATAAGTTCTTCATTTTTTGTCTTATATTCAATTAAAAATTATAAAATGCAGTTCTATCTACACTTAATACCATAATTCATTCAAGATCCTCATCATCATTACATTTACACCATTACGATTCTATGAATGCCGATAAAAATTGTATTAATAGTCGTTTCATGTGAAGCATCTCAATCTCAACTCAAGATTTCATGGAAATATCAAAGTGACCGTCTCCTGTGAAGATTTCAAACTTTTCTATAAGTTTGGGAATATCAAATAATGGACATTAATATTGCTGTAAAATATTTTGGTTCCATGTACCAATTTACTTCGTCCGCCATAAAGAAATCAATGCGGTATCATCATAATCATCATCACACGCACGTTTAGAAGATGTCTAAAAAGTTTGCATATTATTTTACGCACTCAAAAAAAACAAATATTAAAACAAATCCTCAAATTTCCAATAACTGGTTTTAAATGGCTCTAAAAATAACTTGAATTAATTGACGTTTCTACGCAAGTAATCTCGTAATATGATGATGCCCCGCTTGTGTCAATTTTTTTCTCGGAACATTTTTTTTCCAACCAAAGGAATTTATGAAATTGGGACAATCACTTTTTCCTACAAGCCAGCAGCGTAGCAGCAAGCCGCAGCAGTAGTCTATTAAGCTTCCCTACTTAAATTCATTAATTCAATCTATTATTGCACTTTTGCACTGTCTGTGTAGAATGTGGTGTGTGTTGTGTGCGACTCTCATGATGATGAACGTGACGAGTGTGATTTCCTCTTTTTCTCTCATGGTGTTTGGAATGGAAGGAAGCAATTTTTAGTTGCTGCTGCTGCGGTGCAGTACTGTTGTTGGTTGTGTTGTGGGTGACGTGATGATGTAATCTGAAGCCCTATCATGAATCTTTTTCTTGCTCATTTCGTTGTTGATCCTCCTCGCAATTTCGCTACTATACGCCTGCTATCATAATGTTAAGAATTAAGCCAAGTAATAAATGTTTTTTCGGTACTTGACGGCGGCGGTGGTGGTGTCAGCTATATAAGCTTACTATATAGTCAGTATGCAAATATGTTCTCTATTTCAAATATTATAAAATGTTTGTAGTAGCCGTTTACAATATGACGCACAAATTCGCAGATGATACTTTTTTGTGGCATATGCATATCAATTTATTATATTGCAGGAGTACTACATTTATTTGCACACGTAGTAATACTCTTCAAAATATATAATAATAATAAAAGTTGTTTGGTGATCATCATGCAATCTTCTGAACAGACATGCATCGTAATAATGATCAAGGAGAGAAGGATGATCATGATCATGATGATGTTAGTGATCAAGTTGACTTGATCACATGAAAATTATTATAGAAGATCACCGACCGACCGACCAAACCGACTGCTGCTGTGCTGTTGACTGCGAAGAGTACTGCCACCATCACCACCACCAAGACCCATTCGAGACTGACATTAATTGGCTTGGCAAACATTTTTAACTGGTTCATCATCGCCATTAGAATCATCGGTACATCATCAACTTTTAGAAAAAGAAGACTGTTGCGATGGTACATTTTTACGAACTGAATAACATGCTGTATAAAGTACTTTATTGCTCTACGCCTTTTTCCCACACACAAAACTACTGCACACGTCATGTCATGTCATTAGAAGAAGTTACACATGAGTATGTGGGCTACAGGCTGGCTGGCTGCTACACCGACAATATTCTCAAATCTCAATGCAATTGGGAGGAAGAGGTACACGTTTTGTGCAATATGTTAAAGTTGTACTTTCCCCCCGAAAAAATCCGTTTTATTACCAAAGGCACTTTATATCTCTTGAAGGTTGATTGTTATCAGAGATTGGTAACTATAGGAAAATACATTTGATTCCACATAGATAGGTACACAAATATATGGTAATATGGTAGGTCGATTTCAAGGTGAGGAAAATCAAAATTCAAAACAGTTTTTCTAAATTTTGGAAAGTTTTAATAACTCATTGTGGTCGTTGCGTTTTTAGCAGCAAAATCCTATGCCAAATACCATGGAAATCGCTAGAAATCCGCAAGCAGATGCAACGCCTTTTGTAAATATACGACAAGCGTGCAGTAAATAATGTGAAACGAGGATACTGGAACGCATGAATAAAAAATTAGAAAGCAAATCAAGCGTACGTACTATACGTACGTCATAAAATATAGCTTGCTTCACCGAACCCGTTCCTTCTGAAATACATACGCTTATTATTTCATTTTTCCTGGGCGTGGATTGAATACTTAATAAACCGGAAAAATAGACTACTCATTTCTTGTTGGAAATACCACCTTCTTTCCTCCACTTTCATCGCGGCAGCAGCAACAAAAAAAAACCGGAATGAAATGCTTTTCCCCTTGATCCACTTATTTTCCTCCTTTTTTGCTAGCATTTCGTGGCTTGGTGAGGTTTTTGTGCACTGGCGTCGCATCTTTTGTGTGTGATGTGATGGCTGGTTGTTTCGGTTTTTGTGGTACGTCATAATAATAGTAAAGTAATCATAAATATTTTATTTTTAGAGGCTAATTCCTTCTTCCGATTCTGGAGCACTAGTGCATACAAGGAGAACAAGGCAAAAAAGAGAAAGTGGGAAAGTGTTACAATTTTTGATTGCTCATTTGATCTTCCGCCGCTGCTGCTGCTGCTGGTTCATTTCTTAACAAAAAACAGTCTGCTTGCTGCTATCTCCTCTTGCTATCATTTCACTTCACTTGAGACTAATAATATTAGAATATTATCCCATCTCAACTGTTATTACCGGATATTAAGTGCACAAAAAATGCGCGATAATATTCAACAATAAAAATAGGCAATTGTATTACTGCAAGAAAAGAGAGAGGATAATATACTTAGCATAAATGGCAAACACAAAAAAAATGTGTGTAATTCTTTTGATTAAGGTCACGATTACGTACTTTTCTCTCGTCCTCTGAATAAATGGCAAATAAAATGTGGGGAAAGCAGAACTATTGTCCCTATTACAGCCACTACTACACGCATTGTCACATTGTCAGTGTGTAATACTTTGTGCAAAAATCCTTCTACTTTGTCTGTTTGTCTGAACGGAAAAATTATATCAAATATATTGTGGAATGACTACTAATTGCCCTTTCTGTGAAATTACTTCCAAAAAAGAATGCAATTTGTGTACATCATGCATAGGAATAAGAGATTCACGCTTATGAAATCGCATCAAAAGTCTAATTTCCTCAAATCCCTCACCCAAACTTCGCTTTCGCTACTTCGATCCATCCCGTCGAGGGATTTAAGTAAGTAAGCTTAAGTTTCTACTAGTAAACACACTACCAATTCCCATAAAAAATATGTTCAGTAAAAATGTTAGCACATTGTCTGTTTTTTTCTCTTATTCTCCATTTGACGACATTATTGTTGCAATTTGGTACAGTAGGAATAGGAGTACATTATTATGCATATGGTGTGCTAACCTAGAAAATTTTTGTTGTTTCATTTTATATTGCGTGTTTCGCGTAACAAACTCAAAAGTGTCATTGTGTGTATGTGATGATAAGCAGCGTGCTAGACGGTTGGCATTGGATTTTCTTGTGGTGAGATTGCGATACATTCATATGAAAGATGAGATGGCTACTGGAGATTACTTGGTTACTTGACATTTTGAGGTATATATCGATTTCTTATTTTTTTTCAAAAAGGAAAAGCTATTTTCATACAAACGCTGTTTTTTGTCATAAAATGTACAAACACACATTCATTCAGACACTTTCAACTTTCGTCAATATAAACACTCGTCTATATAATTACAGATATCGATAATTTTGCAAATTTTTAATTGGTATGATTGTAACTGGTAGGTATGTAATTGGAAACTAGTTTACACGATCCCAAATACACAATACATGCATTCATTAATGAATATTTTACACTGTACGTATTAGACTTTAAAATAGATAGGTACATAAATTATAAACCATATAAATACAAATTACACGTTATAAGTAAATACATGCTATATGCTTATTCTATAGATTACACAGTGTGTTGTGGTCTTTTATGGTGCGATATTCAAGAGATCTCTGCTTTTTTCCTTTTTGCAGTTACGTTACCTTAAAATAATACCAATATACATATAACCAGTTTATGTAGTAATTTAAGTGATAAGACTCTTACAGAATACCCGATACAGTTCAAATATACGATACCCGACTTGGAGACATAAATTATTTACAAATTACGTCCTAAAATATCTTCCCCTAGTATGTTTATACGTATCCAATTGACAATGCAAATGCAAGATATACTATAACTCCTAGTTTAATTAAATGAGATGATCTCTAAAGTGTCAAAAATCAAATACATTTTACGTGTCCGTTTCAAAATATAGTTGTTCATCCTTACTACTCTTTTGACGTTATCATCAAGCTGATCAAAGTATAAAAAAAATTCTAGGAACTTATATGACTGGACTGGACTGACCTTGCTGATAAGTTAAAAATAAATGAACACACAATAATTCTGGCAGTTTACCTAACTCTTTCCCTAAGAAACTTAACCTTACTACACTCACTGAGCTCATATCTTGCAATCTATTAGGATGACTCCAACACATTTCGCTTAATAAATACGATAAGCTGCCTGATTCGTTCTATTTTTGGACAAAAAAAAGAGGAAAGCTAAAAATGCATAATCACATTATATTTTTTTTTGATATATACAATAATATGCACATTATATGATGCCCCCATCCATATATACAATATATATACATACATTTACGTATAATTTCTTTTTTTTTCTGGTCCATTTTTTCTGGAAAGAAGAGGAAGAATAAGAAAAAAAAAAGAAAGAAAAAAATTGGAAAGGAAAAATTTGGAGCAAGTTTATCTGAAAAATATGTGTCTAGTAAAAAGTGTGTCATCTCTTGTAAACTTATAATAACAATAATGCAATGTCTCCTCCGACTATATCTCTCCTTCCTTCTCTCTAAAAAAAGAAGACACTTTTTTCACAATTTTTCTCCTTCGTAGCATGTTAAACTCAAGACTAAATACATCCATGTGTGCATATAAAGAGATATTTTTTATACGACTCCAGAGAGAGAGAGAAAGAATTATACCAAATTTTTCTTTTGCCCTACAATTTCGCAATATGGATTTTTCGTTCCTTCTATCCCACTATTAAATCTACTTGTTCTAGATACCATTACGACTTGAAAAATTATGTTTATTATTATTATTATGGAAATAATGGCCCGAATTTTTTTTTTTGTTTCGTCTTTGACAAAAGCAAAAAAAATATCTACCCAAATATATTACCCAATATACCTATCTTCTCATACCAAGGCTTAAAAATTGAATGAATGTGTAAAAAAAGGACGTTGAAACAAAAGGGCAAAGGATGTCTACTCAACTGGTTTTGGTGCGCCTTGTATATATACACAACATGTACCTATAAAATTCAATTCAATGGATTTAAACAAATTATATCATTTTTTTGTATATGTATACCTATTTATATTTGTATTAAATGTACATTAGACGTTTTTTTTCCTATAACGAATATCGTCCGGAAATATGGCAGTGCTCTTCTTGTCTTGTGTTGTGAGGTCAAAAATATTATTAATGGTACATATTCATATATTACAGTAAATAGCAAGTATGAATATAGTGTGTAGATTGTTAAATGTATCATCAAGATTACCATATTTTATAATAATAGTATATTATTTATTGCGACAATGATGCCTGTAAAAAATTTCCTCTCATTACTATTTATTATGATTATTACCGAAATAAACCAGGAAAAAAAATTACCATACCAGTCCTATTACTTATTATTATTATTAAGTATTTATTATGATGATTATTTATGCCAATTTATTATTACCATTAATAATTTTTTCTATAGAATAATAATAATTTAGTTTTTTTTCTTTTGTGTAAAAAAACTTTCTCCCCGTTTCATCAAAGAAATGTCGGCAGTTGGTCGGCACGGCACTATTTTCTTACTTCGTCGGTCCGACCTTCGGAATTTTTATATTTCTATACTTGAAATTTTTAAACTTTTGCTATTTTTTGAGTATGTATTTTTTGAGTGTGTGTGGCAGCGTTTATAGCTATAAATTTCTTTTTTTTTTCCTCTTCGCTCCCCCTCTCGCTTTCTCTATATAGAAGTGTGTGTGTGTCCTTGTTCCTGGACCAGTATGTCGTTTGGCAAAGAAGTATGTAGTTTATTTTAGATGATGATGATGATCATGTCAGTCGGCAGTCGTCCTCCTTCCTTTGTTGTGTCCTTCTTCCTTTTTTTTATCTTGGTGGTGGAAGAAAACAAGTACGTAAGTGGTGGAAAATGGGTAAAGAATGTGTTGTTGTTGTTGTGTTAAGAGTTTTCGTACAATAACAATAATAATTTAATTTAATCATAAGAATACATAGTAATAAAGAAAAATGATGATGAATTCTTCATAATAACAATAACGACTAAAATATATACATATATACCTCGCGATGGATACACATATTTAGTATATATATATAGGTATGCATGTTTTACGTATAATATATAATATGTGTATATATATAAAATGGAAAAACGAGAGATGATCAAGAATAAATATTTTTTATTACTCTGTGAAAGTATTATGTATGTATATCAGATTGTGACGACGACGACAACGATGATGATGATGAATAAGAAGAAGAAAAATGGAAGAATTTGAAAAAAAAAATCATTGAAAATATGTATACCGCGAGAGAATATTAAACTATTATCGTGTGTGTTTTGTGTAGTATGCAATAATAATAATAATATGTAGTAGTAGAAGTAGTTGTAGTAGTAACAATTTTTTTACACATAATATTATATTTTTACAAGACTTTTTAAGGGTCACCATAGTCCTTCGGATGTCCCAGTTTACGTGCCAGCTCGTGCATCACTTCCTGTCCACCAGAAGAAGAAAGTGCACAGGGGTAGGTAGCATCAGCGACAGTGGCAGAAAAAGAGAGAGAGAAAAAAAGAGAACAAAGCAAAAAATCAGTATTTTTTTCTAACATGTGAAGGAAAAGAGAAAGAATGGGGTTGACTTTCCATTTCCATGTACATACAAATATCTATAAAAAATGTATACACAAGTATATGTGCGTACATTTTATAGTGGTGGTGGTGGTTCATAGGGGAAAAGGGAGAAAAAAAAGAAGGAAACTTGATCGTTTTTTTTTGGACTGACGGAGAACAACCCGTTTAAAGGTTTTTGGGCCTCCCCCACAATTTTCACTGAGATCAACCAAGACTCATGCATCCAGTCATCCAGAAAAACGTGGTAGTGGTGATAGCCTAATATACTTTTCTTTAACCAATATTATGACTATCCATATCAAAGCTCTCTATCTATCTGTATGCTTTGATGATGTCGTTCTCGTTCTGGATGATCTGGTGGAGAAAGACGGGGAGAGAGAGAGATACATATTACGTAACGGAGCTTGGTTTGGTACTAGTAGTAGTCATCCATGTAATAATAATATCCGTCGTAAAACATGCTTTTGCCGAGAAAAAGAAGGAGGAATGGTTTGGTGGAGTAACGATGAGCGTATAAGATTTTTGGGATGATGCGGCGAGGAACACGGGATGGTTTGGTGGAGGAGGAAGTACAGTGTAATAAGTTATATTCGCTCTGAATGAATGGTAGTGGTCTTGTCAAGCAACGTCATTAAATCAAATCTCTCTCTTTCCCTCTCTCTCGGTCTTCGTCGATGTAGTATTTTTTCTGTCTTGATTTTCTTGTGAGCAGCGCGAGATCAAAAATTGCTCTTCCGCTATTTTTTCTTCTTCGCCGTCTTCTCTGGTGCTTCTGCTGCTGCTTGTCCTCCGACCGGCGAACAAGTTTTGTCTTTATTCTTGCCAATTAGTGCCAAAAATATACCAGGCCGCTGTTATCGGTTAAATAGATCATCATAATAATATGATGGCAGACAGAAAGACACATGCATACCGACCGTACCAATAATTTTCTTTTCTTGAAGAATGTATTCGCATTTGTAGCATTATGCATAAGAAAAAGAAAAGCAGAGGAGGAAGCACATCTTCATTATTCACTCACAGAAGAGGCATATGGCCAGGCAAAGTCACGAAGACGCAGACGGAGACATAGAACGAGAGACAAGGAGGATAGGGGGCAGGAAACAAAAAAAGTAATTCATTGACAATTTTTATTATTTTTTTTCTCTTCTTCTTCTTCTCCTCTCGGCTTCTCATGATAATAACTCATGCTGGTCGGTATTTTTGGATATGCTTGATTCGTTCGTTTGGTTATTCATAATATTGCCATGCTTTCTGGTTTTTCTCATTCTTATTCTGCTTCCGACCACATTATTTTTAGATTTTATGGGACGGGATCGTTGATCGGGGTAGTAAAATGAAACCGCATATGCAAAAACACTAGGCACGCTCAAAGAATCAGAAGTTGATAAGAGAAGGATCAGAAACAATAAAATGTAATGTGTAAAATAATAGAAATGAGAAGAAAAATAATGACCAACAAAATGCAGTTTGTATGCATTGTTTTATGAATTGGATTGGATTGGTAAATACCAATGTACAAGCAATAAATGATGTGCAGGATGCACGTGGACTGTGGGGGAGAAGGATATAAATAAAGTGAAAGTGGATGTTTCACGATTCCCCAAAACCGTATAAAAGTAGCTTGGAAAGGAATGTAAACGGTTCGGTCGTGTTTTTGTGCACACAATAAATGATATACACTGTAGATACATATTAATAGATAGAATTTATGCGAAATGAATGGAAAGTAGCAATTAATAAATTAGGAAAGGTTGCAACAATCATGCGACGTTTTTATGGTGTACTTACTTTAAATATGATGGAATCAATGTTCTGCCCCAGCATGTAGAAGAGGAACCAATCCCCCAGTCGGGACTTTTTGACTAGCGTCTGAATCACATCTTGACTAAGGAGACGAAATCGGGAACCTAAAATGAAGCCTCGTATTCTCGGCGACACAAACACTACAAATCTGTAACAAATGGTGAGAGTGCTGAGGAAGCCCAGGATGAGGAACCAGAACCACAGAAAAATGTAAATTTTCTCGTTGACCACGTTCAGTGGGAGAATGCAGAGTGCGTCATGGGTCTCAATGTTCATGGACGGACCTCCTTTGCGAAATATACACTTGGTCATACGAGGAAACACTTTTATCATCGGGTCCACCCGCTGCTCCTCATCCTCTTCTGAAAGACGGAGTACTTCGATGCCAAATCTGAGGAACTCGCCCTCAAAGAACTTGTCCATTAGGAACATCTGGCCTGTGAAACAAACAGAATAATTTAAAGTTACAAGAAGTACTTTTACATCCGGTTATCATGGCAGCATATTTACTTGCACACACAGTTTAAAGTGGGACACCTACCGATGACGTTCCCAAGGGCCAACACCTCACAGAAAAAGTATCTGTACGCCCACCAGTTGTGCTGTCTGATATTGTCATGAAGATAGTCTACGAGAAGCTTCTTCTTCTGCTTCTTCTCCATGTCAGGGATGATGCCTACATCGAGATCCATCATGAGCGCTTGGATTTTACCTCCCTCCCAGTTTTTCCATAGCCACCTCGGAATGTAGAATAAAATTGCCTAGAAATGTCAAAGAGAACGAAAAAGAAAGGGGAAAGTTTTAGTAGTTTGTGGAAACAAAAAGATCAAAGAACTCTCGTGACTTTTTTTCTCGGACACCCAAAAATAGACCCGGCGTTTTACGTGAATGAACTTTTATTTCCCACTATGTATGTATGTACGTGTCTGCATGTCTGTCTCTAAGGGGAAAAAAGGTGACGACAAGAGTCTCTTAACTTCACACATTAACGCGCCCCTTCTCATGTACTTGAGGAGGAGAAAGGGCAAAAGAACCATTCATAAATATCTATTTGCTGGAAGGGCGAAGAACAAGTGTATAGAGAATAGAAAAAAAACGGCATAAAAACCTCCTTGTTTTTATGAGCTATCAATTCCGGCAAAACAACAACAACATTATGCTGATTACATTGTCTGAACCTTCAAACGGGGTCGTCCATGCATTTACGGCTTATATAACATTATGTTTGCCTCCAAAATGCATCGTCAAATGTCTATGGAAAAGGGTGGCGTAGTTTTTACAAGTGAAAGTTGTACTTCCGGTGAAAGTACCCAACACATTTTGAACAGCCCCTTAATTGAAGTATAAATTACCCCGAAATAAGAGAAAGTACCTTGTATCTACACTTTATACACATAAAAACAATAACTTTTCTCTCTCCTCCTCAAGACCAGCATCAGTAAACAGACACCATCAGACAGACAGTAAACTTTTTTTTTCTTTTTGGGATTGAGTGAATAGATCCACTATACTGGTTAGATTGGTTAGTTTGTTGTCGGAGTAACATGAATTTGCAATTTTTTTAGCTCTTTTATCTCTTTCCTTTTCCTATACACATTTTTTATTCACTCTTTCACTCCCTCTCTCCCCATCTCTCTCAGCTGAAATGATGCTGAAAAATAATAGCAGCAGCAGCTGCTTCGCATCATCATGACGCTTGAGTAAATGAGATTATTAGCTTATTACTGCACGACTTATACCGCCTCCGCCTCTAAAAACCTCTTGTTATACGATGATCATCATCATCATTATTGCCTCTTTTTTTACTCTTTTCCCAAAAGTTTTTCCCCATTGCCACACTTTTTCTTGCATACCTTATAAATTTTGTTTGTACATGCTGCAGTGTTACTGACGCAAGCAAATAAACAAATCAGTGACCTTTCCACACAGGTCAACGTGACGTGACACGGATCATATTATCACACAGTTACACATTTTGCACAGCCTTTCATTACATAACTCATTAAAAAGCATTTTTCAAAACTACAAAAATCGTCATAAAATTTTTCTGCCCTACATCATCACTACATCACCAGCAACAACATCATAAACACACCACCGCGCGAGTAGTTTGAGAAGGGAGTGAAATGAGGCATGCTCCAAAATAATATTTGCGACAAGTTTTTCTTCTTCTCAAAAATTTGAAGAAAAAAACTGATGATATTTTTATTATGCATTACATATTCCCTTTCATAAATTTCTAGATGGCCTGTGAAAATAAAACTGGTCATGATGAACAAGACACACAAGAAGGCGATCACGTCGTGTTCCTGTGTGTATGTGTGCCTTTGCCTTTTTGGAAATGATCATGTCACGAATGACTACTGCCATGTGTGTACAAATAAATTGAGCACGAGAACGAGTAGAATTCTTCTGTCAATGGCTAAAAAATATATTGCATAATATTTGTCCGGATATTATTATTATTATGTATTTTCATCGTGTAATAGACTAGGAGCAGACCAGACTGTGATGATGGCGGTTTTTAGGCAGACGAAATCTCCAAAAATGGAGAGAGGAACTCTGAGATTGCAGCGGAACGACAGAGGAGGCAAAAGAAGCAATGCTTTTAATGCAATGCCTGACTTGTGCCAGAAAACACTTTTGCTTGGTCGAGCAGAGCAGAGGAGAAGATGATCATCAAGCCTGCTTGGAGGGAATGAAAAGGGAAGAAAGAAAGAAAAAGAAGAAGACGACGAGTGCTTACTTACTTATTCTTGAGCGGAGCCAAGAAAAAAATATATATAAAGAATTCGTATCATTTAGTCTGCTATTTTTTCCCATGAGAGGAACAGCGCAAGAAAGAGAGAGAGAGAGAGAAGAGAAGCACAAGCAATGTGACAGGACAGAAGAGGACGGTGGAAATGTTCTAGTTGTGGTTTGGGTGGTGGTGGTGGCGGCGGTGGTAGCAAGACATGCACGTTTTAAGAAGAAGGGGAATATTTAGTGACGCAAAATATAAAAGAGTGTGTAGGTATGAACATGTATGTCTGCATATTATAATGGAGAGGCCAACATCTTCATCATGATCGTGATGGTTAAGGCTAAGAGAGGAACAAGCAAGATGAACAAAAATGTCAACAGAACTTTTTTTCGGGAGAGGAGCAGTTGAGATGAGTGGAGTTGTACAGCTGGAAAGAGTCGCTCTGGAAAGAGGGAAAAGAGATGTTCCACTTTTGCGGAAGAATGAGGAAAAGAGCAACAGAAAAGGAGAGAGTAGAGTGAGTGTAGAACACTTTATCATATCATGCGGTGGCATGTCGGTGGTGGCAGGGAGAAGAGGAGCTAAGGAGAAGGGTTGTTTGTTGTGGACGTGGAGAATGGGTGAAAAATGTGAGAAACGGATGGATAAAAGTAGAGAATTGGAATGGAGGATGTTGTCGTGACGAAAAAGATATTTTAAAGTGTACAATTTTTTGAGGGTTTGATAATTTTGGAATTGCTTATTTTGCACGCGTAGCACGGAAGATGAAACGGTAATTATGATTTTTATTTTAATGGATTTTTTCGAATACGAGTGTATAGGACAGACGGACACACCACCATAACGGAACTTTCAACGTTGTGAAGGAGCAATAAAGTCAGGAATCCCTCGGGAGTTTCTTAGGAGAATTTTTTCTTCTTGTGTGGTGGTGGTTGGTTGGTGGCGAAGAAAAAACCCCAGAGATTTCTGTTCTTTAAAAAATAAATGCAGAAAAAAAACAACTTATGCTTGGTTGCCTTTTCATTCATCCTTAAGCTTCTCTCTCTAACTCTGCTGGCTTTTCTTCTCTTTTTTGGCTTTCAGCTTTCTTCCTGTTTGTTTTCTCGCTTTATATTTACACGCCTTTTCCTTGTGATTCTATCCATATTTAAGTTGTCGTTTTTTTTCTTTTCAGATTAAAGCATAATATTTGATCGTGTGGCGTATCGGATAAATGTGTATGTTATCCACTTCCGCCTCTTTCTATTTATCTATCGCTATTTATGGCTAAGAACTTTTTAAAAAATCCTATCATCATAAAGCCAAAAGAAATGTTATGAAGTGCAATGCATTTCCTATGAGTTTTTTTGTGTGTGGACAACCAAAGAGTATCTCACGCACGCACGCTTTTTATTATTATTTTGTTTATTATGCTTATCAAACCGGCACGTGTGCCATCATCTTTACACTTGGCTGTTTACTATTTGTATCTTCACTTCTTATTTTTTCCTTTTCGGTAGCAGGTGGACATCAACAGCTTTCATACTCCACGCCCAAACTTTATATCTATAAAGAGCCATATAGTTGTTGGAACATTTCGTGACAATTATAAACACAATTTCTCAGAACTTTTAACAACTCGGATTCAGATACAAAGATTTTATAATTTAAACAATCATGCTACCATCGAAAACTTCATCTCCTCGTCAACATGATCGATTACAGAACGCATGAGATTACAAGTTTCCATTATTTATTATTTCATGTTCCGAATTCTGAGAAGATCTTTTGATCTTTAACTGATTGTCTGCATTTAAACAAGCACATGCTTGATGAACTAGACAAAGTATAAAAAATAAACAAGAGACACAAAGTTTATTGTGTCATGCATGTCTCGACATTTGACAAGAAATGCACAATTTGGAGATCCGGCGGTGGTGGGTGATGAATGCAAGGATGACAATACATGATTAAAAATAGGTTGATCTTGATGACAGAGATCATTGTAGACAAAATAGTAAACGGTAAACTTGCAAAGATCATAAAGAACAAGCTCATAGGCTGTGTGTGTGTGCTTTAAAAAAGTAAGTAGGTATTTAGCAAAAAGTTGTTGGGAAATTATAGCTTTGATTTTTATTTTTATTATTATCATTTTCTATTTCTACTGTTTCGTCTTTTTTTCCTCTTGGCCTGTATATATTTATTCATTTACTTTTAACTGGCTTAATTGTCGTAACACTTAATCGATGTTTGAAGAAGAAGAAAAGAGTTTCGATCCCGCTTCTCATGTTTTTTGGCTGCTGACTTGAGTTTGTTTGTTTGTACAAGTAGTACTCTGTTTGTTTGTAGAGAGAGAGAGAAAAAGCGAAAGCCAAAAAAGAGATATTTAAAAGTATTAGCAAGCCATTTTCCGAGACAAGTTACATGAAAGTATTTTATAGGAAAGCAAGGAATGAGACAAGTTTAAGTCTTTATTTTACTCGTTCTTGTTGAGAGCAGCAGATTATTTTCTGGGAGAAGGGAACGAGAGAGAGAGATGGAAGAATAGGGTGACAAAGGATTGTTGTAAATGTTGTAGTAGTAGCTGTAGAATAATATATATGGCAGCAGTAGAGCAGAAATCACGGCGAGTGGTAGAAAAACAATAAAAGCTAGAAGAGCGAGAGATCAGCCGGCTTTTTTCTTAAGAGAATAATATAACCGGATTTAATCAAGTTACGAGACACGCCGAAATAAAAAGGGTTTTATAGAAAAATTAACATGTTTACTAGTGGACACATTACATAAATTTTGTCAATTGGCAATGAAAAATTGACAAGATGGATACATATTATAAAAACGCTTGTGTGTAAAATATTGAAATGAACAGACTTTAAGCATTTATTGGTGTCTACATTTTTGGATTCTTTTTTAGGATTCTGACAGGCAGACAAACAAACATGCAAATATTTTCCATACAGTGTCACGACTTTCTTTCCATTAGTCTATACCACCACCACCACATCTACTCCTACTTGTTATTTGACATCCTCTTGTCTTGTAAATGGACTAGAAGAAGAAAACAAAAAGAGTATAAAAGCTCATCTCACACAACAACAGCAACCAGCCAACAACTCTCCTCCAAAAACCAAAACTCCGCTGTCGCTTCTCCACATGAAAATAAAAATCTCTCTCTCTCTCTCTCTCTCTCTCCATGTTTGTTTGTATATAATATGTCTATTTTACTTGCTTGTGATTGTGACTTCACTCTTTCTCCCTCTCCTTTTGTCTCTCTTACAACTACTGCTTTATAAAAAGAGGAAAAGAAAAGAGGACCAAGAGAACAAGTAGACTACATAATACTCTTGTACTCAACTCACTGACTCACACGAAGAAGAGGACTCCACTACTTCCACTTGCCAGCAGTCTGTCCGCTTTCTTGAGAGACACAAGCAGAACACAAGCTCCTCAGGACAGAAAAAAGACTGGCTCATTCAAAGAAGCAGAGAGAAAAAAAGTCAACTGGGACCCGTAAAAAATGGCAGAGAGTACGTACTGCGTACACGCTTCTTATTATTATGCACACACCAAACAACAGCGGCACAAAAACTCTCTGCAATTTCATTTCTCTCTAGATTTTTGCAGCTTAAAAATTCAAAAACAACGAGAAACTCGAAAAAAAGAAACCAATATAAATGCTACTACTACTACTACTACTTTATATACTTTATTGTTATTGCTTTCCTTTAAATTTTTGTTGGAATTTCTTATTTTCCCATTGGATTCTGATCGTAATAAAAAAAATTTCAGAAATTATATACTTTCCGAATTTTAATGATTTTTAGTACAAACCGGAAGTGAAAAGTAAAACTATGCAACTATTTCTTTTCAAAAACTTGTATTTTCTGTAGATTCTTAAGATTTTTGATTATCCATAAAAATTTCCATGATACTTCTTTCCTCACTTTAATACTTCTCGCTAAACTTCACTACACAGCGGAAAGGTTCACGAGGCTGTTAACCTTTTCTTTTGTGTGTCTATTTTTTCTTTTGTTTTCACAGAAAAATTGCCTAATAAATACACAAAGTATGTTGTAATTTGTCCTTTTTTATTGATCATTTCTGCAATAACAACAAAATTACATGCTGTAACAACAACATCAACGACTACTACTACATCTCATCCAGCTACACATTTCACTTGCAATAAAAAACCTGTTTATATGCTTGTTGTTATTTGTCATTGTGAATCTGTCTACTTTTGCTTTTTTTCTAATAATAAAAAGGGAGAAATTATTATGCTGATGATGCCGAGTAGCAGCAGTGGCGGGGGCATACGAAAGAAAGAAGGAAGAGGAGGAAAGAAAACAAAAATTCAAGAGCAATGGCACAATATTATAATCATAAGTAGCATGAAAAGAAGGCATAACATGCTATCTTGATGATGATGATCCAATCTGAAGATTCAAAGATGGGATGGATGTCGACGAACCAACAACAACAACGTCGCTGGTTCCCCTTCGTGTCTTATTGTGATTGCGATTGTGGGGGAGTACGCTTAGCCAAGAAAAAATAATAATGTGCCGTTATGTGTGTTTGCTTACGTATGTTGTATGTATTGTTGTTGTTCTTGCAATTCTGGCGTGTATACACATTTGTATACACAGTACATTTTTTTGACTGGTGCCCAAAAGAAAGTAGAAAAGAGACAATAACGTTATTTCTCTTATTACAGCTACACCAACTACATGTAATATACGATATATGTAATAATAAAAAAGAAAAGAAACAAGGAGGCCTATAGGTAATGGTAATAATAAAGTGGCAGTAGCATGGAAAGAAAATATATTGCATATAAAAATTGTGAGACAGAAAGAGTAATAATAATAGTATGTGTATGTGTGTGTACGAGAAAGAGAAATGGCCCCGTAACTTTTGTAGTTAACTGGTTAACTGAATGACGAAGAGAGGGAAAAAAGAGAAGAAGTGAATGACTGACTGACTTTCTTACTCTTTTTCTCACAGAGCTAGCCATTCACCAGGGAAAACGATTGAGAAAAAAATCTGGTTACTACATAGTCACTGGTCAAGATACGAAATTTTCATTCACCTTTGGTTAACAAATGTTAGAACGCAAACAAAAATTGCTTTTTATTTAAAGCAAATTTAATGATTCACATGTACAAAAGATCGTAATTATTATTAAGATTACCATTTCGTTTGTTTGATTAATTAACTTTTAGTGAGTAAATAGTAAATAGGTATAAAAGTGTTTTTTATTTAAAACAAAAACTTTTGTTTTTCTGCAGCGAGCTACCCCACTTTCACAGCAAGCCAAGCAAATTTATGATGATTTTTTTTTCTCTCTCATGCTATTATTGTTATCCTGTACAATATAAATATACAGAGATAAACAGAGTGGCAGGCAGAGTGTGGCAGCAGTACCAGAGCAGTCACTTTTGTCGTCATCTCAGCATATCGTCATTCCTCCTTGCTTCTCCTTGAGTTATCTGTGTTACTGTGTACAACACCGAGGAAAAGGGAAGGAAGATCTGCATAGCAGTCAACTATTCCGTTTTGCGCCTACTACATAATATTATTATTATGCATGTGCCCTACTACTACTACTACTTATACTGCAAAGTAGACTCAGTGACTGAAAAACTAAGAAAACAGAAGGCTTTCTTTCTTGTTGTTGTAAATCGCATAGAAAAATAGTCTATTCCTCTGTTGGATAAGCAAGCTTGTTGTAAAGCAGCATCAGCAGTAGTTGTGTGGAAAGAGAGGGAGAGATAGAGAGATGAGCTATGTATGAATGGAGCTGTGCCAAAAGGTTAGCCAACTCTTGTGACCTATATGTGTGCATGCATAAATTTTGTTATGTTGTTGCCGGCGTGCGAAGCACCACCACCACCACCACCAACATCAAATGGTAACAAGAATGTATACATCTTCATACTATACCAAGTATGCTGACTAGCACACTATTTTTCCATGATCAAGAAAACGAATGCCGAGTCACCAATAATAATAATCATACACACTGCATATTTCCAATGTATGTAGTAGTGGTTCCAAGGAAACAGACCAAATATTTTTTTTTGCACCGTTCGCTTTCTTTTCTTATTTTCTCTCCTGTGTTCGCTCATACAACCTTTTTTTTCCTTTTAACCACCATCACCGCCGCCATAACAACACCACCACTAACCGCTACCACCACACAACACTGTCATCTTTCTACATGAGCAGCAGCAGAGCACACGTCATAATAGACACCACAAGACCACCGCCACCAGTAACTCTTCTTGTCCATCCATCCGTACAAAAAGCATTTCACTTTTTGGGAAAAGGAAACCTGCTCTCTACTATGATTACATGATCAGAACTCCAAACCTTGTAGATAGGGGCCGTTCATTTAAATCATGTTTTTGCTCACTTTTCCTCTTAAAATGCATACCCATAAAAATGCAGCCTTATCCAGGAAAGCGTTACAATTTATTGGGGCATCCTGATACTGGAACGACCCCTTAAGGATTCTGATCACGATATTGATGATTATCATTACATTTTTATACAATAATAAAAAAAAGTATTCATTCACCATACAATGCTGTCTAGCCTGCCTACTGCTCTCCACCACAAAGTATATATGTTATGCATATTGCATACATATTCCCGTGTTAGGCTAGCAGCCAGGAAAATACCGAAAGTTCGGTTTTTTCTCTCTCTCTCCTGAACCTCCTGATCCTTCTTCTTTGCAAGTGTAGCAACCATGTAAAAATGGCATGTGTCTTTATTATTGCGTCCGTCCGGCACAAACAACTTCCTTGTTGTACATCCATATACCACCACCGCCGTTTTCCCTCCTCGTGTTACTTATTATTACATAATATAACACACAGAGGGAAAACGTGCTAATGTGCAATCTCACATGTGCTCTTCTCAGAAGTAGCGAACATATTTATTGCATTACAATAACCACCACACAGCCAACAGCACAGCATAACACCGACCGCTAGCTAAATAAACTATTGAAAATAATATAATAATATACAATCTTTATTTTTTTCCTCAAAGGAGAGCAGTAATGTACAGACTGCTGCTGTATAGTAGACTGTAGACCACCTTCATCCCGATCGACCACTTGCCTCTCTCTATACGTATTATTTATCGGGTGATCGGACGGAAATGCGTATATGGTGCAACTACACAGCCATATACATGGCAGCTATTAGAGAAAATGAGGGATGCAAGGAATGAAGGAAGCTTGCTATTTCCTTGAGAATGAACCTGAGAGAAAAGAGAACGCCGGGGTGATGCTCATGATGATGATGACGATGATTAAAGTGCGTAACACCACTACTGCGTGCGTGTGTGTGTATGTTTTTCATACGTCCTATAAATAAAAAGTAAATAAATATGTGCCTCTCTAAATAATATACAATACATGCATGTGGTACGGCATGCACAGTTTTGTAGTTGTACATATACGTTGTGGACTGCTGCGGGTTGGCAAATAAATATAAAAAAAGTGTACCACAAAATGTATCAACGTCTTGTCTTGTTTTTTATTTATTTATACATTCCTTTGGAGAAGCACTTGGGGTGGTGCAAGTGCTGAGTAGCGAGTGGCCGTCTTGTGTTGTTCATCGTTGTCTTGTTTGGATGGTTGACTGCCTCTTCTTCTCCTTTCGTCTTGTGTGGAGATGTGGTGGAGGGAGATGAGATGATCATGTCTTGTATGCTTCCTTGACTGTGTGACTTGACTTGACTTGGGGAACAGTTTGTTGAGTAGTGGTGGTGTGGTGACTGACTTGCCAACGCCAAGTACATCACATCATATTATCATCATCACACGATCATCATAAAAAATTGTTCACTGAATTGCAGAAGATGAAGATGAGAAGGAGAGAGGCAGGGGTACATCAAGCAAGACAGTTTATTATGGTCCTTGGCTTTATAGTTTTGGGAACGGGTGAATTTGAGCAAGTGTCAATGTCTTTTTAAGATGGTTTTCCGGTTTATTCACACCGATTGGATCGCAGTTTCCAGTGATGATCCCATACAGATCGACATCATACGATACATGTCGTCGTACGATAAACAGATTGCAACCGGGATTCCAATAATGATGTGATCATGATGATCCCCAACCATATAATCCTTGGCCAAAACACACACCGACTCTTACTCTCAATGTAACTGTTATTAGGTATCATTTTTGATCACAGTGTCATTACGGTCCTTTGACATCCGCATACCCGGCACTACCGCACCGCATACAGCACACGGCTATTATCCGGTTATTTTCCTCTGCTGCCTTTCTCAATCACACAAGCTGTGTTTCCACAAGGAAACCAGTAAAAATGTCTTCTGCCTGCCACCACCACCAACTACGTACCGTACGTGTGGAGTACTAAACGTGGGGTCGTCCTGTGAGAAAATTGATCATGTTCCATGATAATGGCTTGTTGGCATGGTATTCGACTGTATTTCTTTGAAAAAATAAATACAAGATGGGAATGAATGGAAAGAAAAGGCGAATGAATGGTGAAAGCGTACAAGGCTGGAAATTGCACATGAATATATTAACAAAGTAACTGTTAATCCTACCCAGCCTCTATGTCAAAATTTTAACCGAAGCAAAAAAGGAAACTTTACAAGATAAAAGAATAGAATAATATTTATCATATCAGCTGGTCATGTTCTGGGAAAAAGTTGCCGTTTTTTTTTGCTCCACAAGCCCTTCTATAGCCCTTTTCCAGAAAATGCAATGAAGCAAAAAATTATATAGGAGCAAGGACAAATTTTTTGTTTAAACCGCAAGCGAAATTGTGTCGGTGGTGGTAAAAGCATTATTTTTGTCTAAAATTTATATATTAGGCGTTTTAAGGGTCACCATATTCCAAATCTATTCTCAACAATGTTCACTGGAAAGTTCAATTCACTGCTTTGCTAGGTTGGTAACTCTTTAAAAAATGTATAAAGCAAACCTTGAAATGTGAACGGGAATCAGTACAAGAGTTTTACTATTTTCCCACCCCAATACCAATCCGAGAAAGAGAAAATAACAAGTTGAAGGAGAAAAAAATGGAAAGTGGCAATATTCTATTTTTTGTCTCCGATTCTGGCGCTGGACTAGTTGGTAGGGTAAAAGTCAAGTGTGTCTACTACTCTGCTGAAGAGCAAGCGGAGTTATATATTTTTTCTCTTTGTGGTTTAGGTTTTTTAGTTGGATGGCTGCTCTGGTGTTTTTATATTCTCGCTTTCCCCCTTTTATTTTTCCAGGACAATTGCATGCATTGTCGTCATCGCTGTTCTCCTTTTTCCCAACATCCAACTAGCAGAAGAAAGAATAAGAAGGGAAAAGATGATATTATATGATTATCATGCGTAATACATAGATAGCCCTGTAGCCTACTTCTGCTGCTGCTTTTTTGGCCAAGTTACTTGTGTGTGGCCAAGTAATCATCCGAAATCTTTGTCATCGTCATCATATCATTCAGACTACTGGTAGTAGTATGGTATGTAGTAGTAGTGCTTTGGCCAGCTCCATTTTATACGGCATTTGAATAGAATGTATATTCTTCCACTACCATTTTGTTTTACCAAACCAACAGCCATTTTTTTCGTTTTTGTATGCAGGTCATGTGCTAATGCAACTTTGCATTTAAGGGACACCATTACACACAGTAAGATATTTGATAGTATAGAGAAAAAAAAGCTCAAAACGTCTTCAATTCCAACAAGATGAAAATTGACTTTGTTCTCTCTGAACAAAAATCAAGCTTATCATCTGTGTTATCTTTTACCAAAAATATACTTCCTTCCTTACCTACATACCTACATGTTATTTGTTTCTCTACAAGATAATAATATCTGAATAGTTTTAGGCACGGTTCTCCTGACAGGATCAGACAATGGCAAACTTGAAGCTCTGCGTATTAAAATAGGTTTTAAGGCCATTTCAAGTATGTAGCATCGTGGCTATGCGTCATTTAAAATAGTGGAAAGTGCCATTTATCTGACTGAGAATCTTGAGGACAAATGTCAAAGCGGAATAGAAGATGATGAGAAATGTTTTTGGTCGGTTCGTTTGATCTCTACAACGAAACGTATTAATGAGTAATAGAATGACTCAACCGTACTCAATATATTATCAATTGGTTTCGTTGAACTGTCATTTCTATGGAAACTAAATGTTCGTGCCATTTACTCGCAATACAGGTAATTGGATAATTACGTCAATTCAAGTCATGTCGATTATGAATTACGAGGTATTCCTATTTCCAGTCATATCCACTTCCGGATAAGATAAGGATAATGTTTCTTGGAAAAAAATTTCTTCGTATCCGGCTACATTTTTGGTTATCTGTCAAATTACTATACCTACATATGTCTAAAAACGTAAACAAATACCGTTGCCCGTGAACACACAGACGTGTACTATACACACGTTATATATTATTACATTTTACATTTCCCTCATTAACACCATAACAATTCATAATTCATGATCTCCACACGGATGTTTAGATAAAGAACGCACCTACGTGAACATATTACAACGTCATTGTGCCTACTTCATCATCACCCTCCCACACCACATATTATACCACGAAAAAAAGTAGCACGGGGTCACGGGACACACAACGTCAGCATAAAATAGCACAAGACAAAAAAGTAGGCGAACCTATTTTTGCTCTACGTTTTATTGTCACCCAACTAACCACCAAGTGATTCAGAATATTTTTTACTACTACAATGTCCTATGTCTTTGTCTTGTTGTGTAATGCTTAAGGGACGAATGAATGGCGATGCACTGAAATTTTCCACGACTTGCAATGTACTTACCATATTTGCTTGCTCAGCAGCAGCCACATTTTCATCAGAAAAAAAACAAGACGTGATATGGGTTACTTTTCGTTCTCTGAAAGTCATGAAACAAGAAGATGAATAAAAAGAAGTAAAGATAGGAGTAGAAGATATGGGCTATTTTCCTGCTTTTGTTTTGTTTTTGTTTGCGGTTTTCTTGCACCAAAGGTTTTTTCCCAACTTTTAAGGGGTCGTCTATACTCTGATGTCATTCTACAACGTTTATCAAAGAAGTTTGAAGTTGTACACTGACCTGAGGTTATAATTGAATCTCAATCGAATTCCCTGTGAAACTATTCAGTGAAAACAGGACAATATGCCATTTCAAATGTACAATCCCTTAGCACTTCCCGTGTTTCTAAAACAACGGTAGCAGCTATATAGCTCCTTAGATGATTTTGATGGTGTGGTGATGGTGATACAAGTGGAGAGGAGGAGGGGATCTTTAACTCAACTCCACTTGTTCTTCTTCTCCACTTGACTTCCTTTTTCTTTTGGCCCAAGAAAGAGAAGCCAGCTTGATCGTTCCTTTTTGCTGCTGCTGCTGCATGCATGGCATGCATCTTGTCGAGCTCCTTTTGTTCGGGCTGTCCCCTCTCCTTTTGTTTGTTTCTGTAAATATACTTTACTCACTGACTTTTCCTCCTTCTTTACTTACTTTTTTCCCTACTCAACTTACTTCATGGCATGTGAAGCTGAGGAGAATAGCGTGGTGATCTTTTTGACTTGCCATGCCACACCGCACCACACCACCACCACCGCTACCACCCAACAAAACAGCAGCAGCAAAAGAACAACAACAAGTGTAATGTAGCATGAATCCACCAAGGAATTTTGTATGCATGTCAACATTCACCATCTTCATCATCATCATCGCCACCAGCACCATAGCGATCAACTTCATCCCTTTTCTCTCTCTTTCTCCCTTGGTTGCGCCCTGTCCTTTTTCCTGGGTGGCTGACTGGCGGCGAGCATGGAGAAAGATGCACGGGCTTGTTTCGGTATTTAAATTTACTCGGCCATTTCACTTGATTTTGTCGCAACATTACAATTTTTTAAATTAATTCATTACCTCAAAGAAGAAAAGTAATAAAAATATTTTCCCTTTCATTTCCGGTACGCATCCCTGTCCTAAACATACAATTTGTGTGTAACCAGAGCTTTTAGTTGTAGTAGGTGGATTTAGACGGAGAAGGAGAAGAAAAAAACATCGAGCAAAGATAATTTTTAAATTTAGTCCCGTTTCTGTTGTCAAAGCCGTTGCTGCTTGTCGTCTCGGCTGTATGCAAAATAGGCGCATAAAGAAATAAAAGAGAATGAAACAATTTATGCATTTGGAACTTTTGGAAGCAAAACCACCATAGCAAAATGTAAGAGATCTTTATGAATGCAATTTACATGCACACATGTGGACTCCTTTTTTTATTTACCCAGAAAATATGAGGGGACTGTCCGCACAAGAATTCGTTAAAAATGTAAAACATTTGGCACTAATGTTCCTTATTGTTCATACAAAAGGGAAAGCGAAAGAGGTAACCTGAAACTGTATTGATAACCTGCCAATTATGTACAGCCCCAATTATTTATACAAGAAAATCCTCCATTCTTAACTTTTTACTTCTGCTTGCATTTAAAACATGGCTCTGGAATGTTTTTTTTTGCTCCCGATTTTGGATTTCGGACAGTAAACCAGCACTAGCAACAGCATTGGATGCAGAAAAATGTAAGCCAAAAACGTATCGTAACAAAAACACAAGTAGTAAAACTACACATAATATACATATTTATATGATCATGATGATGATGATACGCGGTCATACTACAAAAGTCTGCTATGATTATTTTATACAATCTTTTCTTATGGCTGGAAAGAAGACGGAGGAAAAAAATGGACTTGAAATGTGCTCGCTGTTTTTGTTGTTGCTGTGCCGCAATGTAATCTCATGAATTCAACTAGCTTCATTCCTCTTTTCACTCTCTCCTCAACTCTTACTAGTCTCCCTTCTTGACTTACTTACTTAACTTAAATACTACATGTTTTAATCATATGTACTTTATTATGCTTTGCCATAGGACGACACTTCTCTTGCGCTGTGTAATGCATGCTGATTTTCTTCACTGATTCCAAAAATCTTTTTTTCTCTTCCTCCATCTCATGGTCTGGTAGGGACGTAAGTTTGCGTTGCGATATATGCGACTTAATATACTAGTAAACTATGCCAAGATGCATAATATCTAGATGCTTGTTTTCTTCCGAGGTCGAAAAGGCAATGCGACTTGCTTACGGCTGCGAGCAAGACATACGGAGAGTTTTTGAAAGTTATTTTTTGGACAGATTCACTCTCGCAGAGCAGCAGTGGCACAGCAATTCGCAATGCAACATAAAAACAACGCAGTGTGGGCACAAATACCACCCGTGTTATTATCATTATGACATGTAAAAACTGGCAGTTTAGAAGGTGGGAACATTTTCAATTTTCGTGAAAATTAATAAAACTTAATACCAAAGGGTGCGTTGCAATTTGGACCTTACAAGGGTCAATTGACATGCTTGACTAGACCCATACATTATTTCGTAGCTGGTAAGTCGCAGCGAAAAATATGATACGCGGTGCTGTGAACTAAGCCATTTGAGACCGTGTAATAGTTTAAGAGGCAACTAAACAAATTTCATTCAAGCAAGCAACATAACCTTAATATTTAAAGAGTATAGTGGCTGCTGCGTTCACTTTTTTGCAATAAAGATTTTTGCAAACGTACCATGACATTGTGTGTAGTTATTATTGGCTATTTGCTTGTTTTCTTTTTAAAAAACTTGCTATACAACTTGTGATTTTTTAGTGGAAAACGTTTGTTTTTTCTAAAAAACATCAGTGGGCTAAAAGACGCATCTTATTGACGAAAACTAATAATAACCCATTATTTCCCTTTTTCCTTTAAGTATTATTGGATATTTATAGCTTTGTCACAGAATTTGCGGTGCATTTTAACTTGTTCTTGTCCTTCCAAACATAAAAGATTTTTTGCTAGCTGATTCATCACCACTGATTTTCCAAGGGTGGGAATAAACAGTCCATTTACACCAGTCAGTCAGCACCACAGTCACTCCACTGCCGGCACACACATCAAAGGGTTGACATTCGATCTGATCTGACTAAATAAAGTATTTAGGCCAGGCCATACCCAACCACACACAATGCCATACCATGCCACAGAGTCAATGAGTGCGACTCATTATCGACGGAATTTAACATTGAAACTTGAACGAAAGAGATCATCAATGCAAGAAAAAATGGGCAAACATGCAATTTCTAAGAGCGATTGCCAATAATACATGAGTAGTGCAACAAAAAAACAAGATTCCCCTCATTATCATCAACATGAAGATTATGTGAGCTATTTTAAACCGTTTCTTCACAAAGTAGCACTAATGAAGTTATCTGTTGAACGCGCTCTTCCGAAGGTTTACTACTACAAGGAAAATGTTTTATTGCCTGTCATATAGCCATCTAATGTGGTAATGTCACCATAACAAGTTTTTCGCTTCATTTGCATTTGTACAAACTCTAAACTTTTTTAAATCTCTTTGCAAGCCATTTAAACTTATTTGTATCTCTTATTCTCATCTCTTTCTCCATCTATCGTGCTGCCGGTTTTTCTACACCAAATATTTTATTTCAGGGTCAAGCTTAAAAAAAACTCTTTTTTCTGAATTGCAGTGTGTGAATTTGCTTGTCTTTCTTCTTCATCGCCAAGAAAGAAATATCGAGCCAATGAATGAATCTACAAAATGTAAACATGTCTCTAATGTCTCTGAATGTTTTGTGGCCGGCTTTTTCTTGATAAATGTAGATAATCTAAAAAACCAAATGGTTTGATGACAGAAGGCTTGCCTTGAGTTGTAATGGAGGAAATTAATGACACGGAGGCAAAGCTCCTTAATTAATCAATTAATTATTTGAGAAAGTAGTCTGCGCGGTACGTATTACGCTTAAAAATGCATACATAAGCCGTTCGCAATCTTATTTTAGAAACAAATCCAAAAACAAAGCAATGTTTTTACTAAAATGCATACTTTGGCTGTTGGCAATTCAGAAGGATATACCTAATAAATAAATGACGCCATTTTTCCTATTGTTTTGTTGATTTTAATTTTAATTACGATACAATTTTCAATTTGACAAGCCAAAGTGATGTAGGTTAATCCAAACTTATATGCACTCGGTTTCTGTCAACATTTTAGGAAAATGGTACACAATACTTGATATATTTATCGCAGCGAAATGTGAAAAATTGCTAACATATCACCCAATAAAATCCGTATTCCGTGCTGTCTCACACAATACAAGCGATAACAAACGTGCAAAGGAGAGGAGACACACCACACATAGTTCACAAATCTCATAATAAAACATTTTCCAGTCTCCCACTTTTTTATTTGCTTAAGAAGATTTACACCGGTTTTATATGGATATTACGTTACATCTCTTCCCCCTGTTTTTTGGGATCTTTTTACAATCCTCTTGGTAAATCCTCCTCCTACACCACTACAGGGAAACCCTAATACAAGGTGATTTGTCTCTTTCCCTTCTTTTTCATGTTCTCTTTTTTATTTCAAGTAAAATGTTAATTTAGCTAAGTGATACGCTATTAGAGGAAATTACAGGATTTCCTTCTCTCATGTCGTCGTCTATGTCTCTATTTTTTTTTCTTGCACTGCACTACTCTATGTACATTACGTACGCAGTTCGCAGCAATAATAAAACACTGTTTAACTTGCGTGTGTGGAGATTAGTGGAATTATTGATTGCGAGAAAATTGCCGGAAAAGTGAATTGCCAACAAAACCAACTGCTCCAACAAAAATCTCTAATATTGCACACACAAAACGGTTGTATATTTTTTTGTGCGTGCTCAAATAAATTGTCGAGTTATACTAACTCTGCTAATAGGAAGCTATGCAAGAGTGCAGCAAAGTAATGTTAAATGTAACTAACTATATTATGGTAGTCTTCTTCTTCTTCTTGTCATGTCGATTCTTATTACCATACAAACCTCTTCCGTAGACGAAAATTACAAACGCAGCAAGCAGAGCAGAACCTCGTCGTGGTGTCGTCGTATAATAATTGTGTTAAGACTTTTTTTACAAGATCCCCTATCATCCATATATACTCATTTCTCTCTCTCCCATTTTCCTCATTCTATATAATTCCTTGCATTGCACTTTTCACATTTGCATTTTCACAACTGCTGTCCCTGCTGTTCTCATTTTATATTCCCATTTAACACTTTCATTTCTCTTTTGCAGCAACAACTGTAACAGTTGTTTCTGTGGCGGCGGTGGTGGTGGTAGTGGCAGTGTCGATGTACTCGCTCGCGCTGGTGTTGGTGGAACAAATGTGCACATCATGCTAATAGTGGCAATAATAATGATGATGACGTTGGCGGTGGCAAATGCGTGTATGTGTGTGTGTGTGTGGAGTATGCATCTATTTATTATTATTACCGCTTGTCTTACTGACTTACTCAGATTTTTTGGAGGATTCCGGGTTCCTATAAATTTTTCACTTGTGTTTATAATATATAATATATCTCAAGACTTTTTTTGGTATGTAGACATTTATGTAGATATGTATATAAATTTGTATGAATATTGCCACCTATTTATATTCATTCATGTTAAATGTGATGATAGCTGTACAAGTAGGCATTACAACTTTTCATTTCTCTTCTCTCGCAAAAAAGAAGGAGCAAGAAAATGAACTTCACTCTACTTTTTCTCTTCTTTCGAGGAACATCACCACCACACTACTACATACATAGTAGCAAAAAAGGAGGAAGGATAAAGTAGCTGAAGATGATGATGATGATGACGGTGATGATAAAGATATTACGTAAAAGTGAGTGGGTAACATGGCACATCTTAAAAAGCCTTGTACAATAATAATATCGTTTTTTCTTCCCTTTTCCCTCCTTAATACCATGCATAGTGCAGCTAAATAGCCCAATTACATGTGCTGTTGAGCTTCCACTTCCTCCTTCTCCGTAAGGATGTGTAGTAGTAGTAGTATTTGGTCTGCTTCTGCTCTGATGCCTCAGCAGCCTCTTCTTGTTTCTTTCGCGAAGAACGATAATCATAATAACATCATGGGCTGTTAATATATGTACGGGGTTGTACATGCATACTGGCCGCACATCACAAATCATAGTTACCTTGACGTTCTACTTTTTGCTAATTGTTTTCCAAACTATGTATGAAAACCATGAAATGTCCAAAGGGCGACATTTCTGAACATTATAATATATGCAGTGAACAGGCCCAATTCCCCGAAAACCACTGCTTATTTCTCAGAGAATCGGTGGATCATCTTTTAATCTAAGAGGCTTGCTGATAAACAAGTCAACTGATATTTAGCCGGGATACAAGTTTTCCCCTCTCCCTCGAAATCCGAAAATCTCTCATTTTTTTTTCTCTTCTCAAATTGACTGGCTTGTTTGGTTTTCTCTACAACTGCTGAAAGCGATAGAGCGTATCATTATTCTCATATGATCACCACAACGATGGCGATGATGATGACGATTATTGGAACGGAAGTTGAACCATCTTTTCCCTTCCATTTATCTCTACGCTGCTGTTTTGCTCTTGCTGACTGAATGGGAAGCCCAAGAAAACCCGTTTTCGCTTCTTCGTAAATAAAATATGTATGAAAATTACCAACACCAGCCAAGCCACTATATTACTTACTGCATCATTTTTGCAATGCACTCGACTGTCTATATGTCTGTCTCTACATATTTATTAGGTTATTAAACTTGGGAAATGACGAGAAGCAAAATAAGTTGTGGGCAAAAAGGAAAATAGTGTGGTTATTTTTTTTTCTTTCAAGATGATCAAATCAAGGTTGTTGTGGCTGTATGTATGCTGCTTACAGTTTGGTCGTGCCGGTTTGCATGCTCGTCAAATCAACTGTCATCACCGTCAATGTCAGTTGAATGTCTTCACTACCACCGGATACACGTAATATATGCGCATATAGTGAAGAACGGAGATACGAGCAGAAGCAGAGTACTTTCACTTTCCCCCAATAATAATGTAGTATAACGATATCATCATGTGTCAAATCATGTCATGTAGCGTATTTTTATTAGAATGAAGAGGAAAAAACTAAATCATGTAATTTGATTTGATGAGCTTGTTGCATAATTCATGACGATGAAAAGGGGAATATGAGAGAGCGGAGGAAATGGAGACCTTTTTGGTATGACGAGTGAAATAACATTTTACCTAAAAGTATATCATAATCATCACTAATGCGTGGGTTGAGATAGAAAATGTCAAGAGTCAAAACTCGAGAAATAAAGCCGGTTTATTTTCAAATGTCCGAAAATGTGAACTTAAATTAGAGAAAGTAGTGAAAGTTTGCTTACCTGGAAGAAAAGGCAAAAGCAGACCCACTGATAGTATCGGTAAACCTTCATGTCGTCCCTGTCAGTGGGCATTTTGTCAACGCCAAAGTGTGGCACCTCGAAAAAAAAAAACATTTCAATTTTACAAACATGTTTCATCAGGAAAAAATCAGAAGACATAGTGTGATCATGTCACAATGAGCTAGCAGATATCGACTTCGTGTTTACTTCTCGTGAAAGGTTGTTTTAAAATTTGGGATTACTTTGCAAAAACTTTAAAATCAATAGTTAATAGAAGCACGGTTAAATGATGGAAAATCTACTCATATTCACACCTGACAGAACTGAAAAGCCAGAATGTTTGTGGTGTCCTTATTGCAAAACTGACGTAAACTATGGATCTTTCTGGGGTCATGTTAGAAGAGTGCACTCAACCCTACCCACCCTTAGGGCCCATGAAGCAGGACCACAACGCGAACCTCATGTTGGGGATGATTTACTTGAGAGAACGGTAAGTACTTTGTGTAAACCAATCCGTATGAAAAAGTAGTATTTAATCTGTAGAGCTACGAGAGCTGTAGAGATCTTAACGTTAATTTAACTGTTTTGTTTCGCTTTTCTGTTTAGTTAATCAAACTAGGGCGGCGAACTCAGGCGCAGGGACGGGTTCATATTATGTTTCAACGCCGAAAAAAATGCCACTGATTACGTTTTTGAGGTCATCCGTCCTTCAAGTGCTCGAGATGTGCTGACGAAAACGTCACGTGTGTGGACTCATCCATCTAAGGACAGGGCCCTGCCACTTCAAAACATTTTGTCGAGAGAAGATTTTAGTCCCAGGGAAAAGAACCCCAGCACCGGAAAAACGACAACGTTGAACCTGAAACCTAAAGACTTTCAGTATGGTCACATGACGCCCGTTTGCAAATCACTACCATGATGACAGAGAGTTAGAGGCTTCGTTCCTTTTGTCTAATATTGTCTTACAACATCAGAAAATCAACCGTGGAGTAATGGCAACGTTGGAACAACGAACGGCCCGAACTTTCGTTTTCACAGGAACAATTTTTAAGTAAGACCATGTTAAATTCCTACCCTATTTACTAAACTTTAGTAGCGTGTACAGATTTTATGCCAGTCTTTCTGTCAATTTTTTTATTGCAGACCGGGACCAGGAACACGAATTGGACTGAACAACGGAACGTTTGTCCCAGATTTCATTTACAAGTTGATTGTAAACGCTATGAATGAGGTCACTTATAAATATGAAGCGTACTTACTACCTAACTCTGATTCTTGTACCAATGATCCGGATATCCACAGGATATCGTTAGCTGAGCTGAACGCAATGACTGGAAGAAACTTCCTCTCAAACATACAAGGCTATATTTTTACAGATTCGAATGAAATTTCTTTTCGTGATGTGTTACAGAATTCAATTCGGTTAACTCCTCTCCCGACAACTCCACCGACCTTTGTATAGCTTTGTGAAACAAATCAAATTTCAATCTAAATAAGTTTTTGTAGTAATACTAAGTTCACATTGTAACCGATTGAGTATTCATTCCAATAATTAAGTAACATGTAGCGCATATTCGTTAAATGAAATGTATTAGAATAAATAACCAGTTAATCAGAAGGTTCTGCCATTTTGATGTCAATATAGTTTTTCTGAGTGTGATTATTAATTCTCACCTCTACTCCTACTTCTTTGTGAAAGGAGCTCTTGACGAGATATGTGTGCGTGATCCAACAGTACGTGCTAAAACAACAATAAATTAAATACTACAATAAGTCGCCTAATTTCCACAATATCTCTGTAAACTCTCGATTCTTTCGATCAGAGGCGAATATTTCATATATTATGTTATAAGACGATGATATGGACCACTTACTTGAGAACATCTTCTGGAATATCTTTGGTGTGAATGCAGTCGATGGGATTGCCAACGTATTGACGTGTGGTGACAATCAGGGAGAATGCCAGTAAGATCATTACCGTCAAACTGTAGTGGAGGCGGAATATTGACGAATCTATCCGAACATGGCTCACCTTCACAAGGTTTTTTAGTCCACGAAAAATGTCCAACATTGTCCTCTCTCCAACACGGAGTCAGGGAAACGAACTCAAACCCCAACACACTTCTTATATTTCATGTAGTAAGATTTTTTTACGTACGTAATATTTTGCAAATTATTACATTTCACTAGAGAGCGCACATGCGTGTATCATTATAACCATATAATTTAATTGGCGTTTAATTTTAAATCGGTATATGTATAAAAACGCTTTCCTTTTACCCTGCGGTATAATTATAATATATTATATTAAGAGCGTTGAGGACGATGATGGATGATGATGACGACGACAATACGGCGATAAATATTAAATATTGTGTAACTCAAATACTTATTAATTAGACAAAAATTACGATGATGATGACCTACTTATGTATGTTAAAACAAGATCAAGAATGTAATGACGAGCAAAAGTTGATGAAAATGAGCATAGTATAGTAGTAGTAATATAGAAGGTATGTTTATAGCTATTATCGTATCATGTATAATAGAAAAAGTTCACACTCCGGAAACACACACACATCCACCCACGCAATGTTTACTTAGTGTTTATAGCTTATACTGTACTACAGTGGCAGCGCGTGAAATTTTCGGCCTACTCTCAACAACGTGTTGACTAATTGTTGATGAATAAGAATGTTTAGTACGATAAGTGTGCTATACACAGATAAAAGTAGTACAAGAAAAAGTGATTCTTGATACCTATTGTTCTGACTAATATCATGGTAGTTGTAACAATACTTGTCATTATTTTCACTGAGGAAGGTATGAATATAATTAATAGGCAGTGGCACTATTGCTGATGATGACGACAATGATGCTGATGAATTGGCCACACCAACATCAATCCTGTCATCATTATTACTATTAAGATCACTGAACAAATGACCATGGTTACTACTACCCCGAGTGAACACAATACCACTCAGCTTCTGCTCGTGTGTTGCTGACTTTGACAATGCTTTCTCCAGGTGAGCAATAACAGTACAAGTCCCACAACCCTCCCCTCCATCAAGTGTGGGGATGGAGGTGATGCGGCGGGCTACTAGTAGTGTCTTAATCCGTGGTGGTCGTGGGGACGGAATAATTTTTAGGACTGTGGTAATAGGGATGACCAAACGGTAGGGGCGAGCTGATACAAGTGTCGAAACAACTACAGCAACAACGACGACAACTGCTTCCTTATCTTCTGCCTCTGCAACAACAGTCCTCCGCTCAACTTTCACTTTATCAGTCCCATCACTTGCAGTAGTAGTGGCAGTAGTGATGACGAACGTAATTACAATTCTCATGTGGACATGATCATCATCATCTTCATAACATTTTCCACAACTGCAACAACGACATCGTTTTACTTGAGAATGAAAGAATAAGGCCTTCTGATCAGCAGCTGCAGCAGATGCATTCTTCTCAAATCTCAACAATAAAGCTCGTCTACACAACAACAACAATAACATCAGTGGTAATTTTTCAACATCATCTAGAGACTCGTCATCATTCGATCCCATCTTCTTTAGGGAAGTCCACCTTTTACTTAACACTGCTGTACGTACTTAACTTTCACCACTTTCACCATTTACTATTATTGCTCCTCATCATATTATCCTTATCAAGGTCATTACTACAACATCCTGTCAGTGTCACGCTCACATCTTTACTCTTCCTACACATATTGTTATAATAGCCATAGAAAAAAACCAATTTAATAAGTCACGTCAAATGTCTTTTTTCCGGTCGAATTGAATGAAGCCACCACAACTTATTGCACTTTTTCTATCGCCCCCTTGACAGGTGAAAGCAGTAAGACACAAAAGATATTACCATCAACCTTTCTATGCTCATCCCCCACACACGGCACAAAAAATCTTTTTCCCCAGGTGCATGCATTATATCATCAAGGACGTCATATAAATTGCAAGTCTTTTACCCAAATTATCAACTTAATTGGTGCTAATAAAGATTAAAGATAGACATTACAG
Organism: Sinella curviseta; assembly: GCA_004115045.4. Taxonomy (NCBI): domain Eukaryota; kingdom Metazoa; phylum Arthropoda; class Collembola; order Entomobryomorpha; family Entomobryidae; genus Sinella; species Sinella curviseta. Next base: position 32,672,220 of record CM023199.3, on the reverse strand, counting down.
CGAGAGAGAGAGAGAGAGAGAGAAACAGATAGACAGAGGCACATTATAAGGCAGTGGATATTTTCCCCCTCCTAATCGCCCGCAAACGTGTTTTATTCTTTCCACCAGCTTTTTTTCAAAAAGTTGCAATCATTTTTGTCGTTTAGTTAATCACTTGAGCCATCAGTGACTTTTTTCCCTCACACGAAACAAACCGCACTTTCTCTCAACATTATTATTATTTTTTATCAAAGCTGTTCACATTTTTTTTTCTACTGGCTGTTGTCCTTGGAGGATTTACAGCACCGCACCGACAACGGAAAATAATCTCTGGAAACATGTTATCATTCTGTTGTCCGCACTAAACTTTTTTTTTCTCGGAAATTTTAAGAAGAAAACGAGAAGATGCAGTAAAGTATCGTGTTCAAATACATTATGATGTCGAGGCACTATAAAAAAGGAACACCGCGCCGCATGTACTTATCATCCATTCTATAAGTATAACAACAACACACTATCATTCAAGACACTTATCACTTCTTGTTATTCTTGTGTCGTATATAAGAATCAGAATCCGAAGCGGCAACAACAGCCATCATTTTCATTTCCGTAAGTACTATCATTATCATCTATAAAGAAGGAACAAGAACAACATGGCGATCATGGCAGAGAGTGAGTGAATGTGAGGCGAGGCACTTGAAGACACTTGGGCGACAATAAAAATCCCCTAAAATACCTACTTTTTCAGTCAGTATTGAAGACGGCAGGCTAAATAACTTGTGTACGACTTACACTACTTTCCCATAACTTTTCCAATAATAACAACTTGTTCTTGTTGAAAACAACAGCCATCACCACTGCCAAATAAACATTCCTCTCCGCTCGCAGTATTATTCAATTCAATTGTACTGCTGCATACATCATATTATTTATTAATATAATGTATCCCTTTCCCTTCTCTATTTCTTCTTCATCTTCTCCAGCAATATCATCATCATATGTCTTTTCCTTCCGTTATTGCTCCGTCCAACAACTTTTTTTCTCTACATACAACAAGGCAGCAGCAGATTACCACCACCACACAACAAGTTCAATAATGTTTCCCCTTTCTTTAGCAGCAGCGGTAGCAGCACAGCTACGATTATTAGTGTTTCCTCTTGTCATCCTTTTCTCCTCTTTTGGGGCAAACAGGGGCACACGCACATCACACGTGCGTTGTTGCAAGACGATCTCCCATGAAAAAAATTTATTATGATGAAAAAAAAATCAAAACAGTTGCAGTAGCAGCAACAGCAGCAGCAAAAAGTCAAGTTACCACCACACAACTACTTTTTTACGGTCACGATGATGATTACTACGGCGACAAAGGTGGTAGCGGCGATGACGGTGGAGGAGGTGAGAGGGAGACAACAACAACGGCAACAAAGTCAAAAGGGTGTCTTCTGCACTGCTGGTGTGTTGTTGATGATGATGATATTATGCTGCTCTGGCTGGTGGCGGTTGTGTTGTTGGTGGTGGTGGTGCTGTTTTGATACATCCATCCATCCGGAATCCGCAAGCAAGAAATCAGAGACGGCAACAGCAGCAGCAGTAGCAACAACGGCAGGCAAGCATGCACCAAGACAGGAAAGGTTGGTTTTGGTGGTGGGATTTTCTATAATATTTTGTATATATATATTATTTTTTTGGTGTGAGGTAAGCAAAAAATAGAAGAGAAAGGAAGGAGGTTGTAGGAGTAGACAACAAAGAGAAAGGAAAAAAAATATCCAGCAGATATAATAATGTACACAAATCCAGCGAGGAGAATGCGGCACAAGCTATTTTATTTTTATGATGTGGTAAAAGGTGGTGGTGGTTGATGGTGGCTGTGGTTTTGTTGCTGATGCCTTTCCTTCAAAATATTATATATATACGGATAGATGGATATAGTTTGGATGAGGAAGGCTGGCTGGCTGTATTGTGGTGGTAGTCCACTGATTTTTTTCACGGTTTTGAAGAAGAAGAGAAAAGAAGCGGCGAGAAAAAAATAAAGCAGAAAGTTTAAATGACTGTGGAAAAATCGGATGTATGAATTGAGCTGTTTTTTTCCTTCTTTTTTAATACTGTTTAAAATGAAGCACGTTTTCTCTATCTCACCAACAACATCAACTTCATAAGACTCACTCTCTGGCTATTATTGAAATGAAAATAAAAAAAATATCTCGGGAAAGAGAAAGTGAATGACTTTATGCCGGACTGTGGGATATTTTTTTGGAAGAAGATGCACACAAAGACATATATAATAACTCGGAAGACCACAATAAAAACAAAAAAGTTTTTTTTTTCTCTTCCGCTCTCAAGTATATGCTCTTCACACAAAAACAATGTAAAAGTTATTTAGTTTTTGTCCTTGGTGGTTGGTTTTGAGTTTGATGTGGTGGTTTTTTTGTAACGTAATACCTGTGTTTTCTCTGTCTCCCCAAGGTTTCCATCTATCTATCTATTTCATTTTTCTTTCCTTTCTATTTTTTTTATTTCTTTTTACACCACACAGACCACCGCACATTCTGATATCATGAACTACTACTTAATACAACCACTCCTGCTATTCTATTATTAATATTGCACTGCTGCAGGATTGTTTTCCACGATAAAAAACGTACCCGTATTATTTTTTTTACTTTCTGTGAATTTTAAGCCAGACAGATAGGCTTCACTGGCATCAGCAGCAGCAGCAGAAAATGCAGAGGGAAAACCGCGTGCTCATTTTCTCTCGGCTTTTCTCTGATTTCCCCTCTGTCTCCTAAAAAATTCTTGTGTGGTTGGTGTGTATATGTCTATTCAACATCCGGCTTGATGTTTTAGGGGAAGAAAATGAGCAAGTTTTTTTTAACAAGACGGGAAAAATGTATAGTTCAGAGATAGACAACAACGGAGAGAGAGAGGACGATGCTTCTTTTTTGGAAGCAGACACCACCGGTTCAAAATCACAATAAAAATCGGTTTGTTTCTTTTCCTTTTTTCTCTTTATTTACTGGATTTAGGTCAATTTTCTTCACTGTTTAATTTGCACAACTCACTCGCTCACACTCACATTCAACAATATTGTACTGTGTGTAATACGGAGTGACCAGTCTTGTTTTACCTTATAAAAACTCATGTAGTTATTGTAAAGTATGACTGCGCTCTCACCATCATCATTCTTTTTTACTACCTATCTCTTTCCCTATGCCTTTTTCCAACAACGTTCCAAATCTTTCCCAAAAAACGGACTGACTGACTGACACGGCGGCGGCGGCGGTGATGCTGAAGAAGCATCCGATCCGTTGGATTTGAAACCACACCAGCAACTGTTACATCTTTTTTTCCTCTTGCCTTTAGTTATTTTTTCGTTTTTTCGTCTTCACGTTGTTCACGGGACAAAAAAGACAAGTGGTACAATATCATCATGTGTGTAGTTTTTAGCATCATCATCTTCCTCATACAGAGAGGCTCATCCATTTCTTAACTTTATCTAACTAAAACAAGTAGTCCATACACAAAACAACGTGCAACTCTCGACTACCATGCATGATGTTCTCTAGGACTACTACAATTTTTCTAGTTGTTCTTTTCCAAACATTTAGCGGTGGAAGTTAGTAGTATGTAGTACTACTATCACATGCTGTATTATTATAACAAGCATGCAGAGAGTTTTGTAGGCATCGTCATCATCAACATCATCATCGTGTTCGTCGTCAACACAGCAGCAGACACCATACACCACCAAACATAACATCCTCATCTCACAGCAATCCTCCTTCAAAAAACACACACAAGCAGCATTCAGCAGCAGACAGATCTAGAGAATACCCGGGTATCGGGGGATACAAAAAATAAAACCAACCACCGCCACAATCTCCTCCACCACCGCCACTCTGCTCCTCTACACAGCTTACTGCTGCTGAGAGTGAGAACTTGAGTCAGAAATTGAGATTTGCTCTACATTGAGAAGCTTGATCATCATCAGCAAGCAGCATCATCGTCATCTTCGTCGTGTACACACACAAGTCAGTAAATGAACAAAGTAAGTAATGTGGTAATGGCAATGCTTTTGTATGTGTGTACTGATACTAGAAGTCCAACTGTGTATGTATTACTCACTTACTACTACAACATCATGTAATGCATTTTCATCCACCATGTATTTTAGAAAAGAAAGAAAGAAAAGAATAAAAAGAAATTGCAGAGAGAAGATCTTTTCTGATGCGATCTTCTGCCAAGAAAACGAAAGAGACTAAAGCTAAAACATAATAATAATAATATCTGTATTTAAGCAAGAAAAAGAAGGAATCATGCTGGCTCTGCTGCTGCTGCTGCTACTGCTACTTTCTGGCAAAAACTGAACAAGTGAACAAAGTTTGTCTTCTAAATACACATTTTTCCTCGCATATATATGCTTTCCCCTTATAATAATTTTTTCCTCTTGAGAAACAGCAGCAGAACAAGCAGAGAAGACGAAGAAGAGGCACACAAGACGCGACGACGACGAGAAAAGAACAACAACGGATTTTCTTGTGCTACTGCTGCTGCTGCCATGCTTTATCCCGAAAAAATTAGCAAGTAAATACACACAGGCATCATCCAAACAACAAAACAGTTTATGTTATTAACTAACACAGTGTACTATAAGAAAGTAGTATGCAGGATTCCCTATGATGATGATATGTATGGGTAATGGATGGAGAGGAGCAGATGATGATGAGCTAACTACTTATATTTATTATTACAAGAAAAAAGAAGAGCAAAAGATTGTTGGTGGAGGAACAGAGACGGAATTGTTTTTGCCGATACGGTGGTTCGTCCTACCTACTTATTATATGCATAGTAGTTGTAGTATCAGTAGGTATAATAGCAAAAATAATAATAATAAGGAGCAGGAAAAAAGGAGAACAAACTGAACATGACGAGAACGATGATGATGAGGATGCATCATTTGCGGATATGCTCATCCTCCTCCGGTGATAAGTTTTGTGTGTGTACGAATTTGAGTCAGCGTGTCTGTCTGGTTCTGCTGGTGCGAGCAAACTGTGAGCGTTGTGAGTGAGTAAGCAATGGAGATGAGCCATGATCATGAAGAGAATCAGCTCAGTCAGTCAGTCAGTCAGCGTTTTGGAGAAGAAGAAAGGAAACGTAAAGGAACACGGGGAAAAAAATCATACATTACGTATTATTATGATTGTATTGTTTGTTGGTTGGATGGAATGATTATGATGATGATGATGATGAAAATGGTGTACACGCACAGTTTCGCAGAAGAGTAAAAAAAAAGTTGAAGACAAAGTTTTTTTCTTTCTTTACTCATTTTCCTTTCCTGTACAAGTCATAAGGCTCTCCTCGTGGTAGAATGATGCGGGACGTGTGTATGTGTGCGAGCGATGAGAGAATGTGCTGCTGCTGCTGTTTTTCTGAAGATGCCCGTGTTCCGGAGGAATGTTATTATTGCGCTGCTGTCGTTGTTGTTTTATTGAAGGGTTGCAGTGCGATATCATATAGAAAAATGCCGGCTTTGAATATTTAGAAAAAATGCTTTGTTACTTTTATGGAACAAGGTGATACTAAAATATGTAGTGAGACGGTGATAAGAAGGTGGAATTATAGGGATATAATCCGTAAAAAAGTGATGGAAAGTAGTACAGACATATTTTTGGGAAAGGATTAGATTAGGTGGGAATGTTTATGGGAAAATGGGAATTCAATGCTGAAACGGTGTCCTTCTGATAGAAATAATGGCGTTCTCTGGCGGAGAAAATGCGATGATAAGTGCACTCAAGATCATCATCATGTCATGTCATTGGGTGATGGTCTGGCTCTCCGAATCCGATTGCTGTTGATTGAGCAGTTTTGAATTGTTTTAATTTATTTTAGAGGGGTACGTTCATATCACAATAGAGCAGCATATAATAACAAGTTTCATACTACTTGGCACACGAAATCAAAAGTGATTGCATTTTGGGAACAGTCCCTTTCTTATTGGCACTTTAATCACTGCCTGGTTTTTTGCAAGAAATAAAGAATGCCCATGCAAGAATTTTGAAGAGAGAAAATGTTTCAAAGGAGAAAAAAAATAAGAAAATAAAAAAGTTGAGAGAATTAACGAAGAGAGAATTAGAGATAAATAGAAAGAGACGTGCATTTTACTACGACTGCACAGACAGGGAAAGAAACAGACACTCTGATTGTGTTACAGAGAGAGACACATTGTTTTTCTCTCTTGCACAAATAAAAGAGAAATGCATGCATGCATATTATCATTTTGCAAAACAAGGCGAGCATTTTTTCCTTTCGAAAATTTATTTATTTTACTGTTTGTTCAAGCTTTTCAATAAGATTTACAACTTGGATAAGACGATAAGTAATCAGTAGAGTAGTAGTAGTAGTTCTACTTTATTTCCATCAGAAGAAACAGAACCTTTGCACAGTGCACTGTGCAAATCACAACAACCAGAAATACAGACTTGTATAGAGACAGAGTGATTTTTCTGCATTTTTATAGCTATTCAAGCTTTAAAACGAAAAATTTTTCTTTCTCTAATTTTTTCCCTTCCGTCGGAAAGAGAGAGAGAGAGGAGCAACGGAGACGACAGGATCACATCAACGCTCTTATACTCCTCGGCTCTTGTGTTGCTGGGCGAAAAGGGCAAAGTGAAAAGAATATAAAAAAAGATTTTTTTGCTTGATACGATAATAATATAATGGATGTTACAGTAGGTATATATTATGATTCGTCATGAAAATATTTCTCTTATCTCTCTGCACTTGTACATGGCGCTCACTCACTCACACACACACGGCTTCTGGTTGTTAGCGTAAATCATTTGGTTACACAAGGCATTAGACACAGGAGCAGAAGTGCTTCTGGTTCTGCTGGTGCAATTTGAAAAAATAAATTGGATCATGATCATCATAGTCGTCATTATTATCATTTAGGCAAAATAATATCATTACTATAACGGTTTGTGTTTTTAAGAAGAGATGGCTTTGATGATGATGATGCTCATTGCTCATCCTATCATGATGATGAGTGCCGGCGTGTGTTCTCTGTTTCTGTGAGTTTCAAAGTTCGGCTGCTCCTACTACTGCTATAGTAGTAATATATGGTTCAGTCATTCAGTCGTCATCACGGCGGATTTTTTCGTAATTCTTTTTTTTTCTTGGCTTCTAGCGTTAATGTTGCTGAAGAGGATGATAGCGATGCGATGGTCTTTCAAATGATTAGGATAATGTGGTGATGGAACCTCAAAAGAATGTGAACAGCGCGCCTTGTCTTGTCTTATAAGTGCTCTGCCTTCTCTGCATGCTCTTATTTCGCTTACGGATTTGCATGCATCTATTTAAATTGGTTCATATATTCCAATTTTGACTCGGTGATAAATCAAATTATTATTTGAAATAATATATAGAAATTAATACACTACTTCAATCAGGTTTTCAATTGGGCGAAAATTATGTTACAGAGAATCAGAGAAAGCAAACTGTATTTAATTTGAACTAATTTTCCAGATTAACTAAAATGCAATGAAAACTAGTATGCACATATATTTATGAAATTGATAAAAACATCTCAATTCCAAAAGTACGAGAAATCATATATATTAAGCACCGTTTCCGAAAGCCGCCCTCACTTTGAGACGCCCCCAGTATCAAATATATGAACTACAAGAATGAATAGCTTGAAGTAGTTACAAAATCACCCAGTAGGTGTCGCTGTATTTTGGGAGCTATAGCATAGCTATAGTTCAATGCGTATTTCAATGCAGGTGCCTGTTCTTAATGCAGGTGTCCGTTCTAAATGCAGGTGCCCGTTGTAAATGCAGGTGCCCGTTGTAAATGCAGGTGCCCGTTGTAAATGCAGGTGCCCGTTGTAAATGCAGGTGCCCGTTGTAAATGCAGGTGCCCGTTCTAAATGCAGGTGCCCGTTCTAAATGCAGGTGCCCGTTCTAAATGCAGGTGCCCGTTGTAAATGCAGGTGCCCGTTGTAAATGCAGGTGCCCGTTGTAAATGCAGGTGCCCGTTCTAAATGCAGGTGCCCGTTCTAAATGCAGGTGCCCGTTGTAAATGCAGGTGCCCGTTTTAAATGCAGGTGCCCGTTCTAAATGCAGGTGCCTGTTCTAAATGCAGGTGCCCGTTTTAAATGCAGGTGTCCGTTTTAAATACAGGTGCCCGTTCTAAATGCAGGTGCCCGTTCTAAATGCAGGTGCCCGTTCTAAATGCAGGTGCCTGTTCTAAATGCAGGTGCCTGTTCTAAATGCAGGTGTCCGTTTTAAATACAGGTGCCCGTTCTAAATGCAGGTGCCCGTTTTAAATGCAGTTGTCCGTTTTAAATGCAGTTGTCCGTTTTAAATGCAGTTGTCCGTTTTAAATGCAGGTGCCCGTTCTAAATGCAGGTGCCCGTTTTAAATGCAGGTGCCCGTTTTAAATGCAGGTGCCCGTTTTAAATGCAGGTGCCCGTTTTAAATGCAGGTGCCCGTTTTAAATGCAGGTGCCCGTTTTAAATGCAGGTGCCCGTTCTAAATGCAGGTGCCCATTCTCAAGTTTGCAAACATAAGACGTATGCTGGGAAAAGTTGGAGACTTACTGAAAAGGTTTGATATGCTGGGGAGGAATGATATGGGAATGGGTCATATTTTGAGATGGTGTAAAATGCGTGAAGCAGGGCATTGTATCTATTCTGAGATATGCAGCTGCGGAAACAAATACCGACATCGAGGGCACACTGAGACATTTATACGTTTAACTCAACAGATTTTCGATTTCCATGTTTGGGAATGATAATTAATAAATTTGCTGAGCGTAGCCAGCTGGCATCCCTAGTCTTGTAATAAAAATTGAAAAAGGTTCATGAGCTGGAGCGTAGACCATAATCTTGAGAATATATTTCTTTTCATTTTGACATCTTTAAATTACTAAAGTGCAATTTGGTAGAAAGTTGTAATGAAAAAGGAAAATTTACAACTTTATTTTACAAAATAATTTGTATGCGAGGACATTCATAGATTATGCCATGCATACGCCTAAACTCTGCGATTAGTGATGTTCCGTTGCAGAGAGCTTATACTAATGTATTCCAAAAATATTGTCCTCCAGTCCTCCTACTTCCTACAATATAAATCCTTTTTTTATGAATGACCCCTTTGATAAACATGCTTGTTTTTATAAATAACTACATATATATAACATCTTGTGCAATAACTTACTTTTCTTCTTGGCCATGCAATTTTCTTCTCCTCTTCTTCTTATTCATCTCTCTGGTAAATAAGTTGACATCCGTATCCAACCCCGGTAAAATCTCCCATCATCCAAGCTTGTTAAGCGTGACAGTAGAATTTTAATGGTTAATATTTCATGTTTCTGCTCCTCATCCTAATCATCAGCAACAACTGAACAACATGATAATCATCATCAGCATCATCTTTTGACTTTTTCTCTTTCTCAAACTGAAACTTCAGCAGAGGGAAAATGATCATTATTGCAAAACACACATAGCCATATAGCCTTATCTAATGAGGGGCTCATCTTTTTTACCTCATCATCAACAACATTGTACATTGTACATACTACATACCTACGTTACACTTGTATTATATATTGTCCCTGTAATTATACGAGATGTTTCTTAAATACTTATCATGCTCATCGTCATCGTCATCATCACTGTATCATCGTCAAGATGATCGTGTCCCTTGCATGTGAGCCAAACATAAAGTCAAATTAGACATCCATACCTAACTAATAATTTTCTGTTCCAGAAATTCCCAACCTTCTCCTCTTGTTTTTTTATTATTATTATTGCCTGTGTGCATCTGCATCTCTGCACAATACAACTTTATGGCCATGGTCTGTCTATAGAACATTTTGTACGGCTGGTTTCTGTTCGTGCTTTTTTCACGTGAACGTTTTTTTTTCTTTTTCAGTCTCGCCGAAGAAAAAAAAGAGTGACAGTTGAGTTGCATATAAACTTGTAAAAATATCGGTTTTATGATGATGATCGTCATTCCTTTGGGCTACGTCTCACCACCCTTGCAAGATTTTCAATTCATTAACTGCTCCTTATACTTGCACTGCAAAAAAATGTGTAGTTTTTTTTATGAACCCGCTTTTGAACTGCAAACAATTTTTGCAGAGGCTGATTTGAATTGCTGGCGCTATAGAAAGCTTGCATGCATATTATTATAATTATATTTTTGGGATCATGTTTCACATATTTGCTTCTGTTTTTGTGTGGTGGTGGAGGTAGGTGGCATGCATGTGCGCGGTGGTACACTGAATTTTGGAAGAGACACTTGCGTTTCTTAAACATACAGGAATAATGAATGGAAAAAAAGATTTTTTTAGCTGTTCTGCTGTTGTTGCTATATTGCCATTGCTGCTTTTTTTGTAAACTTTGCCTTGATGCTGGTGCTGGTGGCATTTACACAAGAAAAAGAAATATATATTTTCTGCAACAACTGCCAATATCACGATAGAAAATAGTGCAAAAAGTATATTTATAGGTCGTGAGAGAGAGGAAAAAGTTAAAGTGCTCTGGCTGTACTTCAGACAGTCTTTGGTGTTTGTATGCTATGTCAGGATCAACAGTGAAAAAAATGAATATAAATTTTATGTATGTTGTATTATATAAATAATCATTAGAGTCAAAAGTGGTACTGGTCCAAGAAAGAGAGAAAGAGGAGGCAAGCGAGATAGATGAGAGGAGTGTGTAAAAAATTGAAATATAGTTGGAGTGAGTAGTGATAGTGTAGTGCAGCATTGGAATTAAAGGAGGAAGCAACGGGAAATGTGTTGCGTTTCTGTTTGTTGGAATATCGATGATGTTAGTTGTAGATATGCACTACTATATAGGTAGGTATGTATTTTGCGAACGACAGACAGTGGCAGTTTAGCGAGAGAGAGAAAAAAACGTCGCAAGGAAGCGAAGAAAAAGAAAAGTAGGGCAGTCAGTTAAATAACTTGTAAAGAAGGAGGAAACAGAGAGCGAAAGAGGAGATTATGGAAATGCTTGAACATGTTTGTCTGTCCGTCTCCTCGTGATTGGACTATTTGCCGCTTTCACTTTTGTTATCATTAATTTTAAGTTTCACAATAATAGTAAGGTACATATCACCTGTATTTAAGTAATAAGATGGAGGAGGAGAGTGTCTTCTTTGTAACTCTAGCAAAGTCGGCAAATTTTGGGAAAGGATCCGATAAAGCTTTCCTTGATCACCAAACGTGTACAGTACAAACCACTTAGTAAAAAACGTTTCTCCCGTTTCAAAAGCATTTAAATAACAGTATTCAATTCAAATTTTAATTATTTAATTTAAACAAACGCATCACTTTGCTACATCGGTTTATCAACGGTTGCATAGATAAATACTACATTTTACTACATCACTCCATTACGTTTTTTACGAAATAACAAGCTTTACACTACTAAACTACTATAAACACACCATAACATCATCATTTTCATCTTGGTTTACACAAGTCAAGATCATCATCATCGTCATCATTTTTTTTCTTCAAAAAGTACAATTGAATGCAGTGCAGTTTTCTCTCTCTAACTGTCTCTTTTACTATCCGCAATAAAAAAAGCAAACGAAAATAGTCAGATAAGTTACTTCCGATATATGTACTAAGTACATATGTATTGCTATTTATGTGTATGTACGCCATGCACCAAGTCAAGGGGCGTGCTATGCCTTCTCCTCTTTCCTCTCCTAACTTGTAACTATTTAGTTTTTCTTTTCCTCCTCACTTTGAACTTTATCCTCCAAATTATTTCCCTAAATAAATAACCTCATTTTATTTTCATAATAACTTTTCTGGTATTTACCATTATTATTTTCTATGTCAATACGCCAGAACAGCGGGACCCAAGTCCCAAAATACATAGGCAGTTTTTTTGGAGATCGTCTTACTATAAAAATAAAATACGGGCAACTGCTGTAACGTCATCCGTTGAAGAATTTGACAAAGAATGAAAAAAAGCAACCTTGAAAAATCATTATCATTCACGACCATCTTCTGTCATATCACTTCTAGGAAATGTGAGAGATCGTTAAATTTGTTGTTGTCGAACGATGGGCTCGTGTCCTTTGCCTTCTTCATCTTGAACATTATTTTTGTTGTCTCGTCGTCATAAAGTTGTGGCTTTCACAGTCATGGCAAAATAATGGAATGGTCCACCAATGCTATCTCATATGCTTTTGATGAGCATTCAAGATTGTGAAACGAAGACAGACAAAAGTCGTCAGAGAGCCAGAGATCGTCATCTTCAAACTGACTCTTTGTATTGCAAATGCACGGAAGGAGGTCCATAGGTAATCACGTATTGTCACAGCTTCATCATCTTCTAAAGTATGCTTTCACGGAACGGTCGGCAAGGCATCATGCTTGCTTCACGATGGCTCACCACGATTCCCATGGATGTACGGTCCGGTGGAAGTTGAGGCAAATTGTTATATGCAATGTCAAATTAATTACCCTTCTCAATTAAGATAGATCAGGAATTCTGGAATTAATTGAGAACATGCGTAAAGGATAATTCTTGTGCACGAACTACTGAACTGACACATGTACGCCTATTCGTATAAAATAACTTATAGTGGGATGTAAATGGTAATCTAATATGCATATCTGATAATGCTATTTTATTTATATCATGTCATTTATTAACTACCGGAAGCATGAAATGCTTGAAAGGTAGTTATAGCGATTGATCTGTTTGTCTGTCTGTCTGTCTGTCCGTATCCACTCTAACTTCCCTCCACGTTGACCGATTTGGCTCAAATTTGGAACACGGAGACCTTGGCCCATGGGCATCTTCCCTATTGATTTTCAGCCGCGTAGCTAGTCATTGACCGGAAGTATGGGGGTGGACGTCTTTGGGGTGGTGGGGGTGATCGAGCCGTGACAATTTTTTATTGTTTAAATGGATAGAGGAGTTCAAGGCGATCATTTTTGCCAAGGCACCATGGGTCAAATCGGTCACCAGGCGGTGGGGTGGGCCGTAGATGGAATGGGGTCCCCAGTCATCAAATTCTTTTATGCCATAAATCGATGGGGATGACTCATTTGAGCTTCATAGACGTAGTATAATGGTCAAATATGGACCAAAATTTGCATTTTTGCATACATTAATCTTCCGGTAGTTATGTATTAAAGGTTACACCTTACTAGTTTTTTAAGCAAATACATACCTAATGGCGAGGTTACAAAGACAATATTCGTACTTTAAATGCCAGTTTTCTAAACAATCAACAAGCAATAGCTGATAAATTTATTGTATTATTTAGGTTGCTGAAAAGGCGACCAGCAACAATAATTTTTAAAACTTAATTGATGTTCATAATTAATATACATAAGTTTTCTAAGGTTATCCTATTCTGTTATACAAATCTACATTAGAATGCTCAGAGAAGTACTATCCACATATAATATACTGGTAAATGTACGTATAGTATGTAGAAAAGCTGCAAAGCACTTTCCTAATCTGTAATAAATCGTAACTGATAAAAATACATACAGAATAAGTAATGTGAATGTGTAATATACTAAAAAGTTAACGTTTTTATGTTCATAGTTTTTGCCGCAGGTATTTATAAAGTTCAAAGAACAAAGCCGAGCGTTGTTATTGATTTTGTCTTGTCGATTACCTATGTATATACACGAGTAAAGAAAGATATTATATTATAAATATATGATATTATATTCATATACATAAATCTAAATGGAACATTAATTTATCTTTACATACTTTTTCCCTATGACGATTCACTGGTTCTATCTAGTAAAGCATATCTCTCGTCGTCAAATAAATTTCATGGCACGTGTATTCATAGAAAAAAGTTCTGAAATAACAGAAATTTTGCTACTTCATCAGAACCAGAATTGCATCGACAGTATTAAACATGATTCTAGTCCACATTCGTGTTTTAAAATGTCTATCAATTAACCCGAACCCGCTCACCGGGTACCCAATAGGGCGTAGACTTCTTAGTACCCGGGATGTTGCTTGTTTGTTGCCTGACACCTTGAAAATGGTTAATTTCCAAGTTCTGATCAGTTCATTACTAATTATGGTTGACTGTTCGGCCAACGAAAGTGCAACTGCCAGGATAAACGTTGTGGCAACAGCAAACAAAGGTGATACTAAATATGCTATAAGTGAAAGTATATGCCAACCAATAATAGTGCCGGTGATGGTAAAATTCGCAATTAAGGATCCAAGTTGATATGAAATCCAAAGTAGAATCCCGCACGGCTCGAGACACTTGTTGTTGATAAAGTAGAGTTTCTGATAGTATTGGAGCCCTCTGTTTAATTGATGATTCCAGCGAAATTTTATGTGCTTGAGAAGATTAATTGTGGCATAACCAACAACAATGATTTGAAAGAAAAACACTCTGGCTGTTCGGACAATTTCATATGCTGCCACTGTCATTAATGTGCTTGTAACAGTAGTAATGAGAATATGTGAGTAAACCGTTCTTCCTTCTACAGGGAATATGAAACTTGCAGTCAGAGAGTAACAGTCCAATTGTGTTATGGCAATAATTGGAAACAGAAGAAACGGGAAAATGCAGGCTCCAAGTGACAAACAAGAGATCATAATGCCTAAAATATCCCCACCCTGCCCATTCCTTACTAGCACCATTTCTGAAACCAATATCAATATTAATTAAATTAATGAACAATCTGAATGAAAACATTTTTCTAAAATAAATAAAAAAGGAAAACTACCTTGACGCAGACGTCTCATGAAATCCTGGTAGCATGAAACATTCAGATAATCGTTTCCTTTCTGAACCAAATTTTCCCTCACTTCCACGTACCAATCATTTGCAAATTCTGCTATCACATCGCGATAATAGAAGAAACCCACGTTTATCATATTCACAAGTATTAACGGGAAAAAGTAGAAAAGCTGTGAAAAATACATTATCCTTGCTAATAGATGCGGGATCAAATAGCCCCTTTCCAACAAGTATATAAAGCGATGTCAAAGGCGTGAGAAATCCAGTGACAAAAATATTCAATAGGTTGTATGGTGTAAGTAGGCGCGTTGGATTTTGCTCACAGGTGAATTTATTCAATTGAAAATTCCATATGAAAAAGTATTTCGAACAAAAAGTGTTTGAAAGAAGCTGCTGGAGAGGGCATGTTACAAATATGAGTTCCGCGACCATGTTTCCAAAAAAATTATCAGAAATTTATAAAGTAGACTGTGGTCGGTGAAAAGGGTATAAAAAGGCAATGATCTAACTAGCTAATTAGATATAGTTAGCATTAAGTTTAGCCTACAACTAAAAGCAATTTTGTTTTGTCCGCAACAAGTGAACAGGTAGATATCGATGAAAATTCCATATACCTGTATAAATATAGAATTAGATTTGGTGAGCTTGTTAATTATTCACTACCAAAAAAGTAAAGCTTCCTCTTCAACAGATAAAGTATGACTTTTTTTACCGAATAGGTTATTCGTAAATAACTTTCTTTGTTCTGTTCTAACTTTGTTAACAGGAAGGTTTGCTGCCATAATTTTCGTGGCCTTCTATCTTGGGTTTGCTATCACCATTCAAGAAATATTTTCCTATTTGCATATTACGTTGTACGTATACATATACACAGTTATAAGCGTATTTTATGGCGTAGAGAAATCAAATGAAAACGAAACCAACAAAACCAATTATGTAAATTATAATAATATTATCATTCATTCAAATGAAACATCAAAACCTTCCATATACTTTCTCTCCTTCAGTTTCCATTACTTGATAACGCATAACAAGCAAATCAATTGCAAGCCCCAGCTACCTTGTAATTAGTAATTGCTCGTAAAAGCACCAGGTTGAATGCATGCAATTCATGCAAATTTGAAAATGCACGCATGCTTCTCCTGTTCCGCAGTGGACGTGTCCTGACTTGCTTACAATTAGATGGAAAAGTAGGGGCTCAATTGCAACGCAACGGAGCGGCAAAGATAAGGACCATTCACTATCGTCGCGCTCGTCTGTCCTGCCTACTAAAATTTAGCAAGTTTTGATGGTAATCCCCGTCGTGGTAAAAATTAATACCAAAAGAAAGGTACTCCGCTCCAGCATTGTTGGAGGTTTGTGTAGTGGGAAGTAGCAATAATAGCTTCAACTTGTGTTTCATTTCACAGTTTAGCAATTTGCATTCATCATCATCGCCGACCCGGACCGGACGAACACAGCCATCGCACAACAGCAGCTTCTGAGCGTGAAGAGAAAGAGTGCGCTTTTTCACTTTCGAATACTTTCCATTTGTCACAGTGAAACATATTTTTGGTAAAGTTATTTTTACAAACTTTTGAATTAAAAGTGTGTGTTAGTTAGTGTAGTACGTGAGTAGTAACTACATACTTGCTTCCCTAATTCTGACCGTCACTGGATAATTGAAATAAATATTAGTTGCCATTTTAGTCATTGGTATTTTGTGAAATGATTAGTGGCCAAAGTGTGTCCATCTAACCATCACAGTTGAAAAGACGGATGAAATTAGAATAACTGAAAGTTATAATTAACTAGTTATATTTCGAATTCAGCTTTATTGTAGTAGTAGTATTTTTTTTAATTCCATTTGTTTATTTATTAAACGTTAACGTTGTGTCAGTTAGTGAACGTAGCGGTTTCGTCAACAATCGATAGTGTTACTTTTTGTATTTTTGAAAAAAAACATTACCTCTCTTAACTTTTAACGTGTTCTTTATAGGATACAATTCATAGTCGTATTCAATCACTTTTTTATCTTCATCCTTACCTTGAGAGAATTATTTTTATCAACGTAGTTAAATAGTTGATTGACATTGTTTGTGACAATCTCAGTTTCTGATTCTTCCCTTGAGATGGCTGACGCTTCCTATGATAACCAGTTGGTAAGTTGGTAGTACCAACTTGGTACACTTTCCTGCAGTTTCCAAAACATAATTAAAAGGTAATTTAATTTCGGCTTACACTTTCACGTTTATACTTTTTTTGTAGCCGGCGGACGCAATGCAGCTAATGCAAATGGCTGGCTCTTCTGTTGTTGGTAATAATATGCCAAAAAAGTGATAAATATAATAATGTACATATTCATTCTTATGTTTTATTTGAATGTAAATACCTAAGACATCACAAAAATTAAACAATGCTTACCTTCATTTTTTTATAAATTTAGCACATATCGCAACTACTGCGGTAGCCGGCCCCTCGGATCAGACGAAACCAAAAAGGCCCAACAACAAGAAGAAACCTGCGTCTGCAAATAAAAAGACGCCCTTATATGAAATGGACCCGGATGATCCGAATCATTCCCCTGAGGAGAAGAAGAAAATTGTCAAAGCAAAGAGATCGCGGAAGCAACGTGAAGGAAAAAAGCATGTAACAATTCATCTTCAACGGGAAAATGACCAGCTACGACAGGAAAATCTGGCCTTGCGAAAGCAAAATGCGACTTTGGAGCAAGAAAATGTCCAGCTGAAAACTTACTGTGGGATCCCAACTTTCATCACCATCCCTCAACAACAATTCGTACTCCATGTGGAGGGGGAGGGAATGGACCCTGTTTCTGACTACATTCCTATCCAGGAATTCCCAGCCGTCAGTGAACCACAATCCCAGAATGGCTTTCCGGGTATGACCTACTACTTATTTTTACAATCGTACTTTCAAATAAAAAATGTGGAAACTTGCTTCTTTCTTTTCTGCAGCTGATTCGGTGAATTTGGCCAATGAACGAGGCGACATAACTCCATTGCTCGAGAATTTTTTTTGAAGATTGTGACCAAAATTGAAGACGGTCTCATCACACATTAATTTTTTTTAAGCTGAAGGTTCAAAGGTAAGTAAACTTGTTCAGCTAAACAATTTAATTAAAATACATTTAAAAAATCAATTTTCCTAGGTATATCAGCTAACTGATTGCTTTTGTTGGCTTTAAAATATTTTTTTACAGGAGGATCACATCAACTGTCTTCGTCCGTCCGTAGAACGAGATACGGATATGAAGTCATTTCTAATATACATTTTTTGTGAAATATGTATAGCGTAGTACAGGTTTATATATATACTCAATTACAAAAAAAAATTGTAAATTAAATGTCAGAAAGTGTCGTTTTTCATTATTTCCAAATAAGGTGTCTTTATTTTCGTTTTTTTATCATTAGCACTTTGACAAGCATTGCCTGCGTTAAAACCACGTATTTCCACCACATTTCCTGTTTTTAACAAGTTGTGATGATATGATAATTGATTTAGAAGTTTATATAACAGTAGTGTTCATTCCATAGATTTTTTATGTTGATAACGATAAATCTCATCATTCCTCATTGTTGTTGAATTGAGCAGTACTATACTATACAACGTTACAATTTTACTTAAATAATATCTCGTTCGCTCAACAGTGCTAGATAACATTCATAAATCACCACCAATAATAGGCAATTTTTAGTTTTCCAGGGAATGATTGTGAACTTGAAAATGGAATATTGTCAATGTCATATCCGTTTCACTTACTACTTCTTAAGATTGCAAGAAATTGGAAGAAAAACTGCTACGTTTGCAGTATGTACTTAAGTGTAGATATAGATGCAACTGCTAATGTTTCGAAATACATTAATTTATTTGCTAAACTTCTTTTCGTGGTGGATGCAGCCGTTGCACCAAACAATGCATCCATTCTTCACAATATTATTATTTCACCATTCTCATTATTTGTCCTTATGACGTCTGCATTCCCTTTTAACTTGCCGACAAGTTGTTGAAAATAAGTTATTTTTCAGCTTTCCCCTTACCATCCGTTTTCTCCCCTCTACACAGATGCCATAACAGATGGAAACATGGAACCGTACATTCATTTTCATGGTCCACAATAAATACCATTGATGCTTCGACTTCGACCACTGTCATTTGATTCTTTAGTGAAGTCATCCAAAACGTGTAATGATCTAATCCAAATTGTCACAGATGCCGGATTCTTCTCCATATCGCTGCTAAAACTTTCTCCTTGTGTTCTAAAAGTCGTAATTTCACATATTACAGGCTATCTCTGCTTATTTTTTTAAAAGTTATTTCTCATTTTCCCAAGTTTTGTATGTTCATTGCAACAAATTGTTGAGAAAGCTGACATTTTTAAGAACTATACGCACAAAATATTTGTTTCCTGAAAAATACCAATAAAAGCATAAATAAGATTTGTTTACAAAAGAGAAAGTTCCCACCGTCAGCAATACCATACATAATAGATAGGTAGGTATATCATTTTCTGGCTTGCGGTTACAGTTGTTGCTGTTGACTGGGGGAAATCCTTCATTTCATTCGTTTTCTTCTTTAGATGTCGAAAATAAATTGAAAAATATACCCTATAATAATTACGATAAATACATCCCCTAAAGGTTCACCAAAGGGCGACAGATGACAAACTTATTGACCTTGTAGAGACATCCTTTTAATCATTTCATTGCATTGCAAGTTTCTATTCCAGTAGCAAGCAGTATAAGTAGCTTGACGTTGCATTCTTTGTAAATATCGTAGTACGATAATCGTACTGCATTTACTAGGGGCAATGCAATAATATCATTTTTTCATTCAATATTAAACGTTTTACCTTGCTCGTTATTGCATTGCATTTTAAGAGTCGGATCGTAACACACCAGACGGGATGTGCATATGAACAGGAACACCTCCAACTTTCCAGCTTGTTGGGAATATTCTTTTATTTCAAAACCAAACCTAACTGTGGCAATGAAATCGGAGAAAATAGGTCTTTTGCCACGCTGCTGGTATGACGTCAAAAGAAGGTATTGGACTTTTTAAAGTTAATGGAAGAAATACAGATTTCCTTTTAAAATAAACCGTCTGTTTAACCACGTGCACCAAAAAAACCTTGAAACTTTCATGAGAGCATGACTTCTAAGACTAAAACAGACAGATATTTATTTTATAGACAGGCAATCCCAGTAAATAATTAAAACTTTCTGCATGCAACTTCATTTGTAGTAATTAATTTTAAAAAAATTTGACTCGATGATAATAAACAAATAGAATGTGTAATATTGAATCGAATAGTTACGAGTTTTTCAATAATTTTTTTGTACTGTGGCAAATGGTAAGAATACGAATGCGATATTATATTGCAATTACCTTGTAATACATTGTCAGACATTGTTATTTACCGGTCCATTTTTGTATTTTAATATGCATTAAGCATTTCCAGTCTGGGCCATTTCATTCTCAAACTACCATCAAAATCTTCATTTTATCATTGTTTTCACAACATTTTTCGTGACCAGAAATCTGAAATACAGATTTACTTTAGAAACACAATATTACATTCTATTCGACAAACTAAAATATTTTAAAAGTTTATTATAGCAACAATGGCAATGCTCCTCGTCCTCAAAAGTTCAATGACCACAACTTTAAAATCTTATTTTAATCTACAAAATAGTTGAAAAGCTCTTTCTTTCTTCCATAAACATTTCCTATTTTTGTATATTTCCATGTTTTATGTTAGTTTTACAATCTTTGTCAAGCTAAATAATATGAGATGACTCATGTTCGCCTGCATTCCGGCCCTTGTGCCTTCATGGAAAACCACCGTTTCCAACAACGCTTTAAAATTGTCATTGTTTTTTAATGTTTTGGCAAATACATACATCAGCAAAGTACCCAAATTGTTTGAACTCGCTGCATTATGAGCACATTGATCCTTCTTTTAATACACATAGCTATCTCTCAATTGACGATAGTTACTATAGTTTTCTTAAACATACGAATGTACAAAATCAGCATTATTTTACTCCATTATTCCATTCGAAATCAGATCAGAAATGTCTTTTTGGTCATCCACCCCCGTGTATATGTCAGCCTGACGTAAGATAACCTTGTAGGCTGCACTGCATTGCCTGGCAAATGAATGTCATGTAGTGATGTGAAAGTTGCTGTTAAAATAAAACGAAAAAGATGAACACTAAAAACTGCTTGAAGACGAGCCATTATAATGTCGATGAAGTAGCATAATTTTGGAATATGTTCGTCGTAGTAAGGTACAGTGGCTACATAATAGGTACAAACATTTTTTGTAATGGCAACGTAGACTTATATCGTGTCATTAATCCTACACTTATATAAACCAGCAAACCATTGCCAGTAGTCAGTAGTAGTGTTTATTGAATTATTCCAAGAGATTGAAATGTACTTTATGTCAACAACAATGTCTATTTTTGTTTCAGCAGAAATCTCTGGAATCTAATACGCTGACGAAAACTTACAGACCACCACAGATTGTATCTGTAATGTAACTGTGTATAGCGATAATTCTAAACAATCGTTAACTTGACTTTTTCACCATTCAGCAAAGTCACATCGCAGCCTTCCCAGACTGTCGCCGTTGTCGTCAGTATAACTTGCTGCTTTAGTTGAAACAAAGGTTACCAAAGTTCAATCCTAACAAAGTCGTAAGATAAACTAAAATAAAACGATACTGCCACCACCAGTGCAGTGAGACCATTATTTTACAAGGGGGACAAAAATATTACGCATACCTAAAACAACCAACAATGCCATTAGATAGACATATTATTTAAACCCATTAACGACAAGCATTTTTGACTACTTTGCTATTTCTTTAAAATGCAGGCAGATGTTTATTTCTCATGTCAGAAGCAACGTTTCTCAAAAGTCAGTTTTTCAATGGACATGCTCGCTTGGATGTGGGATATGGATTCTATGGCCAAAGTGACGAGGATGGATGAAACCAACTCATAAATAAGGATTAAGAGTAAGTCAGCAACAAAATTGAAATTCCGATGAATTGTTCACACGCTCGTTTGTCATACGATCAATGATGAAACGGCGATGACTTCGTATTGTCAAATGGAACAGCATATTCAGCATTTCATTGTACGCATTCCAATTATTAAAAATTAAAACGAAAACAGCGTCTTTAGTTTACTGATTAGTTAGTATGAATTTGGGTTTGAAGCAAGTCAGTGGTCTTGGTCTTTGGCAGTTTTGGTTCATCTACAAAACAGCCGTCAGACGTCATAAATAATCGCTAGCTATCAGTAATTCGTATTTCTATCAGCTTCCTGCTCTCGATTTTTTTTGGGCATTGAGTGCAGTATATTTTGTGTGTTCAATCACATCGAAATATAAGATTAAATACTGTAGTTATTCCATTCAGTAAATATATTTAGTATCAGAGAATAAATTATTATACGCGTCATATCAGCACAATTGGGAAAGTGATGAATTTCAATTCGTTCGAAATGAATCTGGACGAATTCACTTTAGTTAATCCTGAAACATTGGAACCTCCTCCCAAACCTGTGGTTTATATAGGACCCACGCCCGAACAAAACGACTCAACTGAAGGAGCAGAAAATCGTACCGAAGAAGAAGAAAGCGAGTTAGCAGTACCATTTGCTTCTCTCCAGAACGGAATGAAAAGAAAATTTCTTCACGAACAGGATCCCAATGCCCCAGACCCAGATGTGCCACAATGTAAAGTGAGAAATATTATCAATGCTAAACGGAATAAGATGTACAGGGAAAAGAAAAAGCAAAAAATGGCCGATTTGGAAATTCAAAATCGGGATTTGATCCAAGTGGTGCAACAACTCGTCAACAAAATACAACAGCTTGAAGACCAAGTGCAGAGTTTAACCAAAAATCCACCAACATGACGAGAAGCTCAAATAAACCGACAAGCAGCAACAAAGCATTTAACTCAAATTCATAGGCAACTCGAAGAAGGAAACACTAATGTATGGCCACAGACAACCAGAATTACTGTTCATCGTTTCATTATAATTATCATCCAGGCACTACTAAAGGGAATCTAATCTCTAACCCAACATAACCAATTACAACATTACGCGACGCGTGCTTTGAAAAACATTCCCTTATAAACATGTGAACCTCCTTAAGATATCACTTTTAGGATTAATCCGTTGATAAAACTGTTTTTCCAGTTTTCTAAATAACTACATAATGAAGAGGTAAATGCAATACAAGTGAAATAGAATTTTCAACCCATGAAAAACATCGCGTTACATCATCGGGCTATATAGGTATGCCGACAATTCACTTTTTGTCTATTTCTTCCTTCTCTCTCATCTTCATGTAACCAACTGTTTCCATTCTTAATTTAATATCATAACGCATAACCATCTGCTCCATCATCCACATCATTTGCTACGTTGATGGTAGCGTATCAAATGCACTTTTTTCCATTCCTCATTCCTCTCACCAAGAAATATTTTAAGGTGATATGCAAAATCTTTGTATGAACTATGCATGCATCTAAAATGCATACCTACCAAAGCAATATTGAATGAGATGTTTAGAAGCTGGAGGAAAGTGCAATACTATTACATATAAAACTATTATATGAATACGATTAATAGAATGGAGCCACTAAAATTGTAGTCAGGGAGAAATGTAGCTTCATCTTATGATGTGGTCAGACCTACGGAAAGTCCCTGTGGTAACACTCATCTTATAATTCAATTTCCGTTCCTGATGTTGAAAATATCGTGTCGAAAGTACAAATCCACCACCAACCAACGTTCTTCCCTAAGCGCATTTGTTTTACCTTACCTGTACCAACCACCACAAAACTTCATAAAAGTCAGCAACAGCAGCAGGAAAAGGAAAAAAGTGAGAGGGAACCAAGCAACCAGCAAAAACTAGCAGTAAAAAAGGAACAGCCAACAAGCACGTCTTACCTATGCGCAACAGATTACTTGTTCAACCTACGCATTCACACACTTTTTTACGTTATTGCTTTTTTACACTTTTGTCCCTGGCCTGCCCTACCACCTCCTTATATACATTTTGGCCTTGCCTCTTCCCACGCAACGCAAGACGAGTCACAAACACGAGCGACGGCATCAGTTGCTATTGCATAGCATAACAGCCCCTTTAAAACCCCTTCCCTTTTTCCAGCAGCAGAGAAATAGCTTCTACTTGAGAGAGCACAACAACAGGCAATATTGCAGCTCTCTACGACTACCTATTTTATTGTGTACTCCTTTCCTTTCCTCCTCTCATAAACCTTTCCGTACCTTTTCTGTGTCGGACCAGTAGAATAAACCGGAGCAGCAGCGCAACTCCGTTTCGTATTACATTATACCTGTATGGGTAGGTAGCTGACTTTGTAATAGATGCTCCCTTCACTTTTTTACTCCAAAATAGGCATGGAAGGTGCAATAACTCCGAAAAACACTATTTTATCTCGTTTTTATATGGACATCAATACAGTTTGATACGACGTTGCTGTTCCTGTATCTCTATATCATTTACACAGTCAGACCGACGATAAAACTGATTCTGATGCTTTTATTGTACAGTAGTGTCAGTTGAAGTTGACACATGAGTGGTAGTGGAAGAGCTGCATGTTTGCTGGTATTACATATTATAACAGTTCATATGAAAATGTATACACAGGCGAATGGTTTTTTGTATTTAATTTTGTCAATTTTCACGGTAAAACGGCATCTCAATTTAAAATATAGCCTAGAGAATGTAATAAGCCATTTTCCGTGTTGGCTATCATTTGTATTTTCATAAAATATGGACATTATTGGACAGCAGCAACTCTAACAGGCAGGCTTTTAGGGAGTTGAAATGTTTTGAAAAGTTGACTGGTTCAGTTTTTTATTGATGATTCGGTCCATTGCAATATTATTACCACTATCATTGTTTCTTGGTCGTCTTCTTGTCGTGTGTTGTACTGTCCACATAAGTTTACAATCTTTGTGAAAGTAGTTTTTATGTTTGTGTGGTTTGTTAAAAAACAAGTGGTCAGCTTAATAGCCATGGTATGCTTCAGTTTAGTAGAAAAAAGGAGATAAAAAGAGAATGGCCAATTGCCATCATCATTTTCTTTGCCAAAAGTTGAGATGTTTAGTTAGTTGTAAATGGGCATGAGATGATGGGGAATGTTTTTCATAAGAAAAAAACCTCTTCTTTTTCTGCAGTTGCTGTTGATCCGTCTCTGTTTTGCTGTAAAAAGTAAACAGGCAAAATATTATGTGTGTGTAATATGTAGCTATACACAAACTCACCGATCTTAACCAAAACAAGACCAGCATTTTATAGTAAAACAAACCGCATGACAAGCACACGATCAGAGACGGAGAACACGAAGAACGTACAATGGCATGGCATGGGAATAGATGTACGGGATGGATTCGATTGGTAATGCAACGTAGCAATTTTATTTTTTGTCGCTATTTGTTTAAGAAATCCAGTTTAAAAAACAAATAGCCATTACTAATAATATCATTATTATGCGTTATGTACATATATTTCGTGCACAATTTAATGGGTATGATGCTGCTGGTGGTGCTGTTTATGCTTATAATTTTATATGAATGATGTGAGGTTCCTTGGTGGCATTGGTCTTGGTAAGATGATCTTTGCCAAGTTAGAAAATGCTGCTGGTGTCATCGATCATTAGATTAAAGAGGACCTCGTTTAGCTAGTTCGTTAAATAAAGGTATCCTAACAAAGTATATACAGTAGAGAACCAGGAAAATGTAATTTAGCATTTTATAGTGTTCAATGTTCAATTATTGGGAAACCTGCAAGTATGTAATATATATTATGGCAAACCCTAATCTGGGTTGAAGAATGTACAATTTTGTTCCATACCTAAGTAACCGGCTAGCTTTGCTGACATATTAAAATCATGCTTAAAATGTTTGTAACATTAATACACGATTCATAATAGCGATGGCCACCTAGTTGATTTGACCAGTTCGTGTTGCGTGTCCATTGCATGTCCGTCATCGTACTAATGAAATATCATTTACCTATATATCTTGAAAGTTCATCATCATAATTCGTAATCCTCGTAAAAGTCAACACGTTTTTCGGTTCTTTGTTTGTTGTTGTTGCGTAATAGGTAAACTAATAAGACAAATGTTTGATTATGTATCATAATAATAGAAAGGTAAAAGGTTTTTTGTTAACCTAAAGTTCATACCGAAATTATAATATGGGCCAAGTCTGGTCATGCAACTCTTCATCATCAATTATCGTAATCAATTTTGACCGGTAATGCTAGCTACAAATTACAAAAGCAGAAAATAGCAATTTGATTGAGTATAGAATAGCTGACCTAACGAGTTGTAAAAAACAAGTAGAAAATAATTAAGCTATTAAACCATAATCATTTGTCAATTTTAGGAGCAACCTTGTTGTCTTAGAAATTCCTGACCAGAACCGAAGCCCAATTGAAAACTGGAGAGCAAAGATTACATCTTAGCATACCTAAGTATAAACATATCAATCAGATTATATTATCAAGTGTAACACACCCCGTCCATTTAAAATCTCTTCAAAATGACCAAACCAGCTATCACTATACTACCAGTAAACCTTGTGTGATGTACACCACGTTTTATAATGATCTCTGTTTTCAATATTTTCAAAACAAAACATAAGTTAGTCTTATTCCGATATTTCTGCAGTTTGCACTGAGAAGCACCAATATACGTTAGCAATAATATCCACTGACATTTCATTCCTCTCAAGTATCACACATTCAGCGAGAATTCGTGAATAGTATTTGGGCAATCACATTAACACAGCTCAAGAAATGTACATTTTTATGAGCATACTGCATACACCAATAATTAGGGCAACAGGACACAAAAAGTCACATCTACCTATATTTAACCAGACAAAATGCCTCACGTTCTATATGACATAAACCTATCCGCAAACTATAAACAACATCATATACCCATAAAGATCAGTTACCACTCATTTACCATCTGAGAATCATGCAAGCAAAAATGCAACATTCCCTCTCAGATTCCTTGGCTCTTTGAAAACTTTGATTTTGAAAAGGCATAAACTAACCAACTTACACTGGGACAAAACACAATCATATTTCATAGCTTTACAGAACAGTCGTGAGTATTTACTGCAAATGTATTACCTAATCATCATCATCATCACTGCACCAGCAGCAAACGCATGTGCTTCTTCGTATAACTTCATATTCTAGCAGCAGCTCGTACCAAAAAATCTTATTATATGAAGATTACATGCACATTTATACTCCTTTCTTTTATATCTGTTCACTGACTGCACTACCTGTTACACGTTTTGTTTGCCAGGCTAGACCAGAGACCACGTTCATAGATTTACATTCACATTTTTTTGCTGAGTTCGCATCTTGCAACACAATCCCTTTAACTTTTGCTGCAACAGCAATAGCAATGCTAGTGCTTGCAGAGAGTATCACAACCCTTGCCCATTGTATTTTTACCTGCGTGGTGTTGTGCGTGCACTTTACAATTAGACGACAGGGAATACACACACAAACACACCTGTATATTCTTTTGTTATATAGGCCTAGTGTCTACCTGCACTGCACCGCTTGTGAATGGGTAGGCGTTGTACAGCTATTGTTTGGCAAGCAGCAGGTTGCTTTTGCTGCTGTTCTTATATGACGCTGCTGCCTATTTAATAAAAAATCCTACCTACTCCAACAGGAACAGGTATGATGATGATATGATATACTCTTATAGCATCTTCTGCAAATTTTGTCATTCTCTCTTTAGATGCCTTGGTTCATAGAAGGCTGTTGTGTTGTTGTGGTGCGAGCAGGAGCAGCATCATGCGGCGGAGAATTAAATAATATCTCTCGTGAGAGGCAGCATAGAGGCAGCCGATAAAGTTTTTGTATATAAATTTTTTATAGCTCTGTGTGTGCATTATCATTATCATGTAAACCTATTTTAGTAGGCCTTAAAAATAATTTCCCATTTGTCACACCAAATCAAACCTCACACAATTAAGTCAGTGTAGTCACATTTTCTTTAGAAAAAATGTAGAGAGAAACGAATTACACATGCGTATTATCTTGTTGTCGAGTGCGTTTGTCCTGCTGAAATAAATATTTTATAGCGAAAACTGTGTGACTGTGTCTTCTGTGCGTTTCTTTGCCATCATCATCAGACAGATACACAGGTGAATCGACCATCATTTTTGATTTGACTGAATATATTACCTACGTGAGTAAGGGAATTTTCACAGGGGGAGACTTGATCAAAGTAAAGTGTGTAGGCTCAACCGTACTAGATATTGTATTTTTTTGTGACCAGCATAGCAGCAACAACAGCAAACGTCCTTTACTGTCTATTTTGTCGTCATCGTCATCAACATCATTATCTGGTTGAGTGGTGGATGGAGGTTTGTACATGTGCTTTTTGAGGACTGCTACGAAGAGTCGAGTGTTGTGAGAAGAAGAATAAGAAAACCTTGTGATTTACAAATATGTAATGTAATGTTTAAAAGGAACGGTGGTGTTTGAGACAAGAACGACAAAATAGCACAAAGCAGCAAGCAGCGTCGTCGTCAGCAGCAGCAGCAAAATATTATATACAAAAGGCTTTTTGCATTAGATTGTGTGGTGTTGGATGGAATGTGGAATGGATTGGATGGCTATATGATGATGTGAAGATAACGACTTGTGGTGGTGAAGCAACAGTTGTCTTTTTTTGTGCAAAAGACCTTGTGTTTATGCACATTGAATTGCATATAGCAGTATAGACCAAAGTCGTAAAGAGCAAAAGATTTATAAAAGGATACATAGGGCAAGAATTGAAAAACGAAAGGAAACCAGCAAAGAAGGAGGTGGAGGAGGAGGTGAAGTCATTGAAGATTGGACGTTTTATT
Organism: Sinella curviseta; assembly: GCA_004115045.4. Classification (NCBI taxonomy): domain Eukaryota; kingdom Metazoa; phylum Arthropoda; class Collembola; order Entomobryomorpha; family Entomobryidae; genus Sinella; species Sinella curviseta. Next base: position 32,643,535 of record CM023199.3, on the reverse strand, counting down.
TGAATTTTTGAAGGTGATTCTCTCTCTGATTCACTCTACCTGCTGTACAAATAGTAAAAAGTGAATCTTGTATTTGTTTGCGAGGCGTGAAGGAGGGGGAGGAGGGAAAAGGTGATCTTAGCCCTCTGCGTAATCACCTGTAAATACACCACCTGTACAGGAGCGTGACCCTAAAACACCTCGGATCACCCCTGGCAAAGACTGTGGATTAAAATGGATGATAACGGGGGCTAAAACACGAGACAATGTGAACGGAAAAAGAATACAAATTAGTGACACGATTTGCTTCATCATTATTTGAAAAAAAGTACTTATTCAATTCATTCTACCCGAAACCTCGAGCTTTTCTTAAAACAAACACACCATTTTCTTTGGATTTTCTTTGAAAAATATCATATCCAGCATGATGGATCGAACAAGGTAAGCAGAGTATTTCATGTTTTAAAATTACACATTTGAAAGTTTTATTTCAAATGAAACAAAGCCTAATGAGAATTCATTGTCCATAAATATGTTGACATTCAAGGTTGCATCATGTTGTAGAGTTTTATGCTATAAGTAGGGTTGCATTATTTTTTGTTTAAAAAGTAATCTACTTGAAATATGTGTAGCCATTTTACAAGTGCATTTTATAGATACCTACAACAGTATTTAACATCCATAATGTAGCAAAGCAAGTAGGAAGCAAAATTATGAAAAAGAGTCCACTGTCGTCCGTGAACAAGGCTACAAAAAAAACTATAAACATCTACTATAATTTGTAGGTTGAGAAGGCATGCATGAATTATGCGGACATGAATCATTTCATTTTTTTCTCCCTCTTAGCTTCAGGGTGACTATTATGTGACTCTTTGGACTGAATCTCTTTCCACATCTCCATACCACATACCGCTTCTGCTGTTGTAGAGCAAACTAGGTATTCATCTCACTTTGTAAAAAAGATTGCAGATGGAATTTCCATTCGTAATACGAATTTCATACATGCTCCATTCCATTACTCCTTTGCTCTCCACATTTTACTCTGTGATTAAAACACAAAGTTTATGGCGATCATTATAAATGATGGTTTGCATCCTTGCGGCACTTGCACAGTTCAGTAGTATGCATTAGTAAAAAAAAGTCTTATATTTCTTGCAGCCTTGTCGTCATATCAGCTTTCTTGCCTTGCAACTTGAAAGCTATATAGCTAGTTGTTGTAGCATCAGCTTCCATTCCATTACAATATTATTGCTCCAGCAGTGCAATGTGAGTGACGCGACGACAACGGAAGATGTAAGAAAAAAGAAGGCGTGATTCATTCAGAGTTGATTTTGAAAAGTTGTTTCGTTCGTGAATTTTAATCTATTATTCTGCATGGCCATCATCATATACTAGTTGTATTACTCGTTTCTAAAGGATATATATGCTTACCTGTATTAGCTGACGGTTTTACAGAGCTGCAACTTTTTTTTGTTGCTGTACATGATAATGATGTTGATGCGAAGAATGGTGCGTAGGTATACAGATATAATGCGTGATGATGATCTTGTACCAAAAATGTTAATGGTATAGCCATGCGCTTTTTTACGCATAAATAATCGTTTCGTCCAGTCCATATACGCACTTTTACAACTATTACCACATCACCGCTATTGCATATTGCATAGCCTTACCATAGATATACTTCTTTTGATGAGTATGATGTAACTAACTGGCAATTACTTTTGAAAAATCCACCTATGATCATTATCGTCATCAACATAATCATATGAACTGCTATTCCACCTGAGGAGGAAACTATCTTTTGACGAGGCTTTTCATTTTTCCGTAGACATTTATCATGCTATTATGCTACGTGTTCCTCCGAGTCGTCGTGTTCCTCAACAGTTAAACGGAAAAGTTTTAAAATTTTCACATTAAGTTTGTCTGACAATTTCATAAACCTTGCATCTTTTCAAGAATCTACCTCCTTCCTAATCAATTTTTTTTTCGTGAAAATTTCTTCAGAAAATGGATAATAACTTAGCTTATCGGGCATGTAGCTGTAGCTAGCTGCTGTGCAGATAAAATGAATTCTCTTTCTGATGAATTCTCTCTCCCTCTCGCTGCTTCTTCACGATTTTTCTTGAATGTTTTCTTGTAGAAACACGTTTTATTGTCTTCCACTCATCATGATCATCGGGAAAAAAGTAGTTCTCCGTTTTTCTCTGTCTGTCTATTATGCACATATCATCAGAGCTTCCCACATACGACTCGCTCATTTATCACCATCAAAATTAATGTAATATTTTTATTATGCTTTTAGTTATACTTTATGCGTATAGATAACTCACATAGATCACATCAAGCTTATTATTATGCAAAGTACACAAACCCAACCGTACTTTTTTACACCATTTTTTCCAACAATTTCCGCATATTTTTACGCAAGACGAAGGAGAAGAGTCATCACGCTCGCCATCATCATAAAAATATTAACAAAGCGAGGGAACGAGTGAATCTAGTGTCATGATTATCATGACTTGGTTCTATGTGACGGTATTTTTTTACCTGTGCACTGTACTGCGGCACCAGCAGCGGTTATTATTATTATTATAAATTTTATTGCTATTCTACCACCAACACGCTGCCGCTGTCACCATCTTCTTCATCGTAGTCCTCGTCCTATGTAGTAATAATAATCATAATAACTGCTCTGCTCTCTCAAGAAGTGAGCTGCTGCTGGTTTGGTTATATTTTTTATTATATTTCTTCTCTCTCCCTTAACTTATTTAATTGTAACTTACGACGCGTCAAAGAACAACGACGCAACGAGAGAGCGAGATTTCGCACGTCAGCGTGACACTTGATGCTGGTGATGATGATGATGGACTTTTTCATGCCATTATTATTATACCAGTACCCAAGTACCCAACTCTTCTTCCATGCTAAAATAATAAATAATAAGAACAAGAAACAGCAAGTTGTGTAAGTTTTATAGTAAGAAAACAAAACGGGAGTATACCTACATACCGTTTTTCCTCAGAAGACCAAACCATTTGTCTTTTAAAAAGTGCCAACCAAGCCATCATAATAATGTATCACTTTTGCGTGCTAGGAAGATTTCCCAAAAGTTTATGGCAACTCACTCAGTAAAAATGTCGCCACCAATACAGGTTCCGATTCCAAGAGTTTATTGAAAACATTATTCATTATTACTGAACTTATACGGAACATGTTGCGGAGGTGGCTCTGAAAATAATGCTAAGATATATTCTGATGGTCGATGACAATGTAATCTGACAATTCAATGCAACGACATTTTAATTTTGAGGCATTGTATGAATGACATTGACATTTACATGCCCAATTGTTACTGGGATTTGTCTCAGGACCAAAATCCTAGATTCCACTTTGTCAGTGTTGTCTTATCCTCTACATAATAATATGCATGCATAGTACATCAATTTTTTAGTATATTCTCCAACGACGGATTTTCCCGTTTTTTCTTATTATTGTCATATTTGCGTAAGCCGTGAGCATATTACATGCTACTGGCCGCCTTCTTTGCTTAATAGTTTTTATTTCGTTTGTTCAGAATTCCATAAAGGAACTGCAACTACTTATTTTTTATGGTTATTATCATTCCTACAATTTTTGCATTTTTGTACGATTTTTAATTTTTTGTTCGTCTCTCTCTCCACCTCCCCTCAATCTTCATTTTTTTAATAAAAAGAAAAGCACTTGTTGTTGTTTTTACTTACGCCACCACCACCAGAACTTTATACAGCTACATTACCTATTATTACTATTGTCGTAGGCGTGGGTAAAAAAAGAGAAATAGAAAATCTCTACTCACTCGACTCTCTTCTTCTCCCCTACAATTTATACTCCGACTTCTCCGAGTGTCGGAGAAGTTTATATTTTTGGCTTGATAACGAATGACGATGATGATTACAATGAGTGTAGCGGTGCCTTGCCTAGTCTCCTCTCCATCATGATCATAATAATAATGATAATGATAGATTATATGATATGATATGGATTACGTATTGTGTAGAAGCAGGCAGCAGCACCACCAGCACAAAATAATAATAAACTTGATATGCATATTTTTTATTACATATTCTTCATTTTTTCACTCCTTCTTCCTCCTTCTTCGCCTGATACATTCTTCACTGCAGAGGAAAACATTAACTCTTTTTCTGCAATATTGAAGTTCAGTTAAAAAGTTTAACCCGAGAAGAGACTGCTACATGCATATAAACAACAGTGCACGGCGGACGGTGATTTGTGTGTAGCGTAAGCTCGTGTGAATTTTCATGGCATTTTCAGCCAAAGCCTTACTGCCATTTTCACCTGAGTGTGCGCTATACCTTCAACTTGAAACCACTACTGAACAGGATGAGCAATAATAATAATAGTAATGTTATCAGCATGACTTGATTTAATGGATAGGTACAGTACAGTACACTGAAAAAGCAATAAGAAACGCAGGTTTTATGCAAAATACTAGCTGGTTGCACTCCATATCATTAATAATGCGGCGGCTACAAAATGCACAGCTCATTTTTTTCCTGATTTTCTCAGAAAAAACAGTAGTACGCATACTCGTCATCATCATACCTGCATATTTTTTTGCTCGAAAGAAATTCAAGCCAAAGTAAAAATGTCATATAAGCAATAGTAGTGGTAAAGTCGTAAAGTTAGTTACATGTTGTATTGTTCTTTAATTTATGCATGAATGCATATGCGCGATATTGTGTCAGTACTACTAAAGCGTTTTGCTGCTGCTGCAGAATATTATCATGAAGGAGCAGAAAAAAAGACAAAGTGTGCACCATAAAAAAAGATAACTGTTATGTCACTTTTTTTCTCTCCCTCAACTTGTCTTTCTGATTCTGAGTGAGTGAGTTGCTTGCTCGATATTTCAGACGTATAATCCCCATTTTTCTTTTATAAGCATTGGTGCAAGTCATTAGTGCAACGAGCAATGTGATACGATGATGATGATGACGGTGAATACTGCGGCTATAATCCGTTTTCTTTTTACGCACCTCACCTAACTATTATCGAAGGTATTTATAAAATAAAGGCAGCAATAATCATCACCACCGTCATGTTCGAAATGAATGCAACAAAGTAGAAAAAATGTAATGCGTAATGTAAGTGAGCATGTAGGTAAGCTTTCGAGTACTAAGCATCAGCAGCAGGAGGATCAGTTGTAGAGACGAAGAAGAAGACAGTTACTTTTTACTACTTTGATGGCTCATTTGTCGCTTCGTTTTTGTTGCTAGTACTTTTTTTTACTTTATTGCTTGCATGGCTGATTTGTTGGTGGGGGTAGCTGTTAGGCTCTTCTGGTACTACTGCTCTATAAAATTGTACAAAAGAGTGAAGGAATCTTGGTGAAATGTACAAAAAAATGCCATTGTTGTTCACTTGTTCAGTAGTAGACAAGAAATTAAAGGAAGATAGTGCAAAAAGTGCAATGATGCGAGATATATTTTTTTCTTGCTTGATCATCACCCGCCGTGTAATAGCTTGTTGTTGAACCGTTTGAACAATAATCGGTATAGTTTACTGTAACAATGTAAACGCAAAAAGGAGATGAATAAAAAAGAAAAGAAGAAGAAGATGAGAAGAAGAAATAAGAAAGGAGGAGGTTCGACCAAGAGACGAAGGCGAAACATGATGAGAATTTTTTAAGAGATGCGTTTCGTTGACCGAATAAAAGAAATGAGAAAAAAGGATTGTCGATTGATGATGATGATGCATCACGTATGTGGTAGTCGGCAGTGCAATAATTGCAAAATGAATTGTATAATATAGCTATTAAATTGGTTTTATAAGAAAAGAAGAACAAGCTTATTACTACATGCTCATCACTAGGCTTCTTCTTTTGCTCCTTTTTTTGTGGAAGGCCGTTTGCAATTGATGAGATTGACAGCAAAGCAATGGCCAGCAAAGCAGGATTATTAGGTACGGGAGCATAATATTTGATTTTTTTTGCTGAGATGATTTTTTTTCTTTTGAAAGAAAACAGGCTGGTTTTTTGTTAGATTGGCTGGTAGGCTGGTAGCACAGTCACCCATTTATCATTTTTATCCTCATCATCATCATCCTGTTCAGTTTAGGATCTACGCACGAAAAGTGATGCAATTGTGGCAATCGAAAATATGGTACACACGTTTAGGAAAAAAAATGTAATTAAAGTTAAAGAACAAGCTGACGGACAGGTGTATACATAGAAATACATGACGAAGTTGGCGGGAGCTGAGGAGAAGGCACTAACAATAATACAAGTAATATTGTACCTTGTAAGAGTGCAGGAGTATTTTTTCTATTGCTTTTCTTTAGAAAAATAAAAAAGTATGACAATGGTAGATAGTAGCTGTAGTGGTCTACAATTGTTTTAAAGGAAACGCAAAACACAACATGTATGAAGAATGACTGATGAACAGTTACTCTTTTGCTGTGTGTATGCGGATGATGTTGCTGATTTTTTAATACATTGTTGATGCTGTGTTGTTCGATGTTCATACATGTCAATGTCACCCACATCCATAATATTATAGAGGCAAACAATGAGTGACCACTATACTACAAAATCAAGACGGATGGCAATTCTTAATACAATTTTTACGACATTTTAAATCAGGATTAGAGCTTTTGCCCTGTTGAACTCTCATTACTTATTCGACAGGGTTCAAACAAGAGCGTACGCATTTAATGGGCACAGTTTATAAAGTTAAAAAATAATCTTAATTGTTTGCAAACAACTCTCTTTAAAATACTTGGCTATGATAATTTGCAACGAACACACTGCCACAGGTGCTGGCAGAGCATAGCTACCAATGCTAGAAAATAAATACACAAATTCAAAATCTCCAAAATCGTGATGCTAGCAATAATACTGGCCATGTCGTCATCATAATGATAACCAGCATCGCCCATAGTTTTTCTGGTATATTATTGTCTTTTTTTTGTTACGAAAGCAACTAATTGGTAAGTACCAGTGCCAGTAGCCAGGCAAAAAACCAACAAGTCATGCCGTCGTAAATATTATAGCCTGAGGACGAGATTTGTGGCAATTTTTTTGCTTCCTCCTTCTAAACAGAACGCACAGTGCATAATATGATGCATTGTATAATAACTCCTGTCTGTCTTTACTTTGTAGCTTTTGTCTTGTGGCCAAGAGATAATCGTTATTATGCATTTAGTTTAGATTTTCCGCAAAAAAACTTCAAACAGAAGAATGTAACAAGTTGAAAGAAACAAAAAGAACGAAGAAAAAATGAACTGGGAGGGGCTGAAAATATTTTACAAGCATTGTTTGGATTTTCAAGTTAAGAAAGGATATCCGTTCAAAAACGATGCATGTAGTCAAGTCAACATTGTAGACGTATTGTCACTTGGAATTTTATAATATTTACTTACCATGGGATAGAAATGATAGGTAGATACATATAAACCTACGAAACACACCCCAACCATTTTACAGAGAATCCCAGCAGTGACTTCTGCGTTCGCTTGGCGATGTGGCTATGGTGATGGTGACTTGGCTTAATTGCAAAGTTTTACATAGGTTCATAGGTACATGTTGTTATTTTCCCACTGTTAGCGAGTCCGAGCCCTTCATGTCACTCAACCACCAAAGCCATGTCTCAAGTCAAAGCATTGCGATAAGCCAAAGCCAAGTCAACAAAGTGGAAAAACGATATTATGCGATACGAGATAACAAATATATACTATGATATATCATGATAATCAGACTAGTGCCTAATGATAACCACAGTGTAGTACACTGCGAAAACGCGTAATTAAATGTTATCGTAATAATGCGTAACTTTTAACTCTGTAATAATGGTAATTCCACAAAACTGTAACAGGTATTAGGTATATATTACCTGTGTATATCGCTAGGCTACCAGAGGCTCTTGTCAAGTCAAGCCAACGAATTATTACGTAATCTCAGCTCAGTCAGTAATATTATTATTTATTTATTAGAGTTTTGATTATGTGTGTACTGCATTATTACGCTTATTACGACTGCTGTGCAGCAGTGGCAGCTCAACAATAATACATAATAATAAAATTATAATTTGATTTTTACTGTGTTTACGGCAACATGTGGATAACCTACATTTTGTGCCACCACGACAACAATAATAACATCACCATTGTTGTTGATTGTTGTGTATCACTTTTTGTTAGGGATGTATAAAAAGCTTCTTTTCTGCTGCTGACTGCAGAATTAGGTTTAAAGTCGATGATGCTCAAAAAAATGAATTGGAATATGAAATACGAGTTTGTCATGAGGTTTGTTGTTGCTTGCCTGCAGGCTAGCTATAAAGGATTTAAGTTTCTGTTGAATTTATTAAGCTTGTGACTTTTTTGACTGACTCATTCACTTGAGCTTAACGAGGTTGATGCTTGATGTTATAATACTAAACCTTACATTTTTGCTGAATCAGTGTTGGCAAGCAAAGTGTAAGCAAATCAAATCACAAACTCAATAAACATTCGTAGGTACCAGACAGATAAGTATATAGCAAGCAAGGTAACAAAAATCATGCCTGCTCAGCTCTGGTCTGGACTGTTGTGAAGTCTGTGATGATTTTATGAAATCATGATCAGATGAATGTACTATCCGATTTAAATCTTAAAGCCAAGGCAGATATTGGCAGCAAGTATTACATTACATTGTCGCTGTTCAATGTTGAACAATGTTATCGAACAGCTACAAATTATTGTCTGTCTGTCTGTACGCTTGACTTGCCTGTAAAAACAAGGTTTAAGAATGTGTAACAATGAGATCATTAGTATTAGTCGTGAAGTGAACTACCTGCTGAATCAATGCAATAAAATAGCTAGCTATACATACATAAAATACCTACCTAGGCATGCATGCTAGTTAGAAGCATGTAACAAGGATTCATAAGAATTTTGCTGGGGAATGTCATTCAGTATTTTTACTGACTATCCTCGTCTGTCGTCTCGTCATCATGATTCTCAATTCTCACTGCTTACTATTACAAGTACACTGTGTGCGTGCGTTTTGATATTTATCCTCGCTCCAAATCAACTGCAGCAAGAAAAAAATAAGTGGGTAGGCTCAATGAAGAAGAAGAATTAGTATAAAGTATAAAGAAAGGCAATTTCATAAAAAATATATCACAAAAAGGAAGGATGAAGAACATTCAACATTGTGCGTTATGAATGAGTAACTTTACGCGTGGCTTATGGCTTGACTTACAGAAAAAAATATTGCATGTAATTGAATGGAATGAAACACAAAGCTGAGCCATAATTTTTACATTCTTACATGGCATAATCATAATAAGCTAATTAGCGAGCTAGTAAATATTACGCAGTTCAATATGCGTAATCTTCTTTCTGTACATGGAGTTTTTGGGGCCGTGGGAAATCTCTCGGTGAAAATAAGAAATTCAGGGAAAAAGAATTACAAAATTCCCGGTTTATACTTGCTTCGTGTATCCAAAGGTAGGATTTTCCATGTCGGTACAATATTTCGCTTGAATAGATAAAAATAATTAACGCATAATTCAGGCGAGTCTAGATAAATCCTGTTTTTCTTAAATTAGACAGTCATTCACTTGTCGAGTGTTCACTTGCGAGCCTCTTGCAAATTCTGTGTCAAATATATGTCTTCCAACTCTTTTGCTGAAGTTGTCGTCTTTAAAATTTACGAGTGCTAATTATCGTAGCATGTAATGTAGCGTTGTGCTTTTCGATCTGTCTGTTGTACGCATTTTATGCAAATGTAAATCCTGACAATGCAATGGGATGATGACGATGAAGGTGCGTAGAATTTCTTATGTAAACAATAAGCGCAAAAGTCAATAATAAAAATATTTATAATAGCTTTAACTTGTACCTGAGCCATTCCCGGTGCTATGGCGGCAGTAGTAACAATTATTATGAATTATGAATGATGATTGATGCTGTACTCTCATTATGCAATACGTTTTACAACATCTTTTGTTAAATACGGGGAACATCATCGGGAGGTATTCAGCGGTTATGCAAATTAGTGAGGTCTGAAGTTTATCTACGTCCTGAAGAGATAATCTATTGTTGGAACGAAGAACAAAATCATGTAACTTTATAGATAATTTCAGGAGTGCATTCAACTTTTGTGGTGCACTTTTATTATAATTCTCTTCCATACTGAAATTACTATGGAATTTGTAGAGATCCAAAGATTTGTTTGTTCCTTTCCCCTGATAAGCTAAAAAATGTGTCTGATGGAAATGGAAATTGCTCCATTCATTTGGCAAAATTACACAGGCAGACAAAAAACGATAGCGTTCGGTACATTGTTCTCCGGTGGTGGTGGTTTGGTGGGTCGTTGGCTGATGGCTGGCTGCATGATCAGCGGTCAGCCTAAAAACCACACAGCACTCACTCTGCAACCATAGTGAGATGTATTTGTAAAAAAATGCATATCAGATCAGCGGAATCTGCAACACAATTACAAATTAGACCAACAAAAGCGATCGATGTAAATCTTGAAACAAAACGTGAAATGCGGTCTTGTTAGCAACAACAGCACCAACCCCTTTTCCCATTGTTTTTTGAGTTGCCAAACCACACATTTCATTTTGTTAGCACAGTCGTGTCGTGATTTGCTAATGCAACTGATGATCCACGTGATCAATACTGATGATTATGATGATGAATGGTGACTTAATGTGAGGTATACTGCAGTTATTGCTGGTACCGAATTTTCTGATGACGCGATAACATTCAATTTTGGTAAAATGCATTAGCCATGTTATTGCAACAAAACAAAGGTTCTTTAATCACGGCTCCGTATGTTGGTATTTTAAATAGGGTCATGTCGTCGTCTTGATATCATTATGTATTGCATCGGCACGGCAAATAATATTGGCATGTATGTCCATGTCCATATATGCAGCGGTAGATATGCCTAGCGTTAACATGGCAAAGGCTCATCTTGTACTTTTGTGATTACTGATTATAGTAATTGGGCATACATTCGTAAAATAAATCATTAGCTAATGACTTTTTTGTTCTGAAAGGAAAATCGAGTTTCAATCCAGTATTCCAGTCTAATTTCTCTGACAAAAGAACACATCTCATAATCCCGTCCCGATTTCAAATGAATGAATCATAGCATAATTTTTTCAGAGAATTAAATACTTTATTATGTGATGCTATAATGATTCTAAAACAAAAGAGCTAATCACTGCAGGGCACGACGGTTCGATAAATGCATCTGATACTTTATAACATCAGCATAGTGTTAAATACAAGTATTATGAAAACTGACAGTTATACAATAAATGGATGGATGAATAGAATAAACTAAAAATAGGTTTCATGACTCAAAAATAAACTTTCACTTTTTTATTAAAGCGCACGACAATGGTGTCAAAATACCAAATAGGTAATAATGGTAATACTAGCCATAATATAGATTGATAACCGACCAGCAAGAGATGAATAGAACGACAGCACAGCAGGTTGCAGGTGCTTGTGTTTTCATCTGCTCCTATATAGTATCCAAAAAATCTAAACAAAATATTGCGTTGTAGGTAGATACACATTTTTTTTACAATACAGTGTACCATATTATACGTCTCAAATTTGAATTGAATGAATGGACACGAGACAAGAATCTCTGTCTATTTATCTCTTTTTTATTGAAAAGGGAATACAATTTTGAATAGGCTGTCATTTTATTATCGTCATTATGCTTTAGGTACAATATAATATTTTCTTTCATGCAGAAAAAAATGATTGCGTAATAATAATGCACCATGAGAGAGAGAGAGAGATGTTACGCTAAAAATTCAAATAAATGAGACTTTGAGGATACACGCGTGTATGGCAGCGACTTATATGGAAGTGTTGCCTTTAAAAACAGATTGCGTTATTCTCGAATCAACAAGATGGACAGATTTGCAAAACTACATATTCTTTTAGATATTCATATTTTCCAAACGGTAGCGCTAGCAATCTACGTTACGAACCATGAATCCAGGTGCGGCAGATGATTATCTTTTGGCGTAAAATTTGAAGATGAGACGGATATTTCCCGCATTATAGCTGATAATACTACACTTGATTGAAAGAGATGATTATCATAATGATCAAATCACCATCAGGAAGAAAAGAGCGTGAAAGTAGAAAAGAGGGCTACGTTTATTATTCAAAAGGATTCCCATCAGTCGGCATACCTCCATTATATTTCTCTTTGGTTCAGGTGCACAACGTTTATGCACATTAGGAAATTGCTGCAAAATAATAATAACTTTTTGCCATTTTTCTAGTTGATTTCATCTTCATTTAGTTTCATTTTCTTCTGTTTGCCATATTCCGACTTTTGTCATCTTCTGAGAAGCAATCACAAGATAAGAGCAATGTCATTATCATCGTCAGAGTCGCCACCGACACTTGTTTCGCTTGATTTGATTGTTTCCATTTTCTGTGATCTTCTCACAGAGTTTAACAGCAACAAAACTGCCAATAGTAGATATTTGATACTACTCCAGTCAGTGGCAGAAATAATGGCAAAATTGTCTCTAGTCGGCAGGAACATGTAAAGTGATGTGAAAAATTTAACAATTGTAAAAGTGTAACTTGATACCAATTTTTTAGCACACTAAACAAGCTTACAAGACAAGGTATCATTATGGCAGGCTTGTATACCTACTTTTAGGTGTTCTTCTCTACTGACTGCGTATTTCCCTAAAAAGAATTCAAGTATCAAGTCAAGTGATGATAATATTATTCTCCATGCTTCATGGTTTTTTCCCTTCCTTCACTCTCTCACCCTTCCTGCCTTTATTCCTCCAAAATTACACAGATCTTTAACCAACCATACCTACTTTACTTTTCGCATCTCTTCTCGTGCCGTTCTCACAAACACAAAAAATATTGTACAAGATTTCTGCTTGTTTTTTTGTTTCGCTTAATTGTTGTGACTCTTTTCACCAGTGGCAATGTGCTAGTGTGCTTGTGTAGATGGGAAAAAAATTCTGGCTCCTGCTTCAAAATGTTTTTGCCATATTAAGGAAGCATTCATATTGTAAGTGTTACGGATTTAATTTGGTTCGTGATTCGTTGTGCCTCCCTTTTCCCCCAAAATATGTGTGCCGTAAAGAATGAATGTGTTCATCCAAACCTTTCCCCCTTGAATCGCTCCCTCTCTCTCCTATTTCGTGGCACTTTTTTCTTGATTGCCTTATTTTTCTTGTGCTGGAGAAGATCTATGGTACTATCTCTCGTACAGCTATTTAAGCTTATTTATCTGAGATTTTTTGGCAATAATAGCCATGTACACAGGCAGAGTGTAGTAGAACATGCTACACAATACCATCCTGTTGTATGGTCCACTGGAAAGATAATTTTGTATACGACACAACGACGATAACAGGCTGATCTGCTGAGCATGCCATTGCTAGCATAACAAGCTATTATAATGACACAATAACAGTTTGTTTGCTACAAAACTAATATGCAAAAATTTTCCTTTTGTTTTAAATGAACAAAAAGAAGACAAATAGCAACAAAATAGCCGTTGAGCCAGACTTTTTTTGTTTGAAGACTTTTACCATTTTTCGTTATCTCCTGCTCTTGTGGCACACAGGCAGACCTTTACCCTTTTTGCTGTTGCCACTACTCCACTGCCATACATTTTTTCCAAGAGTTAAATAAAATCAGTCAAGATTTTTTATTCCTACTATTTACGCCTGTTTTGATCATACTAACGATAAAGAAATAATTTGCGCTACATATTTACAACAGCACAAGAGAAAAAAGCTTTTTTTTTCTTCTGGACCAAAAATCTCATCTTGTTGGCTTTGTTATTAAAAACAATGAAATGAAAATGGCAAGATATTTTTCTAAGGAAAGAAGGAAGAAGAAAAAAATGTTTTTTTATTTCTTTTACCCTTAGCCTTCTCCTAACGCAATATACCTATTCATACGTATGTCCATGTCACCATACTAGTTTTTAGGGTCGAAGTAGTCGTGATATATTTGCAGTAAAACAGTTTTTTAATGCTATCATTCTCCTCCAATTTTCTATTCCTCCTTTTCATTCTTTTGCTCTTGAATATGAATACGCAAACACATATCCCAATTCAAATAAGATATACATCTGCTCTTCTCTTCAGAGCCAAAAACATCAACATTTTTTCCCTTCTTCGTTCTTCTGTTTTGTTACCCATTTGTTTCTCCCTACAAAGCTACAATAATGGCTCACCAGTCCTATTAAAAAACAAAAGGGAATCTCGCTGTTTTCTTTTTGTTTTAGTTTTCATTACGTTTTTTGTTTGTTACAAAGATGTGGTAATTCTCTGTGTAACGTTGTGTGTGATGAGATGATGATGATGCATTCCTTTAGCATCCTTCCTGTTTAGACGATGATGATGACGACGACGATGGCAAGCAAGATGCAATCCAAGCAAGTCAACAACTTCGTCGTGAGTCGTTTTTACATAATAATCCTTGTCCATTTGATCGCCACGTTTTTGATCATCATACAGCACTCCTGCATAAAAAAAGTTTCTATGTACATACTTTAAAATCTGACGCTGATGATGGCGATGAAGATGACAAAACAAGTCTGGATTTTTTCCTCCTCTTTTGCACTGAACTGCACTACTAGCTTTTGGATGACTGCTTGCTGTTAAATGTTGAGGGATTGGTCTCTCGGCGTTGGTGCTGCTGTTTTAGTGGTAGTTTTTAGGTTAAAGCCCTTATGCCATTAGTATTATTAGGAGGGGATGATGATAATGGAGATAATGTTGCTTTTGGGCTTTTATGTACGTGCGGCTTTTCCTCTTAAACGTACTGCTAATTTTCTAAAGAACAAGTATCAAATCAAGTCAAATCAGCGTCAACTCCTCTAGCAGGCAATTCATTCAACCTTACTTTAACAAGCTTGTTGAAGTTTGTTATGTACGATGATGATGGTGATCAAGCGAAGGAGGAGGAGGGGGAGGAAGAATTACGACATGACGCTGGTCATCATATTGCACACTGCACAAAATGCATTCTCCTCGTCGTATTACATGATATAATAAACTGTACGTGCTTGTTTTCCTTTTCTCTCAGATGAGGTTCCATAAAATGAAGAGGTTGTTGATATTATTGTGTTCTGTACACATGTTTCTCAAAATTCTGTGTTCATTCAACAACAAACTATGCAATATGCAATTGTTGGTGGGCCCTTGGGAGAACACTATTATTTAGTGAAAGAAAAAAATGTCAATTTGACGCATATCATCTCATCTGACGCAGTTGCTGTTGGAAGTTATACGTATGTGCCTAGCACGACATGATAATATTGACAAAATCCTTAAGAAAATCGCCTCCTTGTGAACCATTCTGGGAAAACTTATGGTATTCGTATGGGTACCTTCCGTTAAGAAGTGAAATCCATAGAAACTTCAATACATTAAATACCTGTTTTCTTCATGGTCACATTTGTCATAGATATTTTATTAAGCTACCCGAAAGCCAACTAGGTAATTGGTCACATACTGATTTCTTCAAAGTTTTTTTTTGCTGATCTTCCAACAATACAGTTTCGTCGTTTCTTTCCCTTTCACTACAAAACTGAAAGCTGTTTCTTTTCCAGTTTTCTCTCAAGAAACAAGGCTACGATGCTATTGTGTCTTTGCCAAGAAATTACTTAGGAAAACGAGATGGAAAAAGAAAGTCGGCTGCGACTGTTGTACTTTTCTCCTCCTCATAGAATGAAAATGATTTTACATGGTGATGATAATAAACACGCATACATTTTAATAATAATCATAATGCTAACAATAACAATATTATGGAAACTGTCCTGTGGACACTGTCCTGTACCCATCTCATGTAAAACCCGCGCTACAAAGAAAAAAAAGACTTTTTTATTTAACGTGAGTGTCGTGTGGCAGTAAAAGTGAGAGGGAAGCTACACAGAGAGAAAAATACATACAAGTAAAACTCTTTTTATGTTATTTAAATTTGTTAAAGTGACTCTGAAATATTTGGGTCAGTAGTAGTATGTATCGTCTAGTCACTTTTACTTGGCCTTTTCTTCTTGGCTCATCCAGTCGTCCTTCTCTATTTATCTATAAATTTTGCATATTGTACCAGAGTCACTCCACTCGCTCTTATACACATAGTCAAACAACGAATCTTTCCTCTTCCAAAAACTTTCACGCATTATCATTCACTCATTCATTCATGTAAATTGCCATTATGAAAAATGAAATTTTGTTCTGTGTGGGTGTATTTATGTAACAGTGCATTGTACCTAAGATGTACCATATAACTACCTAATAAACGTAGTAGGTGACTACAAGCAAGGATGTATATGTACTACCTACTATTTATTTATGGTAAAATATATAACAATAAATTATATTAAGTGAAATAATAAATCACTTGCTGAATTTGAATTGTCCGTGCGAAATTGTAAGGAAGGGGAGCGAGAGAAAAGGAAATGGTTCCGTTTAGGTCACTGGAATACTATATGAGAGAAAGCGTAAAGCATATTTGTATGCATAGTGACTTTGTAATACTTTACCAAAAACACAAGTAGAAATACTGAGGAATAAGTTATAGTGATCCAATTGTTCTGTCCAGTCGAGGGAGGAATAAAATGTTGGTCCCTATCAAAACTGACGTTTTTTGTTTAAAAAGGGGCTTCTGCATCTTTTTGTTGAATGACAATATTAGAATTTTCTTAACAATAATTTCAGTTATTGTTAAGAATTAAATTGTTAAATCGTTAAATTGTTAACATCTATGAAGTAATGTTTGTATCCCTTCACTTTTCGTCCGAATATATATGTATGATTAAGACAAACGTATACTAACTGGACTGGACGTTTTTATAGCATAGGCTAACAGCGTTTAGTCGGACATTCAATATCTGTGTAGGTATATCCTCGTTTCTGAAGGTGAGCAATGTAAATCCAGACTTAAGTACACATTATTATACGCTACAGTGCACAATAAAGAGTAATGATTTGATTGCACTGTTGCTCACTATTGAATATAAATATAAATAACCTACAAATACTCACACAGGCAACATTCAACATAAACTAGATATGCGCTGCCAACAATGATTGATGTTTTAACAAAATGATTGTTAAAAAGGCATTTTAGTAAATGTAATGCATGCTTTCGTTAACACTGTGTAAATATTTACATACCTTATTACATCTTCAAACTATTTTAGTTATACCTGCTTACTGGTATATATTATGTATTATGCAGTACATTGTACATTTAAACTGTGTTTAATATGTTACTGTTATTTTACCACAATCATTACTTCCTTCTGCAATTATCACTTTTGTAACTCATTACATGATTCATTCTGTGCAATAATAAATGAATGCAGGGATGCTTCTAATGATGAGTAGGTGTTCTCGGTGAAGTATTCACGGTATGCGTGTAATATGTTGGTACGCAATGTAGTAATCATGCTTATATTGTTACGTGCACGATAAGCTTCTTTATTCAGTTCAGTTTACTCAACCATCAGCGTTCAGAGTCAGAGTCAAGTAAGACCTTTTCAAATATTACCAGCAACAATGAAACGAACAAGTGAACCTTCTTTTTAAAACCCTTGATTGTTTTAAGTGATGCAATGGGCAATGATTTTACCTTATCTTAGTATCATTCACTTTTACAAATCATTAGTAAACGAGTGTGGTTTTGCGTTTATCTTCTTCGCACGTCGCACGCCCTAGGCCCACATTGCCCATAAAACATCAAACAAAGCCAAATAATACAGGAGCAGCAGATAAGTGCGTGTGTGTAACACTACTTATTTTTGCTTTCATATAAAATTAAATTGTTACCGAAATTACAGTAATTAAGATGAATCTCGAAATGAATTTGTTGTGTTTTGAACGAACGCGTTAAGTAATTGTAATTTTATCGCCACAACAAATAGCACGAATTTGTATTTGTATGGTGTCAACTGTATAACATTCTATATTTCAGTAGGATATTTCACACTCACATCGAAAATGTTCTTTACTCCACTTTCCGTTTAAAAACGTTATGGCCGTTGCTGTGAAAACATTTCAGTATTTTTGCTGCAAATTAACGCTAGCACCTTAACCCGCGTCGAAGTAGCCTACCTACCTTGTCTGTCTCGTAAAAGTCATTCACATTAATTAGCAGACATCATGTTTCAAACTTAATACAGCAAAAATAGTATGCAACTTTTACTGGCTGTGTGGATTTTCATGTCTGCATTTTTTATTCTGCATCATCGCATTACAGTCCTCCTAAACTTAATCAGCTATAGCTAGCAAGTGGCATAGGTATTTTGGGTATGACATACTTTTTCTGTGACTCCTCATAAAAATGAAAACGAATTTCTGTCCATTCAACTGCTTGAGTGTATGTTGTTTGTATAGCCAGTAATTGGGTACATATTTTCTGTCTCCTCGTCTGGGCAATAATGTTGCTTGTTGATGCTGATGACGAAAGTAAATAAAACTCACTTTTATGCCTACCTTTATTTTTGAAAAAAAGAGTTTCGTTGATGCATGACATGGTTTATTTGTAGTTTTATTGCGTAACATACATACACACTACTGGCATGCGTGGTGGTAGTGGTTGATGATGTGTTTTTGAACTGCATTTTATAGGCAGGCATGCAGGTAGGCACACACTTTTTTATGAGTTTTTGGTGTTATTTTCAAACTGCGTTTTGTTTGCACGGATGAACGGGTGGCGATGCGCCGATGATGATGAAAGTGCCAACAGGAACTGAAATAAAAACGAAGATGAAAATATACAACGTGCAGCATGAATGAATAATAATATGCAGAGATGCATTTTTCTATAAAAAACCCCAACTGCACAGATGTCTATCTATTATCAGAAGGGGAAGCGGAATATCCCGTAATAATATTACATAATTTTGTTGGTCTGTCTGCTGTTGGCGTTGGCGTGTTTTGATAATATTATATTATGCTGATGATTCAGAAAAAAATCGAGTGATGTGTTGAGTGAAGAGATGATATTGCATGTCGATAATCTGTTAATAAAATGTAGTATGTAGATTGGCTGACGCAAAAACAAGTCATCTTCCGCATAAATCATCTCATCCAATTTAACTGCAAAATTTACGCATAAACCGCTACACACAAAAAAGGAAAAAAATCTGTATCTTCCGTTCCGTTTCCTTTTGGCCTGAAAACCCCTGATACATTTTATTCATAATCTCATTTATATCATATCTACATACTATCGCTTCCTCTCCAAATCACTATCACACCCTTGCCATCATCTAACGGTTGAGTTTTGAAGCAAATATTCCCCTACTTAAAATGCCTAATGCAATACTAATACTGATGATGATCCAGCTACATTTCTTTTTTGGCTAGGAACATTTTTTCAATATGCTAATAAAAACGCTAATAATAATGATCAAGTTCATGTATTTTTTTTCAAACGTGCATATGTACTATAACCGTTCTTTCCACCTCCACCTTTTCACTCAAGTGACTCCATAAAAATCACAGCACAACATTATTAGCAGCATCATTGCTGCTAGCTATCACCATAATCATAATAGTAAAATCTGAAATGAAAGTATCCATTCATGTAGCTGTATATATAGAATTGTGTGTAGTACTTTGTTTTCTTTCTTGTACATACCATTCATAATGTTTTATGATGATGTGATGATATAGCTCATCTCATCTTGTTCTTCATCTTCTTACTCATCCAACTCCAACAACCACCACTACAGATCATTTTTGGATGCAGAGAGCGAGTAAGAAAGACAAGAGAGGAGAGATTTTTAAATATATGTTGTTTTGGCTAGTGTGCGCGTGGGTGCCGTACATATCACCTTTTTATACGGCACTTTACTCCTACTTCTTCTATGAGACTTTCCCGTTTCTATTCCGTCAGCTAGTTTAATAGTTAGTTGGCTGGTTCGTTATTAACAGCTAGGCGGCTAATAGGAGATTTTTTTTTCTGTTTGAGAAACGGGAACACTTCTAAAATCAATCATACGGCAAAGCAGAAAAAATAGTCAAGTACGTACGCAGTCATTAATTTCCACAACACATTATTAATAACGCGACATGTACAATGAAAATACTTTAAATAATATTCTGGTTTGTTGTACTATGTGTGTATGTATATATAAGCTTGTTGTGTGTAATGGAAACTGAATCTGCCTGGCAAAACCAACTATATAGGTATATGTATGTGCTATGTGTTGGCTGGCGTGGTAGCAGCCACTTCCAAACTACAAGTATAACATCGTCGGCAAAAATGACAAACAAACAGACTGACTGGGAGGACTCTACAAGCCTGTAAAGCACACATTTTCAACATTTATTATTATTATTATTATTATGACCGTCATCACAGTAGTCACAGAGAAAGAAGCAGTAAAGAACAGGAGGGCATCATGCATCATAATCGTGATCTTTATATTCATAACAATCTTTCATAATAATAACAGCAGCATGCATGGCTTTTGGTCTCACGAGTGAAATCTTGGCGACAAAATTATTGCTAACACTGCAGTAACAGTGTACAACATTTAGGTGTGGGAAATGGCTCGTTATATCACTTGAGTTGAGCCTGTCTCTGCTTTTCTGCTGTCTGGTGATAAATAGGTAGCGTAAGGTGGCTTGGCACAGAAAATCGATGTCCTTCACTTATACACGATAGACCGAAGAGAAAAAATCTTTCCGATAAATAAAGCAACAAAGGCTAATAAAAATCAGATTCTCATGCTGCCCCAAAAAAATATAAAATAATGTCACATGTCAGCAATAATATTTTTTATTTTCTGATTACGTACGCACGGCTCTTGGACCATACATTTCATCAAGTGTGAGCAAGCCTATGTGTCATTCTTGTTTGTCGTCATACTCAAGTGCAACCTTTACATTTCTAAAAAAGACCATCTCTCATTATTCTAACCTTGCCTATTCAATTTTTCATAATGGTACTCAACCGCCTTCATCTTCAATCTTCTTATTAGCGAGTAGGTGGTGGTAGTAGTGATCGGTTCACATTTTTAAGAAATAAAATCCCAAGAGAGCAGACCGACAAATATCTGGTAAATCCAAGTTGGGATATTCTACGTAGGAATTACGAAAGAAAATCAAATATTAGCAAGAAATACGTAAACCGCTGTTTGGTCTCATGAATCACCCCACCAACAACACCACTGAACTACGTAAAGCCGACCCGACACCCAATATCATTTTTTTCCACCATTATAATCGTCATCTTCACCCACTACCACACCACAACTACCGCATCATCCGCATCACTTTTTTTCAGTCACATCCGCCGCAACGGTTTACTTTTTTAGCCACACATTACACTACCGTGTGTTCAGTAAAAGACACCGGCCGACCCGCGACCGACAGTGACAGATTTGCTAGATATTTTTTTGCATGTGCAAATGTAACATCAACCGTTGTACTGATGGCTGTGTGTGTGTGCGAATGTGAAACACTTTTGGTTGTTAATGATTCAGTGATTGACATGACATGAGAACAAACTGATTTTTCCTAATTGTTTTTGTGTCACTTTAGTCCAATTATATTATTAGTACTACTTGTTCTTCATTGTTTTTCCCGTCAATAATAACAATAAATAACGAAATAATGTACATTCTATGTACTTGTAATCCTCTTTTTCATTTCATTCCACTTTCCTTCTTCCTCCACCTCTGAAACATACTTTTTCATATGGCCGCATGCATCAGGATGATATCCATTCATAACATTCCACATGTCATACCATCCAATTTGCAATATATCTTTTTCTGTTCGATAAGTCAACTTTTACGAGGTATTATAGTAGTGATTTTATGCCTGTTATAACACGCATAAAAATCCATTGTAGCCCTAACATAGCATAATTCCTGATGTGGATGATTGCCTGACTTCCGGTGTCCTACATCATGACATGAAGCTAATAGTGTAAAGGAGTAATAACAATAAGCAGAGGTATGCATGTAGGTACTCATGTTATAACAAACAATTGCATCCTCTGCGTCGGCCGACGCCATCGTCGTCGACATCGACTCCGATTTCTCATCTGCTGCATGATCCATTCACTCATTCACACTCCCTTACTTGCAATTCTCAACGAGACAGTTTTGTTCCATTTTTCTCTGACGCTGAACGAACTGAATTCCTCACTGTTCTGCAGCAGCAGGAATTCTGTCATAAAAACTCCCTTCCTTTTCTACATGCACATACGTACCTTATTAAAATAAAAGAAAACATGGTGATCATGTCACGTCATTTGTTTGATGAAAATGAATTGGATGAATTCTGCGAAAAAACGCAGTAAAAATAAGAAGATTCTACTACCTTGTTGAGTTATACCGGAACGGGCGATGGTAGCAGCAAGCAGCAGTTCTCTCTTTGTTTTTCTCTTCTTTTTCTCCTTCGTTTTTTTGCAAATAAACCTGATTTCTTTTTGTTTTAATATAAACAATCATCATTGTAAAATAGACTTGACGTGAAGACGGTATGGCACACGAAAGAAAGAAGCAGAAAATTCATGAGTGTTTTTCTGGTTCTTTGCTCCCTTTTTTACGTGTATCGTGATGATGATCATGATGAGTTTATTGCTTTTATAATAGGTTGAGAGTAAGCGAGTGTGTGTTTGCTTGAGCGATATAATACATATACATAAGCGTTTGTTGGGTTTGTTCACACGTTTAACTTTTATACAAGTAATCATCTTCATCGTCATCATCACCGTCATTAAAATGATCATTCTACGATTATTGCTGGTAAGCAGGTTGTTCAAACAAATAATTTGGTTGATGTACTCTCTCTCCCCGACTTCCTTCTCCATTGCAACTTTTTTCGTTTTTTGATGTTGCTATGTTTCTCTCGTATGTGTCATGTCCGGCGATTCTACCCTGCTAATTTCATTCTAAATCGTAATAGTCGACTAGAGATAAAGGATCGTTCACTTCTTCCTAGTTCATCAGCAACGGTATTGTCATGGCAATTTGTTTTGGATGAGCTGGCTCTGGTCAGCAGCAGCAGCGTGCTGGTATTTGCAATTAATTTTCTATAATGCATGTCGTCGCCAGTGAGTTTGATTTAATGCGAAAACAACAGGCGAGTTGATTGGTATTATAAAGGGTAACGATCCATATAATAGTAAAGAACGGCACACGTTTCTAATATGTAAAAGCATTTTTTTTGCAGAAGGAAGCGTTGGAAATCTTTGACAAAGCCACGCTTTCCGTGGATTTTTTCCGCAGTGATTGCTTTTCTTCAAACGAAGCAAAAAGTCCGACCGAATATCATCCACTACGTTTTATTGTTTTGTGAGGGAATTAATAGCTTACCAATACACCTTATTTGGGAATGCCTAGGTATTTGATTCCAGTGACCTGTTACTGTAACATTTTTTGCAATGTATCGTTAGGAATCCAAACAATTGGGTTCATGTATTGATCATATAAAACTGGTATATACTCTAAGCCTCGTTGTCGTAATCAGAACAATTTATATAGCTACTGCTACTATGTATATCCTAATTTTTAAATCATCTTGCTAAGTTCGTTGAAACTAAATTGCTACATCTTAATAGATTTTCGAAGCCTTCCATTTAAACGTTTAAAACTGATTACACATTCATATTTACAGAGCACATACATAGCTTGCCATTTAAAGTTACACTTACATTTATTTTAATGGGTGGAAGACTACAAGCTTATATACTTCGCAGCAATGTAAGAACCCATTCATTCCAGGTAGTTTTAGCCTTAGTTTTTCATGCTGACATTATTACAACAAAGACGTGACTCCGATTATTATCATCACCACCTTTTCATTGAAATAGATAATTGCAGACACACAAGAAACAAATTGCCATCTTTCCGTGCAGCAGCGTTCGTTTCATTGCTCTCGTCGAGCTAATGGAATACGGAATTGTTTCATGGATGTTACCATACCGTCTATGAAAATGGAAATTGATTGGGATGCAAAGAAGATTACGCTTAACCTTGCAGCGTTTTAACCTAACAGCTCACCAGCAGCGTCGTATTCTTCACGTATTTATTTACTCATGAATGTAAATTTATCATTTGTCTTTGATTGTAATGATGAGTGAGCAAAATGGACTTTTATGACTTTGCCGTGCAAGATAGCAAATGCAATGCAAGTGGTACTTGCTATATTTCCAACATCATCAAACAAGTGAAACAAGCAGCGCAATAAAATGATGAAAATAAAAGCCTTCGCTCAATCAGGCTCAGAGCAGCGTATAGTTACCTTGTCTTACCTTGAAAATACATTAAAGCAAACTTGAAAAACTGCAAAGATGAAACAGCGCAGTGTCTCGCCGTGCTCATCCTTTCGTAGTGGCTGTTAATTTATTACGTCATCACATGCCAGTGGGTGGGACCGCTTAACTGAATAACGCCAGTACTGATTGTGAGTTTATCAATCTGTACTTGATACAGCAACGTACTGAATGAACTACTCCTCATCTTCCTAGTCTCAGTAAAATAAGCAAAATATCATCTCGATCATTTTTAATCTCTCTCTCGTCCCTCAACTCTCGGTCTCGAGCGAGGATCTTTCTGCGTTAATGAAGCCGGAGGGCTATTATGTAATAACTGCATCTTTTTTCTATTATCCTTTTCTTTAAAACCATCTTATCTTGCTGATTGCATTTTTTGTGCTTGATTATCTTGATGATGGGCTGGGCAGATAACACTGAGCAAAATATTATACGCTTTATTATTATGCAAGTGGTTCAGCATCTACTCTATATGCATATTATTATTGTTCTCTTCAGCAATGAGGAAAAAACTGTTTAAAAATCATCTAACCATTTTTCATCTCTCTCTCTCTCATTCCCACTTTCTGCTTCTTCTGCCACGCCACAACAAAACGCTCATATATATCCTCAGCCACATAATTGCACCTCAGGTAGCTTCGCCACAGCAAAAAAAAATCACTCTCCGCATCTTATCAGGAGAACCGTGACGAATTATTTTGTTTTTGTTGGACCGACCGACCGAACAAGAAGATGAGCATAAAAAACGTTACGTAATTTAAAACGCTGTGCGTTTTAATGTCTGCATAAAATGTAGGCATTTTATCAAGATTATCGAAAACTGATAAGCGACCAATTTGCTTGGACTTTGATTTTTACAATTACGGAAATACCAGATATTTGTCTGAAGATAAAAAATATATAATATGATTTTCTACAAAAGTCAACGCAACGGTTTTTATGTTCTGCCTCAAGTCGCCCCTTTTGGTGGCTGATGAATGTGAGGTCGTCGTCGGTCGTTGATTTCATCCTGATGACCGTATGATGACCAAAGACTATCAAATAATAATAAGTACATGTGGCAGATGGGCATACTGTTCATTTGTTATGTATTCATCTTGAAAGAATATTAGAGTGTGACAGTAGTAGTCGAAGTCAAGTCACGGCTTATTTACCACATTGAATCTCTGGCTCTGCTGACGATAAAAATCACGACAATTTTATATTCATCTTTGATCTCATGAAGATCATGATGATATGCTTATGATCATGACTCTGTGACGTACCAACTTATTCTTTACATTTTTTAGGTAGAAAAAAGGAGCCAAAAAATGACTAGATAATTTATTCGCAATATTATATTCCTTCTTCTTCCTCTTTTTTCTTCAATGATGATGACGTTTGGCTATGGTAGTGGCTTGTTGGAGGGAAGTAGAATAAAAAAGTCGTGACTGAAACAATAGGAATTGAACTGGAAACAGTAGGTAGTCAGTCAGCCAGCAGTAGTAGGTTGAATGTAGTGACCACCAACCACTAGAACCTGAAAGACGGACAGCAACATCAGAAACTTTGTTTCATGATTTTTTTTGCAGATGAATGAATAGCGGGAATGAAATCACGATGATGATACGGTTCATGAGAGTTGTATAATTTATGACATGAGGTAGTAGAAAGATGAAACAGGGAAACAGACCATATATGCCAGGGAAGAGACCAACGCCCACCTCATTTCATTACAGTAGAATTTAAAATGCAGCATCTCGTCTATAGTGAATGTAGCAGCCAGAGTGAGCCTTTTTCGATGTAACGATTCAAATTTCTGTTCACGTACAATATGGTATGTGCTTGTCGAAATGCTCAAAGTTTACAATGCGAGATGATAATATTGTGCTCTTGTAGACAGCTTTCACTTGGAACTGTCCGCATATTATATGATCATTAACAACGAAATAGTCGACATAGCAATACAATGTTTCAATAGAATTTTTTGGATCTTATGGATTTTTTACAATTAAAGGCTGTTTTCTGTTTCAATTTAAGAGTAGAAATTCATGGATTTTTAGGATTTACTAAATCCTACTTTTCAGAGTATCGCTAGTTTCTTGTGAGCTGCTTATTTGGGAAATACAATGAGATCAATTGAAACTGAAAAGCTTTAAAAGCCTCTTGTACTATTTTGAACCTTTTACCTTCATCCACACCATTCTTTTCTGTAACTGTTCTTATTCTTCTTGAGAAAACCATCAAAACGCTAACTCTATTTTATGCCGGTGCTGCTGCCGATGACAAACTTGAATGGAGTCGAGCGACGCACTCGACTCTCATTGTCATTGAAGCGCCTATATACATAGACAGAGTACTTAGATGCGTATAATAGAAGGCGTAGGGATAAGGGTTTATTTTATCGTCATCGTCTTTAAAATGCATTGTTTCAAAATGTTTAATCCTTCTTCAAAATGTTTTAACTGAAACAACAGAACAGCGATCAGAACAGCGAGTATCATCTTCAAAGAAAGAAGATTCAGTTACCCATTTCTTCAAGATGATATGTAAGTAAAATAAAGAAACAATGGCATTTTTTGCAAGAAATTTAAGACGATGAAGATACCGATGCAATTATACCTAAATACCGCTTTGCTTGCGGTTATCGTTACAGCTTTTTGTCTTCATGTCTCTCTTTCATTTTTTGTATAGCGACATACATACACTTATGTGAATATTATGATGACGATGATGAAGCATCTTGCATTTAAAATCCATTTAATTCATCATTCAGTCGGTTCGCATTGTCTACATCGCCATCTAATATTATGCCAATTAATGTAGTCCCACACAGAATATTATGGGGATAAACGCAGTTAGTTGAGCTCTCGTCAAATAACTGCACTTCTTTAATAGTAAGACAATAGATTATAAATAGTTTCCTAACTTCGTCTGATTCTTGCACACTTTTTCAAGATTTTCGTGGGTTTGCCTGTAGCATAGATGGATATAGGACTGTTCACAGAGGATCAGAAAAGCACTTTTGAGGTAGCTCTTCTGTTATCTCATTGAAAGATGTAAATGAAATAAGCTGTTTTATTGTGCTGGTGGCTGGCCACCCAAATGCCAGTGAGATCCATTACTTGCTCTGATTGTGAAAATGACCAACTGAAACCTGATAAAATAACAACGATTTGTATTCTCACAGCAGCAGAGAAAGGTTATGGGGGACAATGTGACTGACACATGTAAATACGTTGTTCAGTTCTAGCCCAGATTTTATGAATAGATTAGATATTAGGATATGGTCCACAAGTAATTCTAATCTAAGCCAAATCACTTGCACACTTACAGACTCTTCATTTGGCACACCAAAAGCATACATATCTCTCATTAAACGACTGTTGCAAGTTGAGTTACATAGAAAAATGTATGTAGTTCATCAGAACATTCGAGGTTTTAAATGCTGTACTTATACTACTGCATTGAATTGCTAGGAATGTTGTTTTTGTCCCCCCACCCAAATCTCCCAAGACGGCAGATTTTTGCAACAATGACATCAGCGATAGACAACAAATTGAGAGAAAATGTTTTATTGTTGCCAAAGAGGACGAGTACAATTATAAGTGGAAGAAGAAGATGGTGACGGAGATAGGGGATGATGAAGCAGTGCTGCAGAAGAAGATGCAAAAAGAAGAAGAGCTTTTAGAAAAATGATAAACTCACTCAGCCACCATATCAAACATGATCTTCATCGTCATTGACGTGGATCGTGATGATAATGATCTATAAACTGTATGCATCATTGTTCCACAATTATTAAAAGCAAAGTCCGTCTGCAAAATCTTTTATGTAAGTTTCAAAAAGTGCTTCGGTCAGAAAATTACTTTTTCAGAAAAAACTATTATTATTAAGCACTATAATTTAGTTTTCTATATGGGTCCTTCAAGCCTCTAACCCAAAACTCAAAATCGAAAACCCAAATACTATATTTTTGTTGAAAATTAGTACTGCTCCTATTATAGCTCAAAAGTAATGAAGCTATTTTGGTGATGACCAATACAGCTTGTTCTTTACTTAAATTAGTGCCATTTTATCTAGTCAAGTGAGGATAACCTCACAAAAAGCAGCAGGTGAGTGGGTACTACTTTACGTAGTACCTCTCGGTTACAAAATATTTTGATGCGTACTTGACAATTACAAATAGCTAATTGTACCACAATCATCATCATCATAATAATAATCCTTGTGAGACGCTGCTGGATCCTTGTACATAATTTGTGGTATAAATTAGCAAAAAAATGTAAACAAGGTGGAAGGTGGAAAAAATAATTGTTCGCTGGTGTGCTTCTGAATCTGAAACAACTCAAAAATTATGACGATGAGGTGCACCTGCTGCGAAAATTATTACTTGATGATGGTCTTGGTGATGACATTGTTTCGCCAAACCGATCGCAAACGAAAAGATGTTCGCACAAAGCAATATATTTGCGTGCTATACTGACAGTAACTATAGCTCACAAATTTTTTACTCGGGATTATGATGAGCTGATGAGTTGCTGAAGACGTTGCGAATAAAATTTGTGATGATATGGGATAATGTGTGACTATGGAATATTATGTGCGTGGTGAAAAGAAAGATAATGATAGCTTCTCATTGTTCATTCAAGTAAGAGGTTGATGTTTTGCTACGCGGTGCGGTTTGGGTAGTCCTGCAAAAAATATATAAATAGACACATAATATTTTATACAAAAGCTACATTATAAACTAGCGAGCCGAGGTGTTATATTACAGCTGCAAATTGCAAGCAGACACAAGCAACAATGCTTCGAGCGAAGAATAAAAGTAAGTACAAGGCCGTTTGAAAGATAGGCAAAAAATTAAGCTGTGACCGAACGTGGCAATAATGATTCAGGGAACATCGACTTGTTTCTTTTAAGAAAAATAACAAAAGGAACGATTTACGCCCACGTAATCATATTTAGGAATGCATGATTTATTGTGCATAAACAATTTAAACTGAAATGAGAATGCATACTGATTTTGTCAACATTTAATTTTAGGCACAAAATATTTAACTTTTAAAATTATTCATTTCAAACGTTTAATTAAATAAAAATTAATTTTTCTTTTGTGATTTGTTTTGCAGGAAAATGCCGTTCTACCTCCCTTTACGTCTTCAATTCCTTTTCGCCATCATTCTCCTAACTGCCCTGCCGTCCTCCGTTGTCTCCCAATCCAACTATGACCTTCAAGCAGTGGACACCGGCTACGGAGAGGGTCTCCCTCCCACAGCCGTTCTCGCCGGCAAAGTCACGGAGCTGGACGCGCTGCAACCGGAAATCAAGTTAAATCGCACCATGGCCGTTTTGAACTGCGCTTCAGGCTTTATGCACATTGAACTCCGGTTCAAAGAGCCATTTTATGGACTGGTGTACGCGGACTTTGACCGTAATAGTGCTTGCTACTCGACAGGAACTGGGGATCTAGTCACCATTCTTGAGATTCCCTTAAAAGGATGTGGAACCAGACAGGTAAAAAAACTAAACTTGACTTTTAAAATCCTAATCTAGCCATTTAAAAATATCACCTTGCTCACCATCATAATCCTAATCAGCCGAGCCAGTTTGATCTCAGGTGGTGGTCATTGGTCAGGTACGTAACCTTACCTTCCCTGTGATATTCGTCACCGTTGAATTATTCGTATAGCCATAATATTCATACCACTATACCCCCCTAACAACTATATGTACACTGCAACGTTATTTATTTTACGACAAATGATAGATGGCAAAAATCAAATCAAGCCGTGATAAATGTTTTCTGTATTATTTTCGCATGGCAAGCTCAATGGCTATAATAAGACCAAAAAACACAAGAGATTTTTCTTCGAAAGGGTGGTGGGTGATTCTGTGGCAATCCATTCACTTCTTGTCGTGGTCATCGCAGGTTGATTGTTATGGTTATATCTTGGCTCAAATATAACTTGACTCGTCTTGGGAGAGAGTCTTAGAATTTAACAAAGTATATAATTACGTTGAAGGCCATATTTGCCAAGTGGACTGTGTAGTACAAGATCAACATGGACATTTTGATTGTGTGCACACACACATTTTTTCTTCTTGCAAAAAAGGGACCTCTCTCTCACTCACTGCACCTGATATAACAACGATTTTTTTCGCGTGTGTGGGATGAACCACTTGAACACATACTCGCAGTCCACTTTATCATCATATTTTTCGCAATAATAGATAATAAATATATACCGTAAATCTTCTAAATTAAACCGGAGATCTTAAACAGGTAACGATCAGAGTTTAGTTTAATGATGGGACATATTTAAGGGATGGGCCATTTTCGAAATTTTGTGAGTGTACAGGTTTTTTCTATACTTGGAAATTGGAATTTGTTGCTGTTGTTGATATTCTTGATTCGCTTGTAAAAATAGCAAGAGTGTGTACCTATCTCTCTTCAGGAAAACCGTTCATTTTGTCATGACAAGAACGCAAGCGAGAAGAGCAAAATGCGGCACAACGAGATATGATCATTGCATGCTCATCTTCGTTATTGTACGTACGTATAGCTTTTGTCTTGATCTTGATTTGCGTATAAAAATGGACGGTATGAAAAATTAAACTTTTGCAAAGTAATAATAAGTAGTCGTAGTAACTTCGTAAGTAGAATAAAGGAAAATGGCGAGTTTTTTGGCGAAGAAGGAAAAAGGGGCTGACCGACGTATATAGTTTGCATTGCGACTTTGTGACGAAGATGATAAAAAAGGGATTTACCAATTTGGAACAATGCAATGCTAATGCAAATGTTATGCTTGCAAACAATGTTGAAAATGTGTATATGTAAACAACACACTTATTAAAAGTGTTGGCATGGCATCCTCATCTATTTTATTATAACTTTTTTGCACCGCAGTGTTATCTTATGAGCGCAAAGTGTCCACCACCACATCTCAGGTACTGGCACTATTCACGTTTCATTTGCCAATTCTGAAATCCTCCTTTTGTCTATATAGACGTTGTCAAGTGATAATATGATATGATTCGCAAAATTTATTCATGTTTGCATTTATTTTGCAACAACAGCCAGCATTATCATTTCACATTCACTTCTTCTCATCATCTCCATAAAAGTCAAAATCCATCCAAAAGCTCATCCACACGAGAACAAGTAGGCTAACTAGATACAAAAAAACAGAGCGTAATGTTAAAAGCAAACAACTTTTTCAATTTATTCACTCCATTTTGCATGACGACGATGATGTGACGACCAACAATACAGATTTGAAAAAATACCTTTTTATATTTTTCTACAAAATATTTTTGCAAAAAAAACGTTGAAACAATGGCACACACGTATGAGCGTACATATTGATTAGTTTTGCGTGTATGCATAATAGCTTTGCGAAATTTTCCATTTTAAATTCATTTTCAGGAAAAACGCAGTACGGTATATAATAACTCAAAAGAAACCACCACCAAAATTGGTAGTGGCTGCTTTTCTCTTGTTTAGAAAGGCGTCAGGAACAGGATCAGGGATACCCTTTAAGTAAACTTGTTCAACATATCTTTTCATTTTTTTCCCAAGTCGGGACTCATCGGATTAGTCACAAAGAAACAAAAACCAGATTGCTTGTTTTATTTGGAAATATTATGACGATATATGCCCCGTGGGTCACACAATTCCACTCACTCAAAACAGTATCATCGCTAAACATCTCACTACCTGGTTTAATCGCCTCTCACTCTGTCTCCATTCATTTTTGTTTCTTTTCTAGGAAGTTTTTCTCTGCAGAATTGCAAGACAATACATTATAATGATTATTACACCAGAAAATGATGATCATCATGGTGGTTGGTAGTGCTAGTGAGTAGGAGGATTTGTGCACACGTAAATAAGTCAAGCAAAAAATATATAGTTCGTGGAGAATGTAAACAAGAGACAAGAACCAACATACCTTTACGGCAAGTCATAAGACCATACCTTTAACTTGTATCATCATCACAAATTACAAGTTCACAAGAAACATTATATATTTTTTTGCAAGTGGGCGTTAGTTCAAGTGCACAAAACTACATCATCCATCCTCGACAATAATGTTTCACGACGACGCTGTGCTGCTGCTCTAACTCTGATGATGACGATGATAATGATGATACGCTGATTAATATATTGACTTAGGTATTTATAAATGTACAGTGAGAAATTCAAAGATGAAGAGAATGGTGGTGAATTGCTCTTAACTTGAATGGCAAATTTCAATAGGGCAGGTGATACAGATTATAGATTCTTTTTGGTAACGTGAGGTCATACCTGTGCGCATTATTCGCATTTTGAGTCTAAAATAGAGCATGTAGGCAGGTAAATAATCCAAATAACTTATATATTATGAGATCAATGGCAAAGGCAGAGGAGTATGGGGTTATTTTGGGAGGAGACCTTTAACAAACTAACAATAAAGTCAGCTAATAAAAATAGCAAAAAGATTGGATTCCTTATTCTGCATGGCGCAGATGAAAACTCGCTTCCCTACAATGAACAGAAATTGCATTCGTCCAAAGAGACGAAAAGATCAAATGTCCAAGAAACAAACCGTAAATTTTTATTAGTTCAGCAATCTCATCAGTAAAAATTACCTGACAAGCCGTGGGCAGAAGAGCAGAAACGAATATCATTATAACGCTAATGTGATTCTCTGATGATTATGATGACAAGACTAGCAGAAAAAAGCCCGTGTTTGTTAAGTAATCCTCTTCTCTTCATCTTGACTTTACAAGCTTGTCAATTTAGAAGTAATCAATTTTTACTCCTGCCTCCTGTACTTTACTCGTTACTTTATTAACCTTTCCATTTTTGGAAGGGAGTATGCACGTATAGTAATCAGAATAAGCAATGCGGAAGTTAATCCTGAGACTAAAGTGGATTTTGGATGGATTGGGCGGTGGCGGCTGTTGAAATTTGCAGCGCAGGGATGGACACAGTATTCCGCACTTGACTATATGCATAATATACATCTCTCCATGCTCCTTGACTTGATCTCCATCAATTTTTTTCAGAGCGAATTATGGCGAGACATGTCATTGTTCTCCCGTTTCTACTTGACTTTATTTGTCGAGGAACGGGGAAAAGAAATGAATAACATACATTTATAATATTTAAAAATATTGCTTGTTGTATGACATGGTCATGTTGAAAGTTATACGGTCAAGAAGAAAGAAATGGGAGAGTGGTCCAAGTGAGTCACTTTGTCTAAAGTGAGGGAGAGAAGAGAGAGGCAGACATTCGGAGGAATGAAATATGTAGCAAAAATGTAATGCTTGTTGTTCTTTGGCCAATCCATTTTGGACAAATCACCTTAAATGGGAAAGATTTATGGGACTTGTAATGACGAAGATGCCGATGATGCCGACTCACTGAAATGCTTGGTTTGATTTGATGGAAGATGGAAAAAAATGACAAAATGGAAATGTGATGTTTTTGGGAGAGGTCTGGTCATGCATACTAAGCAGTAAGATGAGATTTTAAAAAGGCGATCAGCGTAATTCTATTTCCTGAATTACGTAAGAGTACTAGCGTAATTTATATTTCGATAAATTATATGATGGTATAGTATGATGTACAAAGTCAAACTTTGAAATTGATCGTCTCACTCTGAAACGTATCAGGTGTCATGAGAAAGAAATTTTTTAAAATCCTACATTCATTTTTTTCTGACGCAACTTGCCACTTTCAAGTTCATCCCTGAGGCTGTTAGTGTAGCAAAAAGTTGCGTTGCGAAAGCTATTGATGTTTAAAATAAATTGTGTCTCTTTAAATTAAAGTAAATATGAAGAGCGAATTTCGTCCAGTCAAGGCAGAAATATAGGAAAAAATGATTATGATATCGATGATGACGAAGACATGACATAATCCGCAATTGGCCACTACCATAAATTTTTAAACGACAGCAGCTTTCAAGCTGTGAGTTTGTAATCAGCCTGAGTTAGAGCAGAAAAAATTAATGATTTGAATATTTTTTTCATTCTGGAGATAAATTGACATGCAAAAAATACTAGTACATTGCATGGGTATTTAAAATAACAATAAAAAATGAAGCAATTAGCCCTTCCCACTTACCATCCCCTTAAAACTATAATATTTAATTTTTGTTACTTTCCAGGATCCGACCCGCGTGTTCACAAACAATGTCATCGTTAGATTCCACCCCGGTCTGGAAATGGAAGGCGACGAGGTTATCACCATCGTTTGCCGATATCCTCCACCAGTCGTTGTGCCTCCGCCACTGGCTATCTTACAGTAAGCTTTCCTTGCATTATGCCTTATCTTTCGAAACAGCAGAAACTTCCAATCTACTCATGAGAATTTGAATTCATGTATATATAATCCTTCATTTATTTATTTGTCAAAAATAGACCTCCAATTCCAGCCGCCGTCCTGCCAAAACCTCTTAAGGAATTTGAAGTGCTCATGATCATTTGCACTTTAATGTTTCTTGGGATCATGCTGTTGGGATTAGGTTGTTCGTACTACTGCCTCAAACAACGCAACATCCAGGTTATCCGAAAACGACCATTCTCGTAAGTAAACCAAGTCATTGTGCTAAATCTTAAAATTCACCAAAAAAGATCTGCACTGCAGTGTGTCCTAAAAGAATTAGTGCAAAGCTCATAATTTACCCCTACATAAATATTTATCTAGACCAATGGAAGAAGAAAGCGAAAAATTATCCACGATAGAATCCTACTCGCAACTCAAAATCCCCCGAGTGAATCCTCCATCCGCCAGCTCATCCGAAGTACCATTGGAGGAAACCTTGGCAAGCGATTATCCATCTTCTATTGAGGACGGTCCTCAAAGACCAGACACCGTCTCCTCAGAGTATTCTGATACTCATGCGGCTGTGGAAACTGAGCTAATCCCACCTGCAATGATGATCAAACCACAAGAGTTTAAAGTCAACTTGCGCGTTGCGGAACAACCCCTCCAACGGGAAACGTATTATGAGACGGAAGGAAGCATTACAAGTATCGAGGAGGGTGTGGTGGCACAGCAGGTGCATATACCTGAATTACATCCACCTCCCAGACGACCAGCTCCACCACCCCCAATTTTCGATAAGGTGCAGCACGTTCATATTCCCAAGAGGGATGTGCAGACTACAGAGCTTGTGGATCATATGACGATTGTGGACAGGGAGGAAATTGACACCGAGACGAGATATGTGCAGCCAATGGCCTTGAGAAAACCGGAAGTTACTGTGCATGAAGTTGACGATGTCATTGTACAGGTACAGTGAACAGTTATATTGATAGAGAGTGGGTCACATTTAGGAAGATTGAAGGACAGCTTGCTTAAAATCTCTTGATGTTCATTTGTGCAGACAATTGTCGAAAAGCGACTTATTGAAGATGAGGAGCGTAAGACCCGAGAAATTACGCAACTTTATCGGAAAGAACAGCCAAAATGGGATGTACAATTTAGGACACATCCACGGGACGATGACGAGTCTTGGGAAAGGGGTAAGTTGAGACTACCGAAAATGCTCATGTAATTTGCAGAAGCGTTTGATTCCATTTATTTTTATATATGATTTTTTAACTTTGATTTAAAGGCTCTGAAACAACCGAAGTTTCCTCCATTGGTTGGTCTGCCGTTGAAGAATCCCCCATCCATCCCACATACACCTCCCTCAGCCAAGACACTTACATTCGCCGCAATCAAACCAGTCGTGAAGACACTGATCGTACGACTGTAACTCGAGCTATGCAAAAACTGCAACAGGATGACACACAAGTCTGGAACGAAAAGTGGAAGGTGTTGTTCCGCGTCTTGGAGTCACCCTCATCAACGCCAATGCCATCCACCAGTAGAGGACCACCACCTCATCCTCCTGGCCCTTACCATCACGAGGAGCGTCACATCACCACAGCTTATCATGATGTTGACTACGACTCTGAGACAGCCTCAATTTTGACGGAGGATGACAGGGAAAGATGGAGGCAAATCATTACAACAGAATCGACACTCCGCAAGCTTTTGACTGAGGCGACCTACAGAGAGGACTACGAAAGGATTAGTAGGGATACGAGATTCGAGAAGCTTTTCGAGCCAGAAAAATGGGATGTTATTATCAGGACCATCTCTTATCCTGAACATCCATCTCATCACGGTGGCCCTCATCATCCTCATGATGATGACCGCCTCTTTTCCGATTCCACCAGTGAGGTATCCTCTTCCGTTAGCAGTAGCGCTCCCCTTAAGCCCAATAGAATGTACAGGAAAAAGAGCTCGGATACGACAGCGACGGAATCGAAGAGCATCACTGATGTCAGGTCAATGACGGAAATGATGGTGGACTTCACTGACCATCACCATCACTATGACCTGAGGGACGATAGCAGTTCAGAGGTGTCTTCGGTTCCAGGACGAAGTATTGCGGACAGATCGTCCACAGAAATTGTAGAATTTGCGCCGTTGGAGGAGACAGATACTGACTCCAGTCTTGGAGCACCAACGGGAGGGGATAATTTCGCGAGGGTGGAAACTAGACAGCAAGTTGTGCAAAGTGTAACGCAACAGCAGTCTGGAGTGGTTCAGCAAACCACCAGCTCCACCACTAACTTGTTCACTAGCTCTTCAAGTAACAGACGCCATTTTTAATTTCACTAGATAGCTAGATTCATAGCTTAACTTAATATAAACCACTTAAAAGACTAATTACAAATTAAATTAACCACAATTACACGTCTCGTAATTCAGCTGACTAACCAAAAAACACGTTTAATTTTATCATACTTTGTTTGTAGGTTGGTCGGTTCTTTTTATATATTTTTTGTAGTTTAGTTAAAATGTTCTGTTAATTTAAAGATTTTTATACGGTTTCAAGAATGTTATTTAAAGAAAGCAGAAAGGCTGTAAGAAATGTTTATAAGTACGTATTTGTACATGGGACGAAATTGTGCATTTGAATGTTTATAATAATGGCTTGTTTGTTATATTTTTTGGCTATCGAAAGTTTGTTTGCAATGTTAATTTAATTTAATGAAAAGGCACAAGTAATTAAGTTTTTTGTACCGCTTGCTACCGCTGCTGCTACTGTATCAATCAGTCAGTAAATTAAATGCCATATTTTTACCTTAAGCAATCGTAAAAAATCACTACTTTCATTAACCGTTGGAACTAAGAATTACCAAACTAATAACTTAATTTAAAACATACCAAAACTAATTTTAGCAAATGATGTTTTCATTAACACTCTAATGTACAACACGTTTAGTATCGCAGTTTTTTGAGATAGGAAACAATAACAAAGAATCTAACAGTATTCCTAATATCGATATAATAATATATAGATTACACATACACTGATTACAGATAAATTAATTAATGTCAAATGGAAATTAATTGATTGGAGAGATGAACCTTGGTGGCTAATTAAAAAATAAAAGAAATAAAGGTCCAGTTAATAAAAACACAAGTGGCAGTATATAACTCATTTTCTAGAATGCATGATACTTTATCAAAAATCATAAACTTCTTTTTGTTGGAAATATTTTGCAAATATTTCATTTTTTGAGAACATATACGTGCAACCTATTTTAGCATGACTAGCTCCATTTCATTTTTTCATCCTCGCATTTTCTACTAGTGAATTTTCCATAACTAGCTACGCCAATGGACCGTACCCTTGCTTCAATTTACGTAGGTAACCTTTGATGATTACATCTTCCCTTTCCACGCAGGGAGCGGATGTTGTCAACAAACTACTTAAAATTACACACAACAGACGCATGATCGAATGTATCTTTCATTCCATATTATTATTATCTGATATCGTTCGGGCATTGACGTTAGCATGTTATCATTCTGTAACTTTAAAATTATTTCATGCCATAGCATATCTTCACAAGAGAAGAGCGTGTCTATCCAATGCTATGATTTTCAACTATAAGCATCTCCAATTGAGATAAACAACTAAGCGTTTCTATTGCTCAATATCTTAATGGATATCCTAGGTTTATAAAATGTGGGATAATAGTAAAAAACAATGATATCCTAGGTTGTGTTCGACAAACTTCACTGTTCTAATTTACGAAAATACTTAAATACGTTTTACTTTTATATTGTTTAAACTGAGCTTACATTTTCAATTTACACGGACTATATGACATTAATATTATGATTCCACGTTCATCGGTAGGCTGCTTTCTACTCGTTGTTTTGAATGCCATTTAATCATCATGTTTGACGCGTGATACTTATTGATGGATGATCTCTTCACACTTGATATGTAATTGCAATTTGACTTCATTCCATTGGATTACATGATACAATTTGCATCAGTAAGTATTTACCTGCCGAATATAATAAATCAGTCAGTGGTTTACATTTCATAAATATGATTGATGAGATTAGCAATTGGACTCAATTTTGTATCAAAATTCCGAGATCATGAGGGGGCGATGTGTTGTTCGCAAGTGGAACATTACATACAAAGTGCTTCCTTATCACTTAATGAGTCTAGCTGTATTTAAGACTAATGTTTCGAAAGTGTTCTGTCAGCTATGTCCATGTACATAATATCATAGCATTGAACACATCTAGAAATGGTAAAATGCACTACTATGAGATGAGATGATATTTTGCACATAGAATTTGTAATACAAATGCCCTGTCATGTACGTCATCCGGATTCAGGTGAAATGAATTATTTACATGAAATGATTAGGTGACAGTCAATTTGACAGTTTGCCTCTTTATTTCTGAGTATGTAATTGTTTATCAAATACATATATAATAATGATAATGATTTACGAGATTAAATATATTGACCCAAAACGCTACAGTTCAATTACATTTCAGTATCGGTTTTGCGATCACTGCTGATGAGTTGCATTCTCTACCAGCCGAATCCTTTTATACAGCGAGTCGATTTTTTAAATCATTCAAGTGAAAGCAATGGCAGGTTGGGCTAGAGAAAGTTCTCTGGCCTTTGTTGTGCTAGCATGTCTGTTAGCATCATCAACAGGACAATTGCCATTTAAGAAGCCATGTGAAGGATACCCTCAAAGGTGCATATATAGTAAAGTTATGCATTTAGGTTTAAATAATCACTATATCTTAACATTTTAGAAGAAGAAACACAATTCAAACTTCTACACATTACATGATTTATTAAATATTTTCAGTGAAATTTACTGTTACGGAAATTTCCTCTTTACGGTCCAACGTGCAAAACTGTATCCTGACCAGAAGACGTTCGTAGACCGCCCCCTAAAATATGAGACATCTGAAGTTCTCCAGAAATTCCAACAGCTAGGATTCTCCGGTGAAGACCTGTCTGATGCGCAGAGGGCGGAACTAGCCCAATTCTTGAACGACAATTTCTACCCAAATGGCACAGAATTTGAGCCCTGGGAACCCGAAGACTGGGTAGAAAATCCCAGCTTCTTATCCAGCATTCAAGACCCGGAGCTTCGTCAGTTTGGTAAAGACCTGCACGACTTGTGGAAGGTACTCGGCCGAAAGATCCGGGAAGATGTGAAAATTAACAAGCAACTGCATTCCATGTACTACGTATCCCATCCAGTGATCGTACCCGGTGGGAGATTTAAAGAATTTTACTACTGGGACAGTTACTGGATTCAGCGGGGTTTACTCATCAGCAACATGACCCAAACGGTGAAGGGGATGATTGAAAACTTTTTCGAAATGGTGGAGGAGCTCGGCTTCATTCCAAACGGGGGAAGAATTTACTACCAAAGGTCGCAGCCACCTTTGCTCTTGCCCATGGTGGATGGCTACTACGAAGCCACACAAGACACACAATTCATCCGAGACAATATTCAAACGATGATTAAGGAATTCAACTTTTTTATGGACCACCGAACGGTTTCCTTCCAACATGAGGGGAAAACCCACACCTTGGCTAGGTATAATGTTGAGTTGACCGACCCCAGGCCGGAGAGCTTCAGCGAAGACTTTGAGCTGATAGACCCTCTGCCTGTTACTGCGGAAGAGGAGCAAATTCTTTATGCTAATATGAAAACTGGAGCTGAGTCTGGATGGGACTTTTCCAGCAGATGGTTTGTGACGGAAAATAACGATAGTTTGATTGGAGGAAATCTCACTCATACGAAAACCAGGGATATTATTCCGGTGGACCTGAACAGCTTTCTTTATTGGAATGCGGCGCTCCTGGAAAAGTATTGCACGCTGGTAAGTATATAGTGGACTTGTTTTACAAAATTTTCTTTTAATATAAATGGCTTAAGCAAAACAAAATATTTTAATGCTCAATTTTGACAATTAGGTAAATAACCTCACGGTTTGTGACCCCGCAACTTTCCGAGCTAAGGCGGAGCAATGGAAGACGGCCATTCACGAAGTGCTTTGGGATGAGGACACGGGCACCTGGTACGACTACGATTTTGTGCGAAGTCGTAAGCGCAAGTATTTCTTCCCAACGAATCTTACCCCACTTTGGGTCAAGGCTTATCACGGGGACATTGAGGTGATTTCAAAGAGGGCGGTCAACTACTTGACTGCAAGCGGTGCCACTAATTTCCCTGGAGGTATACCAACGTCCATGTTGCAAACTGGATTGCAATGGGATTTTCCTAATGTAAGTAGATTCATAGCCAAAGGAAGGGGATTCTCACATTGCCCCAAACCTAAATGGGGTTGGCATTGGAATGAGTTTGTCCAAGGTCATTTCATCTGTCATCATCGGATTTTCAAAGTTATCGTTCAGATAAGTAATTGATCACTTTATATTTCACAGGGCTGGGCACCACTCAACCACATTGTGATTGAAGCATTGGAAAATACAAATGACGCGTCAGCCCAATCTTTGGCATACCAGTTGGCAGAGAAATGGGTTCGATCTAATCACCTTGCTTATCAACAAACAGAAGCAATGTTTGAAAAGGTATGATGGATAACCTTATCAATTCAATGGCAATTAATTAAGTAAGGATACAATGCTCTTTTAATGACTATAAATTAATGGTTCATATACTCTTGTTTAGTATGACGTTTCAATTCTGGGCGCTCCTGGAAGCGGTGGCGAGTACGAAGTTGTAATTGGCTTCGGCTGGTCAAACGGTGTAGTTTTGGATTTTCTCACAAAATATGGCGAAAGACTTACTCCCGTACCTGAGCCAACGACTAAATCCCCGGACGCTTGATGGTAAAAATAAGGAATTCTATGTCTTGTTTGTAATTAAAACGTTTGTATGAAAAAATTAATGACACATTAAAAGAGGCAGTTTATTTTTAAAGACAATTTGAAAAATTACTTTTTTATTATCATTTTTTTCATTTTTATCCCTTTTCCTTCTTTTATTTGTTTATTATTTCTTGGCCTGCAACAAATCTTTTAAGAATTTTAAAATACACACAACAACATCAACAAACAGCACGTTATTTTACGTTTACGTCACGCTCTCTTCTTTTTGCCCTTGTATCGCAATATTATCATTGCACAATGACGATACACCAAACAACATTATTTAAAATCCGCGTCTTCTTATCTTAAAAATAAATAGTCTTATTTATCATACATTGTTACAATTACTCCATAAATAATATAATAACATCAAACTATATAGAATATATATACCTACCATACCATCATAGTAAACGTTCCTAAAAGAAATAATATATTTCATCACAAAAACTCATTTCGCATCATTGACCATTCTCAATTCAAAACATCAAACAAACGCGTCTCTTAAATTAAAACTGTTATATATGTTTTTAAATAATTTAAACTGTTTCGACATTTTTTTGTCTCTTGTATTACGCCTACACAAAGGCAATAAGGACCTTCTGGTAAAATCATTTAGAAAAGTCTATCAATTGTGCATACCATTTATTAGTGTCTAGTATCTAATATCCGCTCCATACTATTGTATTATCAGTTAAATTCATTAAAAACCATAAATTAAATCATGCATAGGTAGTATCTTTGTTTAACGTCACGGGCACTTATATTGTTGACGGTGACAAGAACACAGAGCAAAACTAACACACATTATTTTCCGCTAAATATCGTCTAAAGCATAAAATGCCACCCGTAAAAATACATTTTTTGACTCATTATTCTTCATGGTTTTTAGAATAATTGTTTCAATGGGACAAGTGATAAAATTGAACATTGCCAACAAAAAAAATCCTAAGATTTCTAGCATTTTCCACATTTAGTTCAGTCATAGTAAATAAAAAACAAACATTTGCATAAACCCAACAGCCAGTATACAAGGTGAAGGCATGCAAGTAACATTTAACATAACAAATATTTAATAGCTATTATTAGTCGTAACTCGTAATGAAAATAGAAGTAGCGTACTTGTAACATCATTCTCTTAAATTGCTTCTTGCGCTAATATAAGCTTGTCATTTTCTTTTTGAAAGATTTGTTTTGTGTGGTGAACATAAATAATGTTAAAAAAGGCTAATTTGTAATTAACAAATAGTTAAACCGAGCTTATTACTTAAAAGTAAATAAAAAATATTTTAATAAATTAGTATGTAATAGACACCAACAAACCGAGTTTTTTTCGCACCGTTCTACTTTACATATGCGCATTCGAATTTCGAATAATCGACACCACAGGTACCAACATAACGCCAAAACTTAGTGAAATCATCATATGAGAAAAACTAACTTGGACTACATACTGTTTAATTAGTTTATTTAACAGACGTAGCAGTAGCTTCAAAATTTAATATCATTTTGTTATACTGAATATGTATGTATATCATTTCTTCTAAACAAAACTCATCTTTTTTTTGTTCTTCGTATTTTTGTGTTTATCCAGTAATTTATAAGGTTATCTGGTAATCAGTTGACTTAAAATATATTATATTTCCTTCAGCCAGAGAATAAAGCTTTAAAGCAATCAATATTTTTTGTA
This sequence comes from Sinella curviseta, assembly GCA_004115045.4. Classification (NCBI taxonomy): domain Eukaryota; kingdom Metazoa; phylum Arthropoda; class Collembola; order Entomobryomorpha; family Entomobryidae; genus Sinella; species Sinella curviseta. Next base: position 32,600,350 of record CM023199.3, on the reverse strand, counting down.
TTATCATCAAATAATAATTTAATTACTTTTCTCCTCCACACATTTTCATCTTTTGTTTCTTAAACTATGAGCTAAACAATGCACCGTAGGAGACCACCGTATTGTTTTCTTTTAAAATTGGCTAAAACAGGCAAAAATACAAACTAACAATAAATTGTAATTCTTGTTGACTATCAATCAATCAATTTTTTTTAAAAGTATACCGAGATAACATGTTAAAGTATTAACACAATTACAGTTCTTAGTTAATTAATTATTATAAATTATTTTGGTAGTAGTATTTTTTTAATACAACACAAGTAGCGCCATTTCGTTGCTTTTCTTAGTAAGCTTAATATTTTTTGTCTAGAACGATATTACGTATGTGTTTTGGTACGCACATTACCTTTAATACAAAAATCTTTCACCAGTCACATCGTCATAATCGTCTCAAGTCGTAGCATGTATAATTAATTAAGATTCACGATATCATATAAATTGTGTCATCAAGGTTAAAATAGAAAGTAAAATAATCGTAAGAAAAAAACAACTGACTATTTGCATAAAATATTGTGATAATGCACAATGCACATTTCATTCCTCAAAAATAAGTTAACAAATTCATTCACTCTCAGTGTTTTTTGTGGTGATTCTGTCTTCCAACAAGCAATCAGGCAACCATCCAAACCGCCATTCTTTTTGAGACAAACAACAACGTTCGTTAAACATAGGCTTGCCAGCAACCATTTACTTTTACTTTAAAAAACAAGAGGAATAACAACGAACTAATTTCTAAAACTATAAATGATAAATTATCAGTTTCCATTATCTTTCTCGTCTTGCTAAAACAGTTCATGTCACGATCTCAAAAACAAATTCGCTAAAAAAATCAGTTGATTTTGTGCTTGTCTTCGTAGTATTCTCTAAAATCTCCCATTTTATAATCTACGCATATCTTCATCTCTATAAGAATAATTTAATTATAACTACTAATGATAACCGTAATAGTAATTATAGTTGAGTTTAATCACATTATTTACACGCACTTCATTCAACAATCTTGTTTACAGTAAACTATAAAGCAGTGAAAGCGGTAATTATCCGGCTAACGGGTAGTAAATTAATTACAGATAGTAACAACATAAATTCATAAATAAATTAAAAGTTGTGATAATGAAACTTTTGAATATACACAATATATGCATTTCATAACAACAACACAATTAGACATTAAACTTCATTTGTAACAAGGTTCAGAGATTTAACAATACGTAATAATTTTTTAAATATGTATATACCGACTTTAACTAGAGACATTACAGTTTTTAAAATATATCATGTATTTCTAAACTTAAATAATAATTATTTAATTATTGCTTCTAAATTGCGGCACAAAATTTACCGGAACTGGTAGATCTGGATACTTTTTTCAGGTATATGCGTCAAGTTGAGAGACTGGAACCTGTAAAAATGTAAAACAAAACAAGATTGGCTCAGTTTATTCACAAATTGAATATTAAAGAATAATATATATATACTCTTGCATTTCTTACCATTCGGAACTGCGATGATAGTAAAATCCTTCAATTGAAGCATCCGATTTGGTAAAACAAATGTAATAAAAGCCAGCAAAGCTAGCACCGGAAATGTCTTTAATGGTATGGTCAGGAACGAGAAAGTGTTCCTTCCACCTCATAAACACGTAGTCCGTCGACTTAAGGGCTTCGTAGTCAAAATTGTCCGAGTTGAACGTTTTCGAGTACTGGTGGAACAAACAGGTATTGAATTAGTGGAAAGAGAAAGCATGGGGCAATTAGTTATGATATGAAATATGTTTATTTGTACGGATCTCACCTGGTGGAAAGAGTTGAACTTGCTCCAATGCTTCTTGTCCACCTCCTCGTCCGCATCCCATTTTCTCGTGAGGAAAGGATGCTTCCGGGAAATGATCTCTCCGTCGAAAAACGTCGTTAGGGTGGGATACTCGTCGGTGAGACCACGGATTTTGAGGTAGCCGCAGAGATAACCGTTTTCTTCATCGACGTGCTGAAATAAAAACAGAAACAAAGTTAGTAGTGATGTCTGCAAGTATTTTGGAATTATCATGTAAATTGAAAATTAACTATTTTAAGTAACCTGTAAAATGACTTCCACATCGTAACAGTTTCCCTTGGACTTTTGATGCCCTTGAAATCTCGACCCGTTGTACAGGAGGGAAGGACATACTCCAGGTTGTTTGGAGTTGGCAGGGAGTGGAGGAAATACTTTTTCCGCCTTCACAGGCATGTTTTAAACTTGTCCTTCCTTCTGCTTTCTAAATTGTCCCCTTTCACCACAAGGGACAATGTTTTCTTTGGTGGGCTTCTCTTCTGGTTGATTTTACAATTGATTTGCTGACTTTCTCAGTAATATTCTAAAAAAGTAAAAAAATCAAAAGTACTTGAAATCCTTATATGTAAATACGATTCTTATAACACCTCATCACAATATTGAAACTGAAACCATGAAATATTCCTAAATTCCTCACTAATTTTAGAATGCCTTATAATGAATATCAGACAAAATGTAATTCTACGAGTATGAGCACATTTTATCAACGTGTACTACATTACTCACGACTTGTTTGCGACACAACAAAAATGTAATTATAAACTGTTTTATAGTTAAAATTTACGTTACATAAATTCTTTTACTGTCCATCCTAGTTATTGTACAAAGTGCAAGTGACGACAAGTTAGAAATTGAACTTAATTTGTGTAGTAGTATAAAATATAATTTCACAAAACACATTAAGGAAAAATATTATCGGTTACCGCTGCTGTCGGCTTTTTCCATTAACTTGACTAAACTAAGCCTAGTTCACTCACTCACGTCAATACTCCCCACACAGTAGTACATGATGCATTTTAATAAACAAAAAATTATCATAATCATAAGCTAGCTTATCTTTGTATAAACTACCTAGGTATGCGCTCGTCTATGTACATCACCATATTATTATAGCAGTACGTCGTGTTGTCGTGTATCCAGTCTCTACTTTGTTCACAAACAAGCTTTATTTAATGGAAACCTGATAGGCAATTATATTTATTTTCTAACAGACAAACAGCTTGTTTTGAGCTTTTTCAGCTGCAGCCCCTCGTTAAATAAATGATAAAATAAAAGTCCAAATTATTTATTATCAGTATCTGCCTATAAGATCTGAACTGATTTGACCAAAAGTCAAGTCAATAGAACGTTTTACCATTAAAATGTTTTACCAGAATTAGTTTCCACATGAGAGCACGCTTCACCACACTAATAATTTAATTTAAATATTAAATACATACCTAAATCTTTTCTCAGAGCTCCTAAAAATATATCTAAAAAATGCTGAATGTCAAACCGCCGCTTTTAGCACACACATTAATTATTTTTGTACTTTTTAACTTTACCGACTAGACAAGGAGACACACACATGCCATCATGCCAAAAGATTAGCCGGTCAAGTATTTCATTCAAGACGTTTGCACTTTGCACAGCGTCAATATTTTTTAAGTGAGTATTTACGGTAATAAGTACAATATGGAAAGCTAACAAACTATGTAACTGCCAAAATACTCGACGGCAACTCGTAGTGTAGTAATCATCAAAGTGACAAAAAACCCCATTCACCTCTGGCCGAATGCGTCACCCACGCCAAGCCAAAGATTATTATTATTATTACCTGCCTGCTAATTCTAATAAAATCTATAACTGCCTTTGTCCATACTGCTTTTATGCTATTTTAATTGGATTTACTCGCGTAGGTACTGCATTCTTTTTTTGCTACCAAAGCAACTTACACACAACATGCAATGCTTGTAATAAGCTTATCAAGTATTGATACGCTACGTTTTACGTACTTATGAACTGACCACTGGTCAGTTTTACTTACAACAGTATGGTATGCATACACACACACCAGAGCTTTGTAGTACAAATTGTATTATGATAAATTACAATTACAATGAATAAAATAATGTTGTTGCACACACATACCATATAGCACCACACTATCATCGTAATAATATATTGTCGTAATGCATCACTTCAGCTCATACTCATGCCTCATCTCAAAAATCCATAATCGTCATCACGTCAAATAATTATCACCAGCATGCGCTACACGCTAATATACACTTCCTTTCTTCGTCTTGCTAAAATGTTGACAGATCATTGACCATAATGACCACTATAGCACCACACGATCAATTACCATAATAAGCGTTTTCACAAATCACGAACTGAACTACACACATATAACATTCGGATCGAAGCCCTCAAAATTGGCAACAGACTCATAATCCCTTTTGATTAACTGCTTATTATTTAAATCTTTAATTGTACATCATCTATTTTAATACAATTTTTACCATTTTTGATGACATGCCTAGGTCATCATCATGATCACATCAAAATAAATTTGGGTGTATGCCTACCTTCTCAAGATGACGATCCACCGCGCGTCTGCCTCCGTCTTCACCTGTCACCTCTTCCTAAAACGATTTGAGGTGCCGTATTATAATTTTTCACACCATTCATTATTCAACAATGTTCATTTTCATAAGGTGTATGTATATAACAACGATCCCTTAAAAACAAATCAAGTTTTAATTGTGTTTGCCTTTTTGCGCACAAAAACACCCACACTGCTCACAAGAATCCACACACACACCTTGCCCTCTCACACCTCACGCAATGCACGCTTTTTTAATTCCTTTTAATATAACCAATCATATAAATTTCTTAACATAATCAAATCAAAAATCAACAGCACATTTTTGCATTACATTTTTATTACTTGGCTCTTTTCACACTTCACTTTTTCATTGCATTTATTTATTACACTGCCCACTGCATATAAAAAAACTGCTTACTTTTTTTGCTCGCAATTTACTGGTACTGGTGGCCAGTGATCCCTTTCGTTATATTAATTTTTTGCGACGTTTCTCAGCAAAACGTTGTGCGTTGTTATATTTTGGTGGACGTGTGGGCCTTCTTCTTCTTCTGCTTGTTAAGAAGTGAACGAACGACCACCGACGAAAAAAGTTAAAAATATGCAATGATGCGAATGCAGTTCAATACGCAGCGTATTAATTTATTATAGTGCACACAAAATCTTTGCACAAACATATGAAGCTGAACAAGTTATTCATTCAATCAACTTGTCTGTATGTAATGTGTAATGTGTGTGGAGAAAAGAAAAATCTCTGATGATTCTCCTTTACTTGCTGAGATTGCTGCTGCTGAGAAGATTCCACTTTTTTTTAAAGAGGATCCTTCTTCATCCATCACATCATCATAAGAGCCAGCCAGCACATCATTTATTTCAAGTTCCCATTCCCATGCATATACATTAGGAGGACTCCTCTCTTCTGCTGCTGGCTGATCATCATCATCGTTTTCATTATGAGAGCTCTCACATAAGTATTGCGTTCATGCTAAACGGTTTGGTTATGGTTTGCCTTGCACACACGGCACGGTAAAAAAGTGAGGAAAAACAGCCAGTACGAGAAGAGGAGAAGGAGAGAGATTGTTGGACCGATGAGCAAAAGTTGAATTGAAAGTATTAAAAATACTACTACACATGCACGCACACCACCACAAAACATACCTAACTACATAAAATCGAGTTTAGGGAAAGCTCGTATTTGACAGAATCCACTGGGATAGATGGAAATGGTGGGTGGGTAAAACGGCAATGGGGAGTGTGTGTTGTCGGATGACATGGGAAATTGATTTGCGAAATGTTAGTGTTATGAATTATGGTGATGATGTGATATGAATGCTGGCTTTGTGTTAATAATTTTATTATAGTAGTACGGGTAGGTAGGGACACAATGTACAGAAAAATGAATTTGAGGAGAAGAATGGGACGGAATGCTTTGCCGGAGTTCAGGCAGAAGAACAAGACGGAAAAGTTTGTTGGTTTGCTTTGCTTGTTGTTGTTGGGTTTCGCAGCTCGGCTGCTCTAGCTTTTGTGAGAAACTTACAAAGAAATATAAAAAAAGTTTTTTTTTGCATGCAAAGCTCAAGACCTGAGGATCGGATGACGACAACGGTGATGTGATGCGGTTTTTATAGGAGTAATTCATAGACAAGGAAATGAGCAATGATGCTTAAAACATTTCACAAATGGTTATTAGAAAAGATGCAACTAAAATGAGTTCGGTTTTGATGGAGACGGAACGGTGAAGTAGTACCTATTATGTATCGTATCATAAATTTATACTAATTCTGATACGACTTGGTGTTTTTTTGCAATTAACGTTACTGTTGTTTTTAAAAGCGAACTTTTGACGTGATTGACGTGAACCACGAATTACAACGTTTACGTAAACAATGCTTTACTGTAGTATCTATGTAGGTAATATTTTATAAATGAGTCACCTATACATACATACATGTCATGTCATAATACTGTTGAGATTTATTTTCCAGGAAGTATGTAGAAATCGAAATCTAGACCTTTATATTTTTTTAAGAATCGGGATTTCTAATGCATCGGAATTTTATTAATCCTTAAAGCAATGTTAAGAATATCATCTAAGCCGGTACTCCACAAATGTACTCCATTTCATTTCACTCAAGAAGAGTCTCAGATAAACCATTTTAAAAATATTTAAACTACAGAAGTAAATGTGAAATTGTAAGTCACAATCTATAAAACCTAGTAATCTTCTCTGCACTACTGTCACATTTAGCTCGCTCGTATGAACGGTCATACATTCATAGAAAAGTTCCATCCAACCAAATGCTGAAAATGGGATCGGAATTTTGGGACAATAATGTTGGGATTAACTTGGGCCCTATATAAAACATATCTTGAAGTTTGAATTTGACTAATGGCATAAAATGAAACTGCAAAGAGCAAGTTCCATAAATTTTATGCAAATGATGTCAGTGCTCAGTGCACAAACATAATATTTTGGTATGTCATAGGAATACAGATAGAGATAGTATTGTGTCGCGAGAGCTGTCTTTTTACAGCACATTTCGTTGTGAGTTGCTTGTGAGCGTGTGTATGGGCCTGGCCAATAAAAAATGACGTACCTACCTCAGTAGAATCGCTTAAAACTTTTAGTAAAAGATAAAAATTCCAATTACCGAGAAACCAATAAATTGTTATATATTTTGCAATTGTATTATATTTCATATCATTAAGGCTATAAAAATTAGCAAAACTGCTTCTCCAAACCTTGACATTATGGTTTTATTCTCCAAAAAACCATTAAATCTCATCTTGCCCCACACTACAGTTCAAGGACGAATGAAATGGAGTAGAGAGAGTAGAGTAGAGTAAGTTGTCTAGTTTCAGTTTTGCATATCTTTAAAAAATTTTATCTCTTCTTGTCTCGTATCATCACATCATTTTGGAATAATAGATTTGAAGCTGGAAACTGCTGTTGTAGGATGCATTGTCCATGGAGCAGAGTAAATAGCATTGCCGTCTCGCGATAAGATCAACTCCACATTCCATAAAGTAGCTATTGCTCCTGTTTGTATCCTCCTGTATCACGAAAGAATATGCAAATAATTAAAATATTTTAATTAACGTGAGGAGATACTAGTTTTTTCAATTTATTGAATGCATCATTTTAGGCCTTCGATATTAATATGCGTACATATTACAAAAAAATGTTAAACTTGTGGAGGTACCTTTTTTCTTTCAAATTCTTTGCCGTTGCTTTCTCAGGGACCGCGACCACACACACAAGTAATACAACAACGGTGGTGGGTGGTCGGTACGAAATGTGCTGCTGGAAATCTCATATCGCATCTTTACACCAATTCATCAATACAGCAACTTAGCACAAACAAGCAGACACGTAGCGTACTAACTTAACTTTGTCCATTTCTCTAATTTAGTTTGCATTTCTTGAGTGACAGCTTTAAAATATAGTGGATGAAAAATGAGCCATAAGTAAATCCTACCGTGGCAATTGGGTTTCAGTCAGTTGGCACGTTTGGCTGCGCGGTCAACAAGCCAGACAAGCACACGAAACGATTGTGGAACTGTATACCAGTTTTTTAGGAAGGAGAAGGAATGTTGTCAATTGCATTTTTGCATTTTAACTACTTGAGTTTTGCTTGTTTTGAGTGTTGAGTAGAGTGAGAGGATGTTTTGACTCTTGTAACTTGAACAATCCTCCAGTTAGTCTCCGGCTGTCCGGCTTAGTTAACTCACCTTTATCACGTCAATGGTGAATTGTCAGTAGTTAGATAGTGTGTGCGTTGGTGGAGGTAATAGCGTTAAGCTATTTACTGTGTCATAGATTTTGAAAGTCTAAAAGTAGTAGCAAGGTAAGCGAAATTTGTCCCATTCATCCAGTGGAAATCGGGGTTTTAATATAGACAATGGACGTTGGAAGTGACAGGCATTGAAACGTAGTTATTTGTGGTAACAATAAGTGAAATACCTTTATACTTTTTTCTGTTACAGGTACCTTACCTGACCTGCTGGCTGACCTGTGGGGGCTAGAGACGACCGTTAGAAAAGAAAGGCTGGAAGGATTTGAGGAAAGGTGAGTGCAAGCAGGATGGAATGCATGTTAATGGCTTTTTTAGATAAGTACCGATGATTGTGTGTTAATTGAGTTGAGATTATAATATGATAATAATTTCTACATAATATCTATTTTTTTGAGTGATTGAGTAAAATCTAATGATTGACATGTTTTTTTATAGAAACGACAATTTTATTTTAAATTATAATATAGGTAATGAGTAATATGGCACTTCATTATGGTAATTAATTTGTTGTGTATGCTTTTTTATGTGTTGACTTGAAAATGAAGACTTGCTAATTTATCAAACAGAAGTCGGAACCGCAATGGAGACTCGAAGAATCATGACGCGCTCCAGGAGATACCGCCGTTATTCAGCCAGCCCGGAAGCGCAACAAGCACCTGAGGATAGTAGAAAATTGACCGCGCCTTCTGCTGAAGAAAACGGGGAGGGAAGCGGAACAGGGGACGAAGTCCGGGGAAGGGGTGTTGAAAGGTCAAACGAGAATGGAAGGGAGAGCGTCAGTGCTAGCCCAGATTCGTCAGAAAGTCGGGAAAGTTCAGACCATGGGAAAAGACGTCGGGGCAGGCCAACCAAATCGAAGACACCAGCAGCAAGAGGGCGGGCTAGAGGGAATAATGTCCCAAGACGAAGAGCCGGTGTGAAAAGGAAGTTTGAACCTGAACCTGAATATCTGGTAAAACATTGACGAATTTATTGTACACCAATTCTTCAGTTACATTCAGTTCCAAATATGCTGGCGTTTATTTGGAGTTTTTAACACTCATTATTCTTTGCCATTTTTATGCATTATTTTATAAACAGGTCGATGCGATTCTGGATAAAAGAGTTGCGGTGATTAGTGGAGACGTGCAGTATTTAGTGAAATGGCACGGGTGTCCAAGTTCTGATAATTCCTGGGAGCCGCAAAAAAATGTTGATGGCAACACACTGGTAGAGGAATTCGAGTACCAACTTCGTAACGTTAGTCTTTCAGAACAAATTAATATTGTTTATAAACAACAATAAGGTCGAACACTACCTGTACCAATGATTTTTTTCTATAGCAGGAAAACGCTCGCAGACGTTTGATGACGCCCGCTGATGTTGTCGATAACAATCAGCATGAAATGCAGGGAAATCAAGAATACAACGGGACCCCAAACGCAGGAGACCAAGTAATTCAATACGATGAAACGGAAGTCGCTCATGATCATGAGCTTCGAAACATTGAGTTCGAACCCTCCGATGACGAAGAAACAACTCTGGGCAACGAAGACGCAGCCGAGGATTATCAAGTTCTGGGGTTGCAGTATCATCATGTGGACACAAACGAAATTAAAAGACCTGACTTACTTCCAGTAATCTTTAGAGGTGCTCGGACCATCCTTAGGAGATCGGCTAATATGTTATCTTATGTATTTGCACTCCTCTGTGTCGTGTGCGGCGTTACCTTTGCGGGTTTTGTTTTGTTCATGATCTTGATCAATTGAATTTCAGCGTTCAATATTTTAGTTTTAGTTATTTTTGGCATCTATTCTATCCACTTAGATTTTAGTCAGTTAGTAGTTATACATTTACCACATTAAATTGGTATATATTGTTATATATAGTTGTAATGTATAATTTACGTTTACTGGATTCTTGGTTGGTTTGCTAAAGCGATTGTATAACTGCCGAATGTTATTCAGGCAGAATATTGTAGACAGAAGTCTGTTAAGGTACGCACTGCGAACAATGAATTAAATGAACACTGCGTCCTTGACGGCTTCACTCGGATGAAAACTAATTTTACTTTTTATCTGTATGATTTTGACTAGTTTAGTAGATTAAAACGTCTAATAATGTTGTTTGATTTACTACTGTAGATATCATTGTTTTTATGAAATTGATAAAAATTAACTGTTTTGTTACAATTTTATATTTCCTTTTAAATACAGAATTTATGCATTTTGCGCGTTTTTCAGCAAGTTTATATATTATGATATGATGATTTAATGTATACCTAATATAGTGACGTTTTACGTTAATATTTTTTGACTTTTTGTACCAGATCAAAGTAGTGCAGTGCCTAGTTATATTCGAAATTGTAAATAAAGAAAAGTGGACATCTCTTTAAATGCGTGCTCACCTTCATTATTATGAAAGCTTACATGAAATGGAAGGCACCGTATCACTATTTTTATTACTGACGAGGATCAGAGAAAAGAGAAATAAGTTAATGAATCATGTATATATTGCAAAAAGAAAAGCATTGCTTTATTTTTTTCTTCGTAAATATAACTTTTATGTATTTTCGGTCATACATAGATCGTCTAATAATAATTTCAACAATAATAATAGGTATGAAATAATAACTTTTTGCAAACTAACAAGCATAACTATACCTACTTAAAATTTTAAACGAAAAGTGGAAGCTGCGGACGACTTTCTCGACTTGCCACTTTTAACACTACTCGCAGATGACGACGACTTGAACCTCTTGTTTTGTTTTGCAGGCAAATCCCTTCTAATTCCTTTACTTTTCCCTTTCGTTGCTACCACTGAAGCCCCTTTCCTTTTGCCTACTGACTGCTTGGACGAGCCGCTTGTTTTGGAGCTTTTCCAACTCCTCATGGAAAACTTTGATCCTGATGATCTCAGGGACTTTGCAGAGACATTACTTTTGCTCGAGGATTTACTATTTATCTTTTGTAAACTACGGACTATTTCATCATCATCTGAATCATTGGACATATCGTCATCATCTCCCTCCTCATCATCGTCATCTTCTTCGTCCTCCGAGGAATCCCCAGGTGCTGACCTTTTTCTTGATTTTTTCGGATCTTCTGTGTCAATTATGAGTTTACCGTCCTTGTTCATCTTGAAGGCTTCCGCTTTCTTAGCAGGTCGTTCATCTACAAAAGAGAAAAATTACAGGCAATTAAGTAAATTGACTTTAGCAAAATAAAATTGGCTAATCTCTGCTCTTCTAGTCAATCAACTTACTAATGAAAGATTTGGCGACATCCGAGGGACTCAGGAAATCCACCACACCCTCCTTCATCACCAGTGGCGTTTTATTGCTCATCCTCACATCAATATCCATATCCTCATCATCACTCTCATCATGGCCCATATCCCCGTCATCATCCTCACCGCGACCCTGCTTATTATCCTTCTCTTCCCTCTTTTTACTCTTTTCTCGCAACTTTTTGCAAATGTTTTTAATCCTGTTTCGCATTTTGGGATCCTCCGCATCTATCACAATAGCTCTCACCCCGACAGCACCGAAAACTTTGATCATTCGCGCGAGTAATCGGGTCGAGTCCTTTTTCGGGTATTTCAAGTCGCTCACAATTCGGCCGAGCTGTGCGGCCACAGGGCCCAGAGCTCCTTTGTACAGTTGTAAATTCAGACAGAGAAACTGAAGACTGTGCTTCCATACAATGGGATCGGCGTGATTGAATAGATGGGCTATGCTCATTTCCAAAAATTCTTGAGAGGGCGAATCCGGAGTAAGATGGGAGTAAAGTATAAAGGCAAAACGGAGTGTGCAGGAAATCATCAAAGGTATTGGAGATGAAAGGCCTACTCGTAGAACGTCAAAGGTGGAGCTAACGTCTTGATTGGTTTCCTATATAGAATATTTGGAATATAAAATTTATTTCTCTACATCGCTACACTCTACACCTATTAAATTTGTGAAAAGGACATGGATTTACCTTTAAGTAGTCGCAAAATCTAGTAACGTAAGCATTTGACAGCTTTTTTGCCTTTGCGTTCACACTTAGCATATTAATGATGACCTCCGTGAGGAAATCCTTGAGCCATTCCGGATTCTGAAAATAGTGGAAAATTTATAAATCATCAAAATCTTTCGTATAACCTCAGAAAAAAATCTGTGTTTAAAAATCAGTATGCTAAATTTCTCTTACCATAGCGGTTATCACTGAAATGCACTCTAGTCGCAACGCTGCAGCATTTGATTTTGTTTCCGCACTGGTTTGTTTCAACGTTTCCAACAGCTTCATCAGTACATCAGGACTGAGACTCTTATTCTTCGACAAGTTGGTCATGATTCTGTAGGCTCGTTTGCTGTCTCCAGTTTTGGCCCATTTCTTGGCCGTTCCATCCAACAGCTTCTCCTGAAGTTCCTTATCTCCTACGTGCATTGCGAGAAACGCGATTAAATCAAATACAGGCGATGCCGCCTCATCTACCTCCGTGGTGAATTTAGTCAGAGCTCTGGTGGTAAGCTCTGCAATGAATTCGAGGTCGCAGTGTTCCAGATATTTTTGAATGGTAGTTCCAACAGCGTCACAATGGCCTGGGTAGACCTCAGTCTCTGGTTTGGTTTTTATGTAGAGATTGAACAAAATGGGGAGGTAATTTTTACTGTACTTTTTGCAAATTTCTTGACACTGCGGCCATTCAACAAATTGACGCAGTGCTGCCAGTGCCTGTAGACGAACTTGTGGCTTGTCGACAATAACCTTTCCCAACAATTCAGCAGGAAAGTTGTCGGGATCTTTAGGATTTCTACAGAAGCCGACGAGAGATGCCCACCCAACGTCAAGTTTTGTTTTTGTTCCAAGGCCCGGAAGGATTTCCTTTTTCCAAAAGGTAATTTCTGAGTTGTGGAGATTTTCCTGCATCAAAGGTAAAATCACCAACCACCGGGTAGCGGGATCGACAGTGGTCCAAAGTGGATCTACACCGAACGCTCGAATAAATCTACCCATCGCTGGTAAAACACCTTGAGCATGCCGAAGTGGAATCAACTGAAGAAATACATCTTGTGCGGATGTACAGTACTGACTGGGTGACAAGCTGTCCAAAAGAGACTCCAGGATTTGTAAGGCAAACAGATTTGGAGGAACTGTCAGCAAATTTTTGGAAAGAACACGAAACAATTTCTCGAGAATGGGCTGGCCAATTGACTCGGTGACAAGATGAGGAAAGAACTCTTTATAAAGTTTGGCAACTGACAGTCCATGATTTGTGATCCATAGTGAGCTTGATGACTCGAGGGAAGAAGAAAGGTAGGTCATGTCGAACTCAGCAGGTCCTTGGCGCAAACGTACGAGACCAGAGAGAATGCAACGCAACCAGAGAATAAATGATTCCGTGTTCCTGGTGTCAGGCTGAACTTCCCATAAAGCCACAATCAGTTTTGAGAAGAGCTCGTCGTGAGGATCACATTCGGAAATGGCGGTAAAGTTTTCAAATACTTCGATAAAGAAACTGAATCCAATTTTCATTATGTTACTGTCGCCACTGGACATCACGCGGAGAACTCCTTCAAACAATTTCTTTGCTCCGGGCTTGGAAATGCTAGTGACACAGGTCCAAATGCTGAGCAAGAGACCGAGAACGTCAGCGACCACTTTGGTGTCACAAGTGGGGAAGCAGCTCAGTTGATCCAGGATCCAGCCTAACGTCAGCTTTGTAATGGACGAGCTGGAAGGGCTGCGTTGAGAAACAAATTTTTTGATGGCGGAACGGGCTTTCTTTCGAACGCGGGGTCTTTCATGAAGAGTACATTTTAAAACGGTGTAAAGGACTGTTTGGAGTTGTTTGTCTTCTTCAAGGTTCAGACGATCCTGGACTCTGATTAGTTTCATGAGAGCTTCAATACTCTGAAAATAAATGGTGATATTAATTTTTAACCTAAATTTTAATGCATAGAACATCTTATGTAGGTCACAACTTTTCTTTTGGTTTACCGTTCTTAGCAGCAAATCGTTATTGTTCTCTGCGGCATAATTTAGAATTGTTCCAATTTTTGGATAAATGTCTGTAAATCTCAGCTTTAAAACGGGTGGAGACACACGTGGCGTGATGATACATACGAGAGACATGACAGGTTGATATTGATCATGTTGACAACTGTCCAGTAATGAGAGCTATGATTAAAAACAAGCACACATTGATGAACTTGTGATAAAAATTATCGTACTGTGGGTAATGAATGATACCAATTAAAAATAATTAATGCCTATTTAATTAATTATACTTACAAAAGTTGCAAAAAATTCAGTTTCATTCAGCTTTCCTCCAGCTCCATTGATAACTTCTGAGGATGCAGCAAGAATACTTAGCATTTCTTTGTGAACCAGCGAGTTGGACCGGAATTTTTTGAGAAACCTGAAAATAATCATCATTAGTATTATTAACATCATCGTTTAATTGTTTTATACATACTTACAACAGTTATTACTTCAAACAATCAATAAGGTAAAGAATATTTCTGGTTGGGGCCATACCTGTCAAATGCATTCGTAGAGCATTTTGACCACGCTGAAGACAATGACCTCAAGGTTGAAATGGAGTTCAGTCCAGTGCCACAGGAAATATCAGAAAGGGTCAGACTATCTACTTCCGAGGTCAAATCCTCGTCCATTTCATTCTCAACTTGGGTTTGAATTGCGGCCACATTCTTCACAGTGAATAGTGGATTATCTGAAATTACGAATATCCACACATTTGAAACTCTCTTCAAAACACTACTGGCTCATTATCATTCTGGCCAGGTGGCAACTGTTCTTCTTACCGGAAACTGGATGCAGGAAATTTGATGACGCCTGATCTCTAAACTTGGTCGTTCCAGGGTTGGACACACAACTGTGACCTCTCGCCCATCGTTGACCTTTGGAGGCACCCTTTGCGTGACTCCTGGTTCCAGGAGCCTTTCTTCCAGGCATTGTTAAAGTTGATTATTTCAGAGTAGAAAGTAGTATTTAATTACTTAACCACACAGCAAGTCACACTTCCTTCACACAACAGATGACGATGAGTGACAGATGGAAACTTAACAAAATCCCTACACCATCTCAATTAACTGATTACTGAAATAGTCTGCTTATCTGCTAACTAATAAGAAATATATATGAAGCTCATCGGTGTTCAAAATTAAACACAAATTGTTCGAAAGATTAGCCACTAGCGGCATGAGACGTTCCGAACTGCTCCAGTATAACAAGCACATGTAAAAGCACGTAAGCATGCTGCTCCAATGCACATGAAAACACACATGTAATTTCAAATGGATCAACGTGGCGCCTTTCCTACGGAATGCCATTGAGCAAAGTTATGTGTGAAAACAAGTGCAAATGCTGAACTTTGTGGAACGGTTTTTGTGTAGTGCCAAAAGTGCACCGAATGCAGTGGAGATCGAAATTAAATTTTAATTATCGACCTTGGCCTGTCATTAATGAGATAGACATGAGACATGATGATGATGATATGCATGATATGACAAGAACTCTAGACTTAATACCACAAATTAAAAGTATAGTTAGCACAATTTTATTTTATTCATTTTACAAATTTTTGTTTAACAAACTGCATGAAGAAGAATTTTTAAAATTAATTCCCAAATAAATTAAATGGATTTTCCTCCTTTCCTCCGAATCCCGTCCCTGTCAATGAATTTCTTGTAGGATTTTAAAAAGTTTCTTTCATTTGCCAGTTATCGTCAGCATGAATGATTGCTATATATTTCATCAGCTCTCTCCTATCCTATCAAGTTGTACTGAACTTGCTGTCCGTTATTTCCCACGTAGCTGAATCCAAGCTGGCCTACTTGGAGCTGACAACTGATCCGAAATCCGAAGAGAATGGCAGCAACGGCGTATCCGACGACCAACCATATCACAACGGTTGTGATGAATGAGATGAGCAGGCGGAAGCAGGAGAAAGCGATGATCATTATCACAACAGTAGCGGTTATTTCAAGGGGGCCAAGATTGCCATTGGGATTGATGTACTTGCGGTAAAGATTTTCGATGCGGTTCATCGCGGCCACCATTTTGTTTCTCTTAGCTTTCAAGTCTGGACAACAAATAGCTTCACAACAAGTCGATTTGATAAACTGATTTCAGTCTGAGGTTGTAATTTGTAAGCTGTTATGCAAATAACTTTTCCTCTGGTCGAAAAGGTGAAGAATGAAGAAGAACGCATAAGCAAAATTACTGTGATGCGGATGGTCGAGTACTAAACTAAAACACAAATAAAACTAAAGACATGACAACTGATGTATAACTCACGACATTGCAATCCAAAGGTGAAATATCAGAGCCAAGTAGTCGAATGGGACGCAGTTTTCGGTACGCTTGCTCAAGTTTTATTACAACTCAAATCCATTCACATAATTGCAACATAAATCAATAATTGATGGATAATCAAATTTGTAATCATCCCCATTCCCCTATAATCCATCCTCTTTTCATATATTCATTCGTACATACTACTTATTCTTTCCTCCAATTGACCCACCAATAGTAGCGCCTGGACCACCACCAACCCCTTGAATCCCAATTTCCCCAGCCGCACCATCTGTCTTTTCCACGGTGGCGTTTGGCAAGACGCCAGCAGCTTGAGCTCCTCCACCAACAGCCCCACTGATAACTTCTAACAGTCCCTTTTCTTTCTTCTCAATGCTTTCCTTCCTCTCCAGCCCAAACAACTCACGTGGATGGACAATGCCCCGTTTACCAAGCTTATCCAGTCTCCTCTGCCTCTCGGCATTCTTCCTCTTTTGCTTCTCCCTGGCCACTGCCTCAGCTTCCGCTGTCAGATAAGCATTCCGGAGCATATGCTTGATATCCTTGGCCAATTTGTACATTTCCCTCACACTAATCCGGATATCCAAAAGCTGTCCCAGCGTATCATCCACAGTCAATTTGGCACTCCTGTGCATATGCTTGCAAACCTGCATGTACAAGTTTCTAATGGCCATTTTAATTTGTCCAATGATGAGCGTCCTTTGCGCGGCAGTGGTCTTGATTCTCAGCAAGTTATCCTCCAATCTGAGCACCTGCTCGTGGAGAGAATTCTGGTAGTCCATTAGCTCACTCAAGAAGTTCCTGTAGGCGAGCACCTCGTTCGACTTCATCAAGATATCCCTCTCCAGTGCCTTCTGTCTCCTCTGGACACTCTCGCGAGTGGATTCTGTTCTGGTCAGCAGATTATTTCTTGCCTCGGCTAACACAGCGTACCGGTCAATGATTTCACGAAGGTCGCCATATTCCCCTTGACTAGACTGCTTCACCTTATCAAGATACATTTTGAATATGGAAAACTTTTCCAGCCTGTCATCCTGCTCCTTCTTGATCTCCTCCAGCTTTCGTTTCTCCTTGTAGAGTCGCCTCAGCTCCCTTTCCTTCAGTTCGCACTGCTCGCGTTCCCGTGCCTGTGACTGCTGTGCTCGGTCGCGCTTGGCGAAACCGTCCTTGTAGTAGCCGTTAAACTTTGGAATGTTTTCTTGGACCAGTTGGTGCTTGGCGATTGCGTTATCCCAGCGAAGTGAAATGCTCTTGCGCTCCTCGTGCCAGGTGTTACGCGCCTTCACCAGTTGGTTATCCAGGCATGCTAGTTCCTGACGGAGGAGGGCAAACTCGGATGCGGGTGCGTAGAATACTTTGGAGGCGGAGTAAAGGTTCTTGTACCTGGGACAGGGGACATGGGGTATTATGAGAAAACGGAAATTCTAGGCTTTAATCTTCGGGGAAGTTAAAGCTCTATTATACAATCACTTACGGATCTACCCTATCCTCGAAACGGTCAAAGTAGTAGTCCCCGAGAGACTTTTGAAGGAGGTTTGGTGCCTTACTCGACTTTTGGAATAGCGACGTTGTTAAATTCGTCGTGGAGGCTTGAACTGGACTGCGATCCATTTTTGGCTGCGAGGATTGAATTGCGTAAAATTTAAAGTCAAAGTGTCGAATTTTTTCTGCAAATACAACAAAATTATAAAGTACTGCAACTTCCTTTCTATGTGATTCAATTTCAATAATGCAAATACATACTTCACACGTAATTTAGAAATATACTTCTCAAATAGCAAGCAGTTGCAAATCAAGTTCATAATTTGACAATCTTCTCATCATGACAGCCGTCACGTTGGAATCCTCATGGAAAACGAACTGGGTGTGCGTTGCAAGAACCTGATTGGACCAACCGACTGCGACGATAACATTAACAATGGATGGGGTCGGGTGGATATTTGACCTCTGCAAAGGGGTATAGAAGCAAGGAAGCCAAAGAGAGGAAGGAGGCTGGGCGTTGTAGATGAGTTCAGATGGACGATAAATGGATACATACTATGTTGGTAATTCTGCTAATATTTATAATTTTT
Organism: Sinella curviseta; assembly: GCA_004115045.4. Lineage (NCBI taxonomy): Eukaryota > Metazoa > Arthropoda > Collembola > Entomobryomorpha > Entomobryidae > Sinella > Sinella curviseta. Next base: position 32,581,722 of record CM023199.3, on the reverse strand, counting down.
GTTCAAAGAAATTGTGGTAATTGTGATGTAGTAAGAATATCTTTCCAGGAAAACCAGCGTGTCGTTTCAGTAATGTACGCAAACTTTCTTACTAATAATTATTAGTCGTAAATAAATTATCAATGAAAAGTTTCAAGTGTGAAGGTGTGTTGGGGAAACATGAGTATATTTATTCTTATGTGAACTGGTGGAAGTACATTTATTCCATAGTTAAGTTTTACTAATAAATATATTTCAGCTACTCCTTATGGCTCCTTGAAATAGCTCACATATAACCGTAATTTTTATTGATTATTTAATGTTATTTGGAATTCACAGAGAGAAACGTATTCAACGATAATTTTTTGTAAACATGAATTATACATACATCATCATATTGTAGAATATTGCTATCAGAAAATTAAAATGCTTCACAAACTGGAAATAAAATAAGAGGTAATGTATTTTAAATGTTAACTAAACTAAATACGACATAGAAAACCATGCAATTATTGAATAGAGCATCGGGACCGCGAGGACAGCTTTTGTTTTTTTGCTGCTTCCTCCTTTGAGTACGCAAGGAACTCTTGTCTACTAATGTAGCAAAACCGATGACAATGGCACATGCGACGATTCACAAGTAAGATCTCTCTTAACTTTGGAAAGTAGTCCCAAATCAACGTGTCTTGGGTCACTTCTTTGGTCAACTTCGCTAAAGCAGTCTCATCGGCATCGCATTTTCCAACACCAGTGCCATTTTCACAATCGTTAAACATCTTATACAAAAATCCCTTCTGAAAAGCTTCCTTCGGATCCGTGTACTTTTCATACAAAATGCTGAGTTTTTCCAAAGAATCACGGAAACAGCTGAGGAAGATCCAGGAACCTGTATACGCTCCTATAACCGCAATTGACTTTATTTTTGGCATCTTCAGATCTTCATTCACAAGCCAATCCCAAGAAACGGAGATGTCTTCACATTCCTCATCAGATTCTTCATGGCCCTCCTCCGGATTATCTACATATTGACCTTCACCCTGATGATTATTATGATCATGTTGTTCAAGATTCTCATCATTATCTTCATCCCCTTCTCGAATTATTTCTGGAACTCGAACACCCGCTTCAGCCAGTGGATTGGTCATATAAAAGATGCTCTTCATGACAATTTCTTGCAAAGCAGACTCGCCATAGTTTACGCTGAGCCACCTGAAGAAATTGCGGATATCCACAGGTCGCCAATCCCAGTTCAATTTCAACGCGATACTCTTCAACGAATCCACTTGATCCGCGCTACGCTCCACTCCAGGCAATTTCTTGAGCAGATTTCCTTCCGGTTTCGGGCACGTAGCTCCATTACACTGATGTATTTCGTACTGAAGGTATTCCACGTTCGGGATTGGGAAATTGTCCAGATTTTTCCAACGATAAGCATTTGCCAAAACGGTGAGAACTTTCAGGGACGCTCCATGTGCGCGGAGAAAGCAGTTGGGGTAATCTTTTACAGGAGAAACGTGCTTCTCTCCGACAGTCATTAATTCAAGCGTTTTCAATTTTTCAAAAGACGGTATTGGATTTGGAGGCGAGTCATCCTTATCCTCATAGTATCTTTCAATAGCCAATTCCAAATTCTCAGTGCGAGTGTGGAGCAAGAGGTAATCCAAATTAGGCATTTTTGTCAAACATTCTCCAATAATCAGTTGGATGATCTGTTCTGCAAATGCCAAACCGAAACTGGGGTTGCAACGAATGTCCAAAACCAGTGAGGTGATTCGATGACCAATGTTGTCGGCGAGGCGAGCCATTGCGTGCCAGTAAACATTAACATTCTCTTGTTCAGCCCATGGATGGAGCGGTTCGGTGATGTCGATACCAGCCCTGATTTCAAACGGAAAGGGATCTGCCAACGGTCCAGTGATCTCTTTGGAAAACCGGCTCACTCTTTCCTTATCCTCCAGAAAAATGATGGGAAACTGGGAAATCACAAAGCCTTTCGGATATGACATGTGAGTCTTGTCCACGGCTAGTTTCCAACGGCGGCTCACAAGACGAAGGTTGTACATGTCGTCGTAAGAGTGAAGATGCGCTCGTAACAAAGGAAATACCTTTTGAAATGATAAAACATCAACTTTTATATAACGATTTCGAAATCGATTTAAAAATGAATGGTTTGAATTTTCAACACGATTAAGTGCGCTTACCGCAAGAAATAGCTTATCTGCCTTTCTGACGCAGGCCAGATCTTCAAGAATTGGCGACACTCTAATAAAGTTGAGCCAATCTTGCGGATCCTCAATGTTTTCTTCAATTGAAGGCCATAACTAGTAGAGAAACATAATAGAAAAGGTTATTTTGAATTTGCAAACACTTTCATGTAATTAAAAAATATCGCCATATAATTCCGAGATTTATAGGCACACAAACAGCAAATACCTCTTTAGGCAAAACTTCCAAAAGGCCCACACGCCTACTACTGGGTTCCCCACCTCCCCCTTCATGTCCATTGTTCGCAGTAGCTGCCATTTAAATTAACGGTTTTCAGAAGATAGTGAATACAACTACGTTTAACTTTTAGTTCATTACTTTTATCGCATCGAAACTAAACGCTATAAAACCGCGTCTATGCACAAACTAAAAATTAGACAAACTACAATTTTGAATTGTTTGATTAGCAAAGGCAATTAAAGTTACGTTATCAAAAAAAATGTCTGATTTGTGCTTCTCAAAAAAAAAACTGCTGAAGTTGACAAAAATTGTAACCAGTTCCTAATCGAATGCCACTACTATGCATTAAATTAAAACCAACAAAAATGAACCCAAAACTCCTCCAAAAACCAGTCTGACGTCCACTCTACACGACCGCATGTCTACAAGACGCAAGTCACAAGCGCAAGACAAGTAGACAAAGACAAGCAGGAAAACAATGACAATATCAACGCAAACACAACAGCTGTCGACCATTTCATGTTTTCATAATCACATCATGAAATTTCCATTTAATTAAAATCATATTATTAGTACTTTTATGTAAGATTTACGAACTGATTTGGTTATAATCATTTTCGTATTGAAATGCAGTGATCTTTTAGTTTATTGAATAATTTATGGAATGGTACTAAGGTTAGGTTAAGGTTCACTATGAAAAACATCCCTCTGTGGAACTTCATTTTATAACGATCATTTATGATTTATGGCAAGTTTAAAATCGAACTTTCATGAAATAATATAATTATAAAGAATCATAATGACAATGTTATTTTTTGCACCTTTATTTAATATCACCACACCTTGAAAAAGTGTAGGTAGTTTAAAAATATGGATACAAAAATGATAAGTTCATACATGTATATAATTGTACATAAACGTTAACGAATATATTACGAGTAGAAGTTAATTACATTTGTTCCGATATCCGAAAATGTAACTGAAGATTTGATTTACAATTTATGTTCATGTAAGATGAAAATTACAATATTTCCAAATCGATTAGACATGTAGATGGTAAAGAGAAAAAAAGTTAAGAAATTAATATTCTGTAGAAATACATACATCAACAATTCAATTAGTTGAATGAAACGACGCTTTGCGAATGGAAAAGAAAACTCTAAGCCAAATATTAAATTAATTATTTGACATTCGTATAGACTGCGTGCGTACTACTTGTTAAGCTTAAGTTACTTGTTATCATTCTGCCCCTCCCTTTCGCGACGAAAGAAGTGGTAATCATCCCTTGTAATTCTCCACCGCATCTTTTGGATGATGTCCTTCTTGGAAGCCTCACCCCTACCAAATAACTGCTGCAAGTCCCAGTTGACATTCTTGTAGTTAATGGAGCGCCAAACAACGGTAACCTTCTGTAGCTTTGGAAAATAATCCCAAATAACGGCATCCAAACCCAAGCCCTCTTCCTCATTCTCCTCTGTTGAGATGACCTCCTCGGCAAATATATCCTTGACTAGACCTCGCTTGTAAATTTCGATCATCTTATCCTCATTTCGGAAAAACTCAACCTGCTTTTGCAAAAGTATAGATTCCAGCGAGTATCGCATGACCCTCAAAAACTCCCAAGATCCTTCGTAGTCACTGTACAGCTGGAAACATTTGATAGTTGGCAGTGTAGACGTGGTCATCCAAGGGAAATCAGAACCGTAGGCATTGACTTTTCTCTCTTCATTCTTGTTATGGCCAGGAGGATGCTGATTAAAGTTTGGATCCAGAGATTTCAGCGGATTTTGACTGTTTCGCAAGGTAATCGAGGTCATATTGTGGGTAGGATAGTTTCTGCCGAGCCATTTGAAAAAACTGGAAATGTCACTGGTCCTCCACTGCCAGTTAACTTTGACCATGATGTACTTCAAGCTCTGGGCTTCCTCTTGCTCAACAACCGGAAGGGACAGCAACGCTTTCAACTCTGCTTCCTTGCCTTGACACAAGCAGTGGTGAATTTCGTACAGAATTCTCTCCAGATTTGGTGCCTGGAACACGCCCATCGTTTTAAAATCGTAAAGATTGCCGTATATACGGAGCCTCTTCACAGTGCTACCATGTTGGCGGAGAAAACGCGCGGGGAAGGTGATGCTCCTTGTTTTAAACTTGGATTTTGACGGATGTCCTTCGCCCAGGGTAAGAATTTCCAAGGATTCCAGTTTATCTAGGGATGGTAAGCTGGAGGGGTCAGCGTCCTTGACAGAGTAAACGCCAGACAGGGCCTTTTCCACACTCATTGTGTTGGTTATGATAACCAAATGCCGAACTTGTGACAATGCTTTCAAACAGTCGGTAACAATGATGGTGACAATGTCTTCAGCAAACTTGGTCCCGTACAGCGGGTCAATCCGAATATCGAAAACGAGGTTCTCCACTCTGTAGCCGATTTGCTCCGCCGAGCGGGCAAAAGCTCTCCAAAATACTAGGCAGGTAAGCCTATCCATGTACTCATCTTCAAAGTCGTGGTAATCTGGATCCGTTGGAGATGCAAGACCAACCAGGACTTCGAAAGGAAGGCGTGAGGAGAAATTAGAAGAAGGAGTCGTGGTCGCTACATCATCTCTCATTTCCCTGGTAAAGCGACTGATTTTGTGAAGATCCGTTAGATAGATGGCTGGTAAGAGTACTTGAGGTTGTATCATTGTCCTCCACTGTGCATCCACACCGCGCTTGTAGTTTTTGCAGACCAGGCGAAGATTGAGTAGTTCAGGAGCTTCGAGAAATTGAAAAACTTGCTCAAGGACCTGTTCAAGTGAGGAATTTATATTAGCTCAGTTAGTGAATATTTCTACACGATTTTAATGATGTAAACTAGAACCAATTTAATAAGGCAAAATACAATGGTAATTACCGCAGGAAACAGTTTCTCCGTCTTCTTCTCTTCCATCAACTTTTCAATGTCTGGGGACATCCTGATGAAATTCAGCCAGTCCTGAGGTTCCTTAATCTTCTCCTCGATAAAGGACCAAATCTATGTTCAGAATAGGAAAGTTAGGTCAGGTACTCATTAATCATTATTAAACAAAAACATGTTTCATTCAATTTTGACATTGTGACATTAGTTCAACTTTGTTCCAAGTAGTAAATGCATGCCAACTTCATACCTTTTCCGAAAAGACTTCCAAGGCACCTCGTTTTAATCCATTTTCACCCCCAGAAGCAGCATCGCAATTCCCCTCCTTCTCCCCTCCACCTCTCTTCTGCTTACCCTCATCCCCACCCATCTTCCCCAAAATTCTCTGAGACAAATCCAACGCTTTCGGAAATTTAAAGGATGGACCATAAATCATGTCGCAAATCAACCTTATTACAAAACACACCACGCAGGACACCGCTTCAACAGCCACAACAAAAGCATTCTTCAAAACGGAGCCACACTTGATCCCACCACAACTTCCGTCTCCACCACCTTCACCATCTCCTCCACCTCTTCCAAGTTCCTTTCCCATTGCAATTAACAACAACGGCCAATTATACTATCATTTACTTTTATCAACTAAACTAACAACTAACCCTTAAAATGACGACTTTAATTACGGCGACGAGTTTATTAAGGAGTACGAGAAACGAAACTTAATTAGCTTTAAACGTAACTTTCAGTTCCAAAGATATTAATATTTTACGACTAAAGGCCGACTTTAAACCTGTCCAATCAACCAAATGTCAAGTTAGACTTTTTACGACACTTTTTAGGAAACAGGAAGAATCCCGAGGTACACGACAACGAGTAAATAAAGTCATCTGTCCGACACTGCTGTGCTGGCCTTTGAACTATCAACAAATTGACTGACGGACTGTTTGACGTTTCGTTTCGTTTCGTTTCGTTTCACAGATTCGCACTTGTTCTCAAGTTTGAATGACCACTTTGTTGACTTGACTTGCGCGCGTGAGCGTGTGCGAGTTTGCGGATGAAAGGCACTTGGCTTGAGTGAAAAGCGAGAAAGCCGAGACACAAACAAAAGGAATCGATAGAAGTCGCATGATGGATGCTGCGCTGACGCTGGACCATGAATAATATAGTTATGAAATAAGATCAATTGACTGGAGTTAACATTTAACTATTCATGTAGTTAAGTTTTTTTATTGAATTCATTAGTAATTTTTTGTATATAACGAAAACTGTTAACTGTTACACGACTATGAAATGACTAACATTTTGTATAAAACTTTATCATGTAACAAACTATAAATAGCACATGACAGACAAATAGGTAATTAATTATCCTTTTCATATACACTTTCACCGATAAAGGCATAATAATAACATAATAAATCATGGAAATAATTAGGTATTTGTTGTAAGTTGTGGGACTTTGTGAGATTAACGAAATAAGTTTAACATGGGCAATTAAATTGAAAGATTTACGATAATGTGCACCCCTCCTCTCTCTATTATGCACCTACACTAATTCTGGTGGACTATTTTCATTAATGCTTCTTTCGGCTGCATTCCCCGTTTCTTTTCTGGTTCATCCCACTCCTTATTCGCTGGAGCCCGTTGTTCCTCCAGATACTCCTCGTAGAATTCTCTGGTAATCCCCCAAAACAAGAGATCGCTCCGCTTAGGCCAGAAGAGTATCAACTCCTTCAGTTTTGGAAAGTAGTTCCAAACCAAGCCGTCTTCGATATCTGCATCAATCTCCTCCTCTCCCATCTCAGAAGACCCAGTCGCGTTGATAGGGCCATGCTCCTGTAGCATAGTTTTCAGGAATCCTTTTTGATAAGCTAATTGTGGATCCTCCAGTCGATAATGCAGCCGCAGTGTATCCACTGAATCCCTGGGAAAGGCAGTCAGCCACCGCCAACTTCCTTTGTACTCGGAGCCCACCAAAATGTTTCGAACCTTTGGCAACTTGAGCTCTCCAATCCAAGAAGAAAAGTTGAACATCTTCTCCTTATCCCCGTGATCTTCTTTTCCCTTGGCTTTCTTCACCTTCCTTGGAGGAGCAATAAGTTCCAGGAGCTCATCTTCACTGCTAGTGGTCCAACCCTCTGACCACGACGAATCCCAGTAATCATCCTCCTCATCGTCGTCCTCTTCAATGTTGTACAAAACGCCGGTAGTCTTCAGAACAATCCATTTCAAGGAGTGACCCTCCTCCCCCGGAAAGTTCTTGGCCAGCCACTTCAAGAATCCTGCAATATCGCACGCCCTCCAAGTCCAGTTCAAGCTCACCACGATCCACTCCAGCTTATCCTTGTTCACTTCCACCCTGGGCAACTGGGCCATGGCATCCTCATCATCTTCTCCTGGAATGCCATTACCACCAAAGTGACGAATTTCAAAGAGCAGCTTTTCCAGATTGGGCGCCTTCAGAACGCCCATGGTCTTCACCTGAGCCAGCGTACTAAACACCCTCAGGGTCTTGAGGTTCTCTCCATGTTGGAGTAAGAAGCGCCAAGGAAAGCTGGTTTGTTTTGGTGGTGTCTTCTTCTTTTTCATGCTTTCACTTTCAAAGTTTGTTTGACCAATGCTTACGATCTGGAAGTTGGTCAGTTTCTTGAGATATGGGAGTTTCTTGAGCTTGCTGCTTGAGGAACGACCCCGAGTTTGCTGCGTTTTGTAGTAGTCCGCAAATAAATTCTCCATCCAGGTGGTGCAAGGGTGAATTGTAAGGTACTCCAGATTGGACATTTGCTTCAAACAATTCATCACCACCTTCACGGTACGTTCGCCCAAGCTCCAGCTCAACTCGTTGGGAACTCGAATGTCCAGAATGATTCCAGAAATCCTTCGCCCAATCCGCCCCACGCATTTGTAAACGGTATTCCAGTACATTTGGATAAACATTTCGTCCAACTCCCAAATGCTAACGTTGAGCAGATCACCGGGTAGGATACCGACACCAACCACAAGTTCAAAGGGGATCGGTCCAAGATTTGGATTCCGAAAGCTCGCCATGCTACTCATGAACTCTTCCACTGTTTTATGATCCGGTAAATGGATTCTTGGAACGAGGGAGCTTAGGAATCCTTTGGGGGCCTCGGAGATCCAATAGCGGTCCACGGCTTCCTTCCATCCGCGACTAACTTGACGAAGGCTGAGCAGATCTTGACGAGGGTCGATATTGTCCAAGATAAGGGGCAGTACTTTGCCGAGAAGTTGGGTGACCTTTTGGGAAGACTCCGACATCATTAAGGCCGCATCAAGTCCCAACGATAACTGCAATACAGCCACGTAAAAGAACTATTTTGTAAACCAGCAATATGGACAAAAAAATATTATTTCGTGTGTATGTCAGTTTTGAAATCATTGACCGTGTTACCTCGCCAGATAAGCTTGCAAATGCACCTTTCTTCATCACGGAGCACGCCATTTTGGAACCTTTTGATGACCTGACGTGAATGACCCCCTCTAAGACTCAGGTGAGTAATTCGTTAATTACCAAATTGCACTACTGTGACCTCAGTCAACTTTCACAATCAGCTAACTAGATGCCCAACTGACTCCAATCGGGATAGTGAAACTGTAGTAGTGATAATCAAGAAGTTTTACCCAAAATCGGTAAAAGCGTTTTTATTTGGTTTCAAACAAGCTGTTGATTGTTGACGGTAGCCAGGTGACTTGACCTAACCACCAGGTAACAATGGAAACCAGTAACTTCCTCTTGATAATCAACAGTAAACTAATTGCTTTGCGACGACATGACAGTCGCGGAGGGATGCATGCATGACCTTGCACTGCACAGCACGAGTGGATGCCAAATGGGGTATTGTGAGAAACGCTAATAAAGCGAATGGTTGTTGAAAAGTTACTTTTCGCGAGGTGATATCTGAGTGACAAACTGACCGAGTTTGTTGGTGACTCACAAAAATCTTAAGATTAATAGTATGTTAAAACAAATACATAAAATAAATATTTTGCCAAAACAGGATTAATGTAATGATAATGAAAAAGTGGGCAAAGTCGTTCATCGTTGTATGCAGAGCAGAGTGCCGAAAATAAATTAGTATGTTTTTATAGTCACTTTATATATAATAGTATTTTAAATTTCATTAATTAGTCATTTAATTCATATTAACATTGGAATGTCTCTCAAAATCACAGATTTAATAAAAAAAATCATCGTTTCTCTAAAATTACGTTACGAATACGCGATGCTTTTTAGCCATTCTACTCATAATTCATATCAACTAAATACTATTGTATTGTAAGTACCTTTAACCTAATCTATATTTCTTGCTGGTGACGATTCAAAAAGAGGGTAAAAGGAGATCTTGCACGCACGTTGCGTTCTTCGTGATAAAAGCCATCAAATTCTTTTCTGCCTTCTTCATGCCCAGCCTCTCTACAAGAACAACTAATTCCTGTGCGCTTTCCACACTGCACACCACACTCCCCAAGACATCATCAAGGAATTCGAACAGAGGTTTAATGTCGTACTTGTCAGCAGCGTAGGCCAGCTCCCAAATAACCGTTGGAACTTTCCAGCATTCGGGAAGAGTACCATTGTTTATATAGCAAAGAAGGACGGCCATGGTTTTCCCCGAAATGTCTTCAATACAAACCAGACCAGTGTTAGCCTCAATCATGTCCGTGTTGAACATCACTTTAAAGACGCTGCTTCTAGCTATAAGACCAAGAAAGAAAAATAAGAATTCGTTTAATAATAATTTAGTTTTAAAGCTATAATTCACAGAAGGGAATATTTTAATGCTGAGAAATTGAATATACCTGCGAGGATTCTCCGGTTGACTGGGAATTCCATTCGATCCTTCGTGTCAATTTTCGCTGTGACATTTCCTCTATCCTTTTCCATCACACCAGCAGCAGCCAAGTCCTTATGCAACTTCTCTAACGACTTGCATTTAAAATTGCTCAATTTTTGCGGGACGCTGCCGCTACTGACGTCCAAGGATGTTGGTGGAAACATTTTAAAGCATACTCTAATAATGAGAGAACCTTCAATAAGGGGCAATTCCTTTAGGTCCATGTTCCATTCAAGAAGATCAAATCCCCAGCCATTCTCTAGCATTGACGCAATATCCTTGAACGATTCTACAATACAGGTAGGAAATCAAATATAAATATTTCATTTTTTAATTTATGCAAATAAAAATAAATATCGTTTTAACAGAATTGAAGTAATTTACCGAATAAATGAAGAAATATGTGTCCTTTTGCGTATTTAATTGTGAAGGCACATGAAACGACACCTACTTTAGTCACATCCTCATTTTTCTTTAACAATTTGATACGAGCCGCTATCCATTGATTACCGCCACCGTCATCTTCGTCATGATAATCGTTCACATCCAGAGAGCATTGCCATGTTGTCGGCATTCCGATGGTGCCTCCAGCGTCAAATCTAAACGTTTGTGCCTTTATGATAGTTTTGCACTTGCGCACCATGTCAAACCTTTCAATTTTCCAGGTGAAGGTATGCTCCTCTATAATAACCTGAAACGTAATGCGTGAAACAAATTCATTGTTACAGCGAGTCATTGTTGCAAATAAATGCTGAATTAATGAGAAATGTTCAAAATATAATAGTGTCTCATAAAATATTATAGTATCCATTTACATACCTCACTGGTAACAACTGCCGAATTATCCATTGCGGGGCTGGAAAATTAGAGATGTTGGTTGTTGATAAACGTGCTTTGATTCCACTCACAAGCCGGAGAGAGAGAGCGCTTCCAATTCGTTAGGTATTTTAGGTGTTGGAAGCTGGAACACTGAAACGGTTAATTATTATGTTGAGAAAGAAAGCAGAAAAATAAAGCAGCAGTAGTTCCACTTGTAAAGAAAGATCATCAAAAATGTAATTAAAAAAGGTTGTAAGATCGTTATGTAATGCTAAATACTAATACACTTACCTATTACAGATACTCTCTGGCTGATAAGGTGCAGTTATACACATAGAAAAGTGCCAATATATTCTAAAAGAGAAACTGGCTGTGTAACGAAAGAAAGTTAATGCGTTGGAGGGGCAAGAACGGTGGCGACGATCACGGTGATTTCCGCGGTTGAATGATCAAGAGATCGCAGAGGGAGTCACATTTTATAGTCCTTGGTCAGCAGTCTCGAACCCTATTGCAGGAAGTCATAATTGGTACTAGTGAATAGTTTATAATCTGATTAGGTATGTAAAAAAAATCAACAGGTCGCTGTTTAAGTTTTGATTTGCATTTGATATTACGGCGAAAAGCAAATATTTTTAGTACTTATACTCTACAATATGGAGCAAATGCATATTCCACATCAAAAATCCGTTAAGGAGAAAGGTACGAGAAATCACAATTTTAATACCTGAATGAATGTTATAGATCAAAATCCAAGGTTGAATGCCAAACAGCAAACAGTCCATGTACTACCAATGTGCGAGCATTAGAATAGAATAAAATCGGAAGTCCTTTGTTTCAATTATTTAAGAAAACGATGCAAATTAAAATATGCAATTAAGAAGAATCGTTTACGAAAATGTTGCATATTGAAGACATTGTCCTCCTTCATTTTAAAATTACACATCTATGTAATAGTGAACCGATTAATTATGTCTCACCATGCCCCCACATCCCTAATCAATTGATTTGCTAGGTACTAACTTTTCTGAACGGCAAATACTCTGACAAATCTTTGCCGATTGAATAAAAGGAAATATTTTTTTATATTTATGTTAGAAAAAATTAAACGTATCTTCAGTAAACAAATAATGTTAAATTAATTTATTCCGGTATCTTTACATAAATAGGAAATGTTACGACAATCTTTAAATCACCAGTGAGCTTATAACCGCTCTCGATAATATTCTTAATTTTAAAAGTACCTAATGAGTTACTGAATTTGAAATATAATGTAAATTACATGTGTTTAGCTAAAGTAAGTATTGCAGCGAGAAGTATAAATAAACTAGATTCGAGTATATTCCATACGTGACACTTATTGCGACGGTTTTACATTTTCATACCCACAATGTGAATTCCATATTAATTTTATCAAATTAACTCTAAGCCATAAATCACAATAAAAGTTCACTTCTGCTTAGTCGACCTGGATCGTTTTTGTGGCGGTGGGTCCAAAGTGATAGTGAGTTCCTCCAAAGTGGTGGCGTTGCTTTTAATGTATTCAAACAACTCCTTTTCCGCTTTCTTCATGCCGAGCTTATTCGCGAGAATGGCCAAGCTCTTTACATTTTGCATGTTGCACACAACCCCCAAGATGTCATCAAGAAACTCCTTGAGTAGTCCAAGTTCATATTTGTGAGCAGCATAAATTAGCTCTTCGATAACCACGGCACTTTTCCAGTCCTCGTGAAGCCTTCCCGTAACAATGTAGCGGAGAAGGACATTAATGGTGTCGGATGAGAGATCGTCAATACGAACTTCACCAGAATTCGCTTCCGTCATTCCCGCACGAAACATGTGCTCAAAAACTTTACTTCTTGCTGTAATTAAATAGCCAACAGAACAAAAATGCTAATTTCCCCCGATTTTTTCAAATAAGAACTTACTTTAAATACTTCCGATTCTTTGCATAAGTACCTGAGAGAACTCCTCTGTTGACTGGAAATTCCACACCATCCTTCGAAATGATCATCGTTGCGGAATCCGCATTGGCTCCTGTCAAAACATCAGTGGCACCCAGATCCGTGCTTAGATTTTCAATGGCTTTACTTTCGAATTCCTTCACCCTGGCAGAGAGTCCCATGTTTAAATTTGCAGGCTTGCTTGCGAATAATCTGAAGTCGGTTTCAATGGTAAGAGTGCCATTAACCAAAGGGAGATCTTCCACCTTGGCATCTTGTTGAATCATTGTGGGGAATCCCCAGTCCCAGTAAGAACTGTTGGCCATGTTTTGCACGGGAGCTGAAATTGCCAAAAGCAGATTGATTAGACAATAGTAAAAATAAACATGGATGACACATGGATGGAGTACACATGTACATGGTCTGAATGGAAATAGTTAACCAAAGCACAGAATATTTAAAACTCACCGGTTGCAACGAAAAATAAACTGCCATTTGCCCTCTTAATTCGGAAGGTGAACGAAATATTCACTTCTTTCACATCTACAGGTTTACTCGATAATTTGAAGAAAGTACCGATCCACTTTTTCTTTGCTTCCGGGTCAGTGCCGGCAGCGCCACGTTCGACAGCGCAAGCTCCGACAGGGCCAGCACCAAGAATGTTTCCGCATTGGAACATGTAACATTCCCATTTGGTTGGAAGTCCGATACTTGCGCCAGCCTCAAACTCAAACCTTTGTTTCATCATCAAGTCATTTGATTTTCGAACTGAATCAAAGTTGTCCACTTTGATGGTGAAAAACTTTTCTTCTATGCGTGCCTAAAAACAAAAAGAAGATAAAAAATCATTTTAAATATTTAACATTCTGAGTTTGACAACAAAGGATGAACAAAACATAGCTTGTGATTGTCTTGAATATGTAATCTTGAATGGAAATGACATGGCGCAACCAGCATTACTCATCCATCATTATTCACTGTTAACAAAATACCTACCCCAATATTAACTAATGACGGAGTTTCATCAACTTCCGGACTTCTGGACGAGGAGGCAGACATGTTGGTGTAGTATGGATATGGAATATTTCAACGTTATCGATGATAGGCAACTCCTGCAACAGGAAGGTCCATAGACCGGAACAACAAAGCACCACCGACTCGGTCAGGCAACAGGTTACGAGATGATGATGTTGATAACCCAAACAAAACAGAAATCAAACCTCCACGGCTTTGTATTTGACATCCAGGATTATTAATACGCTCCTGTAAAGAAATAGCAATTTGCACCTGCTTATAAAAAAGGTATATTATTATAATATGCATTTCTTCTAATTAGCATTAAACAACGTTGCTGATTCTCCAAGTAAAATTAATTTTTACCTACAGCGTCCTAGATGTTTCAAGACCCAAAAACACACTCACTTTCTTCTCACAGCAGCAGCAGCAGAACAATACGAAATTACATACGCAGGACCACTCGTACCAGTCAATCAAGAAACTAAATATAGGAATGGATTATTATTGGAAAGGAAGCTGTATTCGTGTCCCGTTTTATGATTCCTCTTCCAGTAACAAGTGTACCGACTCGGTACTACCGAGTATCGGCTTACTACTTTCAACATTAATGCATAGCTTGTTTCTTATACTATACACCACTATATGCACACTCGCTTCCTACAGCAATAAGAAGAAGAACGATTTCATATTACGTTTCTTCACGTTTTTGTCGTAAGCTGAGCTTTGAGCTTATTAAAAATCCACAACAATTCACTTCACATGTGACCTTATTATATACAGCTGACAAGAATGAATCATGCAATCTGCTCTTCTGCAGTGCCTTCGAATGAGAACATCCAACGAAAATGTTATTGCTCAGGACGGAGAGGTGAATGACTCCAGGTTATATTATATTTTTACCAATAATTAGCGGCTAATTATTAGCCTAATGACATCACAAACATGAAGCTAAAAACGTGCACGTATAATAGCCGATGGCGAAATGGCGCGTCATATTTCCGTGCAACGTAACGGTTGGATGATCCCAGAATCTCAAGATTACTATCTTTAATCTTAATATCGTGCTAAGCTACTAGTAGTACTGCTTGCTATGTTAACTGGATGATGTTGATGATTATGAACTTGTATTTAACTCAAGAGAGCTAGCTATAGTCTACAGTCTAATCCCCTGTCCTGAAGTATTGAATGTAAAACTCTATACGTGCTTTGTTCCTTCCTTTCATACTCTCAGCAAGAATGAATGCGAAGTTGTGAACAAAGATCAAGTTCCAGGAACGCCATCCTACGATCACGATACGACAAAGACAATTGACAAAAATGGCAATTAATGAATCACATTTCAATGGAAAATAACATTTAACAGCACATACCAAATATAATACCTAGGACATACCTAGGATATAATATATGCGGTATAATGGACAAAAATTCAAACAAAAAACTTTAATGGATACAACTATACAACAGTTAACGTCAAGATATGTATGAAGAGCATATAAAATGAAAAACTTATGATTCATAATAACTCTTTATTTTTTAGCCTTTTAAATTCAATTTTGAACATGAAAACACCATACGATTTGTCAACATTTATACAACAAGCATTCTTCGAACAAAACAAAAAATTTCCACGAATTTTTCTTATGCCCTTTTGCCATTTTCTGTAAAGGCACAAACGCCACATGCAATCCACAACTACATTAATAAATTTAAATCCGAAAGTACATTTGATATTGAACTATAATACGCCATCTCTCACAGTATGCTTTCAAGGAGTATTTTTAGTTGATTTCGCACTCCCATTACTTCCTACATGAATGTTTAATGAATTTCATGAAGGGTCCGAATTTTGTATTTAG
Source organism: Sinella curviseta (assembly GCA_004115045.4). Lineage (NCBI taxonomy): Eukaryota > Metazoa > Arthropoda > Collembola > Entomobryomorpha > Entomobryidae > Sinella > Sinella curviseta. The sequence continues at coordinate 32,565,911 of CM023199.3, read as the reverse complement.
TTCATGTTGCTGATGCCTTGTTCAACAAAGATCCTTCTGACAAAGTTGCGCTGTATGAGTCCAATTGGAGTGGGATGCATCAAGACCAAGGCTCTCAAGGTGGGAAAGTAATCCCAGACCAAGGTTTCTTCCGTAACGACTTTCTCCTTTTGATGCTGCACCCCGAACAGTCTCTTTACAAGTCCCTTTTTGTAGCCAGCTGCAGGATCCTCACACTCACCCATTATCTCCAACTGATTAATACTATTCTTAAAGGCAGCCAGAAACGCCCATGAGCCTTGGTACATGCTGATAACAACAATCGTCTTGACCTTCGGAAACTTCACCTCTGGATGTTCCAATATCCATGAAAATTCACGAGGATTAGAATGACATTGCTGGACTTCTCTGGGCACAAATGCAGAAAGGACGATTTTGTTCATGGTGCAGTTGGAGTAATGAGTACTGAGCCACTTTAAGAAAGTCGAAACATCCGCTGGTCGCCATTCCCAGTCCAAATTGACAGAAATTTTCTTCAATGACAATGGCGTTCCTGACTGCACAGCAGGTAGTCCAGCGAGAGCATTGTGTTCCAGAGGGAAACGATCCGGGCAGCAATAATGAATATCAAAATGAATCTTTTCCAACGTATCAACCTTCAGTTTGAAGTGCTGGAGGAGCTGCAGTTGTTGCAAGGTCGTGTAGATGTTGATATTTCTGAGGGATCCACAGTGGAGATCCAGGAAACGTGGGAGTAAATTAGTGGTTTCTCCAGTAGTTTCGTGGGACTGCCCAGTGCGGAGCTGGAATGACCTCAATTTCGCGAATATGACGGCAGCTACACCTTCATCGTCGTCATGATGCCGCTTCTGAGGGTCGTAGCAAGCGTCTACTGCCTGTTCCACTAGCAAAGTGGGTGTATCCAGGAGCAAAATCTGGAGATTTGGCATATTCCTTAAGGCATGCATCACGATCTCCACTACTTGAGCAGAAAATTCCGGACCAAGTTCAGCATCCACGCTGATGTCCAAATACAGTGATGCAATTCTTGACCCTATTTTCTCAGCGAGACGAATGACTGCAGTCCAATAAATTTTCACTGTTATACCATCCTCCCAATCTCCGTCGTTGTTGGGCTTCAATCCTAGGCTGATCTGATAAGGAATCAGCGGGCCGTTATCGGGGGTCTCTTTCATGAATCGACTCAGCTTTGATAAATCGTCCAAAATTATCCCTGCTTCAGGTTCATGACGAGTGGTGGTTCCGCCTTTTTGTTCCGAAATCAAGTGACTGTCTACAATGGCCTTCCAGGAGTGATTGACAAGGCGAAAGCGGGCTAATTCACCTTCAGCAAAGAAGTTGTATTTCGCCAGCATAATCCTTGCCACCTAGTGGAGAAGAAAACAGAAACCAAACACATTAATTAATTTTGTCAAGAAATTAATTATTAACCAAAGCAAATGATAAACAGTCCCGTAAAAAGGGACATGTGATTACGTACCTCCGGAAGCAGTTTAGCAACTTTTTGGACCTTCAGATAACCCTCAAAGACAGGCGACATTCTAGTAAAATTCAACCAGTCCATTGGATTCTCAATCATTTCCGCGATCTCTTCCCACAACTGAAATCAAAAGTCAATTGAGACCAATCATTAAATTCGTTCCAACTACATACACATTAACAGCAAAACACATTAACAGCATATTTTATCAGCAATTCAAGCATAAATAGTTATTCGAACCTCCTTTGGAAATATGCCCAATGCGCCACCAATCCCTGACCCTGCGTTTCCTACTTCATTCATTATGAATTCGAATGCTGATAATTATGACTATACACAATCAAACACTCTCAAATTAACTTTGAAACGTAAGATGCAGGATGGGTTGAATTATCCTTCTTTTTTAGGAACAAAAAATCAGCAATAAAAATCTCTGAACACCAACAATAAAACACAATGAACAATGAGACCGACCGTTAGTAAACCCGAATGGAAAACAATCAGCAAATTCAGTGAACGCCAATTGAAGAGGTCATTGTCATTTCACATCTCATTATCAGACTTGCAGTCACTGTCTTTTTTCTTGGCATTTTAGTCGTAGCGGCGTTTTGCTTTAGAAATGAGTTCTACCAACTTAGGCAAGTATTTACTTTTCCGGGTTTTCTTAGATTATTTACCTTATCTTATAGTTTAGATGTTTAAGTACAATAAGTAATTAATCAGTAGTCAATTAAAGATTAATGCATACAAAAAGCAGATAAGCAGATGGATATGGAAAAGACAAAGACTAAAGACCATGCAAGATCTCATGGTGCCCCATACCGACCTGTCGATGAATGAAAAGACTTTGCCTAATGTAGTTTATTATTTTGATTGGCTTATCATGATTGTGCATTCAAGGTTTTCCACGCAAAAATGTTAATTGATTACATACACAACTGCTGGGGTGTATCATGGTGTAATTATGAACCTTGACAATAAATTTATGACCTACAGATTCAATATGTTTTCATATAGTTCATCGATAATGAATCAAACTGGTTTATTTCGTTTTTAAATGTTTAAATATTATGCATTAGTTTATTCATTCATTTATAGTATTATAATAGTTTTTATAGTATTATTGTCTTCTTGGAAGAATGTTTTAAAGTTCTAAGAATACATCAGTCAATATGTAAAATATAGAAAGTATATAATATGGTTTATAAAGCAGATAATATAATTGTTAAGGGCATGATAATAATTCATATAAGTTCATAAGTATAGATATATAAGATATTATTGCATATTATCAATGCAGTTACAGACAAACCGTTGAGACAACTCCCCCTTATAATCGTGCAAAAAGTTACTGAGCTTACTCAACGAGAACAGAAATATCATCCAAGCATTTCCCATTATCTCTTAAAAAGTAAAATATATCCATTTCTGCTTGCTTCATATTGAACGTTTTGACCAAAACGGCCAATTGCTTTGCATTGTCCATATTGCACACTCGTCCCAGTACGTCATCGAGAAAGTCAACCAGAAGTGCAAGATCGTATTTGTTGGCCGCGTATGTAAGTTCCTCGATCACATCATCGTTTTTCCAGTCCTTGTGCAAGGTGCCCGTGCAAATGTAGGCTAGAAGGACGGTTATGGTTTTACCAGATAAGTCTTGAATACGTACTTCGCCAGTTTCAGTCTCACTCATTCTAGTTTGAAACATGCGTTCAAAAACGGGGCTCCTCACTGTAATAGAAATTATATCGATAACATAAGTATGTGCATGTACATAAATGTAACGAATTAGACGAGATAATACGGATACGGACTACGGTTATTTAATGCCTATACCTGAGAGTATTCCTCTGTTAACAGGAAATACCATATTGTCCCTTGAAATGATTTTAGTGCCGGGATCCGGTGTAAGGCTTGCCAAATTCTCACGTGCCAGATCCTTGATTAATTTCCCAACTGCCTTTACTTCAAATTCCTTTTGCTTAGTAGGCAGGTCAATTAGTGGTGGTTTAGTGGCGTAAATCTGGAATGCAATCTCAATAACAAGTGCACCATCAACTAGCGGCAGGTCTGCCGCTGCTGTATCTGCTTTCACCATATTGTAGAATCCCCAGTCCGGAGCATTCCCTTCTGCCATATTTTTCAAAGCAGCTATAATAATCGTTTAAAAAGAGGCAAGTTGTCAATAAAGGAGAAATGTTTTGTATATTTTCAGAAACGCCTTGGTCATGTTTTATGTCAGTCTTTGGTCTATATTATGCATGATTATCATTGTTTCACGTTTTTTCATTATTAGTGTACCTTTTGCATGGAAATATTTGGATCCGTTGATATTCTTAATGCTAAGTGTAAATGAGACGTTGACGTTCTTAGCATTTCGTGGCTTCTTTAATAGCTGCAAGAAAGTTCCGACTGTCTGGACCAACTTCGCCTTCTTCGGCCTCGGCCTTCCACTACTATCGGCAGAGGCAGGTGCTGCAAATGGAACTAGATTGACCGACCAAGTTGTGGGCAGTCCGATTTTATTTCCAATTTCAAATTTAAATCGCTGAGCTCCGACAAGTGAGTAAGATTGACGAATTACGTCAAAATTGTCAATCTTCCACTTGAAGAACCGCTCTTCTACTGCAACCTGTAAGTATACAAATAATGTTACAAAATGATGACAATGACCTTTAGTATTGAGTGATGGATGCTTGGAACTTGAAATGCTGGACATTAAAGTCATGATTTCCTAATTTTCTTACCCCGCCATTTACCAGTACTGCTTCCGGTGCAGAGGCTCCAGAAGTTGAGTTAGTATTCTCCGTCATGATGATGGAAAGTTTCAAGATGCCGTTACTGAATTTCTTACTTTCAACAAGTTTTTCTAAAACTGAAAACGGTGTAATTTTAGTATCTTCAAAAATATTTCTAGGCAGCCCAGTTCTGTCTTAATGCTAACCGAAATATTCTACTGCAAAATTTAAGAAAAGCCGTTTTTGAAAGTGTGTTAAGAAAATTCCTGAAAACTTTTCAGTTTGGAGATTTTTTTGGACTCGAGAACAGCTTCCACAAAAATAATTAATTCTGATCGCTGAATGAAGTTTAACAAAACTTTTTCTGTGCGATTCATTATGTACAAGGTTTGTTCTATAGGAATCAATCATATATTTAGCATTGCTGCTGCATATGGTCAAGGGATAATAAGCTTTCAATCTATGCACATGTTTAATGAATTTCGTAATTATAAACATTCTATACATTAGTTAGACTGCCCGATCTGAAACTTTTAACAATGCAGTTCTGTATATGTACGCATATTTAATTTATATAGGTAAGCAGTTCGAAAACAGAACATTCTCCGTTGTAGACTTAATATATATTGCTTTATAGCAACGTTCTATCTATTCACGCTATAATAACAAAGTATGCAAATATTTATGATTCATTATGTGCACATTTACAGAGGCATTTCTTACTTGTCGTGGTGGTGACATACTCTGCTAAATGATCATCAGGCCTTAACTTGAACTCATTTAAATACAGCCTGGATTAAAACAAGAGGGAATAACTTGGCATGAAGTTTTAAGGTTTGTTGAACTATTTATTTCACTTCCATCCACGAAATTAACTCTGACAAAATGGTTAATTTTCATGACATTTCTCAACAAGAGAGTATGCATATTATCGTGTCTAAGTATGTAGCTTCTCTACTTTCACTGTTGTGGTTTCCTCCATCCATCTTCCTTTGTCAAACTAGCGCATCGAATAACAGCTTATTTCAAGACTGCTGCTTGCTGTGGTTTCCTCCTCTCGAGAAAGATGATGAGAAGGAAGGAGGCTTTTTAGAGAAAATTGACGTTAATTCAATAAAATCCGCGTGTTCCTCCAAAACTCCTCCAAAAGTTGATGACTTAAAAGAGTGGTAGTTAAGCCATGGCAAATTACTACCTATATTGTATGCATTCATGTCATAGTCATCATCACCGGCGCTGCTGTGTTTGATGGCTGTGTATATGTCCTCCAGTGCTCCATTATCATTTTCATACGCGACGGCAACACAATTCCGACATGATGATGAAAGTATAGTGCAGTGAAGTGCCTAATCATCATCATGATGAAAGGAAAAAGGAAATAAGTTTTAAACAGCTTCCCTTGCAGATTTTTCCCCTGCCTCATACAATGCAAAGCAAATGAACATTATGAACATACCTAGAATCATAATAATAATGTCGTTAGTGGCTTTGCATATTAAGAACATTCACGCACACAGCTGCAAGCGGTAGCATGCACAAGTACATGTTTAAATTAAATTCATTCCCATTCCTCAATCCGTCCCTCTCACTTAACTTGTACTTCCGGCAGTTATCCTGTACTTTCTGTTTCCATTACGCCATTCGGGCAACTTTAAATTCGCTAATAAAAGCGGTGCTCCTGGGATATTTTCCGCCACTATGCATAACTGCTAGATATTTTGACTGACAATAATGAAATGATGACAACCAAGCCTGTGTCTGGCACTTAACATTCAGTCCCAGTGAAGTATTTTGTATGATGATATGATGGAAACTAATTGTCATGTGGAATTCATTGGTTTCATAAAGCGAGAGATGAGAGAGAGAGAGAAAGGCATCGAGAGAAAAAGAGAAAGTATCTGGAATGAAATGATGATGATGCTACTGCTGCTGCAGACTTGTATTATATGTTTTTGCCTTTTCCACTTTCTGCTGGTGAAATAATTGGAATGATGTGGCATTTTGGAATGCCAAATAAAAAAACGGGAGCGCGGAACATTACTGCAAAATTGGTGCGTTGCTGAATAGCTTGGCGGGATGCATTTTTTTGTTTTCAGCTAAAGAGCTGCAATAACAATGAAAATCGAATATAATTCTCTGTAGAATGAAGTTTTCTCTTTTGCTCTGCGGAGAAAGTAAATCACGGAAAATGTAAAAAACGGAAAGCCGTTTAGCTTTAGATACCGCTTGCTGTGATCATCTGCATTTTATCAGGGTCTATGTACCACAAGGTAAACTTATGAAGTGACAGCAATGTTTTTGACAGAGAGGCTTATTAAATTCTATAGGATGTTTTATTGCTATCCGAATTGAAATACTAATATGTGTTGTCATTTAACTTGGCTACCATCCCTTAAGTATTCCTAGTGAAAATCTAAAAAAAACCTTCCATCTGGTTTAACTATGATTTAACTTTCTCTACTCTACTTTTTTCTGCCTTTTGTTTCCTGAGAGTCTCATGTGTCCTCGTACTCCTCTCCCTCCTAATTCCATTATAGCAGAACAACCTTATACCTAATAATATTAACTTTCTCCACTTGTTATTGTTTTAATATTATTTTGTCATTATTGAGGACTTTTCCAGGATAAAGAAACTAAACCTGCTACTAGTAGTACCACCACCACTACAGCTGCAATGGCAGCACAACAGTAGTTGCTGCAATTCCCACAGAAGATTAAATTCTCTTCTTTCTAGTATTCTCCCCGCAAAATGTAATAGCAAAAAATATCCTGACAGCATTCACATTGAAATTGGAATGGTGGGATGGGGATGGGAGAAGAGTTTAGGTCCTACTATAATTAATCGGATAGAGAATATATCACAAAGACTCAAAAAAAATACATACAAGCAAGCGGCTTTCTCATGTCCTATTTATTTAGTCTCATCTGGATTATTCTTAATAAAGTAATCCCTTCAGAATGCAACTCATATGAAAAAAATAAGTGAGAGTAGTTTTTATGAGAAAGTCAAAAATATATCTGACAGAAGCAGGAGAAAAATAATAGGACTACATATATTATTATTATTAAATAATGCACAATAATAATTTTTTTTGCAGAAACAAAAATAGAGATCCCTCAAAGCTACTACATAAATATAGGTACTTGTAGTAAACTACCAACAACGCATTTCAGTTATTAGTTAATGCCAAGAAATAAACAATATTATATAAGGTAGAGGATAAAAAGAGAAGGTCTCACGTTTCATATTCGTGTCAGGTGTCTAACGCAATCTATTTAACAAGAAGAGAGAAAAAGAGATAAGAGAAACAACAGTGAAATTAGTTGGAGTTGAAGGGAAGCGCTGGTGCTGCTGCTCCATGCATCGTTTGACTTTGACAGGAAAAAAGAGAAAGGTTTTTTTTTATTCTGCTGCTGCTGTAATGCCAAGGATGCTGGATGCTTTCTATGTGTTTTGAAGCCGCACAAGCACTCACAGAGAGAAGTGGTAGGAGATAACGTTATTTTATAATATACACGCAAAACAAATTATGATAATATTATTTCCATCATATTATAGAGACGGGAATTGTTTTAGGCTATTTTTCTGAAGGGTACACTGGGTACATGAGCACATAAAATCTAGTGGAAAGTGGAAAAACAAAAACTGATGAAAGCGTGTGCGGGTGGTGATAATTAAAAAAATACCGCTTTCCCTTTGAAATGATGGAACAAAAGAGAGATCAGAGAATGGAATATGGTTTCTGGCTGCTTTGAAAAGAGAAAGTCGTTATGAAAAATGTAATGATAGCTGTTTAACAAAACAATGAAATAAATGGAAGCATTATATAGCAAGTCAACTGTAAAGTACAATAAAACATTTTTGGGGTGAAATGAGAACCATTATTTTCAATTCTGTTGTTTGACAGATGATGATGAGAGACAATGGATATGGGATTCAATTTGATGGTAACGTAAATATTAATGGAAATATTTAATAATGAAATTGGCTAATTTGATAATATTGTAGTTCAATTATTACTTCCATTTCGGAGCTTTATAGTTATTTGTGTGTCCTTCCTGGTACAATTTTATTAATGAACAATAGCCAATAGGAAACGCGAAACTTATAATCGCATCAAAACCAAGTTTCATTAGTAATTTGTCTATTTCCACGAACGAGGAATTTTCTAGCATGTATCATCATTTCATCAGGTATACAATATATAAAGTAATTATTTCAAACATCCACAATATTAATATGTTTAGTTTTAGTTCGTATGAAGATGAATGTGAGAGATAATTTATGGCATGACATGAGCATTGAGAGCACACAAGGCTGCTTTCAGCAGCTAAAGGAAACGGGTATGGTATGCTCCAACAAATCAGTGACATGATCAAAACAATTTTCACGTTTTATTTCCAACAAGCAAGGATGAAGGGGAAGGTAATATGCAGGAGAGCACGTGGAAAATATAAATTAAAATGACCTTTTTTGACAGGCAAAAAATATATGACGTGGTTTTTTCTAGACTTTTACTTCAACAGTCCATTCTATAAAGCACATAATACGACATTGCAGAATTTTTCTTTGGTCATTTATTGTCCACCCAGATTTTCAGACCAAAAAAATAACTGAATCCAACTTGAAACGAGCATGTCAGAAGTTTGGGGATCCGTATTCCATGTTATTACGACGCAGCTTATCTTGTTTTTTCTTCTCCTTCTTCTTCTTTCGATAGCAGTAAAACTGGGCAAGGTCACAATGTAATCCAATTCTCAATTATTTATTGTAAGTTTCCCATTCTCTGCTAAAAGCATAAAAAAATCTGCTTCAACTTCTTGTGTCGCTGAGCTTTTTTAAAGTCGACAACAACAACAACAACAGCAACAATAGCGACTCGACTTGCATTTTTTTCTGCTTCCCTTCTCAAATAATAGATATTTATTCTTCTGCGAAAAAAACTCTCATTTTCTTGTCTCTTATCTGATCCTTCTCCCAAAATATCATGATCATCTAACAAAATAGGGATTGACCTTTTTTCTCCGGGAATACTTATAAAAGGACGACAGGATAGAGTAGACTAGACGTTGACAGGCTTGTGTAATAGCATTAAATGAACCTACTTTCCTCAAATTGGCAATGGATTGGGATACTTATTTCTTGCGCTGCTGTCCATTCGTCCATTTCTTTCATTTGCACCACTACTGTTCCACTTAAACTCTATTTATTATGGGAATGGTTCCTCCTTCAACTACCTAACACGTCATAAAAAAGAAAATGGGAATCATCATTACATTTCCTTTCTCTCTCTCTCTCTCTCTCTCACTTTCCATCTACCTCCTCCTTATGCCAATTCTCGGCCTGCCATGTCTGCCTCTGGCCTGCGTTTAACGGTCCTAATTCTCATCATCAAATCAACACCATCATCATGATCGTCCTCATCGTCAAGTGAGCCAGAGAATGCAGACACATGTAAAAAAGGTGTAACTTCATCCAAAAAATCCAATCCACTTTACTTTGCCGCTGATGATGCTCATGCTACCAGGATCGCGCTACACAACTACTACTACTGCTACGTAGTATCAGTACCTGTTCTTGTAAAGTTGCACTTTTTTGCGTGTTATGTAACGTTCCATTTATTTTGATCCGGAGCAAGTACGGAGAATGAATATGTGAGAAATGGGAAAAAAGTCACGTTCCTCCAATAATATCTTATCAGGAAAGAAGGAACACAAAAAAAACAAGAGGAAAAGGTTTCAGTTTTCTTGACTTTCACTCGACTAGTTCTTCACTCAGTCATTCTCGCTTTCCCTATTTATATTCCTGCATCTCTGACGTATGCAGGACAATAGCCAGACGTGGGAAATCCTTATAAAATTACCTGCTAAATAATATGAGCCATTTGGAAACAAATCTTTTTACAATTTATTTCCCGGAGAGTTATACATATAGAAAGATTGGGCATGTCCGTCTAAAATTATCTACATTTTCCCTGAAAGTTTTTTTTTTGCTTTCTCGCGCTACCACCATAACACGACGTCATGCACTAAAGGCTTAAGATTCAGCAAGCAGCAACAGCAGCGGTAGCAGCAGAGCAGAGGATGAGCTGTTAGAAGAGAGATGAGACGTAGCGATGTTTTTGCTTTCTTCTACATTTTTCTTTCTTTCGTGAGAAATGAGAAGTTTTTTCAGCAGAGTTGCTTTCTCCTCTTTCTCGCCCGTGTGTGTGTGTGTGTGCTTTTTCTTCCTTATATAATAGCTTTGTTGTCGAATGTGCCATATTGGCACGGTCGGATTTTCAAAATGATGATATCGATATCATTCCATTTCTTCTTTTTGCTTCTTATCTTTTCCCATATCAGCTTACTCCCTCCTTGCCTCTGAGAAATGGATGGAAAAAAATCTTTCTTCTGGAAGTAAAAAATATCCTTATTTTGGTAATGCTTAAGCTCTATACGCTTTTCTTCTGTTGCTGGTTTGGTGTGTTGCTGCTGATGATGAAAATTCCATCAGTTATATTGCTCGTCCAAAATTATATCACACTTCTTCTTTCTCAGCCAAAAACTTTATGCTAGCTTGCTTGCCTGCTTTATTTTTTGCTAGTTTTTTTTTCTTCTCCGGATTTCTCAAGTGTGAATTCGAAAGAGAATATATCCCAAATCCAATTCCTAATAATATTCTAGCTAAAGCATGTACGCACACACACACAATATGCCAGTTTGTACCGAGCCTTCCTTGAAATAATTTTTTTCTGCTGCTTCTGCTTTCTTTCCCTCGTCAGCAGTGAGTAGGGAGCAGAGACAGACGGACGGACGGATGCCTGGCAGATCAGGAGCAGTAGCTGAAGCAACGTTGCTAGTTAGCCTATAGCTTTGAGTCAAATGATATTGGCATATGTCTTGGCATATTTTTTTGTCTGGAAAGTGATCCATTTTCTCCCTTTCAACGAACAAAAAAAAATTCAACAGAAAGAAAAATATACCCGCAAGACAAGATATACTAATACACGTACAAAAAAGGGATCAAGCTCATCCGCCCGTGCAGATTCCATTCCTTCATCATCATCATCATCATCAACATCATCATCATTGTGAATTTTTTTCTCTTTTTTATTTTCATCCTGCATCAACATCATCATCTCTGTCAGCGGCGAAATGGTACCACCACCACCATCACTGTGCGGAATGACTATCATCAAACAGCCCTACGGTAGTGGCACTAATGATCATCATCATCATAAAACCAGGGTTTGTCCAGAGCGTAAAAACCCGCATGGCTTTTACCGGTTTTAACAACTATCCACAAACTTTTTATTAAACGATACTGTATATATCGCCACGTGACAGGTATGCAAAATATTCCATCATAAAAACCCGGGTGTTTATGCATACCTGATCAAAGTGATCAAGGTAACAGCGCTAATAATAGCGTTCATAAAAAGTGCCCTTCTGCTCCTCCTGCCATCAAATAGAGTAATGTGCTATTTTTTCGCGAAAAAAAATCTATGAATATTTTTATGAAGGCCATGCAACATTTCATATTGCATTGTGAATTGCATGTCAGTAGTTTTGTCAGCCCCCAGAGTGATTATTATTACGAATGGCCGTGATGAAGGTTATTATATTTCTTCAGTAACGTTTTTTTTGCTCTTTCACTGTTTGTGTTACTGGTTGAATGGCTGACTGCTTTGCATGACTTGGATAGATGGATGTTGGTGGTGGTGGTGGCGGTGGGAGGAAGGAAATTCCTTTGTGTATATCCATAAACCATACCCTACGCTACTAAAGTATAAGGACAAAGTGCTCTTGATGGGTTTTTGGCGGCGGATGGTGAAACGCTGGATACTATAGCTATAAACTATATAGAGAAAGAGAGCAAGAATGCTTTCTCCACTTACATTTATCCAGCAGCCAGATGGCTTATACTTTGGGTTTACTGAAGCGGTATTATTATTATGATTATTACTCTTATACATATTATTTCCCTTATTTCTCTTTCTCTCTCTCTCCAAAAAAGGCTTAAGAGGAAGAATAATACGAGAAGGAAGAAGTGTAAGTCAAATGGTGTGTGTGTGTGTCTGTGTGCGTGTAGGTATTCATCCTCGTGCTCACATGAGCTTAACATTTTATATTTTTTGGCTCCGGGCTCTAGAAAATATATTCTCACCACTCTACTCACTCACACATACACAATTTTACTGATGGGTGGAGCAAGCGAGCATTGATTTTCCGAACACGGGACAAAAAACGGACACCCCTACTTACTTTTAGTATAACCGTTGCTTTCGCTGCTCCCTGAAACATCACATGTGCTGCTACTTTAAGTACTATAGAGAGAAAGCACATGTATATATTATTAGAGGATGATCCTGTGGTCGGAACAGGTTATCCTTTCATCCATTTCCCCCGAACTTTGTTTTCTTAGGAATCCAGTTAATTATTACAGATCCGGAAGTATGATTCCGGAGCAGGGAAATATTTTCCTACCATGAAACCACCCCATCTATAGTAAAGGACTAAAATAAAGAAAAGTTTCTTTCCTAGGAAAGTCTTCTGCTGGATTCCGCTCATCTACCAAAAAACCGAAAGAGCTTTCACATTTATTTCACCGATTCTACGTGCTCCTTGCTGTCTTCCTGTCTTTTTCTTTGCTGCTCCTTCTCCTGCTGCTATTGTGACGGCATGGAACTGGTGCGGCGATGGTGGCGGTACAATGGAAAAGCCTTGCTGCTAAAATGCAAACGATAATATAAAAAATGAAAACAAACAAGAAACAAAATACATACATGCATTTTTCAACTTTTACTACTACAGAGCTACGTAGCAATTTTATGGGCTGTGTAGCCACTAGTCACATGCTTTTCTCTGCTTACTAGAGCGGAGCAAAGGGAAAGAAGACCGCTGTTCTGCTGCTCGCATTAAAACCGACCACCCAAACAGTCTGGCCAGGCATAGGATCACATATCGGCACAGCAAGCGTATTAGGATTGTGTTGCGTTGCATGTTCCGCGGAAAGTGGCTCTAGTATAAAGCTTTATTTTATATTATTATTATTATCCACATATTTTTTACGGCGGCTGCTGTTGTTGTTGTTGTTGTGATTGCTAGGAAGATTTAAGATTTTCAAAAGAAAAATGAACAGGAAATGAAATGCATTCTTTCGTCCACTCCATTCCTAAGTAGCGGCATGGCTATATTTAGAATAAGAGCACATCAGAGCAGGTATATACAAAGGTAATATATCACTCCCCCTCTCTCTCGCCTTCTCTGTTCTCGCTCATTCTTTTTTTACTCCAAAAAGTAGAATTCATCTTGTCGTTGTAGAGTAGCTGTAAAGCAGAGCGAAGAAGAAGAGAGTTTTCACAGAATAGGCTCTTCCTTCCTTTCCTCCTGCCACCATCACCAGCCAAACTACATGGACATGTGTAAAAGAGCCCTACTAGTAGCGAAATTTTTTCTTCTTTAAGTTAAGTAGAGTGAAAGAAAGGGAGAGAGGAAAGCAATCCAGAAAAATGTTCCTTGCGGGATAAAAAAAAATGAGAGAGAGAGTAGCAGCACTAGCAGCATGATATTAGTATATAAAAGCATAAAAGAAAAAAAATATACTTGCTTTAGAGAACACCATCTTCACATATACTTGTACCATCCATCTATCCATCCATCCACAAAAACAGCATTGTCTGTTCACTCTGCTTTCTCTTTCTCTCATCCACAACTACCCATATGACTTTCACCCAAACTTTCTTCTTCTTTTTTTGGGTTCTATCCACTTTGTTCGTTCGTTACATCGACTACGGCTTTTCCTCACTTCAGCAAAGCTACTAAAGCCAAGTCTGAACAAGAAAAAGAGGAACCGGGCTACGTATTACACACACCATGTTAAAAACGTTGGCATTGGCAGTGGTACTAATGCGGTACCTGAACCCATGTTCCTCCATCCTCCAAACTCGCTCTCGTCATGTCGTCATAGTTTTTTTTCGCTCGCCTACTATTTATTTGCCAGGCCCAGTTCTGCATGCTCTCAGTTTTCACATTGCTTGTGTCAATAGAAGAAGAGGCAGAGGTACCAGTCATGCAGGCGCAGACTATCAAGCAAAGCCTCCTCTCTCTATTTCTCTCATTCTCCTCTCATGAGTCATAATAAGAGCCTATCGACACCACCGCATAAAACAAAGCTATTGATGAAACTGGAAATGAGAAATTGAGGAAAATGGATTGGAAAGCTGGTGCTTTCTCTGTTGCTGCTGCTCCTGCTGCATATTATTGTTAATATTTGCATATTCCCAGAAGAACCGCACCACACCACATAAGCCAATAAAACCAGCAAACCGAAAGAAAAAAAAAACCGGGAGCAGCAGCAGTTCTAGCAGTAGCTTCAAAACTAGCTGCAACCGTAGTAGAGCAACCAAACCAAAAAGACCACGACGACGACTCTACCACCGCCACTTATTACTATATTCCCAGTATTATTCCTCAGTTGAATAGCTAAACAGGCTCAAGTAGTAGCAGACTGCCTACTACTACGAGAGAAACAAACTCTAGAGAAATTTTGACTTTGAATGAAACAAGCAATAACTTTTTTTCCTCCTCACGTCCCTCGTGTTGTCTCTCTGTGTGTGTGTGTGTACTATTGTGTGTTGTGTTTCCCAACTATATTCTCTACTATTGACTGAATGACTGGGTGAGTGAGTATCGAGTTTGGGTGAGTGAGTAGTACACACAAGCAGTTCATGTATATATTATTATAGCTAACTGGAGAAAATACACACCACCACCACCATTACTAGAACAACAGGGGAATATAATGTAAGGTAAATGAAAGAGAGAGAAAGAGAAAAGAGTAAACAAGTTACTTAAAAAGAGGCAGTGTAACAGTGGTGCTCCTCCTGCTGCCAACAAAATTACATGCACATTATTTTTTGGTGGTCTGTCCACCAACTTGTAACGTCAAAAAACGACGACATCAACGGAAAAGGTCACATGGCCGATGGACGTCCGTCCATCGTCCACTTGACTACAACATATAACCGCTTGTGTAACAAAAATCAGCAAGACTTACCGTTGTTCTAGTATTTCCTTTTTGGTAGTAGACCAAAGGGTTAAAGCTGCTGGAGCATGCATGTACGAATGCACGTATATTTATTAACATTAGTATTCCACTTCTTGTCCCATCACATAACGTAATAATATATCTTGTTCTTCTTACTCTTCGTCTCAAGTCTTAGCGTTGCAGTCCCTGTGGTGCAACAGCAAAGAAAGTCTGAAGCTCTCTTGCTCTCGCTCTCGCTGCTCGCAAAGGAAAGCGAGTACGGAGAAAAGTGAGGAGCAAAGTGAAGTTGAGTTAGTGGTAGTAGACCAGAGCCAGTAAACAAGTTTAAGTGAGTCGGTATTATATTGGTATCGCGTTTGCCATTGCATATTGCATTGCTTGCTCTTGCTTACTCTGGTTGTTGGCTTTGGCTTGTTGTTTAGGTGAAAGCAGAGAGGAAAAAAGCAGAGGTGCCTTGGGAGTAGGGAGTCAGTACTCACGGAGAAGGGAGACTGGTAGGTAGAGAGGTAGACAGACTCCTGTTTTCTCTGCTACACATACGACACAGTGCACGGGACAAGGGGAACGAGACTAATAATACATGTAGTCGTAATTTGGGATAGATGGAGAAATTCCTTTCTCTCTGTTGAAAATCAAAATAATGCTGTAATATTTTAGCAAGGAGCACAGCAGAAGGCAGAAAGTCTCTGTTGAGTTGAATGCATTTATTTTCTCTCCGTCTATATGCGATCTGCTCTCTTCGACTATAATATACTACTCCATTGTGTCAGTGCCATTCTTCTTGGAAGAGAATAGCTCATGTTGCTCTCGCACTCAAAGTTCAAAAGAAAAATATAGGTACATTTTAAAATCTAAAAAATAAATGGAGTCTCCAGAGAATTTTATAGTTCGCATTTTACAGACTTGCTCATCAAATCAGGCAGTATTTCTTCCTTCTCGTGCTGTCAATGTCGATGGTATTCCCAGCGCAGAGAGATAGAATAGAGTGCTACTGATGATGCTGAGTGAGTGATTTTTTCGAAAGAAAGAAAGAGAAAGAAAGGAAGCAAGTGAAAAAAAGTAGTTGTCTGGCAACGTAGTAAAAATAGTGTCAGTGAAAAATTGGTGGGGAAGCAAAGGAACAAGGAGCATCACATAACATTACATCATCTATCATCCATCATCAGTCTCGTCTTTTTTTAGTAGTAAAAAAAGTCTAACACCGACTACCGACAACAACACCAACAGCCAACAGCAGCCAAAATAAATAGTTTTTCTTTTCTTCTTCACCTTCCCCTTCACTTTTTCACTTTGACAGTTGAGAGTGCAGTGGTGGATGGTGCTAAAAGCTATCTTCATCGTCTGTCGCCGTATCAACTTTCTCGTTTTATACAAGTTTCTTGTCTCGCATGTTGTGTGTGGTCCAGCAAACTATCTCATCTCACACCATACCCTACATACTTTGTAAACAGCATCATTACAGCTTCCTTTTCAAGGAGGAGGACGACAGGACAACAACGAGCATCATCAGCAACCTGGAAAGGAACATCATCATAAGAGATGCGTTTTGACAGCCAGGCGATAGTATCTTACTTTCATCATCACCGCCGTATCACATTTTGATCTCGCCGACTCTCCTCACTCGAATGGGACCGTTGCGCATTTCTCTAAAGTAGCACGTTTTTTTCTTCTTCTTCTCTTCTGCTCTTCAATTTAACTTATCTGATTTTCATCTCCGGTTTCACCACCAACTCCCATTTACCATTTATATCATCTCTACGTGCACATGTCCTTCTGCTCTTTAAAATATTATATAACTGAACATTTTTACTGTACAACGACGTTAGTGCCCAAAGTATTCGCGCAATCAGCCAAACTGAATAGATGTGATGTCTGTGAAGAGACTACTACATTTGCGGTGAAGTGAAGTGTAGAGTTTGAAATTATCTCGTGTGAGTCATGAAAAGATTGCATTCTCCCAGAAACAAGAGATACTATATACTCCAATAATAATAATATAGACCATCTTGATAGCGTGCAAAAATAACTCGCTATTAACTAAAAAGCAGATGTGCAACACATAGCACGACACGAACTTGGCTACTACAGACCGCACAGGTAAAAAAATGATCCTCTCTACTTATATCTACTTACAATCCCATATGTATATACCGAAAGCAGATTTTGGCTGAAAATTTCATTTTGTCATTTTCTTCTCACTACTTACAAGATTACTCGACACTTTCCACAAGCACACGCATAATACGCTCTCTCACACACTGGAAAGCACATATTTTGCCATTACATTATGCAGACTGCAAATAGCATCATCATCCAATCTCCCATTCTCCTCTTCTACATACACTTTCTCTCCCAAACCATCACCCTATAGCTACTGTATAGACTACAATGTTTTTGCCTCTCATCGTCTTTCTCTCATCCAGCTTATTTTAGTTTAGTGTTATGGCGTGAATAAGAAATAAGGGGCTCCTCTTTTCTTCTTGATATAAAAAAATGAATTCAATCTGCTTTGCTCACATCCATGGTAACAGAGCGTACGTTATGTAGGTAATGGAGAATCTAGGTAGCTAACCAACAAAGAGGAAACACTCTTGTGGTATTACGAGAATAACGTTTCAGTACTCTGCACTCAGCAGGGTCTTTGCTCCTTTTTTTCTGAACAGAAGAAGAATAAGAGATCTTTTTTCTGGAGGCAATAATATAAGCAAATATTGTTGTACTTTTCAACGCTCAGCTCAGTAACTACCATATGTGTGTGTATGTGTGTGCATGTCTCTTTCTCAATTTCCATTTTATTTCCCTTTTTATTCTTCTTCCGTTTATCTTCTTTACCACCACTGCCGTCATTATACCACCAGCCCTCACACCACACCATATGGGGAAAGGAAATAAGTAGTAGGATGAACACCAGTGCTCACAGCACGAGCCGGCGATAAAGCTAATAATGTAGATATATTGTTATCATTTCATTAAAATTATACATTATGCAGGGAAGTAGCAGCGGAAGCATTGGAGCATCATCGGGAAAATCGCGGAGCTGTGTGTGCTGTGTACATATTTGATGATCAAATAATACACGGGCTGTGTGCGAGTGGTGGAGGAAATAGAAATTGAGAAAGGCCTTTTCCACTTTATTTAAGCTTTTGTCTTTTCTCTTTTTCCGCCGTAGGTCTGTTTTTGACAAGGGTTACTTTTCGTGTGTTAGTCGAGAATGTGAAGCAGAAACGTTGTAACAAGAGTAATGCATTCTTAAAATTTGAATGCAACTAAAACCTTGATGAATAGTAAACTTCTAGTTTATTAATGCGGCATTGCTTTCATCGCGCTCTCTGAAAAGTAACAATTACACTAGTTCAAGGTGGATTGGCGATAGGAAAACTGCACATTCCAGGGGTAAGGTTTTAACATGAGTAGATTACCTACGTAGATTAATACCGGAGGAGCAACGTTAATATTTCAAGCATTCACCTTGATAACACCACTTTTAAATCAATAAAAATATCACATTAAAAGCTTGTATATCATTCGCTTAAGTTTTTTTCCCAATATATCAAATTAATTTATGCCAGTTTACTAGCCATAATGCATTGTCGATTCTTAGTAAATCTTCCTAAAATGGAACATAATATGCTGTTGCAAACAGTTGGAAATGCTACCTTGTTCAGGAATATTTCGCATATGAATAAAAATAAATAGTATATTCAAAGATAAATGGTTTTATCCTCAGATTCTGCGAAGATATTCTGCGTAGTAGCGGAAGGATAAATCTACGTATAATGCAAAGCCGGAGCGGAAGAAGCAAAAGGTAGCAAAAAATGCTAAAGGTTTGTGGTACCCTGGTGGTCGGAATAAATGTATCCAAGCAATTGTGTATTCACAAGTTGTACTTATGTATACGAGTCATGCTATTTTCTACTCTTCCTCCGGTATGTAATATTTAGGTAGTTTTTGTATAACGAATGAGCATCTATAAAGGCCGAAGGAGAGAGGTGGAAAGTCCAGAGATAATAATATTGTAAAAAGGATGATAGCAAACAATTTTGTAATGGTTTGTTTCTTGTATAACAAAATGTAGTTTTGCAAATAGAGAAACAGAGAGAGAGGTTGAGTGGAAAACATTTTAGAGAGAGAAGTAGACAATTTATAGAGTGAAAACTTGGGCTAGAAAAATAAATAAGTATGCTCCATGCATGGCCTGTTCCTCATGTCGTGTGCACAAGAGGGGAATGAAAAAGTGCTAAACTGCGTTGTTGTTGTTGTTACGTTTTTTATTTAAAAAAGAGTACGTGAGATGAGACGGAACAATTCAAACTTTTCCTCGGGAAAATCGAAAAAGCTATCTATTTGATCAGTTCGGTTATCTTTGAAAGTATATCTCCTCGACGAAATTTTAGAATTGAATTGTGCCGACTTTCTTAATGCACCACAAAAATGTAACAAATGTAACATTGCGTTTTGTGAAAAATGAGAAAAGAAAATAGTCTTTTTTCTCTAGAAAAGAGTACATGTCAGTGGGTGCACATGTGTGACTGTCTCTCAGTCTGCTTGATTAAGAGAGAAGAATTGAGGATTCCGTGTTTCCACCACTCTGCTTATGAATTCGTAAATAAACATAAGTGTTCTTCCTCTTTTACATGAGCCATTCGTGTAGCCTTGTATTGCAGAAAATAAATGTATTGTCTTTATGCAAGGGACCGTTCACCCTGAATGATAGACATTAACTCACTTTTACTATCACTGCGTCCAATCAAACCGCTCTTCCGGAAATCTCAATTTTTTATCGTAATGCGAACCGTTTCATTTTCTCGAAGCATCTTTTCCAGTCCAAAAGATGCCTAAAACATGTGCCTCCCAATGTGAATGACCCTGTTTTGTGTCCAAAATGTAAAATAATCATAAGCATCTTTTCTTCTTCGTAACTTGGTAGTCCACTGCTGCACGACGCGTGCAATTCATGCAAGTAAAATGGAGACAGTGGTGTGGTGTAGTGGGATAGTAGTAATGGCATTGAGTAATGTAGATTGATTCTCTAGACATGAATATTATAACAAGCTGTCATTTTTTGTCTTGCAGTCGTAAAACAAAACTCGTAGCTTTTTTATTTCTTTCAATTTCCCTTTCCTCCTGTCTTTCCTTTCCAGTTTTGTTTTTTGTCATGCTTTCACTCTTTCCTTTTTCCACTTTTTAAACTTGCACTACTTTTTACGCTATGCCCTTTCCCTTCCTTTCCAAAGGGTTTTGATCCAATCCAGTGTTCACCAATACTTGCTCAGTGGAATTAACCAGTTTTGTGTATTGTCCACTCGAACAAAAAATTGTACACGTTAAATATGAGCCTTAACTCTAAATTTTCTGCATTCTCCCACTTTTGACCACATATTTAAAAACCAACGATTAGCATTAGCCCAACTCTACACTTTTGCTTCATTTTTCTTCTGCCTCAACCACCATTACCATCCCATCAATAAGTCACTTTGCATTACTTCTCCTCTACCGGTTTCGTTTCTCGGTCTCTGTCTCTGAATGTACTATATTCTCGGAAAATTTCAACTTTTTTCTCTTCTTCCTTTCCCTTTTCTTACCGGCTCACTGCATCTGCCTCCCCGCTTATTAAAATACCATGCATGCTTGCTTACTACACTAAACCTAAACCTTCTTATTTTTCCACATACAAAACCACACAATTATTATGATTATGATTACTACAAAAAAACAAGCAGAGAGAAACAAAAAAAGCTAAACTCGACGGCGACAGGAACACAACTCGTTACATTTTTTTACCAGCAGTCATATGAGAACGATGATCATGATGATGACAATGTCATGCTTTTTTACAAGTGGATGCACTTGTCGTTTTCACCACTACCAGCACCGTCTTCTTCTCCATGCTCACCACAAGATATCCCAAGTCCCAGCTGGACCTATTATTTTTTTTGGCTCGCTAACTATATCTTCGTTCCCTATAACATGAGAACTTTCTCTGCATCATTCAAGGTCCCCTCCTTCCTCTTGGCTTTTCTCCCTCGTCGCGTCTCGTGTCCTAGTACTATTGCTGTTGAGTTGAGTGAATGAGTTGACTTTGACTTGACACACAGCTTATAACACACCCAATAATAACAAGCTTAATATATTATATAGGGTTATTTTTTTGCGCAAAACAAAATCTTTCTCCCTGCATGCCTTCATGATATACTCGGCTTTTTTTGGCGCAAGAAGGAGACAAGCACGTTTCTCCACTTGACAATCCCCGCAAAAAAGCTTGTTACGTTTCATCATCCTCGTCGTCGTCGTCATCATCATATAACCTTCTCAAGTAGGTATTTTACTTAATAACAACTTAAGCCACCAGTTCTCATGGTTTCCCGTGTTGGTTGGAGCTCTTGAGAGGATTCCGTATGAGCAGCAGCGGTAGAAAAAACGCGACATGAGACAACATATTTCTCTTTTGCCATATGCAAATAATGCATGAGAAGAAAACAACAAGAAAAGTTATAATGAACGTTTTTTTTCCTTCTTTTTCTCTTTCTTCTTCTTTGCCTGTCTCAGTCAAGTGAACTTTGATGTTGACGACGACCATGATTACGATGATGATAATAATAATGTGGGGAAAAGAAGAATAAACAAGCAAACAAGAGAAGGAAAGAGAGACAGTGAAAAAATGATTGATTTTTTCCTGCCTGTCTTCGTTACAATTACGGTTTGACATTCATTCGGTAGCTCTTTCTTCAAAAACGAGAAACTTTTCATAAAGTCAAAGTCAGCATTGTTAGTTTTAAGTAATTCCCTTGGGGAAAGTGGGAAAGTCCCTGTTAACTTCATATATCACTTTCTTCTAGAAAGTGGTAGCATGTACCTACGTATATATAGTAGTTGTGGTGACGGGTTTAACGAGGCACAATTTATTAACGACTTTTTATGATGATGAAACGTAAAACTTTATTACATCAACTTGTCCAAAGTCCAACCGTCCGTCACATAAAAACTATTTTGATGACTAGTTCATTTCACTTTATGACTGTTTTTAATTACTTGTTCCTTCTCTCTTTGAATTTCCAGATTTCCCTGCTGCACCGTACCCCCGGAAAACTTGAAGCTCGCCTGCACAAATATTTGCTGTCTTGGCCACGGAAACACGTGTCCACTCCGATATCAACGCAATCGCCCATCATAAATATCATAACCCAAGGAAAAGGATGAAATCGCCAAGAAACAAACTAAGCCAATAACAAACATTATAAACAAGATAATAATGGCCCTCCTGCCTTTTTAGCCTCCTATCACCTATCGAAATCGGAAACCAAGGACAGTTATCATCATTATCATCATCACCAAAAACAACATCGCTAACGCCACCGATAACAAGGGGATTGCCATTAGCAGAGTGTCTTCACTTGTTCCTCTCTTTGGCCGTCATTCCTCTCACCACCACACCATATAATCTCATTGTCATTTGGGTGGAGCACGAAATCACCTTATCTCACACTCGCAGACGACACACACAAAACAAGCTTTATTGTAATCATCAACAACAAGAACATCGTCGTAGTCGTCACCTCGTTCCCGTTCCTCCTTTTCTTCGTGTCATTGTCATTTATCAGGTGAAGAAATTAAGGATTCATTCTTCTCCTCACACACCATCACCATCACACCACCACTGCTACTACTTACTCCTCAGAGGAGGATCAATACAACAAAAGCTGTGTGAGAAGTGAGGATCCTATTTTGCTCGAGGACAACAATAGACCATACCACACCACGACGCTACACGACTACTATCAACTATCATCCTTCTCATCATCATCCGAAACTACCTAGACAACTAATACTAATAGGATTACACGCTGTGTAGAATTCGAAGAAAAGCGAGGAGCAAAAGAGGCTCTATTGAATTGAACCCTTTTGCCTAATTTACACGAAATCCCTGAGAGTAAAATAGCTGCTCATCAAATTCATCGCCGTCATCATCGCTCCCTTATTCTTTTCCCAGATAAAAAGGTTATTAGTCAGCGGAGGAGGAGGAGAAGGAGGACGACGACGAGGAAGAAGCCGGTTTACTACTCCTTTTATTATGGACATGGATCTAGATAACGGGGAGGTATGATGATAATATCAAGTTATTATCGTTTTGTGTGTGTGTAGACTACCCAATTTCACTGCTACAAGAAAATTCTTGTTCGTTAGTACTAGTCACGATAGCATTTTATGGGGATGACGCAGATGTGGAAAAATTTGTTAATCCTTTCGATATTCCGTGTTTGTCATGCATTTTATTATTATTGTGATCATGTAATACTTATACTATGTGAAATGTGTGATGGTATGTTATTTTGTAGGTTGGAATGTGTCGGTTACGGTACCAGCAGTACCGCTATTCGGCTTTAGTAAGGGCAAAATATACCAAAAAATATAATCATGATGATGATGATAATAATAATAATACTTAATAATTGTACAGTGAAGAAACACAGAGTTTGAGTATATAGTGGTAGTAGTCGTATATTAAATTATAGTCACTAGTGTGTAGAATAAAACTGGAGGATTAAGTAGTAGCGGAATGGCATGTATTTAGCTTAAGTATGAGGGTGATGCAATGGCGGCGGCGGTGGTGGTGGTGGCTGGCATGATGGCATGATCTTGTTTAACAACATGTCGTGAGTGAATGAGTGTGCTGTGCATGCAAAATGTAAGTAGTGAAAAAAGTAAAAGCACGTTTCCTGTTTTTGTCGGTTGGATTAGAGGAGAAGAAGGAGAGAAAGAGACGTGTACAGGCATAGTTAGTTAGTTAGTTAGTCTGAGCGAGTGAGTGAGAGCAAGCGAGAGAGAAAGAGCAGCAGGAGCTCTACCGCAAGAGAAAATGGCAAATAAATGGAAGGAGAACAGTGTGATGTGAGTGAAAGGAACAGCAGCAGCTAAACATGGCACAACAGGAGCAAAATGCGACTTTGAGTGGCGGAGAAAAGAGAGTGAGAGAGAGAGAATGAAAGAAAAACGTGCAAAAATTTGTGTGGTGTAATATCCCATGTATTTATTTCCTGTCGCATTTAAGTTTACTGGGAACAGCATATAAGGCAGAAAAGAAGGAGAAAATGTTAAAGGTATGTGGGAGAAAGCAGGAGAAGAGAAAGCAGTTTAGGAAAGAGACGGACAGGCGGAAGGACAGATATATTCACTCTGGATTTTGTAATAATGACGATGATGATGACGACGACGATATGACGACGACCACGTTGATAAGATATGGGGTTGTTCATTTATATTGTTGTACATACGTAGGTATGTGACAGTAGTAAAATGCACAATGAATATAATGGAGAGGGGATTAGAATACAAATTGATCGAACAGAAATGGCACTGCATGGCAATTTGGTATTTTGGTTCGTTCGAGTGGAAATGGAGAGGCAGTCATGGATGCATACGTGGAGCGCTGGAGAAACACTCCACTTCACAGTAATTTGGGTTCGCTTTCATTTTCGATAATGTATGGATTTATATACAAAATGTAGTCCTTTCCGGGACTAAATTATGGCGAGGCACTTACATGAATTTAAATAGGTTTGATGGCTATTAAAAATAAAACAGGGTGACAGAGTGTTATGTTCTGGCGTCTGTGTTAGGTAACTTACGAAATAGCAGTGCAGCGCTTTGAAATAGATGTAATATTAATATTGCTCCGCTTTTGTACATACTTAAATATAAATCGGTGTGGATTACCGAATACAGTGATTGATTAACTGATTCAGGCAGGAGCATTAAGAGAGTCAGGGATAGATGATTTATGAATAGCAACATTATAAAAGCGTCATTAAGCTGGTGCTAGGCGGAAATGACAATCCTGAACCAGTTCAAATGGATATGTCTAGTTTGAAAATGGGCTATTTTTGAGTTATATACCAAACTAGGCTATTATTGCAAAAGATGAGAGCAGTAGATTACCGTTAAATACGAACAAATTATGGATTTGCTTTTTGCGTAACACATTTGAATGGAAAGTAGAATACCTATGTAGTGGATTTATACAGTTTTTTTGCATTTTGTGACTGTGACAAAAGGGCTTAAATTGTCTTCCCACCTCCCACACAAAAATGTTAACATTGTTTGCAAGAGAAATTTTCACCCCTATTGTGTTGAAAACTACACACAATCTAAATCAGTTTTCGTGTATTACCTTCCATTATCCGAATTTTGTTCAATTTACGACAATTTTGTCTATTTGCCCAGCAAACATTGCCTTATATTGTAGTAAATAGTTGGACATTGTGACTAGAAAGGACGTACATGGGTAAAACATGGAAAAGTCACCAGTATACACACAACCACTTGACTTGACACAACTACAAAATAAGATAATACATGCTCTCATATGGTCGTAACGTGTGAACATTTCCCACCTCGGGCAAAACGGGAACTAGTTTTCCAACCATGCCCACTACCTATTCTCTCTCTGTCTCCCTTTGTCTCCTTCTTCTTGAAAATTTGAGCATTGTGTTCATTGCACCATATGAAAATTTCATTTTGCAAGCCAGGGGATTTAGCCTGAAGGAAAGAAAGGAATAAGCCTGTCTATTCATTCCTATGGCACCCATAACAGCTCTTCCACTTATACAAAGCTCCACTTTATAATAATAATACTTTCACCATTTTTCCTTCTATGAATTATACCATTGTGCTGCGGTGTTTAGCAGACACACTTGACTACTATCATCCCATCAGACCACTACCACCACCACCACCTCCCAAAACGAAAGACGACGGCTGACAGCACACATAATAACAGCAGCACACAGGACTGCATCATCATCAACTTGCATAGCATTTTATAACATAAATATAGCACATAACATAGCACCAAACAAAATAGGCGTGTATTTTAATAGGAATTTTATCCTCTTTTGACGAGAAGAGGCGGTGGTGGTGATGCAGTATAGTGCCTCATTCCTATCAAATAATATCATCGCTCATTCCACCTCACTTCTCGCTCTTTCTCTGTCTCGTGCTTTTGCTACTTACTTTACTACTACTATATGCACAACTGCTGCCACAGGAGATATTACGGCATTAAAAAGACTATTAAAAATCACAAGGCTATTCATATAAAATATTTATGTAGCGTAGATAACAACACGGTTTATATGGCCAATAATAACAAAGTAAAACGACAGAGGAATTTGGTTGGACACGATAAAAAAATACCACGTCTCGAGTTCTAGTTCATAAAAAAGGCACCCAGAAAAATATCATGTAGCTATGCTGCTGCTGGTATGCTGCTGGCGTTTCACGATATAGTATTTAGTGCGCACACAAAACGAGAGCACAAATTTTTGTTTAGAAAAATAATAATATGAAAATCACAATAAGTATTTTTTTAACAAAAGAGCAAAAAAAAACAGCATGATGATGATGTGTATTTTATGCGGGGGCTGATAAAATATGCTGCGCTGCTATTATTGTAATGAAAAAAATTGAATTTGAATTTTTGATATCGTTCAATGTTTTCTTTTATAACACAAAAAGGCACTCGCTACCAGTCCGATGAATGAAACGGAGGCGCTAATGGAGGCCGATGAGGATTACTTGGAGGAGGAGAATGATACATGTACTGATAACCTTCTTGGAGGAGGTGGTGGAGGAGGGGGAGAGCAGGAGGATAGCGGCAGGACCAAATCTGTGGACTCAACTGATGGCTGTGGTGGTGATGAGACGTCAAAACTGTTAAATAATTCCTTGTCGGGGGAGCCACACCCTGGAACAACCACTGGAGATGGTGGCGGTGGGACAGGGAGGACAGCTAGGACGGGCAGCAACAGTAGCGTGGTTTCTGCTGGAGGAAACGTTGAGCCTAAATCACCCCGAGAACCTTTTTCCTATGCATATCACTTTAAAAAGAAGTACACTTTTAGATCCGACTCGGTCTACTCGGATGTCACTCCCATGTCGTCTGCACCACAAAACGCCACCGTGTCCCCACCTAAAACTGGTGAGTTTATTATAAAAAACAATAAATTATACAGTTTTTTCTTGGGTGGCTGCCATATTATTTTACAGAGAAATTAATTATTTACTCGACCTCGCCCATCCGTAAAAGTAAAGTAGGTAGTAGTAGTAGCTCGTAGTATATTTTTATTTTAAAAATAAACTTTTCAACTTTCACCCGTGGAGTTTTTGGTAGAGGGAGGGAATGGCCACCAACTGTGAAAATAATTTTACTTTGAACACTTACTTATAATGGAATACATTATACCGTAAATTCCTTAAAGGCTCTCACGGGTGTCCAGAAAATGTCCTATAAATTATTTTTTGCTCTATTTTTGACCGGGTGAAAATTGGAAATTTTGCGATGGGAATTTCTCAAGAAAAAGTTTCATCACTTTCTACTTCTTTTTTTCTCTTCTCTTTCTATCTCTTTTTTTATTCTCACGCAGAGCCTCGCGACAAGTCTGGTTCGTTGTCTTCCTTAAAAGGCTCCCAGTCGAAATGGGTGTCATTGAAGAAAAAGTTGGGGAAAATTAATAATCTGAGCTCAGGAAAAAGTAAGCCATCCTCCTCGTCATCCTCTCAACAGCATTCCTCCGACGAACCATCCGCACTTCAACAGCAAGCTGCCTCGGTCGCTGCAGCCCACGCGGCACATACCTCCTCCGGAGAAACCAGCAGTAGGACAGGCAAACCGATAAAAAGTTTACAGGAGCGGAGAAGTTTACTTCAGAGAGCAAAAACACTTTCCATTCTGCCAATTAATAGTGCCCCAAAGAATAAGGAAGCTCACCAGCCCAAAAAAGTGTCACAGCCCCCGGAATTATTTAACGTTGGAGGAGAAATGAATCTCATCCCGTTGGAGATGCTAATTGACATCAATGATATTAAAAGGCCTCAGTAGACGACCCACTCCACAGGAGAAAGTCAATTCTTCAAAAAACAAACTTTTTTTTTCTCATCGAATCTCATCAAAACCATCTTCTCTGCTCCCAGCAGTGTCCAATCATCACACAACAGGTTCACCTTGCACAACCAGCATTGCTATAGCAACCGTAAATCTTCTAATAGCAACCTACACCCAAAATATCCACTTACAAATTAATAATAATTATAATAACACTGATCGTCGTCTCATCTTCACGAGCATCCTTACAAATTACAGAGTGCTTTCCCTTCTTCATCATCATTCATTCCATATTATATTGCTACCTATTATTAACCCATTTCATGCTCCTCCACTCTCAACGACGGCAAAACAAAAAAGAAAATACTTTTTTTTGCCCAATTGTCGGCCCAGAGACTAGAGACCCAGGAGAGAGAGCTAAGAGCTAATTAAGGCGGAGTAGTGAAGAATAAAGGAGAGCCAACGCCAACACACCAGAGAGTTCGCCGAGTGCTCTTAGAAAATTTTCACAAAACCAGACCGGATCACCAGACTATAGACCACTAGCACCATCGACCGTCATCATAATGCCACCGCCATCCACCACCACCACCACCTTCATCCCAGAGCCATAATTACTATACCAATCTATTACACACCAACCACCACCAACAGTAGCAGCCAAGTCAACACATTCACTCATTTATTCAGCCAGTACTCCAGAAAGACATCCATCCCGCCAGCAGCTATAATCAGTCCTTTCTCTTATTTAAGGACGGGCCCTATTCTCAAGGATCCTCTCTTCTGCTCTTCTATTGCTCTAATGACTACAGCCACCTTATATTCCTTTGAGAAGAAGAAACGGTGGTTGCGGCGACAGGGCACATAGTACTCATCATCAAAATTATTAAAGGACAACGAACGACCAAAAAGGAAAACTTTTTCTTCACCGTACCGCTGCGCTGCACAAAGCTGATGAGGCAAATAACTTATTTTCTTTTATTTTCTCTCTCCACCGCCCGCACACTGTCTTAATGACTTTCTCCTCAAAAAAATGTATTGTACCTACGTACATAGGTACGTACAACACTCCTACCGAAAGGAAAAGATGATGGAAAGAAAACTTTGCTCGGATTATATTAAATATGTACATACATACTAATGAATATGGATGCTGTTGACAGAATCGGTTCGTCGTGTGCGTGCTTTTTCAAACTTCAAGAGATTTTCTCTTTTCTTCTGTGAGAAAGAAACGGAACGTAAAGCGGATGAAGACGATGAAGGAGGAAGAGGAAGACGAACAAGAGACGAAGAAGAAGAAGAAAAGTGATTAGTACCTGGTTTTTGTTTACTTTACATAATATTTTAGTAAAATAGTACAGTTAAATAAGAGCTACATATCTAGTCTATAATTATTGATGCATTATTAAAAAGGTTTATATATACAAGTAAATAGTTTATATAAGATGAGCATTATGTAAAATAATGATATGGTTTATAGAGCGCGTGAGGACTTTATGGAATGTAGCGTGTTTTTCTGTTAGTAGGCAGAGAAAGCAAAGAAGTCGTCGGACTATTAGTTTTAGAGAAACGATCAAGGTCACTAGAGCCATTATTACTTATTACTAGCTTTCGCTATACATTTGATATTGTGACTACCACACGATTACTGCTGCACTATATGTATATTCTAACGATTACAACATTTTTTTTTGTGTTGTCGGAGGATCGAATGGTTGGGTTGGTCCGTGGTCCTTCGGTTGATGGCTTGGTACGTAGGCATACCAGGAACTCATGAACGAGCAACAAAAAAGAAATGTATATGAGCTATGAGCTCTACACCAGACCATTTATCATTTTATCGTCATCACGATCATCATCAACATGGACATCATGAGAAAAAGCGGCAGTGTAGAATAGTTAGTGTGATAGTTGATCATAATAATGATTTTTTTAGCCTTGCCCTTTTTCCTCTACTCTTTCAGCTCAGCTCGTCGGATCGCGGTAGTAGGTGATTTACCTTCAGAGCAGAGTAGAGTGATGATGATGATGATGACTATTTGACTATACGACAAATCTTCATGTAAAAATATATCAAGTGAGCTCTACTGACTGACATATTGCGATGGGATGGAAATTGTTGCTGGGTGAAAGAGAACAAAGTAAAGTCAGTCAGTATACAATTTGGTGGGCAGTGAGGAGTGTGTATATTTTTCGAGGTTAAAAGTTGAAACACGCACAAAAGTCAGAGGGATAGAGAGAGAAAAAAAGGAAATAAATAGCAGACAGAGGCGCAGCAGTAGAGAACGCAGGAAGAATGGAAATGGCTAGCTAAAAGAATTGGAAGTGAATGATATAAAGAGAAAGAATGGAGAGAGAGGAAAACAATAAACACGCAAGCAAGCGCTATAAATAAGCAAATAGGTAGGTAGGTAGGATGTAGGATACATAAAATATAATGGGGAAGGAGAAAACCACAAAAGGGCTTTATAAAGCGCAGAATAAACACAAAGACACATGAGCTCTTCTAGAGCAGAGCACACACACAGCAGTCAACTGTGGAGTAATGCCATGATTCTATTAACAAACAGGAAGAGAGAAAAAATTGTAATTTCTGTCCAAAAAAGGAACAATTGCAGCAGCAACAAAACAACAACAACAAACATGAAAGAGAGAGAGGGCAAACGGGGGATAGAGTTGAAAGAGTGTAATATTAATAGAGTTACTGTTTTGACAAGAGGAAAAGAGTAACATGATGAGAGTGCGGTTGTGAGGAAAAATGTTCCCTAGACAAATAGCCAGTTGGACATAAAAACCGAAAAAATTCCATGGTGGCTAAAAGGAACAATTGCTTATTTCAAAAATGCTAGGAATACCTACCATTCCACAAATTATGTACTAGATTGCTTTTTTGTTGCTAAATACTTTTTCATTCTACAAAAAGACGTTTCCATGACCTTGCCCAATACCAATTTCTTTTGTGCAAGTTTTTTGTGATTTGTGGTATGTATCCGCCTGGTCATTTATCTTTTCGGAATATTTTCCCAGAACCCTGAACAAGTTTTGGATTTCTTCTCTCCTTCCCAACACGATACAAGCAAACAGAACAGGAATAATTGTAACATTTTTTTGCAGTGTTGATTTTAGCGAATTATATTTTTTCCCACAAACAACACCATATGCGCTGTTTTCTTTTCCTGCTGCTTATATTCTTCCTCTCCGGTTCCCGTGCCAACACCATTACTATTATTATTATCATTTCCATTAACAGCAACAACTTTCGGACTTGAGGCCATCAAAGATCACACCCCAAAGTTTGTTTTCTCTCTACAATGCAATGAATTGCAAGGCAGACAGACCTTTTCTTTCTCTTTCCAATGAGCTACTTGTACTGCTGTTTCAGTTCCACAAACAAACTGAAGAAAAAAAATCTCGTGTTTTTCAACCAAGGCAAAGATAAAAGGATGAATTAGGAAACAGGACAAGAAAGAAAGAGAGATAGATGGAGAGGAGAAAAGGAGTGCTTCCCACCACCAGCCATATATATAGCCAGTAAACAGTGTTGACTTTTCTTCCTCTCTTGAAATAATAATAACACGAGATGACATCTTAAGTTCACTTTTCCATTAACCAGCCTAAAGGAAACCAAAAACCAAGTACCCATCCAACCAGACTACCAAATAGTGCATCACCCACCACCACCGCCATCATCGCCACCATACCAACAAGCCATCTTTATCATCATCAGAATTCACGACTTTAGGCAGGATGATGGTTGATGGTGGTGGCGAATGGATGATAGTAGTGGTAGTGGCATATAATACCGGTGGTTTGTACTTTTAGGCTTTTTTTTCTATCTCTCTCTCTCTGTCTCCTCCACTCCAACTGTATAAAAAGTCCATTAACGTCTCCTCTCTCTCTCTCTTCCTTTTTTTCTTTTCTTTCCTGCTTTGCTTTCTCATCTTCTCCTCCATCATCCCTTTTATTTGTTTATTGAAAAAGGAGGCCGGGTAAAGTAATATGAAAAACAAACAAGGCTTGCACTCTGACTTGGAAAAATACATGAGAGAAATGGATAGAGAGATAGAGAGAGATTTCAGCAACTCATCAAAATTATCTCTCTCTCCTTCTCTGTAGACAACTTGTTAAATTTGTGCTGTACTAGACACAAACTCTGCGTACTTTCACGATCCCTATAAGAAGGGCTCCACATCATGCCTATTACTCTTCTTCGACAGATCTTCCATTTTTTTGCACCAACAACAACAGCAGCTGCTGCTACTACTCCTACCGTCCTTGTTCAAGATGTATAATAGCTGCCTAACAACAACAAAAGAGAATACATGACTTCTAAACAACTTTCTCCCTCTCTTTATTCTTATTTCTCCATCTAGCTTTCTCATACTTTCTCACTCTGCCTCTTTCACCACGTTGAAAAAAAAACTTGCTTTTATGAATTATGCATTTTATGGAAGATCAAAGTGTTGTCCATTTAAAAAGGCTGTTTTCCATTCCCTCCACTTATTTTCGTCTTCATCTGTCTTCCTTCTTTTCATTTCCCTTTTCTCCTCGACTTTCTTTTTTTCTCCCCTTCTTCTCTGGCGACAGGTTGGATTCCCATGTAGAGGAAACTTGTTGTAGAGGCACAGACAGCAGCGGCAGCGTAGAATAGTAAAGAAAAGAAAACCATTTGTCAGCAGCAGGAAAATGGAAGGAAGAAGAAGAAGAAATAACGGAGCTCAAAAAAAATTATAAGCAGGCTACGCGTAGGTAGTATAGGGTACCGTCATCCCATAAATTGGAACCCCAACAAAGATGGTAGTAGAGCAGCACCACCACCACCACCGCTGCCAAAGTTCTCTTTTAGTTTCGGCGTCATCATCCTTGGCATTTTATGTACTAGCCCAGCACCAGTAGAAAGAGGAGAGTCGCAGTTGTAGCGGCAGTAAAAAGTGTGGGATAATGATGTTATGGATGGAAAGAGACCAGGAGAAAAAAAGCACTTTCTCCTTTATGAACTTTTTTTCTCTTCTTCTTCTTCTTCCCTTTCAACGCGCGGCCCGCTTTCTCTCTCTCCATTCTTTTTTATTTTGTTTGCAAGGTTGAGAACATCAGGCCACTATACTTATATCTGCTGGAAGTGTTGTACTGTACTGTTTCTGTACGGCTATTTTTTTCTTCTCTTCTTCCCTTCTTCTTTTACAGTTTTTTTTATATACACACCAGTAACACCATTGATGGTCATCATTATCATCGTCATAGTCATCATGCTGGTATGGCCTTATGGTATGGGTAGCAAATGGCGAGGAAACTGGAAAGAAAGAAGTAAAGAACTGAAACTGAACAGGTCGTGGTGTTCTATTACAACAAGCTCGTATATACAGTCATAGTTACGCTCTGCGCCTCTATCATCTTTATTCCATTAGCCATCTTGAAGATGGTGATGGCGATGGGAAAGTGGAAAACATGATGAGAACTTTTTGGTTTGGATAATATGGAGCAAGTTGCGTTTCTGCTGGTAGTTTCGTAAGAGAGAGGGAAAGAGAGAGAGAAAGAAAAGCAGGGAAATTTAATAAGGATATTGTGTAATGGTCTGGTTTGGTTTAAAAAGGGGAAAAATTGAATAGAGGATTGAGAATGCAAACATACGTAGGAATGTTGCGAACGAACATACATGGAGTGGTGGCAATGTGGCAGCTAACATAATAGAATTACAATTAGGGTCAAATATGAATAGGTAAGCAGAAAAGGAGAATGGGAGAAGAGAGAAGAAAAGAAAGTTGGAAAGAAAGGGAGATCAAAACAGAATTTTATTAGGAGGAAAGAGAAAAAGAAAGAAAATCAGACGGATGGATAACATTATGCAATGTTGTGTTAAAGGAGAAGAAAATCATAATAATAATACCTGCTGCTGCTACTTCTATTGCTTGAGTGGAAAAAAGAAACTCTTTTGAAGATGGATGAACCACCCAACCTGTCGTTTGTTTGATGTTTGGAAAATGGGATCTCTCTTGAGAGGAGAAAGATGAAAGGAAGTAGCATATTTAGGAATTTTTTTGGCCCGATATTGAATATTCCAAAAATAAATATGCCAAGAAGTAATTGCCGGATAATGTGAGCGGACATGAGAATTCTTACAGTTTCTACAGTAACTGCATTGCCAAGGAACTTCCGGAATTTAAATGGTATTCATATTGCATTTGACTTTCACTTTGACATTAGCCGGAAGGAAACCGGGATGGAAGGAGAGTTGAGTTTTCATATTATGATACAAAAAAATCCACTCGTTACATATTTTCAATTATATATTCTCTCAAGTCAAGGATTGAAAAAATACGATGTAAAATGCAGAGCGCTAGTTGGTTTGGTTTTTGCTAGTAACCGGGAACCTAACCACTTGAATCCAAGATCGTCGTTTGATTTTCCGTTTCAAAGAAAACCATTTCATTTTTTTGCCAATAATTCTGCTGGAAAAAAGTAAATACAAATAGCTTCTTCTTCCTACAATTTTCTCTGGCGAAAAAAAATATATTCAAACACCACTTTGGAAACTTTTTTTGTGTACTTGCATTATTATTTCGCATTCAAGAGAAAAAAAGTTTTTTTCTGGTCTTTACTCTAGTAGCAAGCAGTAGTCGTCGTAGAAACAAAAAAAGCGTCAAAGGCATGACAAAAAGTTATGGTACCCTTGAGCGGAATAAAGAGGGAAACTGTGTTTTGTACTTTGGTTGCTTGGGTTGAGTAGTTTGGTTGGTTGGAAACTTTCGATATTTCTCAAGTTTCATTTCATAACCAAATATGAACATGCCACCACCAAAGCACACCACACACGCGAGAGAGATCTGAGAGAATCACTGGAAAAAAATACCCGCAGCATTAAAATAGCATGGCAATAATGGAAACAACGTCTTCGCCAGGGCGAAGACTTGAGAACTCTTCTTCAAAAGGAACAAAGTTAAAAGGTTCTGGCTGGCCGAGAAGGAAAAAAAATACATTTTAAACTAGTGCAATCAAAAAAAGAAGGGCAACAAGAACAAAACTCTACTTGTTGTTGTTGTATTTAGTTTTACAGCAAAGGGCAAATATTAACTTGCCTTTAAAAAAAGTTAAATGGGGGTTCGTTAAATATCGCATCTGCTGCAGTCAGTTAGTCCACATATAACCTGAAGATAGTAATGTAGTAGATAAAAGATAAAAGCGCATAATTTTTATAGACTTTCATGTATTCAGGAACAGAAGTACACAAATTTTTTATGATTTTCTTGAAAATGTGAAGCTAACTATCTTGCCTATAGGCATCGTCGTGTCTATAACAACAACGGTCGCTTGCTATAAGTTCTTTGAGCTTTTCCAGAAGACAACGTAAACTGCAATTACCTACGACGACGGTTAGTTTGCAATTGCTGCAAAAGTTAATGGTGGTCTATTATGGACGCAGTAAATACTTGTACCCGTATCCTACCACTTTGAACAACAGCTAGTATATAACCGTAAAAATTCAAGTTTAAACGGAAATAAGCGGCGGATTCGCGAGTGGTGCTATTTAGTATATAGTACGCGATGTCCGATGATAATGGAGATCATAAACAAGAGTAACGACTGACTTTAATTCACTTTTAAACGACATCAAAACATCATCTCATCAACTTGTAGTATAGATAGGGTCTTTTTTTTGGATGCAGGGGAAAATTACTGACCGTTTCTTCTTTGTAAAACGTAATACGAAAAAATTGAAAGCCGATGTACCGAGACCAACAAACGAACAAACTCTATGTATAATCAACTTAAAAACTCTCTTGGGTGCAAAAAGGATATAATGTACTGACTGGAGCCGTTTAGTTGAATGCTACAACTACTTGAAATTAGATAGAAACTAAAGACATTCGAGGTTGATTCAGTCAGTATTTTGTTCAGATGAGGATTTTATTGCACAAAAGCACGATATTATTTTCAGAGCATTTTGTATAACAACAGAGAAACGAATACTTTCACTTCCTGATGTCTGATAAATTCGAAAGACAGAGCAAAAAAAATGATGTCGTGCTAAACTAAAGTCTGACCGTGTCAGGATAATGGAGCGGGACCGAATGAACTAATAATTTTCAGCCCGAAATCTCATTCATTTTATAGGAAACGAAACACAATGGACAAAGTTTAAAACAGGCTATTAACACGCTAAATTTCACCGAGAAAACTCCCAAAGACTTACGTACTACATTTAATACGTTGCACTTCTTAATAAACTATTTCAACCGTTTTTCCGGTGTAACATTAAAGTAAATGAACTGTAAACTATAAACTGATTGACCATTTGACCATAATGCACTTACTGAAGAAAAAACAAAAAAACAAAAATTCAGCTTTACAGAATATAATCTTTCAGTCTAAAGCACACACTACAACTACATAATCTACCGTACTTTCTCAAATAAACTTATTGCATGCTACCATCTTTGAAAGTGTATTAGCTAATATTTGCTTGCGCAAGTAAATTCACTTGATACCCCTTTCTTTCTCTCTTCTTAAGCCATCTTAAGCTGAAGTGCTGACTGATAATATGTAATGTCTTCTACCAATCTACCTACTACTACTACATAATATATAAATTTCCACATCATTACCCAGAAATAAACTGGAAGGAAGAATCCACACAAAGAAAAGATTATTAGAGTGCATTACTCGCTCTTCTTTCGCTTTTCATCATCAACATCGTCAGAAACATTAGCAGATTGTTTTTCCGAGTCCTTTTAATAACAAGCGTTTTCTCTTTAGATCTTAAAAAGATAAGAAAAAAATGTAACTCATCCTCTCCACTTTACCACATCAATTTTACTTGATCCTCTCGTCGTCGTGTCTCATTACACACACAAAAGCACAATAATAATCTCAAGTCGCCTCATTATTTTCACTCTTTGCACTTTTAGTACATGCATTCATTATAATGGCAAAAAGGTATATAGGTAGCTGTTTTATAAGAGAAAGGTTATAATAATTCCTTACTATAATCAGCACTTTTTTTTGCACCCCTGGTGCTTGGACCTCTACTAAATGTCACAACGAGTCTGCAAGTTAGTGCACAACAGCGTTTTATGATAAGTACTTTTACTCAACGAGAAAAAAAATCGGTGTGTATGTAAAACCGAAAGAAAAAGCATTTAATTCCGCAAAAACCAATGACGATCTCTGCCTCCTCCTCGCCTCAGAGAATATTTAAACATGTAAAAAGTGTAAACAAACAGAGAGTAAACAAATTGAAATTTGAAATTGCGTTCATAAATCATCATCATGTCATGTAAAAAAGTAAGTAGGTTTACGTAGGGTCATGTCCTAGGGTTACTAGTAGCTAAAGTTGAAACTTAAAGTAGGCATAGTATCATCGTTTGTTCTCTGAACCGTATTATTATAATATGTAGTTGAAATAGTAGTATGTACAGTAGGGGCCGTAGAGAGATCAAAAATATATTTTTAATTAGATTTTAGGCATTAACTTCTCCGTAAATAAATAGTTTGGAAAGAAAGTACGAAAAGAAGAAGAAGACTGTGGGGGAAAATGGTGTAGCAAGTGGTGAACAGAGTAGTTTTCCATTTCATGTAGCCAAAAATATCTCTCAGTATACATAATAGTCATATAATAGTGTTATATATATTTTTTTGAGTAGTAGTTTAATTTTTTATGCAATACGTTTGTTGGATGACATTGATAAAATGATACACATTTTGCCACACGGCAAACGGCGGCTGAGAGGAAACTTTTTTTTGTGAAAAAAAAGAAAGATTGCATCTCTTTTTGGAAAAGTGAAAGGCAGTAAGGATACCTGTTTGGGTTGACTTATATTTGCGTTTTTCTTCTGTCCCTGGCCTGGCCAAACAAAATTATACAAGAACGGGCAACAAGAGAAAAGAGCAAACAAGGAGAGGCTTATACCGCTGTTGCAAGTTGCTACTGCATCTGATAGTGAAAATTAATGCACTGCTTTTACCGAAAGAGCAAAATCAACAACGAGTACACAAGTTTATAAAGAATTAAAAGGTTGGCTAGTATGGTACGTAATTTTGTTGGGAAAGCGGAATAATGAAAGAGGTTTTGAAGGGAAAGGAAACTTTTCTCTTGCAAGTTGAGTCGAGTCGAGTTTTGGAATACACTGACACGTAAATTTAATTAAATGATAACATCGTTACATATAAAAAAAATTACGCAAGGCCAGTCAGTTGTAATATTGATAAAAATTTATGCTTTCAGTGACTGGTAACTTGGAAAGTCAAAAATATATGCCTATGTATACATAATGCAATATTGAAATGTTTTGCAACGCAACGCCAACAACTACAGCATTTATCATTAAAAAACTATTTTTAGCACGCGAGGTGCAAGAAAAGTGTGCATAAAAAAGAAGTGTAAAAGCCTTGTAAATAAAATTATATAATATGCATATTTGAATTTAATTAAGGTAACTTTTGACTTTTATTGTAATGATTATAGCGTGATTTGTATTTATGTATTTTATCGCGTGAAAAAATCCGGTTTATATAGAGAATGATGGATAGCGCTCGGTGTCTGAAATTTATATACCTATTATATTATCAATATGTATTGGTGAATGAATTAACAATTAATGGAAAGAAATTAATTTTTTAAATGATAATTTCTGTGGAAGAGACTGTATTAGAGAAAGCAGTATATTATGCAGACCTACATTAAAAGTATCGTAGTATTCCAAAATATTATTATTATTATTGTGTAGTAAAGTTGTGGATTAATGTTTAGGAGATAACAAACTGGTAGAGTTTGAACTAATGAGATATACATATGCAAATACTATTTAAGTATAACGTACCAAGTTAGTTTGTCATATATTGTGTAGTTAGCTATTCTCTGCAGCAAAATATCTAACGATTTACAAACTTTTAAAGAATACATTATTATTATTAAATTATAGAGAAAAATTCTTTACCGTACTACTAACCCTGTATGCAATTAAAAATTCCTAAACTTTCTTAAAGGCAGTAGTTATTTTCGGATTTAGTCTAAATAAGCTCGTTAGAATCTTTCAGTAGTATCTAAAGAAGCAAAATGAAAGCTGGCTGATATATTTGTTGACATTCGTAACATATCCTTTCATCAAGCTAGAAAAAAATATACGAAATAGACTAGACAATTTACAGAAAATGATGAAAGCTGAAGTGAGTGACGAATCTATCAGAAAACGCAAAATGTTTCTTTCATTCCCACGCTAAAAGTTGTCAACGTCAACAACGCCTCCTCAATTTTTCTACAAATGAGCCATTTCCATGGAATTGGTTTTGTAACCTTTGTAAAGCTTGCTTATTTTTTCCAGCTTGTGTTTGTATCTTATACTGTTGCAACATTACACTCAATGTTTTTCATCTAATCATGTATTTTCTGCGAAAAACAAGTGCAATATTGAATATATACCTACTTTACTTGTTAGTAAAAAATAATTCATTTGGAAAATGAAAATGTATTTGAATTTTAAACCAATTAACCGTACGACCTACTAATAATTAAGTAGATATTTCTGCTACTCTAATATATCATCACTGAAACAGTAGATTCTCTCTCTTGTTACCTACCATATTATTATACACAGTAATTGGATTTACTACACTTAAGCCTTAACAACATGTAAACAACTTTGTAAATCAAGTTAGGGCTCCATTTTATTACTCTCTATCTATCTAGTTTCGCATGGCAGAGAGACGGATCTTAAATAAATCATATATGTGTGTATACTGGGTACTGCATCTCTGGCTATTTGTAAATTCTACAGCGGACTCCATTTTCTATTCGTAATCACGTTAACTCTAAAAACTTTGTAAACTGATCTAATCATAATAATATAATTACAGTAATGATAAAACTTTGCCTATATTCATTAATAAATTAATAATGAGAGAAATTCTGTATGACTGGATGTTAGTTAGTAGAGAGGATGCGGAGCTGTAAGCTGAAACATGAGAATTCCCAATGAATGCTGCTATACCGTTACGCTGCCACCATCGCCACCGTGCTGGATGTGTGGCTGCGTTACTGCGTTTATAGGATCCTAAAAACTGACGAAACCTAAAACTTACAAAAGTATCAAGTTAATTTTATTACTATTATTTGGTTATGCGAGAACCTTTTACGAGAAAAATGAAATCATCGATGACAACAACGTTCTGAAAATTCTGTAGCTTTTGCGGTATAAAAATTATATTTATTCATTGAATCGCGCGAGAGAGCAAAAAAAGGGAAAAAAAATTGCTGCAAAATATATTTTCGAATTGTACAATTTCAAATGGAAAAATTGAAAACCGGTGTACTTATACTCTGTAAATTATTAAGGTAAATAACAGATATAGTAATTTTAAGATAATTAATGTAATCAATCATGAGTAATTATTTGAGGAAACTTGATAAATAATGTAATTAATAATACAAAATAAATAAATTACGTTTTAAACTGAAAGCAACTTTCTTCGAAAGCATCAATATTATTATGTGGTTTTCAATAAATATTATGTATGAGGGAAGCGTATTTCAAAAGTCAAAGTAATCATCATCGGTCAATGTCCGTAGAAGGGTGTAGTGGCCGAGGGTGCCCAATACAAAGTCACTGGTTTATACACTTTTAACTTTCACTTATTCCCAATCACAGAAATCAAATGATGATACAGCTCTGTAGCAATCTGTCTATCTGCCGTCGTTAGGGTTAAATGACTAGCTCCTGTCAGGTAATGAGCGCCCATTTGCATTGGAGCGTTCTGCGAGTACTGGCTCACGGACACAACCACACGATTTTTCATTGGATCATATTTGACTCCGGAAAAGCTGGATAATGGATAGCTCTTTGTTTTATGCTGGAATTCCAGGTCCATTCTGTCTCCACTCCAAATAACTAAAAAAATCAGAAATTTGCATTAAACTTTAGATTCACCTGTAGAATCAATAAGCTAAATGAACAACGTACCACAGAGAGCATTCTTGACGCGGTTGAAGCGACCTGTTGAAACAATCACGGGGTAAAGACTTGATCTAGCTCCAGGGATTTCTGATGGACTGCTGCCAAACCTGGAGTGAAAATAAAATATGGGCATCGGTTCATTGGTATTCGTTAGGCTAAATAAATACCTAATTGGACTACGTGATTTGCTTAAACATTTATAAACAGAATCTGATGGTTACCCAATTTTGGCATCTGATTTAACTGCAGCACTTTGTATACTTTTCGCTCCATTCCGTACCAAACAAAAATCTTTACATTTGGCATCGTTTATAGAAATGGACAAGTCTACAAACAGGGCTGAAGGATCTCCCAGCTTTTCAAAGTGATATATTTCCTTCGGCGACGCTGATGTGCTGGCGAGGGAGCCACGACCCCAACCGGATTTTTGAAGCAGCATCACCAAACAATCCGCGAGAGATATGTCGTTGGACTCAACGGGCATTCGGAAAGTGGAGCCGTTGGGAAGGAGAAAGGAGAGATTGACTTTTAGTTGGGATTGAGTTTGGATGGCGTGATCATTTTCGCACCTCACCAAAGCTAGATGACTAAAGGAAAATTTGGAGACTGGCTCTGAGGGATCCATAGCGGGGAAATCCGAGTCCCATTCTCCGTCTTCATCGGCAATCTGTAAACTGAAGAAAAATACATACAAAATCATAGTAACGCTTTTGGTAATAGGTAGCATTTTTAAAGACAAAGAAATATAGTTTCCTTTGTCCTTACCAATAATACGTGATTGGACGAAGATCTTTAACAATGGACGGATAAGCTTGTGATGCCATCCATAGTATGAGACCGATAAGCTCCAAAACTTTGGCAGAGGCTACAACAACCACTCTCAAAGGATAACCGCGATGCTCAGGAGGGAGGAACGGGACGAATATTGCAATCCGTTTATACGAGGTCCCTGGATGGCCAGAAGCATCGAATTTGGCGTAAGTTGCGAAAGGGATTGCTTCAGGATTAGGAACCGCCCTGAAAAAACAACGAAAGGCAATGAATGAGAAATGCAATTATACAATTATTTAGAAACAATGCTTAAAA
The DNA here is from genome assembly GCA_004115045.4 of Sinella curviseta. Lineage (NCBI taxonomy): Eukaryota > Metazoa > Arthropoda > Collembola > Entomobryomorpha > Entomobryidae > Sinella > Sinella curviseta. The sequence goes on along the minus strand of CM023199.3, from coordinate 32,523,754 downwards.
TCCATTTCAAGTTTTCAGAAAGTAACGTACTTTAGCAGCCTATCTACAGGCACGGCATTTTTCGACGAAGAATTGGCTCGATTGACGTAATCCGTGTCTTTTGTAAATGTAATTTGATTTTTCGGCGCTTCCACTAAATTATTGACTCGAACAACTTGCGTTAAGTTTTGAACTTTCTTCTGCTTCTCCAACTTCTCCAGTCTAATGGCAGTGTTTGATCTTCTCCTGTGCCCCAAATCGGCACCCTCTGAAAATAAAAATCCAAAATCGTCTTAAAGCCCTCATTCATAAGACGTACTACTAATTTGCCCAATAGTCTATAAACTGCAAACAATTAAATCCTCAAGAAACCGAATTTTACTATACCTCTAATATCAAAAGAATCATCACTAGATAATGAGCTGGAGTCTCCTTCCTGCTTGTATCCAACCGGCGGCAATGCTGCCTTTGTCTTTAAAACTTTCTCACAAACACCTGTAATCATAAAGTAATTTAAACGCGATAATTAGATAACATCAAAAACATTACCTCATGTATTACGTCCACAAGCGAATCATTTTTGGCATTAAAAGTTCAGCATATGACGTCAATTCATCGTGCTTTGATGCACGTAGCTTACACATTAAATAATATTTAACATTTTACTAATTAATAAAAATCACGGTACCATCAATTAAATTAACTTACCGGTATCATCTTCAATTGTGAACGCAGTCCTAATCAGTCGACACAACCACTTTTTATCGTCGTACAAAACCATTTTACTAACTACTTATACTCTTCCCCTTAAAACATCCTCCCTAAACTTGGAGCAATAATGTAATTGCCAAAAAAGAATTATCTATTCCTTTAAAATCCAATTCAATAAACTACCACCACCAATGACTTTAATTAAGATTTAATATCCCTCCCGGAAAACACATTTGGTACACCACCGCAATTGCAAAAAGCTACCATTTAACATACTCTTTACTCTTATTATTAACTACGGTAATCTCCAGCACGACATTTCAGAGAAGTTCACTGCTCAACAATATTAAATTGAAAAGAAAAGTCTAACAATTATTTGGATAGTCCAATTTCACCAAAATAAATGCAAAGGTCGCTACAAAAAAATTGTTTGTCTGAGTGTTTGTTTTGGTTTGTCTGTAAAATCAGGTGTTTTTACAGTTTCCGCGTCAAAACACGGTCCATGCACATACTCGCGGTGTGTGTGCATTCAATACACTCGTTTTGCTACTTCGCCTTCTCGCAAACAAGTAAGCTATTTTGCTGTCTGCTGTGTGTGGTCTCGTCCGTCGGCGGCGACATGACGGGCAACAAAGGAAACCGAACAAAGACATTAATGAATGAGTCACTCACATTAATCATGTGACAATAATTAACACTATGACGCCATGATAATTAGCAAATTCATTGTTTTAGTTTGCATTAACTTTAATGTCTGTTGCTGTTGTAGTAAACATTTAATAAATTTCGGTCTTATTTTATGAAATGTACACTTTCTAGTTAATTTTAATGCATCATCACTTCATCACATTTATCATTGGCGGAAATGTTTCAGTTTAGGCGTTCACTTAGCATCTTTCTCCATAACTTTGCTTGGCCATTAATTTTTAAACCTGTTGGAGCGATGTATATAAATTATTTTAATTCCGAGTTTTGTATGAGTTTGTCTTCAAGAGCTCATTTTAGTAACTCTGAAATGCTAGATAGTTTTTTAATGGATACCTATGTATGAATGAGGAATTAATTGCCCTAAAATTGAAATTCCATTAGTTGTACTTGTACTACTTTATTTTGTTGAATTAAATTTAAATTTATAAAACATGTTCATGTTGCATCAAGTGATCACTAATTATTATGCGATGGATAAAGTAATCGTCATCGAAAGCAATTCCAAATGTCATTGATTTTTTTCAAACGTGATAGTGATGATTACGTAATTTTATTTTATTGGTTTTGTTTGACATGAGCTTTCAATTTCAATCATACAACAGCAGTAATATGAGCCCTTCTAGTAGTACGATGCCTTTTTTGCAGTTTGCTGCACGATCTCCAATGCCATTTCCACAAGGATGTTGAGGAATATGGGAACAAAGCAATTAAGATCATCACACAACTCACTCAAAAGATAACAGCTTCTTCCACAGTTTGCTCTTGATAGTGTTGTTGTTTTTATATTTTTATAGTCTTTATTGGTTTAGCATTGTCGACGGACATCGACATCTTATCCTTGCTTGCCAAAACCAATCAAACAACTCAAACAATCGCTTTTTTTTGCATGCGTTCCTTTTTCCTTCTACTTCCTTCCATCAACTATCATTTACAGTGTGTAATTTCCCATCATCGTTAAAAGGAAAACGACAACTGTTATAAAAAAAGGTAATGGTTACATAACAGTAAAATGATAATATCAACCTGCATAATATCTTGTGTGAGTATGTCCAATTATTTATGATTATGGCATTTTTTAAGATTTGACTTTGTTGGAAGAAGTAATACCTAATCTTAATTTTGTAAAAAAGTAATCAAGATAAGTGTGTGTAGTTAGTTATATAAGAGTTAACGGGAAATGGGGATGAGAATCCTGTCAAGGTTGTTCCAATAAATAAATGAAATGCACATAGAATTAAAATTCGACTTCTCTCATTAAAAAATCTCATAAACCTACTTTCTTATCATGATATCATGTGCATGTATATGATGGGATGTGTGTTCATGATAGTATTTTATGTCAATTCACATCGATCGAATCACGGTTCATCAGCATTTTGTCGTTACCTTTATTAGTATCATATCCGTAGTTGTATCTTTTGTTTTGACATGCTATCCGAAACAACAGATACTCTCCCTTGGTAAATGCAAACAAATCCTAATAGTATGTATTTTACTTACACGGCTAGATTTTAAATTTAAGAGATGCTAATTTCAATAAAAAAACTGCATTCTACTTATTTTGTTAGCTTTATGAACTAACGCCCGCTAAAGAACAACTCAAGAATTTAATTAAGTACTTTTAATACACAAACTATTTAATAAAGTAAATAGCTGTATGTGCATAATATTAGCTGCATGAGCTGTGACGTGATGGCTTGATTGACATATAGAATATGAACGGGAGATCATTTTCTTATATTGTAATTTATTTATATAAATACGTATATTTACCCCATCATGACGAACTGACAATTAAATCGACGTCGTATTAAAAACGATAAAATGTATTTACACATAATAGTCAATGATCAAGTAAACATCCGCGTCAAACCGGGATAATCTGGAAAGAAAGGCCACTGAGCACTGGACACATGTACTTTATCTTATCTTATTTGCGCTACTATTAATAGTACAGTGTGCTTTACGTGTTACGTGACTATCCCAATCTCCATGCAGGTAATTTATTGCGTGCGTAGGTATTTTGAATCGTCCTGGATGATGAGTTTTGACTGGCATATATTTCACATAGCAATCCCATCTATTTTTAACATTTTTTAAAAACTTGCGAAAGTTTTGGGAAAACGTTTCGATACGAATTAATTATTTGGGTCGATGTGATGCAATGCCTTACCTTAGCTTGATTTTTGATTCATATATAAATGATTGGAATCACTGGTTCCATATACAGTCCTCCATAATCCAACTTGGAGCGAATAAATTCCACGTAAACATCTCGGCTGAGCACAAAAGCAGCATTTGAAATCAAGTGAGAATAGTCGCAGTTAAAAAAAGTATTCTGAAAAATCCCAGCAAAATAAATTCCATTCACAATGCCAACTAGGTTTCTAGAATAATTAATTAATTAATTTTCTTGTATTCTAGACTAAAATGGAAGTACAAAACAATAGTAGAAATGAATTAGAAGAAAGCTGGAGCTGGAAACAAACTTGGATGGATTATGTCCGTCGTCAAAGCGAAAAGACTGCTCAAGATCCTAACGCCCAAGCCAAAGTGATGGGATGGGTTATCCTGCTCCTCATCATTGGATATGGACTTCCACAAACTGAAGCAGGGGACAGTTCATGCGTCACCTGGGCAGCCTCATTTTGTACCAAAGCAGTTGCTCCTGGAGGTGTTTGTGCGGCATACTTATCTAAGGTCCCATTCGTTTGCGAAACCGTCTTAGTAGGAGGTGGAATTGCTTGTACGATTGCGGCTGGATCCTGCATTGCGAGTTCTATTCTATAAGCAACATTAGATTGCAAAGCAAAAATACTACATGATACATTTATATTTAAATAGTCATTAAATTAACGATTTAATATTATTTCCATGAACACTCAACCTTAGGTTTTGAAATATGTATATGTATGCTAAGAAAACCTATAAGTTGTATCTGTACATCTTCAATAATCAATTAAGTCAATTGAACACGGGCGTGCATAAAAAATATATTCAAAGTCAATCAAATCTTGTTTCCCGTTCCGTATCATCATGAATGATATTTTGCTGTTTATCGTTATTTTAGTGGACAAAATGATTGGAATACATTTAATAATTTACTGTTACTGCTTTGTGCATTTGTAATAAACACTTGATATTCTATGTACACCGTTATAATTACAGCGTCAAACACGCCGTTGTGCGTAAGACCGCAAAAACACATACATAATATACCTATATATTTTTGCGCATTATGCACCTCTAATTAATTTCAATGCTACACATCATCATGCACTCGCCGTCATGTGCACTTAATTCGTCTAACGTCCCAAAAAATTATGAACGTACGCACGCATGAAAAATATGAAATATTAGTACATTTTAATATGAGCCTACACATTGCAATTATAAATGCACATTTCTCATTTAATGCATGCGTAAATGCAAATTAGCATGTGCATACCTACATACGACCAGAATATGCTTTAGCACTAATAGATTCCTTCTTTTTAGTAACGTTATTTCCACTGTACAATTTCCACCATTGTAACTTGTAACATTTTTACAGGCAAGTACGAGAATGATAAATGGGAGCAGCTCAGCAGTGCTAGTAATGTAATATGGTATAGACGAAGACGACAGACATAAAAAGTGAGTCAGTGAGAAACCTTGCTCCAAATTGCCAATTGCCACCTTTTCGTCGACATTATTAGCCCATAGCACACCTGAACGCGAACACGGCACAACTGTATAGTCTATAGTAGGTACTAGGTACGTTACAATTATATTCTAGTCTATTATATCAAATAGGCAAATATGTATGTAAACATAGTGGTGCGGATATCATGGTGCCCCATGATATTGTTAATGTTTAGCGGCTAAGAAGAACGAGACTGCATGGTGCCTGTTTTGCAGTCTGATGCAATCTCGTTGCAGTTTAGGCGGTCAAGAACCCTCTTGAACGCAAGCAGAGCCAGGAAGAAGGACACTTCACCAGCATTCTCAGCATTGTGTCATCATTGATCGTGTAAAAAAATGGTCATTCCTTGTCATTTTCTCCGTGAAAATTCTGTTAACAAAATTAATTGTTTTGTCTTATTGTTAACAAGATAACTAATTGAATATTTGTCATTAAGTAAAATAAATACAGTTGTAAATTGTAGATAATTATCCTTGGCGTTTGGTGTCGATTGATTATTGTAATCAAAGTAAGAATTACGTGTCCATGACCGGTCATTCGTCATCGTTAGAGCGTTGTAAGAGGAGTCATTAATTACGACTGCATAATAGTTAACTTTCTCGGCATTATTCATCACATCACAAGATAACCCGAAGACGAACACTTTAAAAAAGACCTTTAGATACCTACGTGAACATTTGAAATAGTCAAATCCCTTTCATTGTGCCGAAACCCGGGAGACTAACGGTTCTTGTGAAGATTTGAAAACAACCTCAGTGATAATTTGAAAACCTCAGTGATATTTGAAGCAATGGCTGCTAAAACCATGACCAGAGCGGAAGTGGAAGGCGAGATGGAGTCGAAGAAGGACTTCATAAAATTCATCACAACCAAGCTGGATGTGGCGGAAGGAAGAGTGAATAACTACCGACAACATCCTCCAAGGAATGAAGCTGAAGAAGCAGATTTCAAAGCAGCACAGAGTGATATGAACAAGGCCACCAGGAGCATCATGGCGGCAACAAGGGAGTTGTTGGAGCTGGAAGGGTTACTCAACTCAATGGATGCAGGGCAGTGCAATCAAGTTGCAGAATTGGGAGCCTCAAAGAAGACAAAAGGCGAACCCTCCATCATCAAAACAATAAAAATCAGGACCAAGCAAGAGCTCCTGGATCTCAAAAATGAATTTGAAGCTGCTGAAACGAAGATGAAGGATGACCTGGAGGACCAAGAAGAAATTGTGAACACATTGACGTCGGAAGACGACGCTGCTGCCCATGCCGAGGCTACTGAGAAGATTGCAGTTTTGGAGAAGAAACTAACCAGACTGACAAGGGACTATGACCTGAAGAAACAGAAAATTCAGGAAGTGGCTGATTTGGAGATCGAAAGACAGCGTGTTGAGTACGCCGAAGAGGACGACAGTGATCCTGAAGAGCTCGAGTTCGTGGGAATTTCAAGACAGGAAAAAGGCCCATTTTCTTCCCAACAAGCAACTAGGA